>JAWHQI010000410.1:0-1200000 GCA_033032865.1 Dactylorhiza incarnata
GCGTCTGCTCGGGGCCAACCTCTGGAACATAGAACCTGCCACCGAGTGAGCCTTCGGACCTGCCAGCTAGATGAGAGCCTGTACAGCGGGTCTGCTCGGGGCCAACCTCTGGAACATAGAACCTGCCACCGAGTGAGCCTTCAGACCTGCCAGCTAGATGAGAGCCTGGACAGCGGGTCTGCTCGGGGCCAACCTCTGGAACATAGAACCTGCCACCGAGTGAGCCTTCGGACCTGCCAGCTAGATGAGAGCCTGGACAGCGGGTCTGCTCGGGGCCAACCTCTGGAACATAGAACCTGCCACCGAGTGAGCCTTCGGACCTGCCAGCTAGATGAGAGTCTGGACAGCGGGTCTGCTCGGGGCCAACCTCTGGAACATAGAACCTGCCACCGAGTGAGCCTTCGGACCTGCCAGCTAGATGAGAGCCTGGACAGCGGGTCTGCTCGGGGCCAACCTCTGGAACATAGAACCTGTCACCGAGTGAGCCTTCGGACCTGCCAGCTAGATGAGAGCCTGGACAGCGGGTCTGCTCGGGGCCAACCTCTGGAACATAGAACCTGCCACCGAGTGAGCCTTCGGACCTGCCAGCTAGATGAGAGCCTGGACAGCGGGTCTGCTCGGGGCCAACCTCTGGAACATAGAACCTGCCACCGAGTGAGCCTTCGGACCTGCCAGCTAGATGAGAGCCTGGACAGCGGGTCTGCTCGGGGCCAACCTCTGGAACATAGAACCTGCCACCGAGTGAGCCTTCGGACCTGCCAGCTAGATGAGAGCCTGGACAGCGGGTCTGCTCGGGGCCAACCTCTGGAACATAGAACCTGCCACCGAGTGAGCCTTCGGACCTGCCAGCTAGATGAGAGCCTGGACAGCGGGTCTGCTCGGGGCCAACCTCTGGAACATAGAACCTGCCACCGAGTGAGCCTTCGGACCTGCCAGCTAGATGAGAGCCTGGACAGCGGTCTGCTCGGGGCCAACCTCTGGAACATAGAACCTGCCACCGAGTGAGCCTTCGGACCTGCCAGCTAGATGGGAGCCTGGACAGCGGGTCTGCTCGGGGCCAACCTCTGGAACATAGAACCTGCCATCGAGTGAGCCTTCGGACCTGCCAGCTAGATGAGAGCCTGGACAGCGGGTCTGCTCGGGGCCAACCTCTGGAACATAGAACCTGCCACCGAGTGAGCCTTCGGACCTGCCAGCTAGATGATAGCCTGGACAGCGGGTCTGCTCGGGGCCAACCTCTGGAACATAGAACCTGCCACCGAGTGAGCCTTCGGACCTGCCAGCTAGATGAGAGCCTGGACAGCGGGTCTGCTCGGGGCCAACCTCTGGAACATAGAACCTGCCACCGAGTGAGCCTTCGGACCTGCCAGCTAGATGAGAGCCTGGACAGCGGGTCTGCTCGGGGCCAACCTCTGGAACATAGAACCTGCCACCGAGTGAGCCTTCGGACCTGCCAGCTAGATGAGAGCCTGGACAGCGGGTCTGCTCGGGGCCAACCTCTGGAACATAGAACCTGCCACCGAGTGAGCCTTCGGACCTGCCAGCTAGATGAGAGCCTGGACAGCGGGTCTGCTCGGGGCCAACCTCTGGAACATAGAACCTGTCACCGAGTGAGCCTTCGGACCTGCCAGCTAGATGAGAGCCTGGACAGCGGGTCTGCTCGGGGCCAACCTCTGGAACATAGAACCTGCCACCGAGTGAGCCTTCGGACCAGCCAGCTAGATGAGAGCCTGGACAGCGGGTCTGCTCGGGGCCAACCTCTGGAACATAGAACCTGCCACCGAGTGAGCCTTCGGATCTGCCAGCTAGATGAGAGCCTGGACAGCGGGTCTGCTCGGGGCCAACCTCTGGAACATAGAACCTGCCACCGAGTGAGCCTTCGGACCTGCCAGCTAGATGAGAGCCTGGACAGCGGGTCTGCTCGGGGCCAACCTCTGGAACATAGAACCTGCCACCGAGTGAGCCTTCGGACCTGCCAGCTAGATGAGAGCCTGGACAGCGGGTCTGCTCGGGGCCAACCTCTGGAACATAGAACCTGCCACCGAGTGAGCCTTCGGACCTGTCAGCTAGATGAGAGCCTGGACAGCGGGTCTGCTCGGGGCCAACCTCTGGAACATAGAACCTGCCACCGAGTGAGCCTTCGGACCTGCCAGCTAGATGAGAGCCTGGACAGCGGGTCTGCTCGGGGCCAACCTCTGGAACATAGAACCTGCCACCGAGTGAGACTTCGGACCTGCCAGCTAGATGAGAGCCTGGACAGCGGGTCTGCTCGGGGCCAACCTCTGGAACATAGAACCTGCCACCGAGTGAGCCTTCGGACCTGCCAGCTAGATGAGAGCCTGGACAGCGAGTCTGCTCGGGGCCAACCTCTGGAACATAGAACCTGCCACCGAGTGAGCCTTCGGATCTGCCAGCTAGATGAGAGCCTGGACAGCGGGTCTGCTCCGGGCCAACCTCTGGAACATCCAGGGTCTCTCCAGCGAGCTGTAGCATCATTTTCATACACATAGTTTAAACAAAATGCTTTCATTCAAAAAACATCATTTATTACATGGTACTAAGGATAAAAGCGTTAAGGTCGTCGCCACTCCATGTGTGGCTGAGGAGTTGGCCCTCCACATTCTGAAGGCGATACCCCCCAGACTTTAGTGCTTCTTCCACGACATAGGGGCCTTCCCAGTTGGGGTTAAGTTTTCCCACCGCGGCGGATCTCCCCGCCGCGTCGACCTTCTTGAGTACCAGATCTCCCTTCTCGAACTGCTTGATCCTGACGTGCCTGTCAAAATACTTGGCCATCCGCCGCTTGACCTCCTCTTGATGGATGGCTGCTCGATCTCGAGCTTCTTCGATGAGGTCGAGGGAGAGCCGCAACTCCTCCTCGTTCTCGGCTCTCCAATCTTCCTCTCCATTTGCGGCGACCGTTACCCGTGGTGTCGTAATCTCGAACTCTATGGGGATGACCGCCTCGCAGCCGTGAGAGAGCCTGAAAGGGGTCTCTCCCGTGGCGGTGTTGGGGGTGGTTCTTAAAGCCCATAGGACCGAGGGGAGCTGCTCCACCCAATTGCCTTTGAGATTTTCCACCTTCTTTTTGAGCAAGTTCACGATGACCTTGTTCGCCGCCTCTACCTGCCCGTTGCTCCTGGGATGGTGGACGGACGCAAACCTAAGGTCTATCCCCAACTGGCCACAGAAGCTGATGAATTCCTCGCTTGCGAACTGCGATCCATTATCCGTGACTATGGCCTGCGGAAGCCCATGTCGACAAATGATCTCCCCCCATACGAAGTTGCGGATTACCTGGGAGGTGACCTTAGCCAACGCCTTGACCTCCAGCCACTTTGTGAAGTAGTCAATCATGACTAGGAGAAATCTCCTCTGCCCACTAGCCTGGGGGAAGGGTCCTACCAGATCCATTCCCCATATGGCGAATGGCCAGGGCGCCGTGATACTCTTCAGCCTCTGAGCTGGCATGAGCTGAAGCGGGGCGAACATTTGGCACTTCTGGCATCTCTTGGCGAAGGCTGCCGCGTCTTTGCTTAGGGTTGGCCAGAAGTACCCCTGCCTCACTATTCTTGCCTCCAACATCCTGCTCCCCGAGTGGCTGCCGCACTCGCCGGAGTGGACTTCTTCCAAGATCCTTGGGACCTCTTCCTCCGAGATGCATCGGGCCAGGAGGCCCGAGAGGGTCTTCCGATACAAGTCACCCTCATGGAGCACGTAGTAGGCAGACTTATACCGGAAGCGCCTCTGGTCCGGAACTTCTTCCGGAAATTTTCCCGTTGCAAGGAAGGTGATGAAGGGATCCTTCCAGGAGGGCCGCTGTTCTACTTCCATGAGCTCTCCCTCTTCAATCGAAGGACGGAATAGGTCCGTCAGGGTCCCTTCGGCTCGAGGACCAGATTTTGCCAACCGATCTGCCGGGGTGCTCTCCTCTCGAGGGACATGCCAGATGGAGAAAGTTTTGAACGTCCCCACGAGACCTTTGACTTTTGCTAAATACTTCATGAGCACAGGTTCCCTTGTTTCGAACTCTCCCCTTATCTGAGAAGCTATTATCATGGAATCCGTGAGGACCTCCACGTCATGGACCCCGAGCTCCCGGGCCAACCGCAGGCCGGCGATTACAGCCTCATACTCCGCCTGGTTGTTGGTGATTGGGAAGTGTATCACTAGCGTCTGCTCTATCTTTACTTCGTGGGGACTCTCCAGCACCACCCCTCCTCCGAGAGAATTCTTGCCCGAAGCCCCGTCCACCAGCAGCTTCCACGGAATGTGACGAGGGGCTCCGTCTTCTTTCATCTCGGCCACGAAATCCGTCATGAAATCAGCCACCACCTGCGCCTTCATAGATAATCGAGGGACAAAGGTAATGTTGAATTCACTTAGCTCGATTGACCATTTGGCGAGTCTCCCTGAGTGCTCCACTCCTTCGAAGATCTGGCGGAGAGGATGGTCCGTCACTACTTGGATCGAATGAGCCTGGAAGTATGGCCTGAGCTTCCTTGCTGCGATGACCAAGGCAAAGGCCAACTTCTCTAAAATTGGATACCTGAGCTCTGCTTCCCTCAGGACCCTGCTTACGTAGTAGACTGGCAGCTGCTTCTCGCCTTCTTCCCGAACCAGGACGGAGCTTACGGCCTCCGCCCCGACCCCGAGATATAGATGTAGATCCTCCCCCTCTTTGGGACTTTGTAGTAGCGGAGCCTTAGTGAGTTGGCTCTTCAAGGCCTGAAAGGCCTCCTCGCATTCTCTCGTCCACTCAAACTTCTGATTGCCTCGTAGCGCTTTGAAGAAGGGGGAGCATTTTTCCCCTGCCCGGGATAGAAACCGGTTCAGCCCGGCGAGTCTTCCGGTCAAGCGCTGAACTTCCTTGGCGTTCCGTGGTGACCCCAGCTCCATTATAGCCCTAACCTTGTCCGGGTTAGGTTCTACCCCCCAGGGGGTGAGAAGATGCCCGAGGAACTTCCCTTTGCTGGCCCCGAACACACACTTCAGGGGGTTCAGGCGCATCTTGTACTTGCGTAAGGTGGCGAAGGTCTCCTCGAGGTCCTGGATGTGAGAGCTCACACACTTGCTCTTTATCATAAGGTCATCCACGTAGACCTCCAGGTTCCTTCCCCTTTGCTTCTTAAATACCCGATCCATCATCTTCTGGTAGGTTGCTCCTGCATTTTTCAGCCCGAAGGGCATCATCTTATAGCAGTAGCATCCCTCCCTGGTGATGAACGAGACATCTTTGACGTTCGGGGGGTGCATTCTTATTTGGTGATAACCTGAAAAAGCATCCAAAAAACTCATCACAGAAAAACCGACGGCTGAGTCAACCAGCGCGTCGATCCGAGGCAAGGGATAACAATCCTTAGGACAGGCCTTATTTAACAATGAAAAGTCCACACACATACGCCAGCGGCCATCGACCTTTTTTACCAGTACGACATTGGAGACCCAGCCTGGATACTGAATCTCCGTTACAAAACCTGCCTCGAGGAGTTTCGCCACCTCCTCGCGGATCGGTCCTTCGAGCTTGTCAGCTATAGTCCTTCTCTTCTGCCGGATGGGGCGGGCTTCTGGATCGAGGTTGAGACGATGGCAAGCCACGTCCGCCTCGATGCCTGGCATGTCCGCTGCGCTCCACGCGAAGATGTCCATGTTCTTCTGGATGCACTCCAGCATCCTTCTCTGGTCCTCCGGGTCGAGGCCCCCGCTGATCCGTACCTTCTCCACCTTTCCTGCCTGGGTGGTAACCTCCATCTCTATCACCTCTTCTGCCGCCTCGAGCCGGGTTGGCTCTTCCCACTGGCCCTTTGCTTCTCGCCCCTCCTCCCGGGCCTTTTTTCCTGCAGCTCCTTCCGCCTCCCTCGGCTCGACCTCCTGCTCCTCACGAGCGACCTCCAACACCTCGACCTCCTGCTCCTCACGAGCGACCTCCAACACCTCGACCTCCTGCTCCTCACGAGCGACCTCCAACATCTCGACCTCCTGCTCCTCACGAGCGACCTCCAACACCTCGACCTCCTGCTCCTCACGAGCGACCTCCAACATCTCGACCTCCTGCTCCTCACGAGCAACCTCCATCAACTCCTCTCGGGCTTCGCCCTCTCCCCCTACTTCTCCCTTCTCCACTTCCTCTCCTGGCCCCTCCGGCCTCACCATCTCTTCATCCATCTTTTCGGCATCCGCCATCCATGAAATGGTGTTGACGGCAGTCACGAGCACTGCCTCGCCACCTTAGCATCTCCTCGGACGCGGATCTGGACTCCTCCACTATGGAGCTTTAAGCACTGATGGTACGATGAGGGCACGCACCGGAAGGCGCTGATGAGGGGTCGTCCGAAGATGGCGTTATAGCTGCTTGGAGCGTCCACGATGACGAACCGGCAGTTTCTTGGGACTCCTCCTAGCGTCACCTGGAGACCTACGCCTCCCTCGACCTCCTTCCTCTCTCCCGAGAAACCAAACAGTGGTCCGTCGGAGGCCTGCACTCTCTTCTTCTCTACCTCCATCGCGTCGAAAGCCTTTTTGAAGATCACATTCACCGAGCTCCCGTTGTCCACCAGGATCCGAGAGACCGTGAAGTTTTCTATCGCCGTCTGGATCACCAGGGCGTCGCAGAATGGGTCTTCGTAGTCTGGCATATCTTCTGAGGAGAAGGTGAGCTTCTCGGAGGGGGGTGGGGTCTGGGAAGTCGACGCGACGTCCCTTCGGAACATGGCCTGGAAGCTTCTCTTGCGAGAGGCCTCTATCCCAACCCCACCGTGAATCACCCTGATTCCCCCCTGGTTCCCGTATCTGCCCTATCCTCACACCGGTCCTCTTCTGCATCTGGGAGCACTTCCTCAATTCTGGCATGCGGCCGCCGTGGCTGTCCTCTTTCCCTCATTTCCAAGAACTCTGGGCAGGTGGCGATCGCGTGACCTTCTTCCTGATGAAAGTCACAGTAAGGCAACGCCACCCTGTCCTCTCTTCCAGCTCTTCCTCTTCCTCCTCTCGCTCCTCTACCTCTTCTCCCTCGGCCTACCGCCATGGCTTGCTCCCTCGGGGGGTGAGGGGGTCTGGGACCCTGCCTCCACCCCTGATTCACTCCTCCTGCCTCCCTTTCTTGGTACCTTTCATCCTGACCTCGCGCGGGTCCTTCCTGGTTCCTCCAGCCCAACCTGTTGTTGGGTTCTTGGTTCCTCCAAACCCGAGGTGGTCTTTCGAACCCCTGGCCCCTGGGCTCCTCTCGCCTTCTTCCCTCTGGCTGCCTCGCCTCGGGCTCGCTCATCTTTGCCAACCTTTTATAGAATTCGGGATTGGCTGCCTCCCCTTCAATCTCCTCCGCGGCTCTCTCCATCAACTCCTCGAAGGATACAGGAGGTCTTCTCTTCAGGTCCATCTTGAAGAACCCCTCTCGCAGCCCTACGATGAATGCCATCTGGAGGGCGAATCCCGGCACCTCCTGCACTAGGTGTATCTCCTCCTGGAACCTGTCCACGTACTTAGCCAGGGATTCCCCCTCCCTCTGTCTGATCTTGAAGAGAGCCTCCGCATCCTTCTTCCTCTTTTTTGACGTCGAGAAACGCAGTCGGAAGCTTCGGCGCAGATCATCGAACGCATAGATGGAACCTGTGAGAAGTTGGTGGAACCAGTCCCTTGCTTTCTCCTTCAGGGTGGTCGCGAAGAGTCGGCATTGGAAAGAATCCGACATGGGAAGGATTGAAGTCATGTCCTCGAGCCACTGCAGGTGCACAACTGGATCCTCCTTGCCGGTGTAGTAGGACATCTCCGGCCCACGAAACCCTTCTGGCACTGGGGCCGAGAGGATCATCTCGCAAAAGAGGCTCCCTTCCCCTGCTCGGCGAGTGGTCCTCTCGCGCGGGACCAACTCACACACCTCAGCACTCGCCGGACTGCTGAACAGCTGCCGTCCGGGGAGGTCTCGCGCACTTCCTTCTGCTGGCACCTCCTTCCCCGGCCGCTGCCCCGGTGCGTTCTCGCCAATCTGCAAAGGTGGGACCATTGGGACCACCGGGGTCTCGCACTCGGTCCTTGCTGCGAGAACCGTCTGCAGGACCTCTCGCTTGAACTTCTCAAACATCTCCAGCCACTCGCCTGCCGCTGGTGGCTGCGGGTGACCTGAGTCAGAACCATTTCCTCCATCTCCTGTCATCGAAACCAGCTTGGGATTTTCTTTCACCGGCTACGGTCCACGCTCACCGCACCAAAAATGTTGAAACCAGCAACTGGTCTCTTGAGTTCGGACCCACTGGGGGTGTAGCCGATGCTTATTTCTCCCTCACTAGACTCTCTTGACGGTGGATGCTGGAAACGGAATAGACCCAAGGCTGAAGCGAGGAGGTCCCGCCACACACCCGGAAGATCTTAGAGAGCTTCCCCTCCCAAACCAAAGCTCAACCGGGCACCTTGGAGGGCACTGGCTGCCAACCAAAACTAGCCTAGAGGAGAGGATTCTCTAAAATCGGATCTCCTCCAAGGTGCCCTTAAGGGTCTATTTATAGTTTTCCTAGGCTGGTCTGTAAATAGCCTGGCTCCGCCTTTTAATTTTACTAACCGCACCCCAAATTGGTCTGCTAATAGCCTAACTCCGCTGTTCCGAGGGGCTATTTGCAGCCCACCAGGGGTATCCTGGTCATTTTCCCCTCACACCCATTTGGGCGAATGGTCCGTGAGGGCACCATTCGCTGGGCACCCGCCTGTCTGGGCGAATGCCCACGCTTCTGGGCGAGTGGTCCCCTGGCTGGGCGAATGCTCTCATTTCTGGGCGAGTGGTCCGTGAGGGCACCACTCGCCTAGCGTCTTCTTTCCTATAGCTTACCTCCACCATCTTGAGGGCATTTTTACCTCACTTAGCCTGGGCGAGTGACCCGGCGAATGATCCGGACGACCCAGGTTTCGCCCGTTGGCTGGGGGGGGCCCACTCGGCGAATACGGGTTGTACAGTTGGTATAGGAGGGCTATAAGGATTCCATCTCCCTCTCTCTTCTTCTTTCTTTCTCTCTCTTTATTGGATGGTTGAGATCAAAAGCTTGTCACATATTGGATGGCTAAGATTAATTCTACAACTCCAAACTACTTCTTCAACGTAGTTAAAGATATACAATATTAAAAGGGAAGATTTGATTTTTGTGAAACTTTCAAAATTGTCAAATATAGTCTCGTTGTTTTAATCTATGGACTTAATATATTTTATAATATATTTCAAAAAAAATTAAAATACAATGATGATTCCAAGTAATTACACTCTATTTTCAAATTAAAAGTAACGATGAAAATTTATAAAACCGAAAAAAGTTTTAGCATAGCCCATATACCTATTATAATAGGCTGTCATTAGGCATGTCAACGGTATTTTCGAGAAAGATTATCATTGTGTTTGTCAGCGGTATTTTCGAGAAGCAGCCATTAAACTCATCAACTTTGTTAAAGTTGATTTGACATGCACAATAATACATGCATCCCGATGAGAATTGTTTTTTAAATAAAAATCGAAAAGTGGTGTATAACTACTTTCCGCGTTAATTAATTGACAGCGTGTTTATTTTTATGCTAAAATAATTAATTGATAGAGGCGGAGCCCTGTGCCTCTCATGGTTGGAGTACTCTCGATGTTGGTCGTAGGGGCGGAGCCCTGTGCCTCTCACTCGTGTGCGTGTGTGTGTACACGAGTGGCAGTACACGGGGTCCCCATGCGGCCGCGGTAGTGTCACGGTGTGACGACACTCTTGTGGCTCGCAACCTCACGCATGAAACCACCGTCTCTCTTCTCTCTCCTGTCTCTCTCTCTTCTCTCTTTTCTTCTTTCTCCTTTCTCCTTTCAATGTCACATTTATTTATTTGATTTGATAGTTGCGATTAGATAATATAATATTACGGCAATTTGAAATTTTGATTTTTATATTTTAAGTTTTTACTTTTTTGGGTGCATAATAACGTAGATGAACATTATAATTTAAAATATTTTGAAATAAATAAAAGAATTTGATAGCAATAGATTTAAAAAGCAGCTAGCAGTACGTATTAGCATTATGAATAATGTTTTACCAATAAGGGGATGTTTCCCTTTTAATATAATACATATCTATATATAATATTAACCACTACATTAGCAAGAGTTTGATCATCTTCTGTCACAAAGACTAGATGCTTTTGGTTCACATAACATTACTGCCAACTGATTCTGCAGGAGCTAAAAAGTCAGAGAGCATCTGCTTCAGCTCGGCATCCCGACGCTCAAAAAAGTCAATACTCCTCTCCAATCTCTCAATGGTCAACGCTTGGTGGCCTTCAGAACGCTCTAGCGTCGCCTTCTGTAATTTTGCGTGATGCATTTTTTGTCTGTTCTCCTGCATTTGTTCCTCTAGACTTGCAATCCTTTCCTTCTCCAGCCTTGCAATCCTTTGCTGAAGAGATTCAGACGTTTCACCCCTACTTGTTTCACCCCTACAATCAACCATGCACAATATTAAAAGAGAAAAGTTGTCTTTGGTGAAAGATTTAAGATTGTCAAATACAGTGATCGATAAAATGCATCAACTGTTTCATCACGACTGTCCATTTTAAATCTAAACCGATCTATAATAGCATAATAAAACTAATACAACATACATTGTGTTGTGGTAGCTAGTATATGATTACAATATAATAATTAAAATATCTCTCAATATAATAGCATAATAAAACTATATATATAATAATAGCATAAAAAGATGATACTTGGAGTTTGCTCTCTTGATCAGCCAATTGTTTTCCCACTCCAAATCAGCAATCCTGACCTCAGCTTCTATGATCTCTTTTTCTAAATAATCCGCCATCTCTTTGGTCGCCTCCCCCCGGTTAGCCGCCTCCCTGATTTTCGCAGGAAGATTAGAGCTCCCCTGGCTGTCCGCCCTAACATCAATCAAGCATGCATGAGTTTGTATATATATATATTGATGTATAATTATATAAGTTCAGTATATATACTTAATTACATTGTTAAAATAATTAAGCATGAAATCAAGGCAATCATGGAGTCACAAAGTATAATTTAATGAATTTTAATTCATATAAAACATACATTATCTTATAATATTCAAAGTGAGAGAGATACAGCGGAGGCCTGCGAGATCGAAATGGTTAATTGTAGTTGTATATGAGGCTTCTAGAGTTCTATATATAACAACAACAACAACAAAAAGAATAAGGAAATATTATAAATTGATCAAGAGAGCACATTTTGAAGAATATCTAGTGTTCTTCGATATATATATATATATATATATATAGTAATAATATAAAGTTGATGGATGAAATAATGAAGCTATATATTCAAAAAATTGATTAAAAATGCATGCACTCTAGGAAGGAATCAGCAATACAAAATTAACTTCTTTTACATGCTTTTATGACAATTTGAACTCTATATATATATGAAGAGCTTTTCACTCTCGCTTGACCATAATTACATTTATAGCCATATAAGTGATTGAACAGGTTTTGATAATAAATTATATCAATATGATAAAATATCTCTCAAAAATAACATAACTAAACAATAGTATTAATTATTAAGTTATGTATATTACGATGTGATGCATCAATCATTAATCTTTAATTATAGTATATAGAATTAGCAAATCATCGATCAAGAGTATAAGGAAAGAAAAGAAAAATCTCATTTCATACTTAATTATATTAGAATTAATCAGGCCGGGACGACTCCTTCATGGATTGGCTTTGGTGTGTTGAGCCCCTCTTTCTTCTGGAAATTTAAGTTTTAAGGATATTTTGATAGTAAATCTCATTTCCTAATTTCTAGTATATTGCCCAGCGGCAAAGTGTTCTTAATGATGGATGAAGAATCCAAACTTGTAACCTGCAGGGAGAAGGAACTAGCAAAGGAGAAGCATGGAAGTAGAATGGTGAACTGCAGAGAGCAGCTCAGCCTTTGAAATAAATAACAGCGGCTTTCAAATCTACAGCCGCTGAACCTGACACAGGAGATAAAGTTTTATATTACCCATTGGGTAATATCCTCACCAGACAAAATAAAGCAAGACATTAAAAGTCTACAACACAAAAGCATATACATATATATAATGTGACACATTATATATATAATACTGATAAAAGAGAAGGTTAAATTAATTCTGCTGATACGCCTCCTTAATTTAGGTCTTCTCGTTTTTCTCCGCCGACGCCTCCTTGCTGCTCACGACGCCGATGCTGCTATGAAAAACATGGAATTTCTCCGTCGAAAGCGCCTTTGTCATCCCGTCCGCCAGTTGCCCCTTGGTTCCGCAGTGCTTCAGCTCTATTTCTCCCTCCTCAATCAATTCTCTCACAAAATGATGTTTTATTTGGATATGTTTCGTCCGATTGTGTAGCACAGGATTTTTGCAGATGGATATCGCCGACGTGCTGTCTACCATGAGAATAACAGCGCGTTTTTCCTCCTGTTTCAGAGTGGAGAAGAGACGACTAAGCCAGACCCCCTCTTTGGCCGCTTCACCGATCGCCATATACTCTGCTTCGGCGGAGGATAGTGCTATGCTCTTCTGCTTTCTTGAACTCCAGGATATAGTCGTCTGCCCCAACTGAAACAGGAACCCGCTGGTGCTCTTGCGGTCGTCAGCACTTCCCGCCCAGTCACTGTCTGAGAACCCTGTGATAGTCCTGCTCATCTCTTCTGTTTTCCTGAAAATGAGACCATAATCCCTTGTAGGTACCTGAGAATTCTCTTCACTCCCTTCATATGAGAGGTGCTCGGGTTACAGGCAAACCTTGACACCATACCCACAGCATATTCTATATCTGGGCGGCTGTTGGTTAAGTAGATAAGAGCTCCTACTATACTTCTATACTCTTCTTCATTCACCTTCTCTTCTCCATCATCCTTCTGATACTTTTCTCCCATGCTAATAGGTGTTGTTGTGGGTTTGCAGTCACTCATATTGTGCCGTCTGAGAAGCTCTGAAATGTATTTCCGTTGATGCATAAATATTCTGTCATTATGCTGTATGATTTGTAATCCAAGAAAGTATTTCATGACCCCTAGGTCACTCATCTCAAATTCAAGTTTCATCATCTCATTGAATTCTTCAATCAACTGAGTGGTCCCACTGACTAGGAGGTCATCAACATATATACACACTATGATGAATGACCCAGATTGCAGATATTTGATATACAATGAGGCCTCATAAGGATTTCTCACATACCCTTGTCCCTTTAAGAATTCATCTATTCTTTCATTCCAGGCCCTAGGTGCTTGTCTCAGACCATAGAGGGCCTTTTTAAGTTTATATACCTTCTCTTCACTTCCCTTGATAACAAACCCTTCTGGCTGATGAAAATACACCTCTTCCTTGAGATACCCATTCAAAAGGCAGATTTGACGTCCAATTGGTGAATTTTCAGATTATGTTGGACTGCAAAGGCTAACAGCAGTCGGATTGTCTCCATGCGAGCCACAGGAGCAAACGTCTCAGTAAAATCTCTGCGGGTTGTTGTGAGTATCCCTTGGCAACCAAACGAGCCTTGTATCTCTCTATCTCTCCAGCTTCATTTAATTTCATTTTATAAACCCATTTCAGACCAACAATGGGAATATTTGGTGTTGGGGGCCTATGTATGAGTTCCCACGTTTCATTTTTGTTTATTGTCCTGATTTCTTCCCTCATTGCCTCAACCCACTTGGGTTGATTGACTGCTTCAGAGAATTTAGCTGGTTCTTGACTCATTAGAGCAACATGACATGACTGATACACATCTGATAGTCGTCGGTATCTGTGAGGGTCTTTATTTTACAATTGCATTCATTTTCTACTAAGCTTTTACAGGTTTTGAAACTGTTGTAGGCTTCAGATTTTTGGCTAAGAAAGTATATCCACATTTTACGGGTATAGTCATCTACAAGAAGAAGATAGTACCTGCTTCCTGCCCAAGTAGGAGTGCTTGCTGGTCCCCATATATCTGCATGGATCAGCTCCAGAGGTGCCTGAGATGATCGACTTCTTTGTTGAGGAAAGGGTGATCTATGAATCTTTGCCTTGGCACAGACTTCACATGCACTATTGCTGTACAAGTCCCTCTTTATTCCAACTGCCATGGTCTTTAACTTTGCAAGGTCTCCAAAATTTAGATGCTGATGCAGGACGGGCATCGCCACCCTCCTGCCACCCTGGATACCTGGCATCACCACCACAGCCCAGGGGTCCTACCGGGAATCCACCCGATGAACCTTATCAGGTTCCGCGGACCGTACACCCCAACCCATCCCCGGCCCCACAACAGGGCCGATAGGGTGTTGAGGCCAGGGCTCGATCCCCCGACCTCCTTAATAAAGAGTCCTCATGCGGACTCTCATCACCAACTGAGCCGCGGCTCATCGGGTGGATTCCCGGTGGGGACCCCTGGGCTGTGGTGGTGATGCCAGGTATCCAGGGTGGCAGGCGGGTGGCGATGCCCGTCCTGCATCAGATGCCCACATCTTTGGTGCCATAACATTGAGTTTTCTGAATTTCTTGCAACTTTAGCATGAGATTGCTCACTTGTGCTCAGCTCCAAGTGAATGGGGAATATTCTGTTGTTTGACATTTGGACCTTGTAAATTATCCCATTTGTGCGATTATCATAAATGAGACACATTTCTCTCTCAAAGACAAGTTTATAGCCCTTCTTTAATAGATGCCCTACACTTAGGAGATTTTGAGATAAGGTGGGTACAAATTGCACATCATGTATGTGATTTGTCCTACCATCTTGAGCCTTGACTCCCACAATTCCTTTTCCTTCTATAATCCTCATGCTTCCATCTCCCATAATTACTTCAGATTTTACTGATTGGTCTAAAGTAATAAAGGCTAGTTTGTTGTTTGACATGTGGTTTGAACATCCACTGTCGAGGAACCATGCTTCTGTTGACCCTGCAGTGGTTGTTTCACTTGTATAAAATAATGATTCAGAGTTGTTTGAGAAGTTTGCCTCTTCTCTATTCTTATTTTCTCTATACCAGCAGTCCTTCTGAAGATGATTGGGATTTCTACACTTCTTGCATTTGGAGAAACAATCTTTAGTGTTGCGTGTGGACTTGTTGCATAGCTTGCAAAAAAGCTTAGGGCTGTATTCCACTCCCTTGTCCTTATTATTGTATTGCCAGTTGTTTCTTTCTTCATGCTGTTTTTCTTTCTGATTATTATTCCAGGAGTTTGAGCCATGGTTACCAGATGAGATGTTTGAGACATGTAATCTGCTTTGAAAGGCTTGCTCAAGATGTACATCCTTTTTTTTCATTCTTGTCTCATGTCCTTGTAAAGAACCCATGAGTTCAGTGACTGTTAATTTGTGAATATCCTTGGCCTCTTGAATAGCTGCAACGACAAGTTCAAACTCTGGAGTTAAACTTCCAAGGATGTGTGAAACAACTCTTCTTTCAGGGAGGTCATCACCGTAAGTCCTGATCTGATTTACAGTAACTGTGGTCCTGGAGATATATTGTTGCACTGTTTCATTGGCTTGCATATTGCCTGTGTCAAACTCCCTCCACAGTAAGGTGAGTTTTATGGCTATAACTCTCTCATTTCCTCTGAACTCCTCTTTCAGTATGTCCCAGCACTCCTTTGCTGTTTCAGCACTGATGATAAGAGGAAGTATCGAGCGACCCACTCCTTGTTGGATACAGAGGAGTGCTTTGGCATCTCTTCTCTGAGTTTCCTGAATGAGTTGGGTGTCTACTTTCTTCTCTCCCTTCTCTTTCTTGTCCGTCTTTTCTTCTGATTCTTTGGATGTCGATGACTGGTCTGTCGTAAGAGCTTGTCCATTCTGGACTAAGTCCCACATCCCTTGACACACAAAATAGATACGCATCTGCTTGCTCCAATAATCATAGGATTCTCCTTCGAAAATGGGAATTCCTGTTTGAGTGTAAGCAAAAATTTGAGAGCTTACTGGTGCCGCCATGTGATGAAGCCGAGAGGGAAAAAACTGTGAACAGATACAACACAGAGAGCAGAAACTACATAAAGCTTCTGATGGCGTGAGCCGTCCACTCTGATACCATGATGGATGAAGAATCCAAACTTGTAACCTGCAGGGAGAAGGAACTAGCAAAGGAGAAGCATGGAAACAGAATGGTGAACTGCAGAGAGCAGCTCAGCCTTTGAAATAAATAACAGCGGCTTTCAAATCTACAGCCGCTGAACCTGACACAGGAGATAAAGTTTTATATTACCCATTGGGTAATATCCTCACCAGACAAAATAAAGCTAGACATTAAAAGTCTACAGCACAAAAGCATATACATATATATAATGTGACACATTATATATATATATATATATATAATACTGATAAAAGAGAAGGCTAAATTAATTCTGCTGATACTTAAAGCTTCATTTATTTTAGAAAAGTTATTATGATTTCTCAGAGAAATCTTTTTGATCTTTGGGATGATCGGCGATCATTTTGATCTCCGAGAGATCTTGTTGATTGTTAGAAAGAATTGTGGATATGAACATTATACCATATTTTCGTCAATCTAATTTAACCAGGGCTTAAATATTTTGAGGGGTATTTTGGTCTTATTCTAAACATTTTGTAATAGTACATCTTAGCGTAGAATTACTCTATACAAAAGAAAATCTCTTATAATCTCAGATCATGCAAATTATTAATGTTAAAGCTATAGAAAGTCTAAGAAGTAATATATTGCAAGTTTAGTGAGCACATCAAAACAGTGAGCCTACTCAGTGATGTCACAGTTTATTACATTAATACCCTCCCTTAAACTGGACAAACATTTCATTATTTTCATTTGCAATCTGAGTTTGATGATTCCCTTATCGATTTGCTCACAGATGAAGTGCAATCTCGGGTCAATATGTTTAATTTTCCCGTGAAAGACATATATTTTGGACAAATTGATCACGAAGGAATTATCGCATCTTAGGGTTGTGACTTCTTCCTCCTCTTCTCTTCCTTTCAATTCCTTTAGAGTTAGATGGCTTCACAGCTTGATTCACTAAGCGCAATGTACTCGGCCTCAGAGGTTGAGAGGGAAACCGTTTATTGCTTGTGTGAGGACCAGGATACGAGATTGTTTCCAACGAAGAAGATGTAGGTGCCCGTGCTGCGTCTATCATCTGTGTTACCCCCCCCCCCCCCCCAATCTGAGTCGATATACCCATTGAGATGAGGGTTCTGCTCTGCAGTGTAGATAATGTCGTAATACATCGTCCGTTGGATATACATTAGGATTTGATTTAATGCAACTAGAAGACTTTGAGTTGATCTTTGCATGAACCTTGAAACAAGGTGAACAACAATCTCAATATTCGACATCGTATTTGTAATTGTTAGATAGATCAATAATGACCCGACAAGAGATCTATGATTTTATGCATCTACTCTTCCCTTTTCACAATTCTTGGAGAGTTTTTCTTTTAATCACATAGGAGTTAAGGTTAGATTGCAATTGTGCATATGATGCTTTTTTAGAATCTCAGTGGCATAGTTCTCTTGGGTAATGAAAATCATCCAGAGGCTTTATCTTATATGCATGCCTAAGAAATATTTCATTGATCTTAGGTCGGTCATTTTAATATATCTCTTCATTTGTTCTCTGAAAGCATAAATGTGGGATTGGGAAGCACTAGTGATGATTAAATCATCAACATATATGCATAGAATTAGTTGATTATCATTATCATTCTTGGTATACACAGAAGCTTCATGGGGCATTGGTTGAAGCCTTGATTGATGAAATATTTATCGATTTTAGAGTTCTATGCTCTTGATGTTTGTTTCAGGCCGTAGAGATCTAGCATTTTTGTAGTTTGTACACTTTAGCTTCTTCTTCTCTCCCTTCTTCTCAAAACTAAGTGGTTGTTCAACCTATATGTCTTCACTAATGTCGTCGTTGAGGAATGCAGATTTAATATCGAGATGGTAAATGACCCATTTATTTTGAGCAGCATAAGAAAAAATCATTTGAATTGTGTCCATCCGGGAAACTGGGGCAAATGTTTCATAGTACTCTTTGCCAGGTTGTTGAGAGTACCCTTTTGCAACTAATCGTGCTTTGTATTTGGTAGCTGCTCCTTCATTATATTTAGTTTTGTATATCAATTTCAAACCAATGATGTGTGATCCAGTAGGTTTGGGGACAAGGGTAGGTCCAGGTCTCATTTCTTTTTCATTTTGATTTCATCTTGGATGGAATCTTGCCATTCTTCAAGCTGAGCGCGCAGCTTCTTTATAGTTGACAGGAGTAGAGGATAAAAAGTCTAGGTCACATTCTTCATATATTTCATATAAGATGCGGGTTCTCCGTAGTAATGATGGTAATTCTGAATCAGAGCTAATGGTACCATAGAAGTCAGATGGGTGTGGATCTTCAGAGATATTATGGACGAGGCTTTCTTGATTAATTTGATTCTTCCCGATGAATGTGCTCATCATTGATGCTCTGAGTTGCTTCGATAAGATATATAACAGAGAGTAGAAGGCTCAACCAATATCTGAGGGAGATGACACCAGATTCATCCCAACACCAGTTTTCTTTTTCGTGGAAGACAACATCTCTTGAGATAATGAGGTGTTTGGTGGTCAGTTCGTATAAATGACTAGTCTTTGAGTTGTCAATATATCTCAAAAAAACACATTTTTTGGTACTTTTGTGGTCGAGCTTGTCTCAGCTATCTTTATGATTAAAAGCATAGACTATACTTTCAAAGTTCTTTAAGTATCCAACTGTTGGTTTTGTTTTGAATAATACTTCAGAAGTTGTGGTGTTTATTAGAGCTTTTGTAGGTATCCTGTTTAAGATATATATATACATTGTTGTACTTTAGGCTTTAGCCCAGAACATTTTGGGAACTTTCTTGGTGTGTAACAATGATTGTGTCATTTCCAAAATGGTGTGGCTCCTTCTTTCAACCACACCATTCTGCTGGGGTGATTGAGGAGCTAAGAATTCTCTTTTCAAACCTCATTTACAGCAGAACTTATCAAACAAGGTGGTGGTAAATTCACCCCCCTCAGTCACTCATGAAGGTTTTGACACATTCATAAATACGATGCTAATACTAGTCACACCAATGCTAATACATGAAAATGGTTATTACCGTCACCAAGAAAAGAAAACTTGTTTTAAACATATATAAAAGTGGATGATGTTCCTTAGGTGAGGTCGGGCGTTCACGAACAACGATTCATAACCAACGCGTTCACGACCACCACCACCGCGCCAAACAGAGCCCAAGTCAATCACTGTTTTTCTATGTTAAAAGACAACTATATGTACTTAAGCGCTGTATAGTAAATTCAATCAATATTTAAACTACTTTAACCATACAAAGATATATGTATGTATATATATACTACTAACAACTATATAATTAGCAAGAGTTATTTTGATCTTTGTGACGAAATTCTTTCATGATCAGTTCACTAAAAATTACTGCCAACTGATTCCTCGGGGGTTAAGTCGGAGATCTTCTGCTTCAACTCGGCGTTTTCGCGCTCTAAAAGGCCAATACTCCTCTCCAATCTCGCAATGGTCAACCCTTGGCGGACGTCAGAAAGCTCTTGCATCGCCTTTTGTAAATTCGCGTGCTGCATCTTTTGTGTGTTCTTCTGCAGTTCTTCCTCCAGCCTTACAATCCTTTGCCAAATAGATTCGGTTGTATCCCTACCATTAACCATACAAAAGTCAATTTAAATTCAAATATATATATAATTTTAGTAATATATATATATAATTAAAAACTAATATACAACATACATTGTAGTGGCTAGCTGTACTGAAATTAAGAGATATTGGAGAAGAGTAGTTTCTCGATCTGTACTGAGCTGTATTTGTATAGATATCCAGAAGGATTCCTTCATATGTATATATATATATAGGCAAAATAGATTAATGATATTATTAATTTAAAAAAAATTTAAAGGAGTGGGTCTTAATTTGAAGTACATCTCATCTCATTTTAAATGCAAATTTCTAAGATATTTTAATTCAATGAACGTGTGTGTGTGTATATATATACTATATTACAAGGGAAAAACTCGTTGGTGAAACATTCATAATGACAATATTATTCATGTTTTTTTTAATTTAATGACATCAAATTCTTTTATTCAGACTTATGTAATTATGCAACAAAAAATATAAAAAGTAAGTTGTGACATTTTTCGGGTTATCGTAATTATTATTTTGCCTAATCGTGACTGTCGAATAAAATGAATAAACCGGACTTTGAAAGGAGAAAAGAGAGACGAGATAAGAGAGAGGTGGCGTCACGCGTGAGGGTGCGAGCCGCGGGAGTATTGTCACGCCGTGACACTATCACGGCCAGAGTACTGTCGCGGACGCATGGGCCCCCGTGTACTGTCACTCGTGTGTGTGTAAATAGTGTTGATGAGGGAATTTGGAATTAATACCTTATTCCATCGAGGTTCTCGAGCTATAGGCGGCGGCTTGAGCTAGTCTTTATGTACAATCCATCACCAATATGAAAGTTAATTGGCATTTAATCTTGATGTAGAAGCACTTGTCGCTGGGCTGCACCGCTTCTCGCTAACTGCGAAATGCTCGCACGAGAGAGCCATGCTATTCTTATTGTGAATCCTTGTTAATCAGTTCTTCAAATTTGTCTTCAGCTGCTTCTAGAGTAGACATCTTAACCGCACAATACTCCGGCATGCGTAAGGTACCATTGTTGATCTTCCAGACCATTTGATCCATGTTGAGATCTTGCGATTGATTGTGTTGTCAGTTGGTACCATTTTTATTGTGTATACAATGGTGAATAAGTTCACACTGGCTAATCGGACTCGCATTTATATTGAGCTTAACTTATTTGATGAATCGTCTGAATATGTGTACTTAAAGACTTGTTCCAAGGTTACTGGATGGTGAATACAAGAGTCTACAATATTATATATGAAGAAAATTTAACATAGACAAATGGATTGCAATGAGGGGAACAAGAATCGAAGTAGGAAATTAATAATTTCAGCAAAAGAGCAGAAGGAAAATCAATATGCCAACATTGAACGACCTTAAAATGCGCAAAGAGTGAGTTCTGTGGGTGAAGATCAACATGTTGAGATCAAAATCTCCAATGATGAAGATTTTGAAGTTAATCCTTGAGCCGATGATGATGTTGGCAAAAAGTTGACATCCTTATATTATCACACATTGGAGTTCTTCACCTTCGATCGACCCTATTATAGCAAGGAGCATTCTTCTCTCTTAGCCCTAGTTCCGACACCGACTTAGTTCGGTGTGGCTTTGATTCTGACGGGCTTAAGAGTTTCTACTTTCTATTTACTCGAATGTACACATCCCCTTCTTCTTCAAGCTTGAGATGTGGAAAGGTTTTTGTTTTCTGTTCTTGTATGTGATTGGCTCTGCCCTAGTTCCGACATCAGCTTGGTTCGGTGTTGCTTTGATTCTGACGGGCTTAAGAGTTTCTACTTTCTCTTTACTCGAATGTACACATCCTCTTCTTCTTCAAGCTTGGTTTGGTCATGCGCGGGCAATGCCCTTCTATTTAAAACGCAATTCGTAATAAGAGAATTTTGATAGTTACAGCTACTTCGAAGGATAGCGTCGAAAGATAAGCGAGATGATGACCCTAAGCGAAGAGCAAAGAAAAGATTACGGTAAGTTTTGCCTCTTTGATTTATGCTTTACTTTCTGCTTATTTTAAATTATTACATTCCCTGTTAATTATCTTTTTATCAAAATTATTTTTTGCATGTGCATACGCATGATTTCATTTAAATTGAATAACTTTGCTATTTTTTTTACTTATAACTGACATGATAAATTAGAGCAATGTTATTGTTGGGGTCCCCCTAAAAGGGTTCGGGTTGAGTCGGACCAAGTGTTTCTCGTCACAGCCTCGCCCGGACCCGCTTAACAACCCCAATTTTATGTCCGCTCTTACGGAGCATAAGCGAGCGGAAGCGCTCATACGGAGCAGGAGCGAGCGGAAGCGCTCATACGGAGCAGGAGCGAGCGGAAGCGCTCTTACGGGGCACGAGCGAGTGGAAGCGCTCTTACGGAGCAGGAGCGAGCGGAAGCGCTGCAAAGCATCATGCTCCCGCGTTGCAGGGCACTTCGCTCCCAAGCTGTCGAGCATCACGCTCCCGCATTGCAGGGCACTTCGCTCCCACGATGCGTAGCATCTGGCTCCCGCGTTGCAGGGCACCTCGCTCCCACACTGCAGAGCATCTCGCTCCCGGACTGCATAATATCTTCACCAAAGTGAAAGCCACAAATCCTCCTACGGATACCAATCAGGATTAATATTGAGTCTCCTGTGTCATTTAATAAAAATGCACTCCAGGTCCACTAGCACGGCCAGGATAAGGGAGCAAGCATCCCTCTGCATGACGACCCAAATATACGCCTTCAGGCTTAGCCAAAAGAAATATTTAAAGCAGCAAATGAAATATTGGAGCGCGTCCTCGACCGCACTCCTCATCGGAGTGCGGCCCTAGGCTTACCACTCCCTCTTAGGGGAGTGACGCCTCTCTGTGCTCACGCCTATCCGCGTGCCTCCCCGCGCGCGCCATCCCGTGTCCGCCCAACAAATCTCTAAGTGGCAGGGCGACAATCTCTGATAAGATGGTGGTCAACCCTCCACATCGAGAGTGAGTCCGAGCCATTCGACCGCTCGGGTCCTACCCCCCTCATGATCGGACAGGAACCGCGTTCCCTCAACAAATCTTCAAATGAAAAGACAAAAGCCTCCGACAAGATGGAGCAGCACTCCGAACCGCGAAAAGTCCCATGCTCAAGGTGCAGCACGGGCGTGTGATCCTGGGTATGGCAGGCCTCACCCAGTGGAGCGACCGCGTATAGCCGCCCTCCCGGAAGCACAGCAGTACCTAGGGTGCGGCAACACCGCGCCCCGGGTGCAGCAGCGCCGCGCTGTCCGGGCGCTGCCAAGGCCCCGCCCTATGTGTGGCAGGCGCAGCCCGCGCACTGCCCGCGCGAGGCAGTTCCACGCGCAGTTCACGCGCTGCCCGCACGCGGCAGTGTCGTGCACTAATAGCGCGCGGCAGTGCCGCGCAGCCCGCACGCGGCAGTGCCGCGTCCCATGCGCATCAGCGTCGTGCCTTTTCTTAGTTATGGTAAGCTCAGGTGCGCCCCCCCCCCCCCCCCCCCCCCCGCGTGTAACATCCCGACTTTTATTGGGCCACTAGACCCTAGTGAGCCCAATAAAAGTAGGCCCGAGCAGTAGAAAACGGTCATTTCGGGTATCGTAGCGCGCCACTACCTCATTATTATGAATAGTGGCCGAACGAACCCCGAATTGACTTCCGTCAGTTCCGTTGGACTCGTATGGACAATACGAACGCAACGGAATTCGTTGCACTCCGATCCGAGGTCGTATAGAGAAAACGACCGTTTCGGGTATCGTAGCACGCCACTACCTCATTATTATGAATAGTGGCCGAACGAACCCCGAATTGACTTCCGTCAGTTCCGTTGGACTCGTATGGACAATACGAACGCAACGGAATTCGTTGCACTCCGATCCGAGGTCGTATAGAGAAAACGACCGTTTCGGGTATCGTAGCACGCCACTACCTCATTATTATGAATAGTGGCCGAACGAACCCCGAATTGACTTCCGTCAGATCCATTGAACTCGTATGAACCATACGAGTGCAACGGAATTCGTTGCGCCTCAGTCCGAAGTCGTTTGAAGAAAACGACCATTTTTAGTAGCGTTGCGCGCCGCAAATAAGTCATTGGGGTACAGTGACCAGACGAACCCCGATTTGACTTCCGTCAGATCCGTTGAACTCGTATAAACCATACGAGTGCAACGGAATTCGTTGCGCCTCAGTCCGAAGTCGTTTGAAGAAAACGACCATTTTTAGTAACGTTGCGCGCCGCAACTAAGTCATTGGGGTACAGTGGCCAAACGAACCCCGATTCGACTTCCGTCGGATCTGTTGGACTCGTATAAACCATACGAGTGCAACAGAATTCGTTGCGCCTCGATCCGAAGTCGTTTGGAGAAAACGACCATTTCGGGTGTCGTAGCGCGCCGCTACCTCATTATTATATTGACCGTACGTACCCCAAATCGACTTCCGTCAGACTCGTTGAACTTGTGTGGACAATACAGGCACCACGGAACTCGTTGCACCTCGATACAAGGTCATATGGAGAGTATGCCACTTTAGCACTATGCAGATCGCCTCGGTGAAACGCACGAGGTATAAAGCACACGAGCCCGGCAACGGCCCCGGCAACTCTTATCGGCCTCGAAGAACCTAGACAGACCCCGGTCAAACCACGACACCCCTATTAGGGTAAGAAAGGAAGGGGGGGGGGGGGAGAAAATATCTCCCCCCCCACTCACCCCCCCCCCCCACCCTTTCATGCACGTGAGAAAAAGAGGGGGGGGGGGGGGGGGGAGAAATATCTCCCCCCACTCACCCTCCCTTCATACACGTGGAAGGGAGGGAGAGGGGGGGGGGGGGGGGGGGGGGGGGGGGGGGGGGATGGCTCCCCTCCTTCCTATAAAAGGAGGGGCAGCCCCTCCATTCCTCCCCCACACACCACCCCTCTCTCTCTCTCTCTCTCTCTCTCTCTCTCTCTCCCTCAGCTCCCCTCTGCCAGCACCCCAACCCAGCCGGCCACCCCCCTCGCCGGAGCTAGCCGGAGCCAAGCCGCCACCACCCTCCTCTTCCTCCTCCATGGCCGGCCACCACCACCCTTCCTCCTCCCGAGCACCCCCTCCACCCCAGGTAGAGACCTCCTCCTCCTCCTTCCCACCTCTAGGGTAGAACCCCCATCTCCCCTGCCGCCGGAGCGCCGCCGGCCGCCGCCCGAGCCTTGGCAAGGCTCGGGGAGGAGGCCGGCAGAAGACCTACTCTCCCCCAGCGCCGGTGGTGGCGCTGGGGGGGGGGGGGGGGGAGGAGGTCAACAGGTCCCCGTCGGGGACCTCGGCGCCGGCGCTGGGGAGGCGGCCGGGCCGCCGGCGGGCACGGCCGGCGGCACCCGTGGCCTTCCCCGCCTCCCCTGCTTTCCTGTATAGGAATAGCCAAACCCCCCGGCGGCGGCCGGCGGCTCCAGGCCGCCGGGCCACCGCCGGAGGGTTGCCCCCTCCCCGGCGCCCCGTCCAGTGGCGGCCGGGAGGGCAGCACTCGGCAGGAGCGGCGGCACCGCGGCCTGCATGGCCCATGCAGGCCACGCCGCCGCCGCCCGCACCTTTTAATCCCTCCCCCGGCGGTGGCCGGCGGTGCCAGGTCGCCGGACCACCCCCGGAGGAGTCGCCGGCCCCCGGCGCACCGGCCGGGGGCACCCTCCACCCCATCCCCTCCGGTGGAGGCGGTGGCGGCAAGCATGCAGGAGGCGTGCGGACCGCCACCGCCCCCGTGCCCTTGCAGCACGAGCCCCGGCGGTGGCCGGCGGCGCCAGGCCGCCGGACCACCACCGGAGTGGTCGCCCGCCCCCGGCGCACCGACCGGGGGCGGCGCCGGCCACAACCGGCCGCTGCCGGCGGCGGCAGCGGCCGTCTCCCGTCAGGGCTGACGGGAGCCGTTCGATCTCCCCCGGGAGATCAACGGCTCCTGTAGCCTTAACTCCCGCCCCCGCGTGGGTTTGAGTGCCCCCACAGCGGATCCGCTGTGGATCCGCTGTGGGGACAAAGGACGGCGCCCGGTGCGGCGCCCCCAGGTCCCTCCCTGCCTCTATTTGCACCCCAAACACCCTATAGGCTTCTCCATTTTTCTGAGGAAAAATGGGGCCGTTTCAGAAAAAGTTTTCTAAATGAAAAGTGTGCCTCACCCTTAGGGGCACCCTCTGTAATTTTTTGGGATTTTTAGGAGGGGTTTTACTATTTTTAAAACCCAATATAAAGTTTATTTTAGGTAATAAAATACCCAAATGAGTCTCTAAAATTCCCCAAAAATTAGGGGCACTAAATATAGGTATTTTACAAATACTATCAAAGATAGGAAGTGTGGACTTGTGATTTGACCCCTCGAAAGCCTTTTCAAACAAAAATAGACGCCCGAAAAAGAGCGAAATTCATTAAAATAAATCGGCGTCCCCTCGACGCATATTTTAAATACTTATCCCAAAATTATGCATAGTAAGCTAAGAGACCGACTAAGCTCGGAAAAGCAACGCAAAAATCGGAACGACATCGCGACGCGGCGCCAAAACGTAACCTCGTCGCGACAATAATAAAAGTACGGAGTCGTCGATCGAAGCCTCCTCTGATAGAGTGATTGGACTACTAACCATTTCATCTTATGCAATTACAGTCTGTACTTTCATTTAAATCCAGTCTCGTACTGGTCCCCCCCCGCATTTACATTCTGTACTTTCATTTAAATCCAGTCTCGTACTGGTCCCCCGCATTTACATTCTGTACTATCATTTAGATCCAGTCTCGTACTGGTCCCCCCCCCCCCCCCCCCCCCCCGCATCTACATTCAGCACTTTCATTTAAATCCAGTCTCGTACTGGTCCTATTTACATGGCCTTTGCTTTCGGCCTACTTTCCTGCTTAATACATGGCCTTTGCTTTCGGCCTACTTTCCTGTTTAATACATGGTCTTTGCTTTCGGCCTACTTTCCTGTTTAATACATGGCCTTTGCTTTCGGCCTACTTTCCTGTTTAATACATGGCCTTTGCTTTCGGCCTACTTTCCTGTTTAATACATGGCCTTTGCTTTCGGCCTACTTTTCTGTTTATTACATGGCCCATTCTTCGGCCTAATTTATTTACTAGCGCAGAGCTACCGTGGCCACGAAAGCGGTGCTTATCCTCCCTTCGGCGAGGCCTTAGTTGGGAAAAACCCGGAGTCGAGTCTCTCCTCCCAGGTTAGTCCCAAGCAGGGAGCCCTCCTACCGCTAAGCCTCCCGGTCCAAGATCGTGCGACCGGTCGAGTAGAAATTGCCCCGTGGCCTAAGGGTTTGTTTTATATAAAGCGGGTGAAGATTGATTGGAAGTGGCGGGTCGGTCACGCTCGCAGACCGTTCGTACCGGTGCGGGTGAGTTGACGACTCATGGCGACAGGGAGATGGGCACAGTGGGTTATTACCCTCTGAGCCTGCAGTATCGCCTCCGCTGGTCGGCCTAAAAATCGGTTCGCCGGATGTCGCTCACATCCATTCAGTACACCAAGTTGTACGGGAGGGCCTGAATGATACGGTACGACTACATTCAGAAGTGGCAGGACTGGCCACTGTCACCGACGGCCACATCGGTGAGGCCCGCGGGATTAGCTCCCCTGCTTGAACTAAAGCGGTCTAAAACTGTGTCGACACAGGGTCCTTTGTGTGGTTACAGGTCTTGAGTACCTGGGTGTGTGTATGCGCGCGATAGTGTTAGATATTTACTATACGGCGCGGTTGTGGATACTAGGGCAGGAGCCCCGCTATATATATATATATAAATATATACATTTGCCTGCTGCTAACCCTTTCCTTGCTTCGGCTATTTCAAATTCTGTCTTTTAGCCGCCCCCTGGATACGGATCCGGGGAGGGGGATGTGTTTTCTACTTAGCTCTGTGACTAACGGTTATTTCTTATAACCAATCACAGGAGACGGGACAGCGTGAAGCCCCCACATCACAGGTTGATCTCGAAGCCTTGGAGATGATCCGTACGACTTTCCCAGCCCCGCCCCCTGTCTTCCGAGACGTGAGTCCTAGAGTATAGGACCGGCTTAGGCCCTTTTGTTCAGTCGATGTAGCCTTCAAGGCACTCTTGTAAACGTTAGGCTTCGGCCCCGTTAAGTATGTAAATATAAGCAGTGTGTTTTGGTTTCCTATTTTTTGTTGATTGCTTCCGCTATGCGTTCTGATGTGAAGTTGTGATTCTTGTGCCTGACAAAGAGACCGCTCAGTGCCTAAGCGGGTGGGACGTCGCCACCCGGAAAGCGCTGGGTGGTCTTCTTTGGGCAGTAAGATCCCCCCTCCCTGAACCCGGTTCAGGATTGGGGAGGGGGGGGGGGGTCCTACAAATGGATCAGAGCTACCACGATCCGACCACATGGGGCAGTCTTTCGATCCTCTCGTCCCCGTTTCCGTTCCTTGGTTCGGGACGAACCACGCAGCGGAAGCCTGGTGGACCCTTTAGGCTTAGAGTTAAGGATTCGAGACTGCACGGTAGTACACCCACACGCTTTCCGCTTACTTTTCGTTTCAGTCCTGCAAAATTCCCTTATTTTTGCAAGTTCTGATATTCATGTTGTTACTTCTCCAGATACCGGAGTCGAGCAACGGAAGGTCCTCCTCTGAGGATCAGTACCACCCTACCACCCCACCACCAGTCCCAGCCACACCAGCCGCAGCTCCATTTGGAGATACAGAGCTAGGACGGACACTGATAGCCTTGTTAGCAGCTTTCCAGACAGCCACCCTACGACCACCCCAGCAGGCCACCGTACCCACCGATCTGCTGACCACGTTCCGAGGGCTAAGGCCCCCCACCTTCCGAGGTACAGAGTCAGCTATCCAGGCCGAGGAGTGGGTGGAGAGGGTAGAGGAGCTTCTTGTAGGGATGATGTGCCCAGCAGTAGCCGCAGTATCCCTAGTAGTGACCATGTTAGAGGGCTATGCACGAGACTGGTGGAGGGCAGCTAGCCGCTCCGCTTTTAGAGGGCGACCCCTCAGCACCATTCTCTGGGGGGAGTTCTCAGAGGCCTTCTTGGAGCACTTCATTTCGGATGCAGACCGGATGGCACTCCAGGAGCGGTTCCTGCAGATCAGGCAGGGAGCTAGGACAGTTCCAGACTACCAGAGAGAGTTTATCCACCTGGCCCGCTTCGCCGGGACCTTAGCAGGTACAGATAGGGACAGGGCGGCCAGATTTTATCGGGGATTACGAGACGACCTCCGTCAGGCCCTGATCATGATTTCCCAGGCATCCTTCCACACGATCGCCTCACATGCCACCGCTCTGGAGATGGACCAGCGGATGGTAGCCCAGCAGCGGAGGGGACATGTAGGTGTTCCCCAGACCCAGGGCCGGGAGAGAGGGGTAGGTCCTCGCAGGCAGGGCCGAGATGGGAGACAACGTCAGCGTCACCAGCCATATAGACGGGCACCCCAGCCCCGACCAGCACCCCAGCCCCGACCAGCACCCCAGCCCCGACCAGCACCCCCAGCCCCAGCACCTCAGGTCGTCCCAGCCGCACGACGAGATGTTCCCTTCGCAGGGAACTGCTACCTATGCCAGCAGCCTGGGCATATACGAGCCTTTTGCCCACAGGCTACCGGGAGACCCGGCTTAGGAGCAGTACAGAGAGCGGCAGAGAGAGGACGAGGTGGACGCAGAGGACGTCCCGCAGGCAGGAGGGAGCCGGCTAGGCAGGGCAGAGCAGCACCGCTCGAGGCATACGCATTGGATCTCCAGCACGGTCCTGCTCCTGACGTAGTGATAGGTATCTACTTCCGATAGTAGGATATCCTAGGAGATGTTATAGCTTTATATGTTGGGACTTTTGTATATGTCATCCCTACTCATGTATATGTACGAAAGCTTTTGATTATGATATATATATATATACATATATGTTGTCAGGTTTACTTTTGGTAGAAGGTCGCCCCGCTAAAACACTGTTCGATACCGGCGCCACACATTCTTTCGTTGCACAAAACTTCATCGCAGACAAGGAGAACACGGTACGATCATCCGGGATGTCAATCCGAATACGACTCCCGGATGGATCAGATATGACTTCCACCGAAAAGTGTTCCTTCCAGGCAATGCTAGGAGGCATAGAGTTCGAAGTCAACGCCACCATCTTAGCAATAACCGGGTTCGACATCATTCTGGGGATGGATTGGTTGGCAGAGCACAGCGCCCAAATCAATTGTTCAACCCGAGAAATCCGCCTCCAGAATCCGAATGGGCAAGTTATCACCCTAGCAGGTATACCCTCCGTCACCCGCATCATCTTAACGTCTGCACAAACTGTCAAGGCAGTGCGGCGGAAGGACGAGATATACCTAATCTACTTTGAGATGGAAAACACGACGCAAGTACTCTCTAAAGTACCCGTGATCAGGGACTTCCCAGATATCTTCCCAGAGTCACTCCCCGGGTTGCCCCCGCAACGGGAAGTGGACTTCCAAATCGAACTTACTCAAGGAGCCCGACCAGTGTCCCGGGCACCGTACCGGATGGCCCCGAGGGAACTGGCCGAGCTCAAAATTCAGCTACAAGAGTTAGTCGACGCAGGATTCGTACGTCCTAGTACCTCTCCCTGGGGAGCCCCAGTACTGTTCGTTAAAAAGAAGGATGGATCGCTGCGCCTCTGCATCGACTACAGAGGTTTGAATAAACTCACGGTCCGGAATACCTATCCCCTACCCCGGATAGATGAACTGTTCGATCAACTGCAAGGCGCGTCTGTCTTTTCCAAGATGGACTTAAGGTCCGGCTACTATCAACTTAGAGTGCGAGAAGAGGACATTCCCAAGACCGCTTTCAGCTCTCGCTACGGACTATACGAGTTCATGGTAATGCCATTTGGGCTAACCAATGCCCCGTCCGCCTTTATGGCTTTGATGAATACAGTATTCAAACCCTTTCTGGACCATTTCGTAATAGTCTTCATAGATGATATCCTCATCTACTCAAAGAACAAAACCGATCACTCCAGGCACCTCCAAATGGTACTACTTAAGCTAAGAGAGCACTCGCTCTTCGCCAAGTTTAGCAAATGCGAGTTCTGGATGGAAGAAGTCGGCTTTCTGGGACACACCATCAATAAAAACGGAGTAGCAGTGGATCAGGCCAAAGTGCAAGCAGTACGAGATTGGCCGCCACTTAAGACAGCAGCAGACGTCCGAAGTTTCCTTGGCCTCGCCGGCTACTACCGTAAGTTCGTCGAAGGTTTCTCCAAAATCGCGTTACCACTTACCTCTCTCACCAAGAAGGATGTGACCTTCCAATGGTCTCCCGAATGCGAGGCAGCATTCATCGAACTGAAGAACCGGCTGATATCGGCCCCAATCCTAACCCTCCCCTCCGGTACCGAGGGTTTTCAAATCTATGCTGATGCCTCTCTGAAAGGATTAGGGGCCGTGCTTATGCAACATGGTAAGGTGATTGCCTACGCCTCACGTCAGCTCAAGCCACATGAGCTAAACTACGCCACCCACGACCTGGAACTGGGGGCGGTAGTTTTCGCATTAAAAGTCTGGAGACACTACCTCTACGGGATACGATGCGAAATCTTCTCCGATCATAAAAGCCTCAAATACGTCTTCACCCAGAAGGAGCTGAACCTCCGGCAGCGTCGGTGGTTAGAATTCCTCTGTGATTATGACTTCGCCCTCCAGTACCACCCCGGCAAGGCTAATAAGGTCGCAGACGCCTTGAGTCGGCAGCCTCCGAGGACCGGGAGTTGGTTAGAAATGGTGCCGGAGGAGTTGGTCAAATCATTGGCAAAAATGGATATTATCCTCATCACCCGCAGAAATCCGATGGAATACCAGGCTCATCTCTATTGGATGGAGATACAGTGCGACATTAGGGATAGAATACGGGAAGCCCAGAAGGTCGACGTAGAAGCGGCCTCGATCATTCAGGCCTTGCAACACGGCGCGCAAGAAGACTACAACTTGTATGATGGCATCCTACAATACAGACACCGCATCTTCATCCCCGCTGCAGAGGGAATCCGGGAAGAAATCCTCCGCGAAGCACATCAAACCAGGTACTCCATACACCCGGGAGTAGTAAAGATGTACACGGATCTGCGAAGGACGTTATATTGGCCAGGAATGAAGAAGGACGTCACCAATTATGTTGCACATTGCCAGACCTGTCAAATGGTCAAGGCGGAATGTCGAAGCCCAGGAGGTCTACTACAACCTCTGCCAATTCCAGAATGGAAATTTGAAGATATCTCCATGGATTTCGTCCATGGTTTACCTCGATCCCGTGCAGGAAACGACTCAATATGGGTCGTAGTAGATCGACTCACCAAAGTGGCTCGTTTCATTCCAAACCGACAAGGCGACGGCGTCGACATCTTAGCCCGGCTATTTATAGAGCAAGTGGTCCGATTCCATGGGGTACCTAAGTCAATCGTCTCTGACCGCGATGGACGCTTCACGTCAAAAGAATGGAGACGAGTACAGGCGTATCTAGGAACCAGATTAGCTTTTAGTACCGCCTTCCACCCCCAGACCGACGGGCAAACAGAAAGGACAAATCGGACGATGGAGGACCTCCTCCGATTATGCATAGTGGAACACAGCGAGCCGTGGGAACAGTTACTGCCCTTAGTAGAGTTCTCCTACAATAACAGTTTCCAAGCAAGCATCAAAATGGCACCTTACGAAGCCCTCTACGGAAGACGCTGTCGGACCCCGCTGTCTTGGGCACAGGATGAGGACCCCGAAGCCTTAGGAATCACCTACATCGACGATACCACCGCCGCAATAAGACTAATCCGGGAACGCATGCTGGAAGCGCAGAGCCGGCAGGCCAAGTATTACGACGCACGTCATCGGCAGGTAGAATTCCAAGTGGGAGATATGGTGTTCTTAAAGATTAAGCCAATGCATGGGATATCACGAATCAAGAGGCAGAAAAAGCTGGACCCCCGCTATCTAGGCCCGTATCCCGTCATCGAAAGAATTGGCCCGGTGGCTTACAGGTTAGCTTTGCCAGCCGAGCTGGGGAGCCTTCACGACGTATTTCATGTCTCCTCGCTAAGACGTGTTCTGCGCCAACCAGAGCAGCACCTTCCCACCCCACCAACATCAGTACAATCCGACCGATCTGTCCGACTCGAACCTGTAAAGATAGTGGACTCCAAGATCAAAGAGCTGCGGAACAAAACAGTCACAATGGTCAAGATCTTATGGTCGAACGGTGGACGCGAAGAGTTCACTTGGGAACCCGAGACGCTCGTACGAGAGAAATACCCGACGCTCTTCCCCCAGGTACATCATTTAAACCCCTACTTTAGCCAATTTTCGGGGACGAAAATCTCTTTATTTTTATTGGATTGTAACATCCCGACTTTTATTGGGCCACTAGACCCTAGTGAGCCCAATAAAAGTAGGCCCGAGCAGTAGAAAACGGTCATTTCGGGTATCGTAGCGCGCCACTACCTCATTATTATGAATAGTGGCCGAACGAACCCCGAATTGACTTTCGTCAGTTCCGTTGGACTCGTATGGACAATACGAACGCAACGGAATTCGTTGCACTCCGATCCGAGGTCGTATAGAGAAAACGACCGTTTCGGGTATCGTAGCACGCCACTACCTCATTATTATGAATAGTGGCCGAACGAACCCCGAATTGACTTCCGTCAGTTCCGTTGGACTCGTATGGACAATACGAACGCAACGGAATTCGTTGCACTCCGATCCGAGGTCGTATAGAGAAAACGACCGTTTCGGGTATCGTAGCACGCCACTACCTCATTATTATGAATAGTGGCCGAACGAACCCCGAATTGACTTCCGTCAGATCCATTGAACTCGTATGAACCATACGAGTGCAACGGAATTCGTTGCGCCTCAGTCCGAAGTCGTTTGAAGAAAACGACCATTTTTAGTAGCGTTGCGCGCCGCAAATAAGTCATTGGGGTACAGTGACCAGACGAACCCCGATTTGACTTCCGTCAGATCCGTTGAACTCGTATAAACCATACGAGTGCAACGGAATTCGTTGCGCCTCAGTCCGAAGTCGTTTGAAGAAAACGACCATTTTTAGTAACGTTGCGCGCCGCAACTAAGTCATTGGGGTACAGTGGCCAAACGAACCCCGATTCGACTTCCGTCGGATCTGTTGGACTCGTATAAACCATACGAGTGCAACAGAATTCGTTGCGCCTCGATCCGAAGTCGTTTGGAGAAAACGACCATTTCGGGTGTCGTAGCGCGCCGCTACCTCATTATTATATTGACCGTACGTACCCCAAATCGACTTCCGTCAGACTCGTTGAACTTGTGTGGACAATACAGGCACCACGGAACTCGTTGCACCTCGATACAAGGTCATATGGAGAGTATGCCACTTTAGCACTATGCAGATCGCCTCGGTGAAACGCACGAGGTATAAAGCACACGAGCCCGGCAACGGCCCCGGCAACTCTTATCGGCCTCGAAGAACCTAGACAGACCCCGGTCAAACCACGACACCCCTATTAGGGTAAGAAAGGAAGGGGGGGGGGGGAGAAAATATCTCCCCCCCCCCCCCCCCCCACTCACCCCCCCCCCCACCCTTTCATGCACGTGAGAAAAAGAGGGGGGGGGGAGAAATATCTCCCCCCACTCACCCTCCCTTCATAAACGTGGAAGGGAGGGAGAAGGGGGGGGGGGGGGAGGGGGGGGGGGGGGGGGGGGGGGGGGGGGGGGGGGGGGGGATGGCTCCCCTCCTTCCTATAAAAGGAGGGGCAGCCCCTCCATTCCTCCCCCACACACCACCTCTCTCTCTCTCTCTCTCTCTCTCTCTCTCTCTCTCTCTCTCCCTCAGCTCCCCTCTGCCAGCACCCCAACCCAGCCGGCCACCCCCCTCGCCGGAGCTAGCCGGAGCCAAGCCGCCACCACCCTCCTCTTCCTCCTCCATGGCCGGCCACCACCACCCTTCCTCCTCCCGAGCACCCCCTCCACCCCAGGTAGAGACCTCCTCCTCCTCCTTCCCACCTCTAGGGTAGAACCCCCATCTCCCCTGCCGCCGGAGCGCCGCCGGCCGCCGCCCGAGCCTTGGCAAGGCTCGGGGAGGAGGCCGGCAGAAGACCTACTCTCCCCCAGCGCCGGTGGTGGCGCTGGGGGGGGGGGGGGGGGGGAGGAGGTCAACAGGTCCCCGTCGGGGACCTCGGCGCCGGCGCTGGGGAGGCGGCCGGGCCGCCGGCGGGCACGGCCGGCGGCACCCGTGGCCTTCCCCGCCTCCCCTGCTTTCCTGTATAGGAATAGCCAAACCCCCCGGCGGCGGCCGGCGGCTCCAGGCCGCCGGGCCACCGCCGGAGGGTTGCCCCCTCCCCGGCGCCCCGTCCAGTGGCGGCCGGGAGGGCAGCACTCGGCAGGAGCGGCGGCACCGCGGCCTGCATGGCCCATGCAGGCCACGCCGCCGCCGCCCGCCCCTTTTAATCCCTCCCCCGGCGGTGGCCGGCGGTGCCAGGTCGCCGGACCACCCCCGGAGGAGTCGCCGGCCCCCGGCGCACCGGCCGGGGGCACCCCCCACCCCATCCCCTCCGGTGGAGGCGGTGGCGGCAAGCATGCAGGAGGCGTGCGGACCGCCACCGCCCCCGTGCCCTTGCAGCACGAGCCCCGGCGGTGGCCGGCGGCGCCAGGCCGCCGGACCACCACCGGAGTGGTCGCCCGCCCCCGGCGCACCGACCGGGGGCGGCGCCGGCCACAACCGGCCGCTGCCGGCGGCGGCAGCGGCCGTCTCCCGTCAGGGCTGACGGGAGCCGTTCGATCTCCCCCGAGAGATCAACGGCTCCTGTAGCCTTAACTCCCGCCCCCGCGTGGGTTTGAGTGCCCCCACAGCGGATCCGCTGTGGATCCGCTGTGGGGACAAAGGACGGCGCCCGGTGCGGCGCCCCCAGGTCCCTCCCTGCCTCTATTTGCACCCCAAACACCCTATAGGCTTCTCCATTTTTCTGAGGAAAAATGGGGCCGTTTCAGAAAAAGTTTTCTAAATGAAAAGTGTGCCTCACCCTTAGGGGCACCCTCTGTAATTTTTTGGGATTTTTAGGAGGGGTTTTACTATTTTTAAAACCCAATATAAAGTTTATTTTAGGTAATAAAATACCCAAATGAGTCTCTAAAATTCCCCAAAAATTAGGGGCACTAAATATAGGTATTTTACAAATACTATCAAAGATAGGAAGTGTGGACTTGTGATTTGACCCCTCGAAAGCCTTTTCAAACAAAAATAGACGCCCGGAAAAGAGCGAAATTCATTAAAATAAATCGGCGTCCCCTCGACGCATATTTTAAATACTTATCCCAAAATTATGCATAGTAAGCTAAGAGACCGACTAAGCTCGGAAAAGCAACGCAAAAATCGGAACGACATCGCGACGCGGCGCCAAAACGTAACCTCGTCGCGACAATAATAAAAGTACGGAGTCGTCGATCGAAGCCTCCTCTGATAGAGTGATTGGACTACTAACCATTTCATCTTATGCAATTACAGTCTGTACTTTCATTTAAATCCAGTCTCGTACTGGTCCCCCCCGCATTTACATTCTGTACTTTCATTTAAATCCAGTCTCGTACTGGTCCCCCGCATTTACATTCTGTACTATCATTTAGATCCAGTCTCGTACTGGTCCCCCCCCCCCCCGCATCTACATTCAGCACTTTCATTTAAATCCAGTCTCGTACTGGTCCTATTTACATGGCCTTTGCTTTCGGCCTACTTTCCTGCTTAATACATGGCATTTGCTTTCGGCCTACTTTCCTGTTTAATACATGGCCTTTGCTTTCGGCCTACTTTCCTGTTTAATACATGGCATTTGCTTTCGGCCTACTTTCCTGTTTAATACATGGCCTTTGCTTTCGGCCTACTTTCCTGTTTAATACATGGCCTTTGCTTTCGGCCTACTTTTCTGTTTATTACATGGCCCATTCTTCGGCCTAATTTATTTACTAGCGCAGAGCTGCCGTGGCCACGAAAGCGGTGCTTATCCTCCCTTCGGCGAGGCCTTAGTTGGGAAAAACCCGGAGTCGAGTCTCTCCTCCCAGGTTAGTCCCAAGCAGGGAGCCCTCCTACCGCTAAGCCTCCCGGTCCAAGATCGTGCGACCGGTCGAGTAGAAATTGCCCCGTGGCCTAAGGGTTTGTTTTATATAAAGCGGGTGAAGATTGATTGGAAGTGGCGGGTCGGTCACGCTCGCAGACCGTTCGTACCGGTGCGGGTGAGTTGACGACTCATGGCGACAGGGAGATGGGCACAGTGGGTTATTACCCTCTGAGCCTGCAGTATCGCCTCCGCTGGTCGGCCTAAAAATCGGTTCGCCGGATGTCGCTCACATCCATTCAGTACACCAAGTTGTACGGGAGGGCCTGAATGATACGGTACGACTACATTCAGAAGTGGCAGGACTGGCCACTGTCACCGACGGCCACATCGGTGAGGCCCGCGGGATTAGCTCCCCTGCTTGAACTAAAGCGGTCTAAAACTGTGTCGACACAGGGTCCTTTGTGTGGTTACAGGTCTTGAGTACCTGGGTGTGTGTATGCGCGCGATAGTGTTAGATATTTACTATACGGCGCGGTTGTGGATACTAGGGCAGGAGCCCCGCTATATATATATATATATAAATATATACATTTGCCTGCTGCTAACCCTTTCCTTGCTTCGGCTATTTCAAATTCTGTCTTTTAGCCGCCCCCTGGATACGGATCCGGGGAGGGGGATGTGTTTTCTACTTAGCTCTGTGACTAACGGTTATTTCTTATAACCAATCACAGGAGACGGGACAGCGTGAAGCCCCCACATCACAGGTTGATCTCGAAGCCTTGGAGATGATCCGTACGACTTTCCCAGCCCCGCCCCCTGTCTTCCGAGACGTGAGTCCTAGAGTATAGGACCGGCTTAGGCCCTTTTGTTCAGTCGATGTAGCCTTCAAGGCACTCTTGTAAACGTTAGGCTTCGGCCCCGTTAAGTATGTAAATATAAGCAGTGTGTTTTGGTTTCCTATTTTTTGTTGATTGCTTCCGCTATGCGTTCTGATGTGAAGTTGTGATTCTTGTGCCTGACAAAGAGACCGCTCAGTGCCTAAGCGGGTGGGACGTCGCCACCCGGAAAGCGCTGGGTGGTCTTCTTTGGGCAGTAAGATCCCCCCTCCCTGAACCCGGTTCAGGATTGGGGAGGGGGGGGGGGGGGTCCTACACCGCGCACCCTTTGCGCATTCTCTGGGCCCAGCGCGACGCTTTGAGGTGCGGCGTGCTCAGGTGCGCTCCCCTACGCCCCTTGCGCATGCTGTGTCGCGAGCGAGCTTCGGCGTGATCTTCTTCTCCACAAGCCAAAACCTCCTCTCTTTCGACCGTGGTAATTGTCTCCGTCCGGACAATGGCGATCCTCCCTCGCAAAGGCTCCGTGAATTTTTCCACCTCGGTTCTGTAATCGCCTAGCGCAAATTATAGGGCGCGAGAGCCGCATTTTGAAACACTTCACCGCGGACTCCCGATGAGCTGTAGAAATTTTCGGACTAGCGATTGCATATCTCGGCCTCCGAAAATTGGGGGGCAATTGTTGGGGTCCCCCTAAAAGGGTTCGGGTTGAGTTGGACCAAGTGTTTCTCATCACAGCCTCGCCCGGACCTGCTTGACAGCCCCAATTTTATGTCTGGTCTTAATCCCGCAGCTAAGCAGCTTCACGCTACCACTTGTTCCTTAAGAACCGCTCAAAAGCGCTTCCGCTCGCTCCTGCCCCGTAAGAGCGCTTCCGCTCGCTCATGCTCTGTAAGAGCGCTTCCGCTCGCTCATGCTCCGTAAGTGCGCTTTCCGCTCGCTCATGCTCCGTAAGAGCGCTTCAGCTCGGTCATGCTCCGTAAGAGCGCTTCCGCTCGCTCCTGCGCCGTAAGAGCGCTTCCGCTCGCTCATGCCCCGTAAGAGCGCTTCCGCTCGCTCCTGCTCCGTATGAGCGCTTCCGCTCGCTCATGCTCCGTAAGAGCGCTTCCGCTCGCTCATGCTCCGTAAGAGCGCTTCCGCTCGCTCCTGCTCCGTAAGAGCGCTTCCGCTCGCTCATGCTCCGTAAGAGCGCTTCTGCTCGCTCCTGCTCCGTAAGAGCGCTTCCGCTCGCTCATGCCCCTTAAGAGCACTTCCGCTCGCTCCTGCTACGTATGAGCGCTTCCGCTCGCTCATGCTCCGTAAGAGCGCTTCCGCTCGCTCCTGCTCCGTAAGGGCGCTTCCGCTCGCTCCTGCTCCGTAAGAGCGCTTCCGCTCGCTCATGCCCCTTAAGAGCGCTTCCGCTCGCTCCTGCTCCGTATGAGCGCTTCCGCTCGCTCATGCTCCGTAAGAGCGCTTCCGCTCGCTCCTGCTCCGTAAGGGCGCTTCCGCTCGCTCCTGCTCCGTAAGAGCGCTTCCGCTCGCTCATGCTCCGGAAGAGCGCTTCCGCTCGCTCCAGCTCCGCAGGAAGCGCTCCCGCTCGCTTCCGCTCCACGGGAAACGCTTCCGCTCGCTCCTGCTCCGTAAGAGCGCTTCCGCTCGCTCCTGCTCCGTAAGGGCGCTTCCGCTTGCTCCTGCTCCGTAAGGGCGCTTCCGCTCGCTCCTGCTCCGCAGCAAGCGCTCCCGCTCGCTCCGCTCCGCGGGAACCGCTTCCGCTCTCATATGATCCTCAGGAAGCGCTCCCGCTCGCTTCCGCTCCACGGGAAACATTTCCGCTCTCGTATGATCCTCAAGAGGCGCCACTATCATCCATCGTCGGCCATCACCACCACCAGGGAGGCTGCACAGGCTGCCCAGCGTGACCGGGGGGCAAACCCGTCATAATCTGAAAGTTGACGATCTGTGTGCCCCGAATCAAACATTCTCATTCGTTCGTCCAGAAATCGGCATGGCGCAGTTACCAGAACGCCCTCCTCAAAAACTATAAAAATGGGGTTATGCCTTCATTGGAGGGGACTTTTGGCACTGGGAGAAGAAAAGAGCTCTTGAGTTTTCCGGCAAAGACTCTTAGAAGATCATCATCGACCTTCGAGCTACCCTCAGAGATCTCCCTCAGCACTCCAGCTTTACTTCAAAAACTTGGGAGGATCTCGGTGGTTTGGATCCAGGCTGCTCCGCAGCGCTCCACTCTAGGCTGTCCCGTAGCGCTCCGCTCAACGGCGCTCCGCTAAAGGCCGCTCCGCAGCGCTCCGCTCCAGGCTGCTGCGCAACGCTCCACTCCAAACTGCTCCACAGTGCTCCACTCCAGGCTGCTCCGCAGCGCTCCGCTCCAAATTGCTCCATAGCGCTCCGCTCAAGGGCGCTCCGCTCAAGGCCACTCCGCTCCAGGCCGGTCCGCAGCGCTCCGCTCCAGGCCGCTCCGCAGCGCTCTGCTTCAAGCCGCTCCGCAGCGCTCCGCTCCAGGCCGCTCCGCAGCACTACGCTCCGCGTCGCTCCGCTCCAGGCCGCTCCGCAGCACTACGCTCCGCGTCGCTCCGCTCCAGGCCGCTCCGCACCGCTCCGCCCAAAGCTGTCTCAGAGCATGCTTCACCACGCTCGGCTCCCGAGGACTTAGCAAAATCTCTGTAACGAGCGGTGGCATATCACCCTCGAAAAATAACTCGCTGTAACTCACAACACTAGTGGATCATTCAGAACTGGGGTAGACCCCGTGGTTTTTTCCGGATTTGGGTTTTCCACGTAAAAATCCCGCTGTCTACTGTTGGTACTCACTTTTGACTGTTTGCGCGCTCGGCTCACTCTCGAGCTAAAACGGTTCAGCTCGACCGGCATAGAAGAGCGTTAAATGACCCGCAACAATTATAAACCGTCCAAATTATGTTATTCACAGTCCATTGTTATTCGCAGTTCAAAAGAAACTTCGCATTCCAATTTTTTAATCCATCCTTCATCTCTCGACATGATATGATTTTGTTTGAGAGGTATCTATATGGTGATACAGCAGGAGATGCTTACATCTATTCATAATCAACATATTTATGCGTTTCTTTTTTATTGGTCGTTTTATCAATAATAATTATGGGTAAAATGGTCATTATATTCAGTCCAACGAAGATATGTTCGAGACGATCACAGACTCCTCTCCGGCGAGCAAGCTGCCTCGTCCGACGGTTCCTGATGTGTTCTCATGCACGGTTGGGAAGAAACGAGCAAGGTGAAGTACAAAGACGAATGTCATGTTAGAGATTATATTTAGGCTCCGTTAGTTTCGTGGGTTTTTATTGAAACGAATTGATTTTTGTCCAAAACAAAAAAACTCTCAGGGTCCGTTCGTTTGAACGGAATTGGCTTTCTGGAATTGGCTTTTCGACGAAAACCAATATCTACATGAATTGGCATTGTACAAAATTCCAATTTTGTTGTTCGACTGTAAGATTGAATTCAGTCAACAGAATTGGAATTGGAGCACAAAAGTTGTTCGGGTGAATAATGTAATTGGTATTGAAATTGACATTATACAATAATTTTATAAAACTCAAAATAGACGTTAGCGCCGAACGCTATTTTTTCTCTCGGGTGCATTCTTTTCGCCCGGGTGCGATTTTTTCTCCGGGGCACATTTTTTTTCGCCCAGTCGAGTTTTTTCGCCGGGGCGCGTTTTTTTCGCCCTGGCGCATTTTTTCGCCCTAGCGCGTTTTTTTCTCTCGGACGCGTTTTTTTTCGCCCGGGCGCGATTTTTTTCGCCCGGGCGCGATTTTTTCGCCCGGGCGCGATTTTTTCGCCCAGGTGCGTTTTTTCTCTCGGGCGCGATTTGTTCTCCCGGGCGCGTTTTTTTTTCTCCCGGGCGCGTTTTTTCGCCCGGTCGCGTTTTTTTCGCCTGATCGCGTTTTTTCGTTGGCCGCGTTTTTTCGTCCGGGCGCGTTTTTTTTGCCCGGACGCGTTTTTGTCGCCCGGTCACAATTTTTTCCCGGGGCGCATTTTTTTCGCCCGGGCGCAATTTTTTCGCCCGGACGCGGTTTTTTTCGCCCGGGCGCATTTTTTTTCGAAAAAAAATGCACCCGAGCAAAAAAAATGCGCCCGGGGGAAAAATCTTGCCCGGGCGGAAAATACTGCGCCCGGGCGAAAAAAACGCGCTCGGGAGAAAATATCGCGTCCGGGCAAAATATATCGCGCCCGGCCAGAAAATTCGCTTCCAGCCAGAAAAATTGCGTTCGACCGGAAAAACCGCGTTCGGCCGGAAAAATCGCGTTCGGGAGAAAAAAGCGCGCATGTGCGGAAAAAGTGCGCCCGAGCAAAACAAACACGTGCCCGGGTGAAAATTTCCCGGCCGGCCGAAAAACCCACGGCCGACTGAAAAACGCGCGCCCGGGTGAAAAATGGCAGCCTGGGCAAAAAATGAATGCCCGACCGAAAAATACGCACCCGGCGGAAAAACCCACTCCCGACAGGAAAAAAAGCATAGGCCGAAAAACTCCGCCAAAAACACTCGATTATGCAGAAAACTCATGGGTGGAGGTAAGAATTGGCGATTTGATTTTTTAGTTCAAAGTCAAAGCCATGAGTTTTCATATAAATGCAAATATTCTCGTAAATTTCGTTGCGCCGAACATTAGAATTGGATTTCTAATGGCGAATGTCAATTCCAGAAAACCAATTCCGTCCAAACGAACGGACCCTCAAAGGTTTTGGGTTTGAGTCAAACTCAATTCTTGTGTTCTTTTTCAAGGTAAAAGTTTTTGCGAGATTTTTAATCATGGACAATTAACATCTTTAAATCGGAAAAAATATTTAAATTGGCTAAAAATATTTAATGTTAATAAAATATTAATCATTACTTTAAGAGAGAAAAGAACATGATTTTCTCTCAAAACCGACCAAAATTGAAAGGTTTTCACTATAGAATATTTTCTTAATGAATCCAACCCGATGAGTTTTGGAGGAAAACTAATTTCTTTCAATAAAAGACCAAGTGAGTGCTTGTGAATGAAATTGAATTGCCCAAAATCACTTCCTTCCTACAAAACCTATCAAATGAACGGAGCCTTAGGTTTTTTGGTGTGCGAATAATCATATTAGGACTGAGATTTATATTTTGAAATTTTAGATTTTTGGGTTGCAAATAGCCATATTAGAACCGCTTCTAACATCACTCTAATATAATAGGGTAATTATATTTGCAGGACCTATATGGATATTTGCAGCCCAATTTTTACGAGTTATTACGCGCCTTTTGAAAATACTCTTTGTTAGGTGCATTTTTAGGAAAAGTGTTCAACATGAAAGTTGTAGATCTCGTCGAAATCTACAACTTTGATGTTGAACACTTTTCCTAAAAATGCACCTAACATTGCGTATTTTCAAAAGGCGCGAAAAATTTCACAATAGTCTCGCGCCTTTTGAAAATACGCAATGTTAGGTGCATTTTTAGGAAAAGTGTTCAACATCAAAGTTGTAGATTTCGACGAGATCTACAACTTTCATGTTGAACACTTTTCCTAAAAATGCACCTAACAAAGAGTATTTTCAAAAGGCGCGTAATAACTCGTAAAAATTGGGCTGCAAATATTCATATAGGGCCTGCAAATATAACCACCTAATAGGGTAATAAAGCTTGAATAGTGAGCAGCCAGTGTAGAGTGGACCGTAGAGAGGAACCCTAGTAGATCCATCGGCCGGTGGGCTTCAATTTCCTGCCGTATTGGGAAGGAGGGAGACGACTGATCCCGAAGAAAAATGGCGGAAGTGCTCAGCGCACACCCCCCGAACCGGGCTCTCCCCAGCAGAAGGCGGTTTTCCACCAACTGCGCCTCTTTCGCTTCTCCTCTTAGTTTCAGAATTGCCATTAATGGAAGCCCTAGCCTTAAATGGAATGCCCTTCGCGAGGAACTGAAGTGCCGAGGACGTTATTCATGCTTCTTTGCCGACGGAAGAAAGCAGGTTCTCTTTTTATTTACTCTGCTGTTCACTGCACCTACACTGCCCGTCTCTTGTTCCTGCCTTTTTCAAGAACATGTCTATGCACTAGGGTTTGTGCTATCGGCCCAGTGAGAAAGAAAACTTCAAATTCTTTCTTCTTTTAGACCAAAAGCACTGTTCATGCGCTTTGATGATTATTAGTTGACATAACTAATAATGAAAAATCTAGTGTAATCAATTTGAAAGATGGATTTGTCAGAATTGAGAGATGGTAAGCTATTATTTTTCTTAGGATGTAAGCAATTTGGGCATTATTAAAAATTATCTGGACAAATTCATGTTTCTCTGATACTTTGTCAGAAACAAAATATGTGTCTTTCTGCTCGCGGAAATTGGAATTGAAGAATCAGCCGAATTTCAGTTGCTCCAGAAATTGGAATTGGACTGAATTTCAATGTTGTTGTGTGGTTGCATGATGATTTTCTGTAACAAAAATTGAAATTGATCACTTTTGTTATTCAGCTGCACGATAATTGTGGCAAGATAAATATACAACAACAACAAACAACAACACTCAAGCCTTTATCCCACCATAGTGGGGTCGGCTATATGGATCCTCTGTCGCCATTGCGCCCTATCTTTAAGCATAGTCTCATTAATGCCTAAGTACATCATGTCTTTCTTTATAGTTTCATTCCAAGTCTTTTTTGGTCTACCCCTCCCCCGTTTAACATGTCTAGTGACTAAACTCTCACAACGCCTAACAGGTGCCTCTAATGGTCTCCTATGTACATGTCCAAACCATCTTAAACGAGCTTCTCGCATCTTCTCTACAATTGGCGCCACTCCTATCTTATCCCTGATACATTCATTCCTAATTTTATCCAGTCTCGTGTGACCACACATCCACCTAAGCATTCTCATCTCCACGACTCCCATTTTTTGCTCGTGTACACCATTCACTGCCCAACACTCAGAACCGTAGAGCATTGCAGGCCTAATTGCAGTACGGTAAAACTTGCCTTTAAGTTTTAGTGGTACTTTACGATCACATAGGATCCCAGACGCGCCTCTCCACTTCAACCAACCTGCTTGGATTCTATGAATCACATCTTTATCTACACCTCCATCTTTTTGAATTATCGATCCCAGATATTTAAAGCACTCACTGCTTGAAATATCTTGGTCACCCAATTTAATGACGGAGTCATCTGACCTTCTTGCACTACTAAATTTAAGCTCTATATACTCTGTCTTTGTCCTGCTCAACCTAAAACCCTTCTTTTCTAAAGTGTCTCGCCAAGATTCCAGTTTCGCGTTTACACCCTCGCGCGTCTCATCGACCAAAACAATATCATCTGCAAATAATAAACACCAAGGTATTGCTTGCTGGATATGTCCGGTGAGCTCATCTAAGATAAGGGTAAAGAGGTAAGGGCTTAAAGCTGACCCTTGATGTAAGCCAACAGCGATAGGGAATTCCTGTGTTAATCCTCCAGATGTCCTCACCCTGGTCACTGAATTTGTATACATATCTTTGATTACGTCAATGTATGATACATTTACACCTTTCTTTTCTAAGACTCTCCACAAGACCTCTCTTGGAACCCTATCATACGCCTTCTCCAGATCGATAAACAACATATGCAAATCTTTTTGTCTTTCCCGATAGTTGTCAATGAGTCTCCTCAAGAGATGTATAGCTTCCATGGTTGACCTCCCTGGCATGAATCCAAATTGATTCTCTGAGATGCTAGTCTCTCGTCTAACTCGTCTCTCTATTACTCGTTCCCATAGTTTCATAGTATGACTCATTAATTTAATTCCCCTGTAATTGACACAATTTTGTATATCTCCTTTGTTCTTATACAAAGGTACCAAAATACTTTCTCTCCATTGGTCTGACATCCTTTTTGTCTTCAGTATCTTATTGAAGAAACTTGTAAGCCATAAAATTCCTTCCCTCCCTAAGCATTTCCATACTTCAATGGGTATATCGTCTGGTCCAACCGCCTTTCCATTTTTCATCTTCTTCAGAGCGTCATCTATCACAAATAAAGTTAAAATAATAGATGTAGATTGTAATAAAAAATCGAGATAAATTACCATTACATATACATACTATTACTACCACCAAGAAATATTTGAATAGTCCAAAAATAATGGCCACCGCCAAGGCATAAAAGTAGTTCATCAACCATCAAGAGTAGTAAAGCAAAATGAAAGTAATACACAAAATAGTCTAAAATAGAACATATAAAACTAATCATAAAGTTGCATACGGAGCCACAAATTCTTCATTTCATCAGGCAAAGCCATGCATATTTCATACTTAGTGTTATCATAAATAAGCATTTACATATTAATTCATAATAACAAGTGATTAAAAGGATATCTGAAGAAGAAGAAATCAGAGGAAGGAGGGGAATCAGGAGGAAGAAGAAAGGGGGGAATCAGGAGAATTAGGAAGAAGACGGGAAGAAGAAAGGGGGGAATCATAGGGAATTAGGAAGAAGACGGGAATCAGGAGGAAGAAGAAGAAGGGGGAATCAGGAAGCAGAAGAAGGGGGAATCAAGAAGAAGGGGGGAATCAAGAAGAGAACCGCAAGCAAGGAGGTTCAATTGGGTTGGGATAGGGTTAAGACCGAAACCAACGAAATTAGATAAGAATTGGTCGTAGCTATTTGAAAACCCATGGAATTGGACCCAATTCCAACTCCGAACCAATTCCGACCAACTGAATGCATGAATTGTGTTATTAACTCTCAATTCCAATTCCGCACAACCGAACGGCCCTAAGTGAATTACTTTTGTCCTTTCTTTTCATCTTATTTGGCTGCTTATTTTTGGAATTATGTCCTAAATTTGTGCTGAATTATATTTTTTGTGCTTGCTTGTTGTTGTCATCCCTTCTAAAGTGTAGAGACTTGAGGCAATTAACCATGTCTCAAGATTGACTCAAAATCTATCAAATCTCATGCAAGCTAACTCTTCTTAAATATTGGTTTGTTTTGATCTCTATCTAATCAAATCTAGCTCATTAGCTTCAATTTGATCCAAAAATCGACCAGACTCCAATCCATTTTTTATCTTCCAATGATAAACTGATACAACAATTACACTGGGGCCAACCGAACCTATTGATTGAAAGCTAGTTAAACTATTTACAGTCAAAATAAGGGCAACCCGGTGCACAAAGGCATCGCCGCACAACGAGGGTTAGGGGAAGGGTCCCACCACAAGGGTGAAATGTAGGCAAACCTTACCATGCATTTTTGCAAGAGGCTGCTTCCAGGACGCGAACCTGTGACCTCCAGGTCACACGGCAACACCTCAACTGGTGCGCCCCCTTCTGTTGAACTATTTACAGTCAAATTGTGAAAAGTTTACAAGAAGCGAAACTCCATGGTAGGAGAGAATGCTTGTATTGAACCAACCTCCATTATTAATTAGGGATAATGAACTTGGTTGTCCCTTGGATTAAAGGAGTGCAATAATAATCATTAGGGAAGTGTTGGAGTGGCTTCTTAATTTGTTTGCATTAATTATGCTTTTTTTTTTCAATTTGAGTCATATAAGAGTCATCCATCAGTTATGAAATCAAAAGATTTTCAACCATTGTCAGGATTGTGTCTGTCATGGTAGTTTGCTTTATTTCATTTCTTTGTACTCTTGTCCACCGTTGAGCTCGAGCAAATTGTCGCTACCCTTACTTTTCGCTTGGATAACTATGGAACTAACTTCTGTGAAATCTACTTCCTCCTTCGTAAGGTCATATCCAACACTTTCCCCACTACCTCCTTTTGGACTACATCATCCCTCTCCCAGCAACCCGATGTCATGCTTCTTAGCAGCAGAGGTGTCCCCAATTTTGGCCACTAACCCCTCTACCCATTGACACTTCCTATGCCATGTCCACACTTCCCTTCTATCTAGATATCCCCATCTTCAATAGTAATGATTCGATTGTTTGCATCACTTGGGCCTAGCAGTTCTTCAACTACAAACAACAGAACCACGAAAGGTGTCTTCCGCCCTTCATTAGATCCACTGGCTTGACAATTAGATTTGACTCATCCATGACCTGCTCTTGTCTAGGCTCTTATTCAACACTGTGATCAATGTCAGCACAACAATACCTTCAACTGCATATGCGATGTTCGCTAGTTCAGATCCATAAGCTCTTGTGTGGATGAGTTATTTGAACTCGTTATAGACCTGCTATACCTCTCCTTTACTTCGGTTATTTTCTTCATGGACTATAACTAACCATACACGCCTTTTTTCCACACTCATTAATCATACTATGTTCACCAATCTGCTTTTGCTTGTATAATCTTCTCACCGCCACCATTAACATTATCCTAACTATTAGTTCAGCCTTACAAACTCTCTTCCATATGCTTTTTAGAAAAAGTTGATACGAATAAGACTCCCCGGGCTCACTCTGCCTCACCGATGGCCATCACCTTAGTGTCGCATATGTCAATTTACTATATAGCCATAGTGACAATGTGACATTTTCGTAATTGTTGTAGGCCCACTCTTGCCCTGTTGCCCATATAAGGGACAGGGCAAGAGTGGGCGAGAGTTTTTATTTGTATCTTTTGTCTTCTAGATTTTGTCTTCACGAGTTTGTATCATGCATGTATCAAAAGTGGATTAGGAAGTATTATGATAAGAAGATTCTAAAGAGGAAGAAAAGTAAATTACATCAAACTGCAATTAGGCCAGTGATATTATTATTAGTGTTACGAATAGAATGAACACACATTGGAGAAATAGATACGAGCAGGAAAAGAAGAAATCAGGGAAGAGGCAAAAATTCACATGCTGATTCAATACATACTTAAAAGGATTACATCACTTTATATAAGAAACTAAGTAATAAATGCATGCAGGGATAACAAGGTGGGAAAACAGCAACATCGAACAGTCCATCGGATAATTGCTTCGACTTCCATGATAGGCTCCTAGTTTTCTTGTATGGTATGGCTTCCATGATACAACTTTTGGTCTTCTTGTCTGGTATGACTTCAGCCTCCTCCTCTTCAGTATTAATGCTCCTTAATTCTTGCTTTGGAAAGACTCCAGCATTACTTGTCTCAACATCCCCCCTTAATGTTGAGTCCACTTCTGAGACAAGTGTGGATCGGAAAGTATTAAAAGTATTGATCGGCAGAGGTTTTGTCATGATATCGGCAAGATGTTTGCTTGTAGGACAGAACAACATTTCAATCTTTTTTTATTATACCAGATCCTTTAGGAAGTGGAACCCGAGGTCTATATGCTTCGTGCGGTTGTGAAACACAGGATTCATTGTTATGCTAATGGTAGCAATGTTATCACACCAAATAGTGATGGATTTAGACCTTTCTTCTTGACACAGATCCTTGAACAAACCTTGAAGCCACACTGCTCCACAAGCAGCAGCACATGCAACAACATACTCAGCTTCGGCTGAGGACAAAGCAACAATCTTCTGTTTTCGAGAGGACCAGGAAATAATCTTATTGCCAAGCAAGAAAATGTACTCACTGGTGTTTTTTCTATCATTTGAATCACACCCCCCCCCCCCCCCCCCCCCCCCAATCACTGTCAGTGAAACCAACAAGTTCAGAGATTTTCTCCCTTTTATAGAGCAGTCCTAGTTGCTTTGTGTCTTTTAGATAACGCAGAATTCGCTTGGCTGTGATGAGATGTTCTGAGCTGGGTTGAGACATAAACCTGGAAACAATGCTGACCGCATTTTCTATATCAGGCCTTGTATTCGTGATGTAAATGAGAGAACCAAAAAGGCTTTTGAAAGCTTCTTCAGGTGCAGCAGTGGCCTGATCTTTCCTTGTTAATTTAATGTTGGTTGCCATGGGTGTTGGAGCAGAGTTGCATTCAGACATGCCAAACTTCTCAAGAAGCTTTTCAATGTATCGTTCTTGATTGATGAAAATATTTTCCTGTTGTTGCTTGATTTGCAGACCAAGAAAAAACTTCATTAATCCAAGATCGCTTATTTCATACTCATTCTTCATAATTTCTTTTAATTGATTCACAATATCTGACGTACTTCCTATGAAGATTAAATCATCAACATAAAGGCACATCAAAAGGAAGTGATTTCCTGTGAACTTTCTTGTGCATAGAGAAGGTTCATTTAAGCTTCTTATGTATCCATTTCCAGTGAGATAATTGTCAATCTTTTGGTTCCATGCTCTTAGAGCCTGTTTTAACCCATAGAAAGCCTTTTGAAGTCGGAAAACCTTTTCTTCCTCTCCCTTTTTCACAAAACCTTCTGGTTGTTGTACATATATTTCTTTTTCAATCTGCCCGTTGAGGAAGGCTGATTTAACATTGAGCTGGTGAATTTGTAGTTCATGTTGAGCAGCAACAACAATCAGAGCACGAATACTCTCCATAAGAACGACTGAAGCAAATGTTTCATTAAAATCAATGTCATGCTTCTAGGAATAACCTTTGGCCACAATCCTGGCCTTATACTTCACAACTCTTCCTTCTTCATCATGCTTTATTTTGTACATCCATTTTAAATTAATGACATTTTTGTTGCTTGGCCGTGGAACAAGCCTCCAGGTATTCTTCTTTTCGGCCATAGCAATTTCTTCTTCCATTGCTCTCATCCAGTTTGGATCACTTACAACAACAATGAAGCTCTCGGGTTCCTCCTTGATGAACATAATTCTATTAGTCTGAAGATAAATTTCAAATAAAGATTTGTACCTTTTGGGAGATGATGACTCATCGTCAGAAACATGAGCTGGAGGATAGTCTTGATGTTCTGCTAGAACATCCAAAAGAGATTCTTCAGTTGATGGTATGGATGTTAGAACAATTGGTTCAACAACCCCATCAGCAAGAGGAATAAGAGAAGGAGTCTGATCCCAACACCATGAAGCCTAGGAAGCACCGATACGGGTACGAGTATCGGGTGCAATACGTATCCGGTACGACGGTACGCCAAAATTTAAAAAATAAAGATACGGGTGCGGCAGGATACGTTGTATTAAATATAATTAATCTATATGTATAATCTCACAATTGTAATTAAAAGTCCTCAAAATAATAAAACATCAAGCATAATTGCATAAATCACCAATTGAAGTACAAATTCATAGTTAATGCAATACAATATGAAGTTCTCAAACAAAAAATATTCATAATCATTTCAAATTTAAGAATGTTTATCAGTCATTTTCTTCATCGTCTTCCCCATTATTGAAGATTAACGCATCTTCAACTTCTGGTTCGTCTAGAGACCAGTTAGCAAAATATTAAACATAGGAAAATTCATGTTGAACAAGTAGAAATAGTACCAATTTGAAACATCTAATATTTAAATATAGTAAAAAATAAAATGATAAAATTTAAATCAAATTCTTTATAGTTTAAACGAAAAAATATACTTAAATCTGAAGTACATTTTGTTACTATAATAAATAAGCATCGTTAGTTGCATTTCTGGGTAATTTTTCTTTTCTAAAAGACGCGCAGAAGTCTTCTGTTTACTTCAGAAAAATATACTCTTATTAATATATGCAGAACAATCTACCCAGTCCAAGTGTATCTACAGATTAGAATAACATGTGTATCCATGAGTATCGGGTACGTACCAATATCGGATACGTATCCGGTACGGGTACGTGACCCTCCAGGAAGTATCGGTGCCTCATTGCATGAAGCCTTTTCATCAAAGATGGCATCCCGGGAGATGAGCAGTTGCTGAGTCTCAGGATTATATATGCGATATGCTTTTGAATGTTGGCTATACCCAAAGAAAACACCTTTTTCTGCTTTCATATCTAGCGTTTTCCTGCTTTCTTTTGGAATATGATGAAAAACAAGACACCCAAAAGTTCTAAGGTGTTGGACATAAAGCTTCCTTCCATACTAGGCCTCATATGAAGTCATGGCATTAATACTCCTGGTAGGAGATCTGTTAAGAACATACATGGCAGTGTGCACTACCTCTGCCCAAAATTCTTGAGGGACATGATGATGCAGCAGCATAGCTCTGACCCTTTCGATGATTGCCCGGTTTTTTCTTTCAACGACTTCATTCTGTTCTGGAGAACGAGGAGATGTGAGCTCTCTGTAAATGCCCTGATCTTTGCAGAAAGCAGTGAACTCCTCTCCAATGAACTCTCCTCCACGATCAGTTCTTAGCTTCTTTAAATTGAGTCCGATTTCTTTCTCCATCAGAGCCTTGAACTCTTTGAACTTTGTGAATGCCTCTGATTTTTGCTGTAGAAAATAAACCCAGGAATACCTGGAAAAATCATCAATAAGGCAGAAATAATATTTCATACCAGACTTTGTAGGTGTTGTAGCAGGTTCCCATAAATCAGCATGAACCAGTTTAAAAGGCTGCTTGGCTCTCCAAGCTGCAGAATTTGGAAAAGGCAATATGTGGCTCTTGCCCATAATGCAGTCAACACATGTGGAGTCATCGTCTTTAAGTTCTGGTAAGCCCAAGACCATACCTTTTTGTTGAAGGCTCTGAAGATCTTTGTGATTGAGGTGAGCAAATCTGTGATGCCACAGAGAAAAGATCGAGCCACAGATAAAAGCCTGATGCTTAGGAGGTTTCATGTGAAGGGGAAACATCTTGTTAGTAATCATTTTATCAGAGGCAATACAATCATTTGTTTGTTTGTGGAGAATGTGACAATGTTCCTCTTCAAAAGTGATGGAGTAACCATGCTTCATGAGTTGACCAATACTGAACAAGTTCTGAGTAAGATAGGGGACAAAGTGCACTTCATCAATGTACTTAGTTTGACCATCTTTGGTCTGAACAACCACAGTTCCTGTCCCTCCCCTCTATGACTAAGATTTTTCCATCCCCAAGAATAACTTGCGCTTTTGTGTATTCATCAAGTTTAGCAAACATTTCTTTAAATGGGGTCATATGATTTGATCACCCACTATCTAAGAACCAAGTTTCCTGCAGGGAATCATGAATGTTATACCCGGCCATGAACAATTTTTCAGGGGTTTCATGAAATTTAGCCTCTTCTTTCTCTTTCCCTACTTCTCTATTTTTAGACCAGCAGTCTTTCTCCATGTGGGTAGGCCTTTTGCATCTTCTACATTTGTAGAAACAATCATGGGCAGTATGATTCCCTCTCTTGCACAATGTACAAAAAGGTTGAAACTTGAAAGTTATTTCTACCTTCTCCTTGCCTTCTTTTCCCTTTGTCCCACATAAAAGGAGCAGCCTCCTGACTTGGTCCTTCAATTTGAGATATCTTAGTCTTAATTTGGAAAGCTTGTTCAAGGGGTTCATGAGATCTCTTAAGTTTCCTCATGAGCCAGAAGAGACCCCATGAGCTCAGTAATTGAAAGAGTTTTTAGATCTTTAGTTTCTTCAATGGTTGTGACTATGGGGTCAAATTTAGGAGGAAGACATCGCAAGATCTTAGGTGCAATTTTTTTGTCTTTGAGCTTGTCACCAAGACTCCTAATCTGATTTGCAATGCCCATTATCCTTGATACAAAATCTCCGATGGATTCTGACTCTTTCATTGCAATGTCTTCAAAAAGTTTCCACTGATGTTGTAGTTTAATGGCTATTACCTTTTCCGAGCCTTGGAACTCATTGAACAGGATTTCCCACCATCTTTGGAAGTAGAATCACCCATTATCCTCGGATAGATTTCTTTGCTTACTCCTTGATGAAGCAGAAGAAGAGCCTTTGCTTGAAGCTTGGCATCTTCAGCAGACTTCTTGAGGTTGTCTTCTTCTAAGACCTCTTTGTCTTTGGATGAGGATGACACTGCCTTAACACGTCCGGGCTTGATCAGGTCCCAGATCCCTTGAGATTGGAACAATAGACGCATGTGAGTACTCCCAAAGTCATAGTAATCCCCATGGAAAATGGGAACACCACTTTGGGTAAATTGAAACATGTGGGAAGCATTTGAGGTGGTCATATGATGAGAAAAGGAAACACAGACACGTTACAAACAAGGATCGAAAAGATTCCTACTCTAATGGCAATTATGGCATACACATTGCACACACAACACGCGGGAACCTCGCTTTGATACCAGTGTTACGAATAGAATGAACACACATTGGAGGAATAGATACGGGCAGGAAAAGAAGAAATCAGGGAAGAGGCAAAAACTCACATACTGATTCAATACATACTTAAAAGGATTACAACACTTTATATAAGAAACTAAGTAACAAATGCGTGCAGGGATAACAAGGTGGGAAAAGCAGCAACATCGAACAGTCCATCAGATAATTTCTTCGACTTCCATGATAGGCTCCTAGTTTTCTTGAATACAACTTTTGGTCTTCTTGTCTGGTATGACTTCAACCTCTTCCTCTTCAGTATTAATGCTCCTTAATTCTTGTTTTGGAAAGACTCCGGCATTACTTGTCTCAACAATTAGATGGATACAAGTGTTTGCCATTAAAAATATGGTCGTTTAAAGTTGTCTCGCAAAACTATGATAAATTAATGAATGATTATATTAAAAATGGTGGTAACGGGAATGAGGAATGCTTACCGAGGATTTAAGGAATGGAGAATCACAGAACATCGATGCCTTACGTTTCCATCGGAGTTGTACACGTTTGCGTCAAATTTGATCTTGGCAGAGACTCCCTAAGCCTCGACACGCTTGATCTCTTTGACGATATCAGGTCGATCTCTCCTGGCTCCAGGCTGAAGGTAACCCCACCTCCCTGGCACTGCGACGGACAAACTCAGAGCCCCGGTGCCCGACTACTCTGATTTGGGGGTGTGCACCTCCAGCGTCACCGGGCTGTTGAAGTTGAGAGGAGATGGTAGAACGTCGAATATTGGAGAAGCGCCGAGCATCGACAGAGGAAGAAGAGTCGATGTTGACGGGAAGCTTGTTGTTCCTCTTTTGCCAGTAGATGCCCTGGATAATCAAGGGAATGGAACGCGGCGGAGCCCTAAGTTGGTGAGCGAGGAGCAGGAAAAGTGAATGTCGCGGGGGAGGTCTCTTGGACGACGATTCTGAGAAGAGAATAGGAAAAAACCTAGTCGCGCGTGTATACGAAGGGATCGGGAATGAGGAGAGAGAAGGAGGGAGGTGGGGGAATGAGGAGAGAGAAGGAGGGAGGTGGGGGTTCTAAATTAACGGTTCCGAATTATCACCCCAGATCCAACGGTCAAAGTTTTTTAGGAGAATTTTTAATTCACGCTATTCGCAGGCCGCAGTATATCTTTTTAATATAGTATAGATATATATTAAAAATAGATTTAGATGGTTGTGACATGTACAATAAAAGGTAAAAAATATGCCTGCTAGAAGAATAGATAAAATTAGACTTAAAAGAGATTAAGAAGGAGAGGATGTAAGTTGACTTAAGCTATCATGGATAAATTTTTCATAGTGATTTACAAAGTGTATGTTTTAGCACCTTAGGCAACACTTAACAGGGATGATTGGAAAATGAAAATTTATAAAATCAACCCCAAGTAATTGGATTAAAGCCAATTGATGTTGATGATGCTGAATGATGATCATGTATTATGTACCCCGCCCAAGTTTTGCTTGTTTCTAAGAAAAATCTTTGGATCCTATTTTACTGGTTATAAACTTATAATGCCGTTTTGAGTCGGTTCTCTTTTTTTTTTTTAAAGAATGCTTCTTTTATCATGGCAGGAGCAAGCTAGAAAATCACTAGAAAGCGCGCTTGATGGAAAGAAAACCGAGTTCGAGAAATGGAACAAAGAAATTCAGAAGAGGGAGGAGATGAGCGGGGGAGGCTCAGCCGGTCGGGGTGGCTGGTTTGGAGGCGGTGGCTGGTTCGGCGGGTTTGGTGGTGACCATTTCTGGGAAGAAGCTCAAGCCGCAAGCCTTGCTATAATTGGCATCATCTCCTTGGTTAGAGACTGTTTCATAATCTCTACAATCTCAAGCTTTTTTCCCTGCTTTTGTTATAATTTGCTTTAGGAAAGCTACTTCTAGGCTAACAAAACAGAAAATAAGATCCATAAGCAACTTCAACCAACTTTTGCATAATATCTAAAACTGTGCTTGGTTGCAGCTTTCCAGTAAGTGCTTTAAGCTAAGAAAAAGAAAACAACAACACTTAAAAAAAAACAGCTGTTTCTGTTCTTTTGCTTTCTGAAATGTAATGTTCAGATGTTCTACTACTCTGCTCTTTGGTGACAGTATCTTCTGCTGATCAAAGGAAATGTAATGTTCGTCTTCGTCTCCAACTCAATACTGTTTCTACTACGAGGGTTCAGGAACATGTTTATGCTTTTATCGACGTGTTTTTCGGGGCGAAACAGGCTGTCTCCTCCGGCAGTGGAGGTGCATCAGCATCAGCTGTCTGCAAAAGAAACGGTGGTGAGAAAATGGGGAACGGATTAGATGTTGCATGTGTTTCCAAAACTAGGAGCCTAATTGCTCTTCAGCTGCACATTTATTTGTTCTCGAGTACTATGTTCTTCTGCATCTTTTTAAAATGCTATAGAATGTGTAAATATATGATTATTTTATATCACATTATATATTTTCTAATATATTTCATATATTTATATCTGCTATATCATGATGCATAATTAAATATTATATTGAAGCTTCTCCTTCTATCAAGATTTTTAAAACCGGCAGGTTCAACCAGCCGGATCGTGAATCGGATTCAAATTCAGTCCATTCATGCTTCGGCTCGTTCTCGTGGTGCAAAAAAAAAGGTGAGACCCGGGTTGGGCTCAAGAAAAGGCAGCCTGCGTGGGTCTAATTGATCGGGCCAGGCAGAAGTTGTTGTGCACGGGTTTCTTTGTGCCCTAACGCTACAATACATCGGCCGCTTGCTATCACCGTAATTCTTTTTAGCTTGTTACAAAATTTAATAGAAATCGAGATAATGACATGAATTTAGAAAAAATAATAAAACACGTAAATTAAACAAAATTGAAATAAATATAAAAATGTAAAAAAAAAAGGGTGTAAAATTGAAAAGATAAAAGTTTTATCAAATGGTGATGGCAATTTCTTTCTTTTTATCCATTTATTTTCATTTAGTTAAATGTTGTTAAATTAAATTGTTGATAACTCTTTCAAATTTTTAGATATAAGTGTATACCTCTAATAAATTTGAACAAGCAAAGATAAAGAGGGTTATTCATCTATTTCTAAATATTAAATAATAACTTGGTTCAAAAATGTGAAATGATGATAAATTAAGAAAAAAATTCCTACAAATAATTTTCAACAAATAAAAAAAATGATACAAAAAAACATACAAACTTATTTCCATATCTACTCTTATCGGTATATATAAAGAAATTCTCTTATCGGTGTAATGGTTTGCCACTTCATCCTCACCGTCTGATTAAAATGGATGATCTGCGAATAGCCATATAGTTTTGTGCGGATCGTTATTTGCAGACCACATGGGTCTGCGAGTAGCTAAACCGTTCTGCGCTGCAGCTATTTACAGACCACGATTGTCTGCGAATAGCCAAATTTTTTGCACTGATCGCTATTTGCAGACCACCAGATTCTACAATAAAGGGTTTGAGAACAATAAATGAGACGTTATTCACAAACCGTGTGCGGGTGCGTCCGGAAGCGGGCTAAGCCTACCCGGCGAAGGGGGGCGAAGCCCTCCCTGTGGCCTGTCTCAACGCAACGAGCATACTGTCGTGCGGGACACGGGAGGCTCCATGCACGTCACTCGCGTGTGTGTGTATATATATATAGTTTTATGAATTTAATAATTATAAAATCTGAAGCATAGAAAACAATGATCATGATTCATGCTCCTCCTCCTCCTCCTCCTGAGTCTAAACTCTAAAGTTGAGCTAAACATTTTTCTGCGCACAAAAGAAAAAGAAAAAAAAAATCTGCAGCCGCAGAACTGAACTGAACTGACCATCAGTTCGGCAAAAAGAACACAGCTTTCACTCATATCATCGTCTGACCTACAAATTCAAAATTCCCTTTGCCACCCTCTCTACCCATCTAGCTGAACTACCCGTCCTTCATCCCCCCCATTCCGCCATTAAAAAAGCTTGTTTTCCATCATTAGCTGCTGACATGCCCCACTAACGACAGAAACAGAGACAGAGAGAGAGAGAGAGAGAGAGAGAGAGAGAGAGAGAGAGAGAGAGAGAGAGAGAGACTAAAACAGAGACGACGACCGACAAATCCAAGAACAGCTTAATTAATTATTACGCCGGAGCCGAGCCGAGAGATGCAAACGGAGGAGGAAATGGATGACTTTTGGCCTGCAGTGTGCATTAATAGAAGCACGCAGAGGGGAGTTGATTTTATCCAATCAAAACAGGATAAGTACACTCAAATGCCTCGATCTTCTCAGTAACCCAAGAAGGAAGGGAGTAAGAATTTATAAGGATGTATAGGGGATCATCATGATTCTCACACTTGTGATCTTCTTCTTCAATTGTTTTTCTAATTATTTCTAGGGTGGTCAAATTAGGGAGAGCGAGCTGCATTCACCAAAAACAACTTGTTGCAGTAATTGGGAGGATCGAGCTGCTTGTCAGGCCACCCCCAAACTTACCATCAGTCCATTCGCTGATCCGCCGTGAGGATTTAGGATTATATCATTTGCCAGCTCTCGCCATCATTGTGTTTTTCCTGAACTTTTCCATTAATGCATGTTTTCCTGCAACTTATTATTATTATTATTATTATTATTATTATTCTGCTTTTTGATGTTAATTAAAATGCCGCGAAGCAAAATTAATGTTTTTTCTTCTTCTTCTTCTTCTTCTTCTTCTTCTTAAAAAGAAAAACATCATTGCGAATCTTGGGCGGACCAAACCAAGATCATCATCAAGCTCGATGCCTCATCATCACGTACGTGACGCCATCAGATCTTCCCCCCTTTCTTTCCTTCGTCATCGCCACGCCAAATCTCCCTAAACTGAGAGAGAGAGAGAGAGAAACAGGGGGTCGGAGTTTTCGCTTTCTCTTTCCTCTATAAATACCAACATCACTCGCAAACCAGGAGCTAGCAGCAGTTATCCGACAGCTCTCTCTCTCTCTCTCTGCTAGTTCTCTGCTTCCCTCTCTATACTATACGATAGTTGTTCTGGTAAGAAAAAGAAGAGCCGCTTGAGACGACGTTAAAGTTCATATAACTTTCCTTTGGAAGAATAAGAATATCCCCTGTTTCTCTGCTTTTTTCTCTTCCAAAATTTCCACTACTAAATATTATTAAACTTTATACGATACATATATTATATATATTAATCGTCTGTTTCACCTTCAAATTAAGTTCTACCTGCAGCAGCAATCTCTTCTTACAAATTAAATAGGACTGCATGCTCAAAAATGATGCTTTTGCTGAATTAATTACAGAGGATGGATAAAATAAACTCGAAGCTGTACCTGCAGAACTGCTACATAATGCAGGAGAACGAGAGGTTGAGGAAGAAGGCGCAGATGCTGAACCAGGAGAACCAGATGCTGATTACTCAGATCCAGCAGATCTCTACTTCTTCTTCTTCTTCTTCTAGCGCGGCTCCAGGCTCCGGCAGCAACACCGGCAGCAAGAGAAACAACTCGCGTAGGGCGCTTGACCTCAACAGGCAACCCGAAGATCCTACCGATGATAATAATTAGCTCTTCTTCGATCAACGGCGGCAGACTTTTTGCATGTTTTGTGCTAGCTAGCTCTGTGTATTAAGTTCAATATACCAATTAAGCTGCATGGATTAATTAATTAAGCCGGTGGCCGGTGGATGTTATTAAGCAGCTAGCTAGCTAGCTAGCTAGCGATAAATATATGGTGTAATTTTACTACTACTTCATATTAATCACAATATAATTAATCTCCGCGCGCTTAAATTCTTTGAACAAAGATGATGATATTCATTGAATAGTATTTTTAATCGCTTCACAGCTGATCTGTGCATGGCGAAATTAAAGCAAAAAAAAAAAAAGTATTTAATTTTCAGAAGAAGTCAACGGATGAAGTTACTGTGAATAGAATTCTCTTTGTGTACACAATTAAGAATTTATGTTTGATCATAACAGATCAGCTGTTTATTCATGGTGGAAGAGGATTTTAAACTCAGGTCCAGACACGGTCCTTGGACCAATGAAAACAAGGGAAACAGTGCTGCCCATGGTGCACAGATTTTGTGTGCATCGCAAGATCCACAAAACAGGACGCTTCTCTTAACCTAAATATTTCTCGAAGTTTCTTGGGTAAGGCGGGGCATGCTCGGGCCCGAATGAGTTCATAACCATCGGGTTCGTGACCACCACCACCTCGCCAAATCGCCAAATCGCCAAACCGCCAAAGGGAGGAAATGCTTATTAACTCTTTGCCCTACAGGTTATTTATATTTTCCGAAGAACATCATTCATCAAATAAATATAAAAAATGATAAACAGGGCGACAGTGAGATTAGCACACCGATCAATAATATAAACCTGGCCGGATAAGTTAACAACACTTGATATGTCAAATGTCACTGGGATCCTGGTCCACATACCCTGCTCCGCTCGAGAAATATTTAGGTGTTTGTAGTACATGTCTATCGCTCGCGATAATAGTATTTTAGATCAATCATGCGCAAAAAATCATGCTGGAGAGAATATACGACGTGATAGGCGGTTGTGCACGGTGATCTAAGATGCGTTACACGCACCAACAAAATTTTCACTCTAATCATGTCGTCTCAGCCATCACGGTGATCATCAAATGAGAATATTATCGTATGATTCGTGATTTAAAGGTGTAGATTGTTTTCGAAAATACAAATCAATATTTGAAAACAAAAATATGACAGGGGATCATACACGGTCATCTATGTTGTCAAAGAAACTATTGTCCCAAAATAGTATTATTAATAATAATTAAATGCAAAATGTCTATCAGTTTTGAATTAGCCTGAGTCGTCTACAAAGTTCCTCAAATTTTATTTATTTTCATAATGATGTGGTGCGAAAGTGAATATTTTGTATTTAATAATAATAATAACTTATTACTATTATTTTCTAGTTTTAAAATATTATGGAAACTAGTCCAAAAACACATTTTAAATTAATCAAAGAAACTAATTTATATATATTATCAGCTCGAGGTAAAGTTCAAAGAAACTAATTTGTACATATTATGCCTTTTAATTATATTATATAAGAGACGCTGCTTGTCACCCATCATTCTAATTGTTAAGCAATCACAATAACACTCAAGCCTTTATCCCACCATAATGGGGCCGGCTATATGGATCCTATGCATCCTATTTTTAATCATAGTCTAATGCCTTTCTTTATAGTTTCATTTCAAGTCTTTTTTGGTCTACCCCTCCCCCGTTTAACATGTCTAGTGACTAAACTCTCACAACGCCTAACAAGTGCCTCTAATAGTCTCCGACGCTCGCATCTTCTCTACAATTGACGTCACTCCTGTTTTATCCCTGATACATTCATTCTTAATTTTATCCAAGCATTCTCATCTCTGCAACTCCCATTTTACGATAAAACTTGCCTTCAAGTTTTACAGGTACTCTACGATCACATAAGATCCCAGACGCGCCTCTCCACTTCAACCAACTTACACCTCCATCTTTTTGAATTATTGATCTCAGATATTTAAAGCACTCACTGCGGGAAATATCTTCATCACCCAATTTAATAACGGAATCATCCAACCTTCTAATTGTTAAGCATAAATAAAAAAAAATGTATCAGCAAATTAGTTCTTATTCTTGATTGCTTTATCTTATATCATTCTATTGTTGTCGTGTAATACATTATTTTACAATAGAAAACAAACGGGATGAAGCATACACCACAAAATCCTTTTTAATATAAATAAAAAAGATAAAATGTAATAAAGTACCAAGCATTTTTTTACAATTCTTGACTTGGCAATTTAAGACAATTCCTGGCATGCGCTAGAAATCCGTATACGTCTTCGCACCGAAAGTTCCATTGGGTTTTCTGCATACATATATGCAGCTATGGGGATGTATGATTGAAGGATACCCATGCGAACAACATTCGTGATGAAGTGCGGAGTCATTTCGCTTCGACTGATATCCCCCCTCAACGAAATCATAACAAACCCGCAGTTCAAATTATTGAACCTCAGCCAGACCAATATCAACGTCCAATTTAATGTAATTTGGTTTGACTGCATGCATTTGGCACCAGTTTTATCTACTAGTTCAAATGATGAAGATCCGATGAATAAGCATGTTTCGAAAACATCAATATAATTACCAAATAAAATCCACAATCTGATTCAAAAGAAAGCTTTGACAAAAAAAATTAAAAGTTTCAGATGGAAAAAGTTGCTACAGCGTGATAATGATAATGCCACAAGAGGGAAATAAGAAAGATAAATCCCAATATGAGTGCAGAATCTGCTTGAAGACAGTTCCATATTGGTAAATTCAGTTCTTGCCACACAAAAAAGAAGCAATTTTTTAGAATAAAAAACTAACTCAGAAGACTCTGAAAGGCTTTCCCATGGTGCTCTTCAGGTACAAGCACCTCACCTGTACAATAGAATGGCGATCATGTCAATATCTCAATTACTAGTTTCAATTAGCATGATAAATCAACTGCTGCAGTAAATTAATTTCAATTTCCATAAATTTGTTGGCTTTAAAAAAAACTAAGGCTAGCTTTCAAGTGCAACAACTTAGGCACTGTTGTTTGGGGTGGCGGTTGTGAAATTGCGGTCATGAACTCCTATGTTTCTCTCAGAAAGCAATTTTATCTGTGTTCGGTTCAGTTGCGGTTGATACTCCTATGTCTCTCTCTGATTACACATTTGTTAAAGATAATGTTAATCACACTGCAAAAAAACACGAACACTAAAATCCGATTTGAATCATACACAGATAAAATAAATTCATAAACAAAAAAATACAAGCTTGCAAACAAAGCACTCCTCATTTCAATCTTACCCTAACATTCACACACAATAAACACTTGCAAAGATAGCAAAATACAATTTCAATCAAGGATCTCATACACGTACATAAAAAAAAATCATTAAAAAAAACAAAAACTGGATCATAAAATGCAAAAAATTAGTCAAATTTCTCCACATTCATGTACAAAAAACCTTGCATATGGAGGAAAATCTTTTCGTAAATGCAAAGCCAGATCATAGAGAAGCATAGCCATCATTTTTGCATCCAAGGAAAGAGGAAGAAAGAGTTACCCAATAGAAGGAGATGCACTACGTAGGCGTCGATGAAAACCAGTCGGATAGCCTCGGGAATGTCCTAGATCTACGATTGGAATGGCAGGAGTCGAGCAAGGAAGGGTCAGAGAGGTCGACGGTGATCGGCAGAGTTGCGGCAGTTCACGGCGAGAGAGAATCACAAAGATCGAGGGGAAGGGTGAGCGGCTTGCGTTCACAAAACAAAAAATACAAAGATAAAAAACGCATAAGCGGGATAGGGCGGTCACATATATAGGAAAAAATGCAATTAATAGCGTTTCGTGTTTTTGAAACTCTGCTCCCAAACGATCGGAAAATAGCGGTGGTAACGCCACCGCTGCAAAAATGCCATTCAAACAGGGGCTTAGAAATTCTGACATTGTTCCATAATATAGTGCAAATATCAAGAAAAATTGGGCTAGAGAAAGATTCTTAAAATCACTTAAGATCCACCCAATATAGGATACAATTGGAATTAGATGGAAGAACTAGGATCAATTCCAAAATTTGCATGAAACTGGATAAATTTGAATTCATGCCATAATTGGAATTTGAGACAATTCTAATTCAAGTGCACAGCGAAGATATAGAATTATAGACGCATAATTGGAATTGTATAATTATGTCGATTGGATGCACAAAAAATTACTAATTTTGCTAAACTAAAATAAATTAGTATCAAATATTGCTCATACCCCATATCTTATTAAATTATCTTCTTCTTTTTTCTCTAAAACTTATCAGTGCAAAATGGAAATCCCATTATGATTCTCTCCTTAAAAATCTATCACTATAATATTTCATCTCACTATGATTGTCTCACTTGGTGTTTATTATTTGCAGATGATATTGTTTTGGTCAATGAGACACGCGAGGGTGTAAACGCGAAACTTGAATCTTGGCGAGACACTTTAGAAAAGAAGGGTTTTAGGTTGAGCAGGGCAAAGACGGAGTATATAGAGCTTAAATTTAGTAGTGCAAGGTCAGATGACTCCGTCATTAAATTGGGTGACCAAGATATTTCCCGCAGTGAGTGCGTTAAATATCTGGGATTGATAATTCAAAAAGATGGAGATGTAGATAAAGATGTGATACATAGAATCCAACTGGAGAGGGACGAGAGGCGCGTATGGGATCTTATGTGATCGTATAGTACCATTAAAACTTAAAAGACACGTTTTACCGTACTGCAATTAGGTCAGCAATGCTCTACGGTTCTGAGTGTTGGGTAGTGAATGGTGTACATAAGCAAAAAATGGGAGTTGCGGAGATGAGAATGCTTAGGTGGATGTGTGGTTACATGAGACTAGATAAAATTAGGAATGAATGTATCAGGGATAAGACAGGAGTGGCGCCAATTGTAGAGAAGATGCGAGAAGCTCGTTTAAGATGGTTCAGACATGTAAATAGGAGACCATTAGAGGGACCTATTAGGCGTTGTGAGAGTTTAGTCACTAGACATGCTAAACGAGGGAGGGGTAGACCAAAAAAAACTTGGAATGAAACTATAAGGAAAGATATGATGTACTTAGGCAAGAGTGAGGCTATGATTAAAGCGACAAAGGATCCATATAGCCGACCCCACTATAGTAGGATAAAGGCTTAAGTGTTGTTGTTTTTTATGATTGTCTCACTCAAATATTTTATCTTTAGAATTTAATTCTTTAAAGCTTTCATTATGATCCCCACGCTAAAAACTCTCTCAAAATTTGATCTCACCACTCAAATATAATATCTAGAAGTCTCATTATGGCATTCTCAAATATCTGTCTCTAAAGGATTCTCCTACTACAAGATACTCCGAAAGAAATCCTTCATACATATGACTACGTTCTTTCTCTAAAATCTACCTTTCAAGTTTTGAATCAGGGCAAGCATAATGATACAGATGTTGAAAAAATATTTGTTGAAATTAAAATTGTTTCATTGGCCCAATTATCAATTAAAAAATTTATCTTCTATGAATCGATGTTGGTTTGATATCAATAACAAGTCCTGTATGCACAATTCAAAATAAACTTAATTCCAATGAGTTATATTTCACTGGGGATTCTTCCTTTAAAATACTATATTTCTTTCTAGAATTTGAAGTAAGATTCTCCAAAAAACAATCTCTAAAGAGCTCTATTGCACTAAGATTGTTACTCATATTTTCTCTCTACAATTCTTGTTTTTTGCTAAAAAACTCTAAAATCTCACTTAGATGGACTTTATAGAAATTTATGTTAGAAGAGTTAATATCACACTAGGATTCACACTCAAGAAAATTTCTTCAGCTTTTTTCCCAATTTCTCCAATTCCTTTATCCGAAAATAAAGGAATTGAGCTAGCTAGCCAAACAAAATAATTGGAATTGAGCCTCCTAATTCTAATTCAGGAGCCCAATTCTGCCCAATAAAACGAACATGCAAGGCTTTTCTCTAAACCAAAATGTAGAAATGATTAATACTAATTGGAGGTACCCAGATTTAATTAAAATCTGTGCCAAGTGATCAAAACAATCAAGATCAACCATCCATGCTTTACTATTCCATGCTTTACTAATCCTGCATTAATTTGTTCAAAAACCTAAAATCCAGAACTTGAGAAAAAAAGAAAGAGAACTTACATTTTGCCAGTTTTTCTTTAGAAGAGAAACAAGAAAGTTGACACTGAGCTGAACATTTTGAAAGATCTGCTTATCTTCCATTGCGCAATTGCCCACGGCTACACCCATACACAGAACTTTCTTTAGTTGGAACTTTACCATAGCTTTAGTTTCATTAACTTTCGATTCCAACGATTCCTGATGACTGACAAGGGTAGGAAACTTTCCTGAATTGTAGAAGAAACATAAACTGTAAGATTAAAAAGTAATTATGAATGTAACTGTATTATTGAAATTAAACAATAAGATCAAGAATAAAGATTAAAAAGGTTTCAAAGTGGCTATGAGTATGAAAAATTTGGAAAAAGTGAGGAATAGTACAGTAAAGAAATGATTAAAACAGAGCACAGTACAAGCAATCCCTGGATGAGTACGTGGTGTAAAAATGCACAACAAGAACTCTAATGAATGTATGCGCGTGTAATGACGTCGAGGAGAACTAAGATGAAAGCAAAGTTCATACAATAGTTTGACTTTCAGTTGCAATAATTTGAAATTATAAAACAAATTACAAACTGATGCAGTGGTGGGTCGACTGACTCAAGGTGAATGCTCTAAATGCAGCCCTAAATATGATGAGATGTAATGCAAGTGCAAGAGTGGTCTGTTTAAAATTACAGCTAATAATTAATTAGTATAAAGTTAACAGCAGGGGCAACACGCAATCACAAGTACTTGATTAAAGGAGAACCAAGTCTTAATTTGCAAACAAAAGAGGCGCAAATAATTTAAAAGCACGCACGGAATAAGTCCCGCAAATTGTACGACAAATTAAGTACGAGCACAATAAAACTAGAATCCACCACAGTACAAGTTGCCAAAATAAACAACAAAATAAAGAAATGACGTTTACCACAATTCACGTGTGCAGGCGGCGCTGACTGCGAGCTAATGAGGTTGCAGCCGGGAAGAAGAGATGTCGGGAAAAGGGGGACAAGAGCTGGGAGGGCTGAGAGGGGAGGGTGGCTTCAGGAAGGTTGTGGTGAGGTGGACTTGGGCTGGGTGGCTGCACGAGGGAGAGAAGGAGGGGAGGCGGTGGGGCTTACCGGGGCTGGACGGGGAGGAGAGGAGAAGGGCGGTGGAGGCGCTGGAATGAGGGCTGCTGGAGGTGGCTGCACGGGGAAGAGGAGGAGGCGGCTCAGGACCTCGAGAGGGAGGCGGGGCTGGGGTGGATGTCGGAGAGGGAGGAGGGGCTGGGGTTGACTGTTGGAGAGGGAGGAAGGCGGGCGTGCTGTCGAGAAGGAGGGCTGCGTCCCTGTCACGAGGGAGGAGGGCTGCGTCGATGTCGAGAGGGAGGAGGGCTGCATCGATGTCGAGAGGGAGGAGGGCTGCGTCGATGTCGAGAGGGAGGAGGGCTGGCGTCGCACCAGCGGGAGAAGAACGAAGGAATCGCTCCTTACGGTGACCGACGGTTAGGAAGTGGAACTCCCAAACTCACGATGCCCACAACAGTGTCTGCCTACAATTTAAATAACCCATACTAATAACCGTATGGTAACTGCACCTAATTAAAACCCCTAAATCGAACGGCTCACAATGTTTTGTTCGATCGGGGATAAAATACAACTCCAAATAAAAATTATAAAACATAAAACTGACTAAAAACATGCATCCGGACGCGACCACAGACTCCGATCGCCCGTCCGGGGAGCGGATCACCGCCTCCAGCGGGTAAACACGCGCGTCGGTCGTGGTGCGCCGTCCTCCCCCCGGCTTAAAGGCACTCAACTCCGATGAGTGTAGATGGTTGTACTCGCTGAGCAGCCGTGGGGCGAGTCTCTGAAGCTCCTCCGAGGAAATCCAAGTAGCATCGTGCAAGGACCGGCCGCTCCAACGAACAAGATAGCTTATGGTATCTCGCCCGCCCGCGGCGTAGAAGTCGTGTCCGAAGATCAGGTGCACGTCGCTGGTAGAAGCTGATGGTACCAATTATCTCCGTCTGATGCTGATCTAGCTCCGTCTGGTAAAGATGTATCTCCGTCTGGCGATGGTGTCGGTGGAACCGTTGATGGTGCAACTCGATCTGCATGACGCGACGCCACAGGTGGAAACACATAGGGACTAGCAGAGGCAATAGGAGAAGAAGGCTCAGGTGGTGGTGGTGGGTTTATGGGAGATGAAGGCTCAGGTAGAGGTGTGGTGAGTGGGTCCACATACACATGCTCCTCGTAGTAAGGAGTCAAATCCTCGATGTTGAATACTCGGCTGATGCCCATACCATGGGGAATGTCTATCTCATATGCGTTCGTACCAATCCGTCGTACGACTGTATAGGGGCCCATTCTGCGTGCGCTTAATTTTTTTGCTGGTCCTTGTGGGACCCTCTCAGATCGAATGCGAATTAATACCTATTCCCCCGCCTCAAATGTTTGTTCCCGCCTGTGCCGATCTGCTTGATTCTTATAATAATCATTACTAGCTGCAATTTTCTTACGACCGACTCGTGTAGTGCATGCACGTGCTGAATGAAAGACTCGGCAGACTCACTAGGTCTGGACCCTAGGGGAACATCCACTAAGTCAACTGGTTTCCTAGGCTCATACCCTAATATGATATGAAATGGACTCAAGTCTGTGGTCCTATTGACCGAGCTATTGTATGCAAATTCGGCTACGGGGAGGACAGAATCCCAGGTCGCTGGGCTATCCCCAACTAAGCAACGAAGTAGAGTCTCAAGACTACGGTTAACCACTTCAGTTTGCCCGTCTGTCTGTGGTGTACCTGCTCTAAGGCCCGCACGAAAACGTGAAGCAGTGGCGATGGGCTCCTCTGAAATGTCGCTACGAACTACGAGTTCGTCAAATCGTGACATGTAATCAGCAACAGAGAGAGTCCCCTGGCGTAGTGCGTGCAACTGATCTAAGAGTTGATTTCGATATGATGCAGGGAGGTATTTATCCTGTAAGCGTTGCTTCACCTCGTCCCATCGGGTGATGGGGTAGTAACCATCTCGCTCAAGAGACCTCTCTAAACTTGACCAATAAATTTTTGCTTGGCCAATTAATTTCATTTTCGCAAATCATACGCGTCTCTCATCATTCATGTCAAACCAGTCAAAATAGTGATCCATATCCATGAGCCAATCACTAAACGCCCTCGGGTCCAGGTGACCATCGAAGGTGGGAGCATCAATACGAATTTGTCAGGTGATGTCATCCTCCTCTGGGGTCATCCCCCGACGTGGCTCACGAAAGTCACCGTACTCATCATCATCGTCATAATCATTTCGTGGTCGATCTCTGCGACGAAGTGGGGGAGGACGAGGTTCATCCGGGGGACGTTGATCCCTGCCTGGATCTCGCCGAAATTCGTAACCACGGCGATAATTTGCCCTTGGTGGGGGTGGGGGATCTCGGCGAGGACCGTCTCTACCACGTCGATCTGGAGGTGGTGTGGTATCTCGACGATCCTCATTAGGCTCCTCGTCAGGGAGAGGAAGCACTCGTCCTCTAGGCGTCTCTAACTGATCATCCCTGGTGCTAACCCTCGCAATATCACCCCTAAGAGTTTCGAATTGGGTTCCCATCCGATCAAATCGGTCGAGAACTAAACGTTGAAACTCGGCGGGTGTCATGTCTATTTGAGAACTAGCGGTCCTATCGTCGGTGTGATTGTGAATTGACATGGACTGACGATACTCCCTACCACTACGTAGCATGCAAATGATCTTAACCTGACGCTCTGATACCAATTTGATGCAGTGGTGGGTCGACTGACTCGGGGTGAATGCTCTTAATGCAGCCCTAAATATGATGAGATGTAATGCAAGTGCAGGAGTGGTCCGTTTAAAATTACAGCTAATAATTAATTAGTATAAGGTTAACAGCAGGGGCGACACGCAATCACAAGTACTTGATTAAAGGAGAACCAAGTCTTAATTTGCAAACAAAAGAGGCGCAAATAATTTAAAAGCACGCACGGAATAAGTCCCGCAAATTGTACGACAAATTAAGTACGAGCACAATAAAACTAGAATCCACCACAGTACAAGTTGTCAAAATAAACAACAAAATAAAGAAATGACGTTTACCACAATTCACGTGTGCAGGCGGCGCTGACTGCGGGCTAATGAGGTTGCAGCCGGGAAGAAGAGATGTCGGGAAAAGGGAAAGGGCTGCGGACAAGAGCTGGGAGGGCTGAGAGGGGAGGGTGGCTTCAGGAAGGTTGTGGTGAGGTGGACTTGGGCTGGGTGGCTGCACGAGGGAGAGGAGGGGAAGCGGTGGGGCTTACCGGGGCTGGACGGGGAGGAGAGGAGAAGGGCGGTGGAGGCGCTGGAATGAGGGCTGCTGGAGGTGGCTGCACGGGGAAGAGGAGGAGGAGGCGGCTCAGGACCTCGAGAGGGAGGCGGGGCTGGGGTATGTCGGAGAGGGAGGAAGGCGAGCGTGCTGTCGAGAAGGAGGAGGGTTGCGTCCCTGTCGCGAGGGAGGAGGGTTGCGTCGATGTAGAGAGGGAGGAGGGATGCGTCGATGTCGAGAGGGAGGAGGGCTGCGTCGATGTCGAGGGAGGAGGGCTGGCGTCGCACCAGCGGGAGAAGAACGAAGGAATCACTCCTTACGGTGACCGGTGGTTAGGAAGTGGAACTCCCAAACTCACGATGCCCACAACAGTGCCTGCCTACAACTTAAATAACCCATACTAATAACCGTATGGTAACTGCACCTAATTAAAACCCCTAAATCGAACGGCTCACAATGTTTTGTTCGATCGGGGATAAAATACAACTCCAAATAAAAATTATAAAACATAAAACTGACTAAAAACATGCATCCGGACGCGACCACGGACTCCGATCGCCCGTCCGGGGAGCGGATCACCGCCTCCTGCGGGTATACACGCGCGTCGGTCGTGGTACGCCGTCACAAACATGCAACGATTAAGAGGTCGACTTAGGTTAGACATACAAAATCCAATTTAAGTAGAGATAAGTGCGCGGCAATTAAACACTCGGCGAATGCGCCCTTCAAATAGAATAAAGATTAAACAAACTTCTACCAGATTTAAATCCAAGTAATATGATTTTAAACTCTAAATTCAGCACGAAGTAAAAGGACATCCAACTAAGAACTTACATAAGCAGTTGAAGCCTAATGAGAGTGTGTGAATGTTGGATCTCGGCTAGAACAGTAGATCCTATGAGATTACCGTGCTTGAAAAAACAATAGTTGCACTGATTTGGGTACTAGCAAAGCTTTTGACAAAGGGGGAGTCCCGACCACCTGATCCGGTTTTGTAGAAAATGACCAACTGAACAAAGACAGTCGAATATGAGATTCATGTACGTATCAACTGTCACTGGAAACTTGGGCAGGGCAACACATGTGATGTTGGCGGGTAAGCGTCTGGGAATCGGAAGGAGGCGGGCAATGGTTGTTGCAAGGGAGGAGGCCGGCGCTGGACACAAGCAGGATCCTTGCTGAATGATTGCGCAGGAAGAATGCATAACACGTTCGAACACCGGCGACGCAGGGGAGTGGCACCAGACGACTCGCTCGGCCAAACAGGGATCGATAATCCTCCACGGGCTCTGAAGGAAACAAAGGAGTTTTAATTCTCCTCCAGGGAAGAGCCGATGATTCACAATGTAGCTTGTGACCGACCAGGAGGATATTCGTTCTCGTCCAGGAAGGGGTCGGACGTCCAGAGTAGGTTGAACTTGCGGTTAACAGACAAAATTCTGCAATACCCAAAATGAGCTTCACAAACATATTTATAAAAGAGCCACACACATCAGACGGTTATGATTGGCCGCCGCAATACACTCTAAAACATACGAAATAACATGCGAAAACAAATAAAACCAACAGATAGAAATTATCCCGCCGACGCTCTGTACGCGACGACGGGATCGAATCGTCCATATGACGACCCTAATCCCTCCTACTGCGAGTGTAAACCCGAATGGAACCCGAGCGGGGCGGCCCACCCGTGGACTATGATCCTCATCAATCCCCCCCCCCCCCCCCCCCCCCACACCGACTTGAAATCATTAGACTATGTAGAATGTCGACGGTTATATTCCTGTGATAACATCCATGTATCATCAATATAATCAATTGTCCCCTCCAGTGGACCGGGTGACGAATAATGTGTCTGTTAGGTGTCGAAGCAACGTCGTTCCCCCCAATATCTACTATATCCTTAAGTGTCGAAGTAAGTGTAATTGGATCCACTGGTGGCTGGGTAGTGGACTGAGGATCAGTACTGGGATCAGAGAATGGGCATAAATACTCATGAGGTTCATAATATGGAATCAAATCCTCAATGTTGAATAGATGATGGATTCTCATACTATTATGGATATTCAATTCATAGTCACTCGACCCAACCTTTCGTACTACTGTATACGGACCTATTAGCCAAGCATTTAATATTTTTGCAGTTCCTGAAGGGAACTCTCAGCTCACCATCACTTGCTCATCTACACTAAACCTCTGCGCAGTCGTGTGAGTGTCCGCATATGCTTTATAATTTTTATTACTCATTGCAATTTTACATCGGACAAATTCATGCAGTACATGCAAATTATGCAAAGCATAAAACATGTATGAATCATGCAACACAAATGAATTATGCAATATATATATGATCATGCAACCAATGTGAATGATGAACAAGTGATATGACTAACTCTTTACACTGTGGATCGATGGGGCTAGAAGTAACACATAAGAGTGGTGCATGGCCAAGAGGCTCAGGTGGTATGGTGCACAAAATTTCATCGCGAGTGTAAATGATCACTCGAATAATCACCCGAGACATCGACAAATAAATATAATAATATAGTATGCAGAATGTCTCTTAGAGTGTTGGCAGTGATAAATAGATATTTGGGTCATCAAGAGCACTTTCAACCTCGACTAACTCACTAGTTATGTACAAGTGCCTAATGAGCAGTGGCTTGTCAAGAGGCTCTCTAAGTGGTGTGGAAATACTCACCGCGTATGCGACGAACAGTCACATACTTATATGAAGTATCAACACTAAAGTATGAGTCAATGACATAACGAATATGACTCGAGGGATGTGAGTCGTGTAACTCGTCGAGAGACTCAACAAGTAATTTGTAGGAAAAATCATCGTGAAAGTGATAATCACTCGGAAGAACATCCAAGCCATCGACACTAGGATATCGCTCTAAAGTGTATCGAAGGTCCCCACAAAAGGATAACATATCAGGTGGCTCATCGGGAGGGTACAATGAAATTCGTCACAAATGTGACGAGTGCTGTATAACCCGTAATTTGTCGAGATCAAAAATGCCTGAGAACAGCACAGGTGACCTCGCCCACCCGGACCGAGTACAGAATACCTCGCCCACCTGGGGCGAATACAGAAGACCTCGCCCACCTGGGGCAAGTACAGAGGACCTCGCCCACCTGGGGCAAGTACAGACGGCCTCGCCCACCTGGGGCAAGTACAGACGGCCTCGCCCACCTGGGGCAAGTACAGACGGCCTCGCCCACCTGGGGCAAGTACAGACGGCCTCACCCACCTGGGGCGAGTACAGAGGACCTCGCCCGCTTGGGACGAGTACAGAGGACCTCGCCTTCCTGGGGCGAGTACAGAGGATCTCGCCCACCTGGGGCGAGTACAGAAGGCCTCGCCCACCTGGGGTGAGTACAGAAGACTTAGCTATCTATAGTCCATTTCGGAAGGCGGGAGCAGCTATTCGCAGTCCATTGTGGATTTGCCTATAAATAGGACCCCGAGGCACAAGTAGAAGGCACATTCACTCCCTCCCTATGGTGGGCGAGTTCATTGCCTGCCTCTCCTGTGTCGAGCTCGGCATTGGCTTTAGGAGGGGAAGTTCATATAGACTTCCGGGTATGTGACGGAACCTCCTCGATGCAGCACGCGGGTCTTGTTTATAGGCAGTTCAGAGTCGTTCTTTATGCTCTCTAGCTTTTTATCACCTTGTCTCACGTGGGTCGACCACTAAACAAGTAGTCTTTGGTCACTCCCCAAGTCTCGAACATAGTTGAACCGGTATCCAGGTTTCAACAAGTACAAATATAGGTTCCTGAAATATCATGAGTGGCTTCAAGCGTAAGAGGGGACATCACAAAGTACGCAACACTAGATTCGAGAACCTCGGGGATGGGGTGACTCAGAAGATATGACTTGAAGAGACGTCAAGAATCTTGTGCTCATAGATGGATTACTCATAGGAATCTCATCCTCTTCAAGAAGAGGTGTATGCAATAGACACTTCATCAAGTCTAACTCTAGTGATCTACTCGTTCTGCTCTCAGAAACAATCCCAACAATAGTGACACTATCTCCCTCATCAAGTCATCATACAATATCGAGTCAGGAGTAAGCTCATGCTCACCGCCAAGAAGTAGACTCCTCGTAGGGCACTGGGTCGCTACATGACCTATATCATGGATGATATCATTTTCATAAGAATGGTAGAACCCGATAGTCGAGGATTGGAATGTTGTGTCTGTGTGGTCACAATCAAGTGCAACTGTGGCCTCTGGTTGGAAAAAGTCTCTAGTGGTCGACTGGTCAAGCCACAGGTCAACTCGTCTCGAACTAAGGGATCTACGATAATGCTCGTACTATAGGGCTACGTGAAATATCTGATCCATAGACTCTATGTGATGAGAGGTCAGCTCTCTACAAATTTTTGTGCGAAGTCCAAATCGAAATCAAGAAGCAGACGCAATGGGCTGCTCCTGTATATCACACCTCACTACTAACTCATGAAATCGAGTCATACAATCGACAACAGACATAGTCCCTTGCCGAAGGTCGTGTAACTGGTCAAGGAGCTGAATCCTATGGGGTAAAGAAAGATATTTCCCCCTTAACACTCGTTTCATGTCTGCCCATCGGGAATTGGGGTGAACACCATCACGAGTAATCATATGCTATTGGTTAGTCCAATAAACCTTAGCCTGATCTAGAAGCTTCATCTTGACAAATTTGACACGACACTCATCGGGTAATTCATACCCGTCAAAATATTCTTCCATGCCTAACAACCAATCCGTAAAAGCCTTTGAGTCAAATTGGTCGTCAAAGGATGGCGCATCTATTACACGTGATTCCATCCTCATGATAATACCCCCCATGAGTTCCATGATACTCATCGTATTAATCGCCTCAAGAAGAATCAAATCATGGCAAAGGGTTAACGTGATTTCTACGAGCGGAGGGTTGAGGATGATGATGATCATCGTGATAATACGAAGATCTATCAGGTGGGATTCTATGGGATCGGGCATAGATGGGCTCTGGTTCCTCAAATAGAGGATTAGAGTAGCAACGACCATTATGATATGGCATGGGGATGATATAGACTCTAGTCCCGCGTATTTTAAAGTAAGCCCGAACATGTGGCTCAGATACCAATCTGACGCAGAACGAACGTGAAGGTTGTGGTGTGAAAATGTACTAAGAGAACTCTAATACATGTGTGCACGTGTAGTGGTGCTGAGGAGAACTAAGATGAATGCAGTCCAAGAAATAGTCCGGCTTTCGGTTGCAATACTTTGAAATTACAAAACAAATTACAAACATGATTAAGAGATCGACTTAGGTTAGACAAAGAAGATCAGATTCAAGTAGAGATAAGAGTGCAGTAACTAAACACTCTGTGCCCTTCAAATAGAGAAAAGATTAATCAAACTTCTACAAAATTTAAATCCCACGTAATATGATTTTCAACCCTAAATTCAATAACAAGTAAAAGGACGTTCAATTAAAAACTTACCTAAGCAGTTGAAGCCCAATGAGAGTGTGTGAATGGTGGATCTGGGCTAGAACATCAGAAGCTATGAGATTCCTGCGCTTGAAAAAATAATGGCTGGCGTGATTTGGGTACTCAGTAAAGCTATTGATAGGGGGGAGTTTTGACCACCTGATCTCGTGATGTAGAAGGCGACCAACTGAACAAAGACAAACTAATATGAGATCCCTGTGCATATCAACTGTCATCGGAAACCTGGGTTGGGCTACACAGAGGTGATGTTAGTCGATAACTGACTGGGAATCGTAAGGAGGCTGGCAATTGTTGTTGCAAGGGAGGAGGTCGGCGCTGGACACACGCTAGATTCTTGTTGAATGATGGCGCGGGAAGAATGCCCCAAACATTCGAACACCTGCGAGGCAGGCGAGACCAGACGATTCGTTCTCGACCAAACAGGGATCGATAGTCCTCCACAGGCTCTGAAAAAAAACATAGGAATCTTCGTTCTCCTCCAGAGAAGAGCCAACTATTCACGATGTAGCTTGCGAACGACCAGGAGGACGTTCTTTCTCATAGGAGGGGTCGACTGTCCAAAGTAGGTGTAAACTTGTGGTTAACAGACAGTGTCGGGCGGTTCCTGAAGGATGTCGAGGGGTTTGTGGGAACAGAAAACATAGGAAATAAACTTTTGTTGACGCTCTGAAAATATCTCGTTGACGCTCTGAAAGTGACGACGGACTCAGATCGTCCATATGTCAACCTTAATCCCTCTTCCTGCGAGTGTAAACCGGAATGGGCCACGATGCGGGTCGGTCTGCCGGTGAACTACGATTCCCATCAAATAGGGTGAGGGCTCTGAAATATTAGTGGCACGCTATAACTACTATTAACAAGTACAAATAGATATTTTGTAAAATATATTTAATATTATACATATTTGCATAACACTATTAAACCAGCCTATGCTGGTCTCAAGCCCAGATGAAAAATGGTGAGGGTTGTGTTAGGTAGACGACCAGCGTAAAATTTAGTCACCCTTATGAATATGGATTATTTAAGTGGGTCCGTGTTACGCGCATGCGCCAACTCATTTTATTATTACTGTTTTTTCTCTTAAATGTATTTGGTTTGATGTGAGCCCCCTCCCTATATAAGGAGGAGGTATGGGAGTGTTAGGGTTATCTTTGATCATTAGGGATTTGGGCTCTCATTTGAGAGAAGGCACCTTGGAGGAACCAGCCTCCAAGAGATGGCCAGAGTTTGCTCCGGATTGTATCCGTTCTTCATTAATTCAAGCATTCTCCTTCTTGTTCGTATCATTGGTCCGACCTTGCCGTTCCGCCTGCACAGTGCCGCCGGTTTCGTCCGTGAGTAATTACTGCGTCGGCATTAGCGCTCGCTCGGCATCCGCGTTCCGCGACTCTGTCCAGCCGACGGCGTCGTCCGACAGCGTTCCGCCACTCCGACGCCCGCTGCTGTGCCCTAGCCACTTTCGTCGTCCGCCAAAGCAACCGCCGCAGCGATCCCCGCTCGAGTCATCCGCGACGTCTGTCGCCAGCCTCGCGCGCCGCGATCGGCCAACCCGACGATGACAACACCCGTCTGCTCGTCCGTGGTCGGCCCGGCCCAGATCCGCCATCTCCGACGCCCCTCTCTCCGCCATCCACAGCGCCAACACCAGCGCCAGTCACCGCCAGCCCAGTTCCAGTCGTCTTCCGCAGCGATCGTCCGCCCCTTCTCCGGCTCCGACACTATCCGGCCAACCTCCAGGTCGGTGCAATCGTCCTCATATGCCAAAGAGCCAAATGGAATCCCACGTGGAAGCCCTCGAACACTCCGTCACCGCCATCAATGCTTGTCCCGAGGCACATACCGAGCAGTTCGCCGCGATTCTGACCATGCTCCAGAAATTGCAGCCCACCCAGCACTCCGGGCCCTCCACCGCCTCTGCTGTGGGATCCCCCAACACCGTGCTTCCCGATACTTCCGCTGTGGTGGAAGTGCCTACTCCACCGTACCGTGGACCTGACATACCCACCTTCAACGGGTCTGAACCCCTCGGGTGGATGGCCCGCGCCGAACAATTCTTCGACATCCACCAGACCGCTCCGGCACAACGGGTCTCCACCGCACTCATGGAAGGGTCGGCCCTCCATTGGGTCCGTTGGCTCCGCCAGACCTCTCCCGACCTCACCTGGCCAGCTCTCTCTGAGGCCCTCATTCAGCGATATGACGCCTGCTACTCTGGCCCCATGATCGAGCGACTTTGCGGGGTCCGTCACACCGGCTCCATTGACTCGTACATTGATTCCTTCGTGGAATTAGTCACCCATGTCCCCGGTCTTCCCCCAGACCATTACTTGGGGTTCTTCATGAACGGCTTGCAACCCCACTTCCGCTCCCGTTTCCGCACCCTCCAACCGTTAACAGTTCACCACACCAATGACCTCGCCCCCCTGGTGGAGGCTGAATTTCTCGAAACGTCCGGCGACATTCCTTCCCCATCACCTCCCTCTCGGCATCCTTCCTACACATATTTCTCGACCCATCTGAAACCTACACCTCCGCCACCTCCTCTGCCCCGGCTACCAATGATGGGTCCTCGCAACAACCGGCCTATCCCTACCCACCGCCTCTCCAACCAAGAGTACAATGACTTACGAAGCAAGGGCATGTGCTTCCGCTGCAAGCACCCCTACTCTCCTGGTCACGAGTGCTCCGTGAAGGAGTGTCGAGTCCTCATCGACGACGACGTGGCCGCGCTCTCCACCGCCGACTTCGACGCCCTGCTGCTCTCGTACGGCCTACCGGATGACGCCCCGGGCAATTCGACGGCATCCCACTACTGACCGGCGGACGGCGCTCCGACCTTGGGGTCAAGGTCGCTCTTCTGACGGGATGTATTGTTACGCGCACGCGCCATCTCATTTTATTATTACTGTTTTTCTCTTAAATGTATTAGGTTTGATGTGAGCCCCCTCCTCCCTATATAAGGAGGAGGTATGGGAGTGTTAGAGTTATCTTTGATCATTAGGGATTTGGGCTCTCATTTGAGAGAATGCTCCTTGGAGGAACCAGCCTCCAAGAGTTGACCGGAGCTTGCTCCGGATTGTATCCGTTCTTCATTAATTCAAGCATTCTCCTTCTTGTTCGTATCAGTCCGCTTGAGTATTGTTGTTGTTGTATATTTGCATAACACTAATCTTATAGCAAATAAAAAAATTAGAAGCTAAATATTTTTGATTAATTATAAGTCTTTTGATGCTTAACAAACATAAGTTAAAAGTTTTAATAAATATTTAAAAGTTTTAATAAATATTTAAAAGTTTTAATATTTTTGAAATACAAAATAAAAAAGATAATAGTGAAAAATAATTTAAAAATTGATTATAAGAATAACATATTAAAAAGAATGAAACAATAGGTCTTTGATTTAAGCATATATAATAAATACATACAAATGATTTAAACATATGTTGATAACATAATATAAAATAAAATATTGGACGATATATTAAAAATTCGTGTCGAACGATATATTGGAAAAATCCAAGTTTGTGAAAACCGGACCGTCCGGTCGAACAGGTCGGACCAGCCGGTCAAACAAGTCGGACCGCCGACCGGTCCTCCGTACAGTCCGGTCACGGTTGAAAACCTCCGTCTCCCGACGCCTGCTCCTCTGGACCCTGGGCCACCCGATGAGCCGGAGAACGACCCGGCATTTCCCCTCTTTCCTTCTCTAGTTCTCCTTCAGGGCGGTACCCAAGAAGAACTTAGTTTTTTAGGTCATAGTAGGTTGGAGATCACTTCTTTTACACGTGTGCCTTACCTGCTCTATTTTTCCGAGTAGGTTGGAAACCACTTCTTTTATTCAACTTGATCATCATCCAACTTATTTAGATAGCGTAAATCATGGATCATCTTATTTTTCTGAGTGATTAAGAACTAATAGTTAATTATCACTTGATTAGGCTTTTAGAAAAAAAATATGAAATTGGTTTGAAAATGTTTCAGGTTGGAATGCTGAGATATTGGAACGGTGAATGTTAGTAATTTTTTGAGGTTGGAATGCTGATATTGGATGCTTTGATAGAGAATTGGAGCTAAGTTTGCTTTGGTTCGGTTAGAAAAAATTGTAATTTGATGTGGGAATTGAGGATAATTGAATTATTAACTAAATTTATGCATTTCATGAACAATAGCTTTACCTTATGTTATGCTTTCTCATAAAATTCTTCAAGCAGCATGATAAAGTTTTGCTGTAATATTATAATTCATTAAGCAGCAGTAAAGTTTTGCTGTAATATTATAATTCATCAAGCAGCAGTAAGTTTTGTAATATATATACATATATATAGTTGACTGAATCAAGGTTGAACAAACTTCCAATTGGAGCTTTGTAAGTCATAATGTCCAATTGCTTCTCTATATCATAGTGTATCATATTTTCAGTTATGTGATTTTTTTTTGCAATTATTATGTCAGAAAATGGAATCTCATTCCAAGCCATCAAGAGTTTTTTACAAGTTGTGCGAGAAAAAAAATGATCCTGGTTGTAATCATTTTAGTTTAGTTAAGAGTTCTGATGGTAAAAACACTAAGTGCTTACACCGTGGAGTGATTTCTAAGGGCGGGGAATTAACAGAATGAAGCACCATCTAGCTAGGATAAAAGGAAATATTTGTGCTTGCAAAAAGATTCCACATGACATTCGTAATAAGATGCAAGAGAATTTGAAAGGGATTAGTAACAAAAAACAAGAGGCACGAGAATCCTTAGATAGCGTAAATCTATTCGGTGATCATGTGAGTGATGATAGAATTTCTTCTCTTGCTAAGTCTCAAAATTCTATCGTACAAGACTAAGGTAAAAAAAAAATTGATCAAAGTGAAAATTACTTTGCTCCTAGAACATCTGCAGGATCACAACCATTTTTGAAAAGTGTCTTGGCATCAAAAGAGGCGGTACATCGTGTTGATATGACAGTAATTAGATGGTTCTTTGATAGTTACATTCCTATAAATAAATGCTTTGAAATAAGCATTTGCACAAAAAACTATCGATGTTATTGCTTCAATTAATCTTGGCTATAAGTTGCCTTCCTACCATATGAAGAGAATTGTTAGAGTTATTAATATTTCAGTATTATTAATGTTTGTGTTTAATCCCGCGCCACCTATCGGTGTTGTGTGTCCGTTGTAATTCCTATATATTGCCCCCATTGTAAAAGAATAAATAGTAGCAACTATTTCCTTTTCTCTATTTCTAACATGGTATCAGAGCAGGAATTGACTCCTCCCTGAATTTTGGTCTGTCCTAATAGTTTGGCGATGTAAGTTCTCGGTGGCTTCAGCTCTCTGATTTCCGTCTCTCCCTTTCGTTTCTGTCCTGCGTTGATAGGGCTCTCGTCGAGCTGCTTGCTTCCCGCTCCCGTCGATGGAATCGCCGTTCTCGACGAGGAAAACTCCTCTATTCCAGCATGCGCTCATTCCTGTCGATGTCCTGCTCTCCTTCGTCAGTCCCGTCAAGGTCGACAGCGTCGTTTCCATCGTCGACGCCTGCTCAGTCCTTTTTCTCCTCTGTGCTTCTTGTATTCCATTGATGTTTGCATTCTTCGTCCTGTCGAGCCCGCAGCTGCATCCGTTTCCGTAAGCGATGCAACTTCTTCCGCAGACGACCCAGCTGTTGCTCATGTCTCGTCGGGCCCGTCGGGCCCCTCCACCACCTGGAGCAGATTCTTCTCCGGCCGGAAGGCTTCTTTCCTGCTAATGCTTGGCTGCACATCTCCCCAGAAGGCTTCTTCTACGAATGTGGCTTCTGCGACTCTTCATCCTGCGGTTTCATGTTGCTTCCATTAGTCGCATCTGGCTCAACTTCGACGATGCTTCTGATCCTTGTTGTTGCAGCCTTCATGGATCCTACCTGTTGTTACCTCCATGGATCATTGTTGTTGGTGCCTCCATCGCTTCCTTCGTGTCGAGCTCTTCTCTTCCTTGTCGGGCTCCCTTCTCACTCGTCGCTGCTTGAGCCTTTTTTGCTCACCGCTGCTTGAGCACTCTGCTCGCAACTGCTTGAGCCTTCTGCTCGTCGTTGGCTTGTGCTTTGCTCGCTGCATCTTGGATCATGGTCTTGTCGGCAGCCGTTATCCATAGTTGTTTTATGTTACGTTTTTTTGTTTGTTGTTGTGGTTGTCTTCGTTTGTGTCTCCATGCGACCTATGCCTACATGCACGTGTTCTACGTGAGGGGGATTGTACGTCACGGCCTCCAGGCGTAGTCTATGCCATCATGCATGTATTCCACGTGAGAGAGAGTGTTTGTGATAACGACGACTCAGATGCCTCTTTCCCTGATTTACGGCCTCTTCCTCCCTTTCGCTCTTGTCCTGAGCTGCTAGGGCTCACATCGAGCGGTTCTCCCCCCGCTCCGGTCGACGGAATCCACGTCTAATTCCGAAAACGGGAGCGGGTCATTCTTCGTCAAGCGTCGGCGTTCTCGTTCATAAATCCCGGCGTATGATTTTGCCTCGTCAAGCCCAATCTCGTCGCCCGCTGCTGCGACATTTGCTCTCGCTCCAGTCGGCGGAGGGATCGCTCTTCTCCTCCCTCAATCCCGTCGCCAGAGGGTCCGGATGCTGCTCTCGTTCATGAACGTTGCCGTCACCTGCCGGTTCAAGCTGAAGGATTCACCTCCAGCTTGAGGGGGAGCGTTAGAGTTATTAATATTTCAGTATTATTAATGTTTGTGTTCAGTCCCATATCGCCTATCGGTGTTGTGTGTCCGTTGTGATTCCTATATATTGCCCCCCCCCCCATTGTAAAAGAATAAATTGCACCAACTATTTCCTTTTCTCTATTTCTAACAAGAATTAATTTATTGAGATATTGCAAAGAAGAATGTTGGCTTCTTATAGATTCATATAGAGAAAACTGGATAGTAATTGGATGCACATTAATGACAGATGGTTGGACTGATAAGAGAAGTAGAAAATTGATTAATTTTTAGTTTATTCTCATTGTGGTATCTCTTTTTGTATATCAGTGGATGCTTCTGATGTCACAAAGGATGCGACAACTCTATGCTCTTTGTTTTCAGAAGTAGTTGAATGGATTGGTCCAACAAGTGTGGTTCAATTTGTTACTGCTAATGTTGCAAACTACAAAAAGGCAGGGGATCTACTACATGAAAAGTATGGCAATATTTATTGGTCACCATGTGTAGCTCATTGTATAAATTTAATTTTAAAGAATATTGGAAATTTGAGTCACGCGGTGGATATTACAAGAAATGCTTCTAAGATTACAATATTTATTTACAACCATATTTTTTTGTCTTGGTTGTAGAAAAGAGAAGGATGGAGAGAGATCGTTCGCCCAAGAGCAGCACGATTTGCCACTACATTTATTACATTGAAAAGTGAATACACAAGCATGACTTGCAAGCTTTCGTAACTAGTAAATATTATACTGATTCCAAACTTTCAAAATCAAGCAAAGTCACGATGTTGTTACTATCATTTTTGATAATCACTTCTGGAACATGTGTTTGGTGCAAGGTTGTAGATGTCGGATATCAGGGACACGTCGGTTTAGATTTTTCATGTCGGTTTTAATATGTCGGGGGATATATCGGGGATATTTCATATATCGGGTTTTAATATTTAATTATTTATATGTGTAATTACATATAAATTTAATCATTTTATAATTTTTATATATTAATAATTTGATATTTATTGAACTCCTAAATTTATCAAACTAATATAAACATTTTGTGCTACATAAATAATAACGGTATAATGCGTGAAATAAAGTAAGAGGGAGCATAAAGCCAGGAAGTTGTCAATGACAATGGAAGATAAGGAACCTTTAATCCATAATTCAAAGACCGCGCATAATTGAAGTCGAAGATGGACTTGAGCAAGGAAGAAAGCCAGAGGAAGGAAAAAAAACCTAAACAATTAAACAATTTCAGTTTATTGTCTATTAGAACATAGACAATAATTAAAGTAAATTGAAAAAACCAGTCGATAAAATGTCGGGATATATCGGCGAATATATCGGTCAATTGAAGATATATCGGAGGATATAATCCAAAAGGATATTTTGCAAAAAAATATCGGAAACGTGTCGTTTTGTCTATGAAACATTTATGTCGGCCGACATGTCGGTCATGTCGGAGGATATCCACAACAGAGGTTTGGTGATGACAAAAGTTGCAGGTTCACTAATAAAAATGTTACGCATTGTTGATTCTGATGAGAAGCGATCATTTGGATGTCTATGATAGAATGTATCGAGTAAGAAAGGCAATTAAGTTGATTTTCAAAAATGTAAAGAGATTGTATGTCATATACATTTATTATCAAAGATAGATGAGACCGCCAGTTTCGCCAAAGACATCATTCTGCAGCCTATTGTTTGAACCCTTCATTCCAATATGATCAAGTCAACTACTCTAATAAACCCGAAGTTGTGCAGGGCTTAATTGATCTTATTGAAAATAAGGACATTTGTAATAAATCATCAGTTGCAATGAATGAGGTTAGACTATATCGTGATCAACTTGAGAATTTTGGGAAGCCAATCGCAATCAAAATGTCAAAAGAAATGCATCTCATTTAGTACAAAAAAAATGTTAATTTGATTATATTATATTGTAACTTTTATATTGATTTGATTCTTATTTCTTAGTCGAAGGGTGGAGGATGTTTAGTTCTAGTGCTCCACAATTACAAAAATTAGTATTTGTATATTTAGTAAAACTTCTTCCTCCTCTGTTTGTGAAAGAAATTGGAGCGTCTTTGAGTAAATTCATACAAATCGAAGAAATCACCTCGAGCATCAAAGACTAAATAATCTTGTGTATGTTCGCTGCAACCTTAATATGAGGGATAGGTATGCAAAATTAATCCTTTTACATGTTAAATTTTATTGTTTTACTTTTATGTATTAAACTCTTAAATGTCTTTTGCATTGTAATCTTTTGTAGGACATACTTTAAAAAAGTCAGGATCCTCTTGACTATACAAGTATTGATTCAGTGAATTTCTGGTTGGATAGTTGAGGAAGTGAAATCTACGAGGAACATGCAATGCCTATTGACGGAGAAATTCAAGCTAGTGATCAACAAAATGAATCCACTAATAGTAAGTTTTATGTATATATAAATACATATATGCTAAATTGATTTGTATATTAGTTTAATTCTATGTGATATGGTTGGATAGTTTAATTCTATGTGATATGCCAAAACAAGGAAATCGTCAAATTGTCCTCAAGACTACATACGGTAGCTGTTTGTCTATCTGATTTCTGAGTCTCTCCGATTTCCGAATCTCTGAAAATCTACGAAAGAAAACCATGTCTAAGAAAAGATGTCAGATTGTCCACAATTTGTTGGGAAAGCCTCTTCTCATCATCCAGAAACCACTCGTGGTGACATTTCATCAATCTGATCACCAAATCTTTCACAATTGCCATAAGAAAAGCTGTTGGAAGAATTTGACAGCCTGCATAACTCTAAGGAATCCTTTGAATGAAGAGAATATCTAGTGTGTGTTCTCAGAGAGGAGCTCAACTTAATTTTTGGATACAGGTGTTGTCAAATGATTGAAGAAAGCTAACATTTTTATAGAGAGTTATTACTATTTACCAAATAATACCTCGATTAATTAACCAAAAGTTTATATTGTGTTATGAGCGCTTTGATAGGGAGTTTATGAAAAAGTATTAAATTTCTTCATTATGTAATGTACATAAATTTATAAAAATAACAATTCTTATACAAAATTCTATCGTGCAACCTAACATCAAAATTGATCGATTCAATTTTTGCATACTCAATTCTATTGTTAGAAAATAACAAATTCGAGAAATGCACGCCGAAATTGTATTTGACTTTAATTCCAGGAATCAATTTGATGCACACACAGTTACACTTAGATGGAATGAAGATATGAAAAATATAAAATAAATGTAATTAAAAAAATGCAACAATAAGTTTCATAATGCAATTAAAGAGTAAGGACATTTTTAAAAAGACCAATTAATTCAAAGCGCAAAACGATCAGAATCGAATAGTCAATAAACACGAAAATAACAACACATGTGCCAGATTGAAACAACTATGTGAAAAATAAATACAACCAACAACCAATTTCACTAAAGATAATTAAAGGTTAAATTTAATCTAGGCTAGGCAGAGACGAACCAAAGCAAAGGTAAGATCTCACTAGGTAGTGAAAAGACAATCTGAAGACTGAAAAAGTTGATGGAATACCAAGAGAGAAACAAGAGATGCCCATGCAAACACGACAAAGTTTGCGGGTCAAGCAAGAAGAAATAGGGTGACTTCCAAACTCGTGGAGAGATAGAGGAAGAAAATCTGATATGATGTTGAAAGGAATGAAGAAAAAATGGAAGAGTAGAGGGAGGACTCACTTTACACGGAAAGGAATTAATCGTTGAATTAAGATAAGGGTTTTTCGTCCCAAAAAGGCAACTCAGTGACTGAATGATGGATTTTTATTGCTCGCGACATAACCCTCACTTGAAGCCTTAGGCTTCACATGAAGTTAAAAAAAAAACTCTCATTTTTGTTAACTTTTCTTAACATATTGTTTTCTCTATTTTTTTCTACTTTTTTTACATACTTTTTCACATTTTTTGCTGCTTTTCACTGATCATTCGACTCTTTTTTAATACAGATAAGAAGGGTGGGTTAAACAAAAGGCAAGGCAAAGGTTCAAGGTTAAAATGTGAACTAGGAAAAGGAATTTGGCTCAATTCGACCAAATCAATAAAATAGGCTGTCTAATCCAAATTAAACTAAACTTAAGTAGATCACAGGGATTACACCGCTACAACTTCTCAAGAAAATAAAAAGAAAAAAAATAAAATGCATGAAAATTACAAACAACAAAAATATCAACACAAATAATATGAAAAGATAAAATAAAATTAGGCATTCACAAGCACCTATCTACATCACAATTCCAATGCCATCACACCAAACGGACACTAAATGTTGATAGTGCATGTGCTGCTAAAGCTTGGATTAGCAAGAAAAGTAGACAATTAACTTGAGGAGTTGGAGGAAATACTACAGAGCATACCTAAAGAAGAAATAATATCAAATATAAGTGACATAAACGAGCATATTTGTTTTAATTAGGACGAGCTTTAAAGGATTTACAATTGATACAAAATAAAGGACAATGCAACGAAGGAATTCATACTTGATTTTAAAATAGACTATGATGTTGCAAAAGGATACACATGGTATAAGAAACAGAAAAATAAAAACAAATAGTTTTCCAACAAAATGGAACAAAGAAATCACAAATAATCTTATGTTTACTTGAAACAAAAAAAATCTTCGCATAAATATTGCCAAGTGATTCCTAGAGAGAATTTGACCTCATAAAACAATATGGAGGATCTTGTCTAACAATAATGCAAGAGTCGCTTATCCCCTTTTTATGCTTATTTCATAATTTTAGAAGGATTTTCAAATTAGTTATATTTTATAACACTTATGTAGAAGAACCTCAAAAGTTACTATTGGAGCAACAACGATGAATTCAATATGAGGAAAATTTCAGCATTACGGACAATAATCAATCTGACCTTCTAAGGCTTGCATATTTCACTGATTTATTTATTCATTCATTGTTTTCTACCATACAAATGTATTAACTCATCTTCGTGCATATTGATTTCATTACCACTTAAAAAAAAATCATAGCTTTGAAGGCTTGCATTCCTGCAAATTTATTTATTTTTCTAGTTACATGAATGTATGAATTCATCTTCATGCATATCTTATTTACATATATTCCAAAACAACCACCTGCCGAGGATAAACTCAAAACTCCATCTTGACCTTTGATTCAAAAGACAGGTGATGGTGTGATAACGAATGATTACCTGCTTTGTTGAGACCAGGACCAAGTAGACGGGGGATTTGCTTGATCACGGCCTCGGAGGCCAAAAAAGCATGGTACTTCTTTGCTAACTTCTTTACAAGCTTCTTGTTCTTGTTCATTTTCTTTAATGCTTCAACATCCATCCAATCCAGCCCAATTTTCTCAGCCTGGAATTATGCATCAATGTTAACCGAGGGAAACAAAACGATAAATAATTCATTTTTATCGAAAAACCGTTTAGACATAAAAATTAGATTATGAAGTGGAAACAACATATAAAGCAATATTTTTAGGAATGAAATAGCATCTAGTGATTACCTCTTCAACATGCTGAGCATCACCAAGCATGCAAACCTTCATCTTAGGACGAGGAATATGGGGCAGCTTCACAGAACCACTGAAGCGCTTGTCCTTTTGGGGATCATAATTCTTCAGTCCAATCTGTAGCTCAATGGTTTCGGTAAATTTGCGCTGCTTCCCACGGGAATCATTGGTAAGCTGAGCGATGGCTTCTCTCAGAACATCACCTTGCAGCTTACTGGAGAAATCAATGAGGAAAGTAAAGTTGTCTGAGGAGAAATGATATACTCATCGTGTTCGATAAGATGTAGTTTTAAGGGGTTCCGGATATGAAGTAGACAACTAGACAATGTCGAATCATTTCATATGAAATTATTCGATTTGTTAGCAATAACGCGTCCAGATATTAAACTCATGCAACACTCAGTGTCGAAAAATACACACTGATTCATTCAGTGCCTAAGATCCAACCCAAATCCCCAAAATTATTAATCGATTACACTATAAAATTAAAAGGTTTCAGAGGATAGAAAAAAAGTGATCAATCGATACCTCATTCTTCTTCCACACGGTTCTCTTTGCTCGATTTATTCTGCTTCACATGTATCAACACAAGTCAAAATCAATGTAAGCAAAACGAAATTTGAGGTTTCACGACTTTAAAGGGCATTGTGATTAATGAGTATAAAGGAATCGATTAGGGTTTGATGAATACAGATTAATGAATTTGGAAAGAGATGAGGATCTGAGATCTGCGGGAGAAAGGAGTAAACTCACATAAAGCTCGGAGGTCGGCGAAGGGAGGCGGGAGAGGCGATGAAAACCCTAGAGAGGATCGTGTTCGGCGTTTTATATTGAATGAAGAAAATGCGGGTCCGGTTAGATTATCATCATTTGCGAAAAAATTGTGGGCACCTCCGGTTCCGATGATTGTAGATTAATATTCAGATCGTATTGTGGGAAAATAATAGCAGTATTAAAGGAATAGTTCAGATGTATTGCATCTTAATCGTTGATCGCGAGATCCTACGGTCGGATTTGCTCACACACCTCCCAAATTAGGTGTGCATACATACCGAAAATGGATTCTTCTCTATAATCATGTGCCTTTCGATGTATGATCGGATGATTCACGCAATTCAAAATACGTTACTTTTTCCTTTGATTTTTTTTCTTTTTATAGTAAATATGATCGGATTTTGTGTCGTCGAATCACACTGTATATTTTCGTCAGCACAAATTTGTGCGCATGATTGATCTAAAATACGATTATTTTTCAATATGATCGTATATTTTCGCAAAAAATCTACGACGTTGAAATCATGGATCATACGGTTGTACTTGCTCCTACACAGTGATCTATTATGATCATCGTGCGTTACATGTACCTAAATATCTCTTCAATTGTGATCATCAAGAATATTGATTGGCGATCAGCAATTTGGTCCCCAATTGTTTTTTCTCGAGACCAGATTTGTGACCTGTCCCCAATGTTTTTTTTTTTATAAATTTTTTTCTTAATAGCATATGTATTCGCTCGGTTTCTCTCATCTACAACGTGCAATGGTGATCAGACCTCAGCCTTACTCGACCATGTCTTGTTCTAAGCGAGACGACTTCGAGCAAGGTTGAGGATCCGATTTGTTACCACATGTTGTAAATAAGAAGAATGATTTCGCACAAAATGCTCATTGGAATATCATTTTGCATTCGCCAAGAAGCGCGCGATATTTATTTTGTGTCAACCGGTGTCATGATCGCAACGGACCCGACACTAAAACATGAACAGAGGCAGAGGCCGTGTACAAAAATTTCAGAGTGTGACACATTCTTATTGAGCTCAGCATCAATCATCCATGAATATTGATATATTTTTTATTTATTTAGCATGTAGTTCATCCACGCTATATGCATTGAGGATACTCGTATTGATAATCGTCTGTTAGAACATTAATATTATTGTTATATTCATAGTAAAATAGTAAATTTGAATGGTTAGGAGATCGCGATGGAATGGGGCGCCGTCTAGTGTTCGTGCAGATAGGACAGTGATTTGTGAACAGAGTGGTCATGAATTGTTGTTTGTGAATGAAATTATGTTTGGAAGAATTTTATTGTTTGTCGTTAAAAACGGAGAAACTGTTTTATTTGTTTGGCAATATTAGAGTGTGGTCCCAAAAGGACTTTAGAATGCTAAAGCAGGTATTGTTATCTCAAAGCATACTCATTGGCTCATTGTTTTCCCTCATTTATTTATGGCAACTGTACTCAATTAGAAGAAGAGAAACTGTGGTAGAAACTTGTGCAGTTTTCTCAAAATCATCAGCAGATCAATAGCAAATCACAGAGAAGATCAATAGCAAATCACAAAAAGCTTAAATCCCTAAATCAGCTCATTAATGTCGGCCTACGTCAATAGCGCGCCATAGAAAACAATAAAAATCACAACACAAAATTCTCAGATCTGATGCTGATAGTGTGGCGCAGATTTAGTGGGCATGTCTGTCGTCCGCTGAGCAGAGATGGCTTTCTGTCAGATCAATGCCACTCGATTTCCGTCCCACCCGACCGTGCAAGAGTAAGAATATCGAGTTTAAGTTATAAATTACAATGCTACAAGAACAGATAAATATAAACAATTTACTATAAGCACACACAATGGTGCAAGATCATGTGAAACAATGACAGAGTTCTTTGTTCGTTTGGAAGGAATAGAGTTAATAATTGAGCGCAACTCTAATTCCTGCGTGAATTGGATTGGCCTAAATTCTAATTATGTTGTTCGATCAGACAAACGAATCGAACATTATGGTTCAGTTTATAGGGAATACTTTTTCTGGGTAAAATTAAAATACATTGAGTAACGAAGAAATTTATCATTCTTTTTATAAGCACACCAGTAATCCCTATAAACCATCACTAAGAGAGAAGAATCTTTCTTGTAAATTTTAAGATGGTCGGACTATTTTCATTTTTGTTCAGCGACAATGATGCACAAAGAGTGCAAAAGATCCAGAGAACAAATACCAATGAAGTTGGAGCGACGAGAAGAAAACTCCCCGAAGAATTCGATGAAGATCCCACGACTTTCATTTTTTTCAAGCATTACGACGGTAAACGAGATTGGTAATACATTCCAGGAGATGCATATTGTTTGATTTATTTATTTTGTGAATGTTAGTATCTAATTCCGTCCTATAGAAATAAATAAAATGATACCAGCACCTGCTGCAGGTAGCAAGAAAATGAATTATTGAATGGAATGGAATTTGATCCAAACAGTTAAAGAGAAATAGAGAGCCGAGCAGGTCTCCGAACCAAAATGAAGGCAGCTAGATCACACAAGTCCGCCAAATAATTATTATTAATACAAAATACAAAAAAAAAAGTCGATTTAGAAGAACAATAATTAAAGATCCATATTAAACCTGAACCTGACGATCATCATCATCGGCAAATCATCACTCCGCCTGCCTTTGCCCAAGAACTGGTATATCCTCATACCGCTTCTGCAATTATTAGTTGGATGAGAAGAATTCACCAATACAACTTACTACTATGCGACGGCACTATGCAGCCTTGAATTTATTTCATATATATATATATACGCACATATATATGAATGGGTTATATATGAATGAAAAATGATAAAATGAATGGGTTATATAAGTTTTCATAGTTTACAAAAATGGCCCTTCGGTTACAAATACGAATGAAAAATGATAAAATCAGCCAAATTATTTCATGATATTTCAATTTTACCCTTTGTAATGATTCTACATTGAAAGGTGTGACCTTTTTCTTTATGAAAAATGATAAATATGCCAAATAATTCTATGATATTCCAATTTTACTTTTTTGTAATAACTCTACATTGAAAAGGATGTGTTACATTTTACCTTTTGTAATGAATCTACAATCATTATAAAAGAATAAAATTGAAATATCATAAAATAATTTGGCTGATTTTATCACTTTTCATCCATATTTCTAAAGGAAGAGGCATTTTTGTAAATTGGGGAAACTTGGAAGGGAGGTAAAAGTAATTTCGAAAGATAGAGGGGTGCAACCTGTAATTATGCAAACTCCCGGGGGAGGTCCCGGTAATTATACACACACATACTGGATTACTGGGTTATATTTCATGATGATTATGTTTTAAATCACTAACATACTGACACTATTACGAAGATTAAAGGCTCCCTCACCGACAAATCTTTTTGAGATTTTGCATGCTTAAAACTTCAAGGATGACAACTATCTGGCTATTTGAACATGCTAGCAACCATATTTGGAAAAACAAATTTGATCAGAGACTGGGCTCGAAGGTACTGAATCCAACGAACATGCTTCTCACTGCGTCATGTGAGGTGATGGAGGGAGAGATGGAGGGAGGGATCACAGACAAACACGAGGATTGGGATACGATTACAATTGTGACAACGGCATTGAACGAAAAAGTAAGAGAGCTGGATAAGTGGAAGAGTAAGAGAACGAGGCAAGTTTGGTTGATAGCGAGGCACTCACCGCCCAATCTTCTTCCTACTCCTTTTTCCTATTCAGCCATGACAGTAGCAATTCTTTGGGAAGAGAACTCCCTGGAGAAATGGTTCTCTTCCTAGTTTGTTCCAATTCCCATCTTAAACCCACGAAAGTGCCCTAATTATTAAACCCGTGAAATGAGCATACTTTGAGAGCCGGCCCATTGTCAGCAGAATACAATCGAAGCCCCAAGAATTTGGGACTAGGAAGCACTAGTCCGGTACGGTGTTACGGAAAAAATACCAAGGATATGAGTTCGGGCTACGGCGTAATTAAATTAGATTTATATACATATACACATGCGCGCACAATATGTGTCTGTACGGGTACGTGACCCAGGGAAGTATGGGTGTTTCATATCTTTAGGAGGCGTGGAATGCAGTCTACAAATGTCCTCCCCGATAACTTCCACAGCACATGCAAGGGTAAACCCATTCGTGTCATGACATGGCCTTGTATTTTGCCTTTTGGCAAGGCATTATGCAACACTTTTGGACACCTTTCATCATGCTTCGCCAATAGAACGCGGCCGTTAATTGGCAGTATGGGCGGAAGGCACCCACATGAACCCCAGATGCAGTCCAGTAACAATAATGTAGAAGGCATATCCAATCCGAGGTGTTTGTGAGTACAAGTCAATCATTGTTTTGAAGGTGGCCACCCAACATCCTGAATGGTGGATGGGGAAATGGGTTGATCAAAAGGTCGGCTATCACATTTGAGTGGTGTCACGCCCATTTGGGTTGGACCGGCACCGCCGTCAAACCAATGAGAGTGAATCAACAGCAATGCTGGAGATGTTTAGCTTGTTTTCTATCAAAAAATGGCATCCATGAGCTTAGAGATTCAAAATTGTTATTATGTGATTAATGATACGCTGCTCCGACAAGTACTAGGGACTGCGGTGATCGGTCAAAATGATAAAAGGGCGGCCCAATATGCAGGGCCTGCAATGATGGATAACTATCACCAATGCACGAAGTTCCACATCATACACTGATTTGGTCGGGGCCTTGGTATCCAGTCCTTGCTGAAATAAGTAGCTGCTGAGTGTCCCTCTTGCATTAACATGACCTTAATATCTATCATGGGCACAACACACTCCCCAGGGCCTGCAGGAGAGTTGTGACCGTTGTTCTTGGGTGCCCATTGAAAAGTAGACAGACTCTTTATGGAAATGAGTAGTCACGCTAGGTTACCATGACGATGGATGACCCATCAATAGTAACTATGAATCCTAAAAAATCCCACATTGCTAGCAGTGAATTAATCCCCATGACCATGATTTTAGATGAGATCATCACAACACCACCCCGAAGATGATGTGGCCCATATAGTCAATATCCTGGTGTTTGTGTTGACAAGAAAGCCGCGATGCACTACAAGAGACTAGACCGCGCACATGTAGTAGATATGGACCGCCAAGTTGAACTGTATACAAGAACATCATACCAAAAAAAGTAAGGGTAAACCTACATAAGTAGGGACGAAAAAATGTCATTCATGGTGAACTGAAACGCGATGGGGGCTGATTAATCCAAGCGACAAAACGAGGAACTCATAGAGGTCAACATAAGTTCTGAAGGCCGTTTTGTCAACATCCTCCTGATGGGCCATGATTTGATGGTAGGCCGTGCGAATCACCGAAACTGGATACGAATCGGGGGTGGCGGCACTATATAGCTCATGGTAGTGGACATAAAATTGCTAACGACCATCGATCTTGCACACTAGTAGGCTTTAGAACGGGCTCGTGGTGAGCAGTATGATATCACCTACCAGCATTTCCGCCACTAGCAATCCAATTTCATCCTTCTGTGCATTGCTATAGTGATAGCTCTTATAACAGTGCACTATGTGAACCTCTTGACAAAACACTAATTCATTTCCTGATTATAGTTGAGAATTCATTAGCATCGTCTATGTCATTTAAAGAAGCTGGATCAATGGCATCATGATAGTTGTATCTCAAAAGCAATGCCTTATACTTCAAGTCAAATAACTAACGCTCAAGCTCTTAAACTGAAAATAACAAAAACAATTAAGAAACTAGTCCAAAAACCAAATAAAATACTAGGGTTGTTCGTATTTAGCTATCCCAATGGTGCAAGAGGTGTAACTTGCTATGCTAGGAACAATAACGTGATATTGAAGTATTGTTATTTAATGCTATTATTGACAGATTGAGGTGTAGATAAAAATGTAGTACGTAGAATCCAAGCAGGTCGGTTGAAGTGGAGAGACGCGTCTGGGATCTTATGTGATCGTAAAGTACCATTAAAACTTAAAGACAAACTTTACCGTACTGCAATTAGACTAACGATGCTCTACGGTTCTGAGTGTTGGGCAGTGAATTGTGTGCATGAGCAAAAAATGAGAGTTGTGGAGATGAGAATGCTTAGGTGGATGTGTGGACACATGAGAATGGATAAAATTAGGAATGAATGTATCAGGGATAAGACGGGAGTGGCACCAATTGTAGAGAAGATGCGAGAAGCTCGATTAAGATGGTTTGGACACGTACAAAGGAGACTATTAGAGACAACTGTTAGGCGTTGTAAGATTTTAGCCACTAGGCATGTTAAACGGGGGAGGGGTAGACCAAAAATGACTTGGAATTTGAAACTATAAAGAAAGACATGATGTACTTGGGCATTAGTGAGATTATGACTAAGGATAGGGCGCAATGGCAACAAAGGATCCATATAGCCGACCCCACTATGGTGGGATAAAGACTTGATTGTTGTTGTTTGTATTGACAGAATGTTAGCACTATATAGATGAATGCCTCGTGTTCCATGTCGTATGTGTGTGCTTTAAATTATTACTTCCGTATGATATGTTGCATGCAAAATCATCGGTTTCTCAATTAATTAGTTATTGGTATTATGCAAGTCTTTCTTGTAGTTTCTATAGAGCAAAGTTGTAATTGTAACCTGATTATAACTGCCACTTGGAACAGTTAATAAAACAATCATTTGGAACAGTTGATAATCGGAGGAATATTTTATGTTTGCATGTGTGGATGATTGAACAATTGCTTCTTTATCTTAGTTTCTCAGTTTGCTTCTTAAAATCTTTCAGGTTTTCTGTTTAGTATTGAGTCATTGACTTGCATCCTTAAGAAAAGCTCCCCTTCAATTCTGGAGAAGAATTTTGGTTAACAAGTTGCTTCTTTATCTTAGAATTCTTGCAATTCTCGGCATTGAAAATTCATAAATTGAGGAAGGAGCATGGGCGGATCTACATAAGGCCGAGTATGGGCGGCCGCCCACACTGAATTTAAAAAAAACTATCTTTCACTAATAGAAAATGGGTTTATCAAGGCAGATACGTTATAAACTATATATTACAATAAAAATATTTATAGCAAAATTGTTTTCTTGGCTCAGTTGGTAGAGTGTCTCTTTTTTAATCTAGTGGTTTAGGGTTCAATTCCTACCAACAACAATATTAAGTTTTTTTAAACAAGGTTGTTATGTTATTGTTTAAATGTTTTTTATAAACAAGCTTGTTGTTTAATATTTTTTTATAAACAAGTTTGTTGTTATACTGTTTTTTAAAGTTTTTTTAAACAAGTTCATTATTATATTGTTGTTTATTTTTTTCATTAACAAGTTAGTTGTTTAAAAAAAAAGTTATATAAACAAGTTCATTACTATGTTATTGTGTTAAATGTTAAAAATATTTAAAAGGGATTGTGATATTCAAATAACTCATAAAAAACAACTACTTAATTTTTTGCAAATTTCAATATTTTAATTAGTTGTGAATTAAATATGTCGTATAAGCTTAGAATTTTTGTTAATTCAGAAAAAGTATAAAAATTTGAATAATCTGTTAGGGACCGACTCAAAGGTCGTCGGAAGAGTAGCCGGAGGTGGAGATGGCGGAGGCGGAGATACTAAGGAGCCTTGACCGCAGCTGCCTAAGCGGGGCGTGCTCGAGAGAGAGAGAGAGAGAGAGAGAGAGAGAGAGAGAGAGAGAGAGAGAGAGAGAGAGAGAGAGAGAGAGAGAGAGAGAGAGAGAGAGAGAGCTTTCAAGATCTCTTTTAGGGTTTAGGAAAATAGACTTCTTTACTCATACCAATACAAGACTCATTGAGTTCTTTAAATAGGACTTACAATTGACATCAAAAGGAAAGAACACGAAAGGAAATAACGACAGACTTGGACATGCGACTAAAAAGGACACCTCATAACGACACGACATAAATAACGACGTCATATAAGGACCCGACTCTTATGACATAATAAATGCATATTAGGAAATAATTAATAATAAATAATGTCATAAAAGGACCTGTAACATCTCCTTCGTCCTTCAAATCGAGTTTGTCCTCAATCTCGAATGAGGTTTGCACTGCTTGATCATCTGGCTCTTTAATTTGCCACCAGAACAACTCCTGGTATCATGTTGCTTTAGCGGGGGCATAAAAGATGGCAGTGAACGGGCTGAACGAGGGTCCCTGATGGTTGCGGACAGGAGGAGCGGTGTTGATCAGTAATGGCGGGGCCGACTTGGGTACGTTCAGCTGAAGAAAGGGATCAAGAGGGGCTGACAGGGCAGGTGGCCGCAGACGAGGCGGCAATGCCGATGGCGAAGACTGCGGGGTGGAGCCGCATGAGTTGGTGGTGGAGGGACAACCACAATAGAAAGCGGTGGTGCGTCTGGCGTTGGAAGCTGTGGAGGGACGATCAGCAGAAGGAACGGATCTGGCGGCGAGGTGGCCGGATGTACCGGCAGAGCAGGGGTCGGCGGAGGAAGCGATGGCTGTGCCTTGGCGGCCCGGAGTTGTTTGTTATAGAGTTCCTCAAACGGCATTAGAATCTCAATAATGCGTGCGCTAAGAGTCTGGAAGCTAATGATGACTTCCATAAAAAATGAGCTTGAGTAATAATTGATTAAAATGTGGCTTAATCGGGGAGTGATTAACGGGATTTCCAATATTGGTTGTCCGAAATTATGGCTTGATCGTAAGTAAGTCCACCCGGTCGATTTGGAAACTCATGCGGGGGCGGTGCTGGAATGGAAAGAATGAAATGGACCGTGAGGGTCGACTCGAATAAGGAAGGAGTGGCTTCGGATGGAAACCCGCAGGAGCCAAGTGTGCGGTTGTTCGGCGTTTTCCGTTGCGTATCTTTAGGGCGTTGATCAGACGTAGGTTCGACGACGTAGGGCGTTAGTGACGGCATTCCGTTGTGTGTCATTTGCAGATGACTCGAGGACGGGTTCATGGCAAATGATGCTCTTCGCAGCAGGAACGTCGAGGTACTGGGATGTCGCAGGAGACGGAAGCGGAACTTGAACCCGTGATTAGCAGAAGCTTGCATCGTGGTCGCCGCTGGGACGAGGTGCATCCAGCAACGGTGAAGTCGTCGAGTTCGTCCAAGTCGGTTGTCGGGTTCACAAAGTCAGCTGTCGGGCTTGACGTTGATGTCGCGGGGCTCAACGGTAGTTGTCGTGGCTATCGAAGTGCTTGGTGGCTGGATTGATAATGGCGCGGTTGCAAGACAGAGTATGTCGGCTTGCGTAAAGAAGGAAGTGGAGGAGTCCTCTCTGATACCAAGAAGTTAGGGACCGACTCGGAGGTCGTCGGAAGAGTAGCCGGAGGTGGAGATGACGGAGGCGTAGATACTACGGAGCCTTGACCGCGGCTGCCTAAGCGGGGCGTGCGAGAGAGAGAGAGAGCTTCCAAGATCTCTTTTAGGGTTTAGGAAAATAGACTTCTTTATTCATACCAATACAAAACCCACAGAGTCCTTTAAATAGGACTTACAATCAACATCAAAAGGAAAGAACGCGAAAAGAAATAACGACAGACTTGGACATGCGACTAAAAAGGACATCTCATAACGACACGACATAAATAACGACGTCCTACGCGACTCTTATGACATAATAAATGCATATTAGGAAATAATTAATAATAAATAACATCATAAAAGGACCCGTAACATAATCATTCAGATCAATCAATACTTATTTAAAGTATTATGACAAAGAATAATAAAAAATACTGAGTTTATGAAAAAGACAGAAAAAAAGGTTTATTTTATAGAATAATTTTATACTCCGCCCACACTGAATATAATTCCTGCGTCCGCCACTGGGAAGGAGCGTGTTTGATGTGCAACATGAGATTGATCCATTGAAGGGTCAAATCAGAATTTTGGGGGAATGGCATGAACTATTAGAAAATTCGACATTTGTTTGAAACGTTGGATACTGTTAAAGAAATCATGTAAAAAGGCTCAGTAACAAAGGCCCAACTAGGCACTCTCTCTTTGTAGTTATTAGTCTCACATCTTAGAATGAGATTTCCTCTCCCCTCTCTCTTCTATATAAGTGTACAAATACTTGTTGTAATACATATGAAGAAATAAAAGTTTTGATAATTTTTATCATTTTTATTTCTCTCTCGTTGTTTTCCACATGGTATCAGAGGTAGGTTAATCGGTCCTAAATTTTTTCGCGAGTAGCCTGCCTTCCTGGTTCTCCAGGGTTGTCCACTCCTGCAGTCTCAATTTCGTGTGACTGCAGCCCGTGCTCCCTCCTTCTGGAGTTAGTTTTCTCCTCCTCCTTTTATACACTCTTCTCTGTCAGCTGGGTCCCACAGCTGGTCAGTTATTCGCCCCTTTTCTTCGGTCTGATATTCTGACCGCGGGTCCGTCTTTCGTTATGCGTCCAAGACCGTCGGTTCATTCGCCAAGATCGCTCTGTCTCGCTTGCCAAGACCGCGAGCTTTCTTGCAATCTCGCATGTTCGCTAACCAAGACCGCTCTGTCTCGCTTGCCAAGACCGCGAGCTCTCCTGCGATCTCGCATGTTTGCTAGCCAAGATCGCCATGTCTCGCTTGCCGAGACCGCGAGCTCTTCGGTTTTGTGAGCTCTTTGGGTCTGCGAGCTCTCCTGTCCGTTGTCACTTGACCGCCGCGAGCTCTCCAGACCGCAGCCTCTCCTGCTGGTATCTTTCTTTCTGCAAGCTTCTGCTCGCCGCGAGACCCCCCCCCCCCCCCCCCGGTGACCGCAGCCTCTCATGTCCGCTGTCACCTGACCGTCGCAAGCTCTCCAGACCGCAGCTCTCCGTCGTGACCACCGAGTCACCTGCCCGCCACGAGACCCCTCGTGACCATCGAGATCGGTCCTGACCGCGCACTGTGTCTGCTCGTCGGTCTCCCTCTTACCACAAGTTTCTTGGTCGCTTGCCTTCCTCGCTTTCTTCTATGGCCGAGAATAATGCTCCGTATCTTCCGGCTCGTGCTGCAGCTCCTCTTCCTAAAGTTCGTGATGAGCTTAGGATCACCGCGATCTCTCTTAGTGGGAAGAAGAATTTTGTTGAATGGGTGCACTTTGTTCGTCGTGTTCTCCAGACAAAAGGCCTCCTTCATCATCTGACAAAGGCCACTCTATCTTATTAGCCCACCGAGGAATGACAACGTGATGACGGTCGTCTCCAATCATGGATTCTAAATTCGATGGACAGTGAACCATATCGTATGGCGATGTATCATGAGACGACCAAAGCTATGTGGGAGGAACTTCACTCCCTTTATTCCGGCAAGGACAACTCGCAACATATCTTTGACATCATCGCGGACCTTCAGACTCTTGACCCAGGGGTGACTGGCGACCTCACCTTATTTGTGGCGTGGTCCAAAACTTTAGTAGAAGCCTGGCTTCAGCATCAGCCACCTACTACTGATCTCGCTGCACAACGTACTCAAAAAGAAGCATTTGGCATTGCCATGATAATGGCACGTGTTCCGCCTTACCTCCACAACATCCGGGCTCAAATCCTCTCCACATTCACCATTCCTTCTTTTTCAGATGTGTGTTATATGTTGGTGAAGGTCACACCACCCCCTGATGCTCCCGGGAATCTCTCTCCGGCTCTGCTCCAACGGTCTTCTCCATCTCACTCTACTCCATCCTCTCGTGGAGGTCGCAGCTCTTCTCGGGGTAAGGGTCGAAACAGTCGTGCTCCCTTTAAGTGTATTTACTGTGGCCGGGATGGTCATTTCGAGGCCACGTGTTACCGTAAGCACGGTATGCCACAACCACCACATGCCTCTATTGCCACCAATGCTCCCACCAACAATCACACCGACATTGATGCTTTGCGCACCCAACTCCAGCAAATTCAAGGGATGCTCAGTCGTTCCTCCAGCTTTGTCGCATCTGTCTCCGAAGAAGATATCTTCTGTCTCTCCCATAGTTCAACCTAGATTATGGACTCCGGAGAAACACACCATATAACCCCGAAGCAACCCTCTCACTACTCAAAAGTTGAACATCCTAAGTACATTATTGTGGCCAATGGGGACACCACTTTGGTTACTGGATCAGTCGACGTATCTTCTCTCTATTAGTCGTCTCACTCAAGATCTTGATTGTTATGTAACTTTTTTCCACCTCTTTTGTTGTGCAGGATCGAAGGACGCAGACTATCAGTGGTAAAGTGCAACTGTCGAATAGGCTCTACACTCTGGAACTAAACCCCATGATTCTCTCAGCCATTAGTACTGTTGATTGGCATAGGCGACTTGGACATGCCCCTCTTTCCAATTCTCGAGAAACTCTTCCAGATATCACCCTCAATGACTTCACCTGCGAGTCTTGTATCTTCGGCGAACAACATCGTTCTTCTTTCTCTCCTCATTGTACTCGGAGCGATGCTCCTTTTATGTTAGTTCATTCTGATATTTGAGGACCTTATAAAGTAACAAGTAGCTTTGGGTGTCGTTATTTCATTACGTTTATAGATAATTACTCGCGCATGACATGGTTATATTTACTTCATGATCGTTCTGAAATAACTCGTGTATTTCGTGCTTTTATTACTGAAACCCGCAACCAATTCTCCACCACCATTAAAACTATAAGAACCGACAATGCGCGAGAATACACAAGTAACATGTTTACCAATCTATATGTTAAGTTTGGAATTATCCATCAAACCTCATGTGCGTACACCCCACAACAAAATGGGGTAGCTGAACGGAAAAATCGTCACCTCCTTGAGGTCGCTCGCTCTATGATGTTTCAAATGCAGGTTCCCAAACTTTATTAGCATTTCGCGGTGTCCACATCCTGTTACCCCATCAACCGCATGCCCTCCTCTCTTCTCAACTTTGCAACTCCCGTTAGCCTTATGTTTCCCTCCACCCCTCCCTTCACTATCACACCTCGTGTCTTCGGCTGCACTTGTTATGTTCACAATCTTGGTCCAACCACCGACAAGCTTGCTCCTCGTACTACCAAATATATGTTTGTCGGTTACTCTCGCACTCAGAAAGGTTATGTCTGTTACTCTCCTAGTGATCGGAAGGTTGTTACATCAGCGAATGTCACGTTCCTCGAAGAGCAGCTATATCACTCTACACCTACTACTCCTCCAACACCCCCTACCATTCTTCGGCCTACTGTTTCGGTGACTTCTCAACTGCCACCACTACTTCCAACACAGGCCCCCATCACCACCAAACCACCTCTTCTTCGTGTCTATACTCGTCGCTCTCCTACGTCGGATGCTCTGAAACAGGTGCCTCTTATCAATGATACCTTGCGGCCTGAAGATCCGGCACCTGCTTCTACGGCTCACCCCCTGGTAAATTATGTATCCTTACATCGCCTCTCTCTGAAACTCTGAGAATTTGCAACTTCTCTCTCCTCTATTTCCACCCCTAACTCTTTGCAGGAGGCTCTTCAACATTCGGGGTGGCGGGCAGCCGTGGATAAGGAAATGACTGCTCTTTGGACAAATCACACATGGGATCTTGCCCCTCTTCCTCCTGGCCAGACTTGTGTGGGATGTAAGTGAATCTTTGCCATCAAGCATGACCCTGATGGGGACAGTTCAACGCCTCAAGGATCGTCATGTTGCTCGTGGCTTTACTCAACAACAAGGCCTGGATTATGATGAAACTTTCTCTCCTGTCGCCAAGCTGAACAATGTTCGTATTATGATCTCTCTCGATGTTCATCGCCGTTGCATCAATTGGACGTCAAGAATGTTTTTCTAAATGGCGATTTGCAGGAAACTGTTTACATGCAACAACCTCCCGAGTTTGAGACTACGGGGGAGTCTCTTGTATGTCGTCTAAAGAAATCACTTTATGGTCTCAAACAGTCTCCCCGAGCATGGTTTGACAAATTCAGTCAGGTTGTTCATGATGTTGGGTTCACTCGAAGCTCGACTGACTTCTCTCTATTCACTCGTCATAGACCGTCAGGCACTGTGATTCTCTTGGCATATGTTGATGATATTTTAATAACAGGAGATAATCTCCACGGAATACATATGATCAAGCAACATTGAGCCTTTGTCTTCAAAACTATAGTCAGAGGTTGGCGGCAGGATGATTGTGGGTTGTGGACAGTAGGGAAGGCTTCAGGAGGAGGGGTGGCTGCAGGTTTTGGTGAGAGAAATGGAATTCAAGCTGCTATTGGGAGAGTTAACATGAAGTCGGTTATGGGAGGGGGGGTCTCCTGAGACCTGTTGGTGGGGATGAGCGGGTATCGGACACTGGAGGGGAAGTCGGGCGCCGGATGGAGAGGTTTTGAAGGGGAGCGGTTCTGGTTTGAGCGGAGGTCGGCAGAACTTGCAGGGGATTGGACTGGGTGACTGGGAAATGATTGCTGTGGGCGTGTGAGAGAACTAGAACAGTGGAGTGGCTGGGCGTTTCGATGGAAGAGGAAGGTAGCGAAGAAGATTCTTGGAGTCGCACCAGAGAGGGATCTCGGAATCCACCGAGGGTGACCGGCGGTTTCCAAAACTAGAATCAAACCATCTGTTGAAACCCAGAAACCGGTTCAACTGCGTTCGGACAAGGGGGTGACCCAAGGTTACTTGTTTAGTGGTCGACCCATGTGAAACTCGACGAGAAGAAGCTAGCGAGCACAAAGAACAGCTCCAGACTGCCTACAAATAAGACCCGCGTGCTCCAGCGAGGAGGTCCCGCCACATACCGGGAAGTCTATAGGAACTTCCCTTCCTAAAGTCATTGATGAGCTCAGCACAAGCGAGGCAGACACTGAACTCGCCCACCATAGGGGGGAGGTGCCTTCTACTTGTGTCTTGGGTCCTATTTATAGGCAAATCCAAAATGGACTGCGAATAGCTTCTCCCGCCGTCTGAAATGGGTTGCATATAGCTGCTCCAGCCTTTTGAAATGGGCTGCAGATAGTTGTCCCGCCTTTTGACGGGGTGGTCTTCAAATAGTCATCCTCGGGCGAGATGAGAATCTGTACTCGCCCCAGGTGGGCGAGGTCTTCTGTACTCTCCACAGGTGGGCGAGGTCTTCTGTACTTGCCCCGGGCGGGCGAGGTATTCTGTACTCGCCCAGGGAGGGCGAGGTCTTCTGTACTCGCCCAGGGCGGGCGAGGTCTTCTGTACTCGCCCCGGGCGGGCGAGATCTTCTGTACTCGCCCCGGGCGGGCGGGGGTCTTCTGTATTCTCCCCGGGCGGGCGGGGTCTTCTGTACTCGCCCCAGGCGGGCGAGGTCTTCTGTACTCGCCCCAGGCGGGCGATGTCTTCTGTACTCGCCCCAGGCGGGCGAGGTCTTCTGTACTCGCCCCAGGCGGGCGAGGTCACATGTGTTGCCCTCGGGCATTTCTGATCTCGACGAATTACGGATTATACATAATCCCCGCATTTTTCGGGCTCAATACGAGCTCGGAAAAACAATGTAGGACCCGTGGGGTTATACACAATCCCCGTTTTTTTCGCCGCATTGGTTGCCTTGATTGCATTGAAGAGTCAACGAGACAAGCTTCATTGCTTGATCTACCCAACTTCCCTTGTAAATTTACATTGAAAACTGATGTATCTGACACAGGTATTTGGGCCCTCCTTATGCAAAGACCATCAAAGGTTGTTAATGGATAAAGAAGTTCAACTCAATCTCAACAAAGCTGGTATGCACATTTGATGGAATACTATTACACAAATGTCTACAAAAAGAGGATGGAAAAGTGATGGCTGATTCTCTCTCTTAGGTTCTTGGAAGTAGAGGTGAGCTGAATAGCAATTCGGGTATTGCAGGTGATATGTTGGCTAAATTCAAAGGTTCATGCATTCAAGACCCACAATTACAAGTTCTTATAGACAAGCTAAAGAAAAAGATACCTTGGAAGTCACATTATTAATAAATATTATTTCAAAATTACTTAATATTGCATGAGAACATCCTTCATTGTATATAGTAGAGAAGGAGGAAGAATTTACACTTGGAGATGTGAGACTAAATACAAGAAAGAGAAAATGTACAACGGGCCCCTTTTGGGGCTTTTAATCTTGGGATTTAACAAATGGAAAGGTGAGTATAATATCATAAAAGGGACGGTAGTCATTGGGACTAATCAGACAATGCAACAATAATTCTCCGTATTTACCATACTAGTCTACCTACTATCAAAAAAATGTGATGTTTATCAAACGTGTGAGGGAGAAACAATTGCATCATTTGGTCTATGTTATGGGCCTACTCGGAGGTTGTCGGAGGAGTGTTGGAGGTGGAGATGATGGTGGCAGAGATACTACGGAGCCTTGACCACGGCTGCCTAAGCGGGGCGTGCTCAAGAGAGAGCTTCCAAAATCTCATTTAGGGTTTAGGGAAAAGACTTTCGTCATTCATAATCCCTAGCACAAGACTCTATGGGTTTATATAAGACCCCCAATGGCATGGGTGTAAATAACCTGAAAACATAACGGACTCGACACGACTAATAAAACGAAATGACTCGAGTAATACATTTGACTTGATACAATAACTTGACATAATAATAATAATAATAAAACTAGATAACTGACGTATAGGATCCATAACATCCAATCCGTCCTCAAAACCAAGTTTGCCCTCAAGCTCGAACTTCGCGCGGATGACCGAGTCATCTGGCATCTTGATCTCTCACCAGAATAGCGCCCTATAGTGTGTCACGTCGGCGGTGGATTCGGCGAGAAGCGGTGGTGCCGTCGGAACAATGAGCAGCAGACAAAATGTGTTCGATGGGGCTGTCGGAGCGGCAGTGAGCAATAGCAACAAGGAGGTCGGAGGAACGACGGTCGGCAACAAGAACGGATCCGCCGGAGTGGCGGTGAGCAGCAGTGGCAAGGCTGCCGGAGGAAAAACGGTCGGCAGCAGGAACGGGTCCGTCGGGGTCGGTGGAGCGGGGGCCGGCGGAGCAAGGGCCGGCAGAGGCAATGGGACGGCGGCCACGGTGACTAACGAAGGTGGCCCATGGTGGGGAGGCACTACGGGAGGTGATGGAGGGGAAATCGCCGCGGAGAGCAGTCGCACGCCAACGTCCGGCGAAGATGGAGACTGCGCGAGAAGAGGCGGCGATGGCAAAGGTGAAAGCTTCAGAGGAAAGGCAGTTATCAAATCATCAAGCTTGTGTAGGAGTGAGGTCATATCGTCCCGACGACGTGCGTCGGCGTCCCGAAGACGTGCGTCGGCGTACCGAAGACGTGCGTCCATGGTGCTCATCATTTCCCATAACCTTGAACAGAGGGCAACCTCATCCGCAGCATTAAGCTTCATGCCGCAATATATTATTAATTAATTTTTAATGCAAAAAATTAATTAAGTAGTTAAATAAGTTGTGTTGTTTGCTGGCGTGAGGAGACAAGACCCAACAAGGTGTTGGGCGGCTCGAGGACAGCGACTCGATGGGATTAGAGACGTGGGCTACACGAGGAAGTGATGTTGAGACAGGTGGCTCGAGAAGAACTGTCGGGATGGGCTCGAGAAGAATGGCGCAGGCGTCGAGCTTGCAGAAGACAGAAGGGCTGGCATAGGACTCGTGAAGGATACGTTGGAAGCACGCAGTTCCAATCCTGTTGTCGGCGGCAGATTGCAGGAGGGAACGTCGATCGACTGGACGGAGAGGTAAGTGAGGAAGATTGCAGCACCGGAGGGTGTCGTCGACAGAAGGATGAAGTTGACTGGAGGGTAAAGCTCTGGTTCCGTCGGGTCTTCGACGATTTGATGACATAGTGGAATGCAGTTTGGCGATAAGCAGCGGCGTGGACGATGACAAACGGAGCATCGTTAGGCCATGAGGGGTTGTTGTGACAGTCGACTGGCTTGATGTTGGGGAGCACAGACGCGGCGGAAAATTGCGGAAGAGGTGCGGAGGAAGGATGCTTGGCCGAGAGGAGGAGGAAAGTCGCTCTCATACCAATTTGTTATGGGCCTACTCTGAGGTTGTCGGAGGAGCGGCCGGAGGTGGAGATGATGGTGGCGGAGATACTACGGAGCCTTGACCGCGGCGGGGCGTGCTCGAGAGAGAGAGCTTCCAAAATCTCTTTTAGGGTTTTGGGAAAAGACTTTCTTCATTCATAATCCCTAACACCCGACTCCATGGGTTTATATCAGACCCCAATGGCATGGGTGTAAATAACCCGAAAACATAAAACATAACGAACTCAGCGCGACTAAAAAACAAAATGACTCGACTAATACAATTGACTCGAGACAATAACTTGACTCAATAATAATAATAAAACTAGATAACTGACGTACATGATCCATAACAATCTACTACAACCACCACTTGTACTGGGAAAAGTGTGGCAAGAATTTAGCATAGACTTTATGGGAAAGAACAATTGCATCGTGGTGGACAAAATGAGTAAATATGCACATATCATGGCTTTAGCACATCCTTATACAGTCACAATGTACTCTTGGATAATGTTTACAACTACATGGTTTTCCACAAATTATCATTTTAGACGGGGATCCAATATTTCTAAGCACGCTATGAAAGAAATTGCTTCAATTACAAGAAGTATAGCTACACTATTTACACATCGCAACAATCGTCCTATCACACAAGTTCTTATGAAATGGTTCAGTTATGACCATAGGATAGCTCATGGCTCGATATTTACACCTTACGCAAGAAGTTCTCTCGCTTCCATCTTTGAGGTTAAGGATGCTCTTAATGTGGAAGGGTGTTGCTATATGCAAAATTAATCAGTTTATCTATTAGTTATCAATATTATGTAAGTTTTGTTGTAGTATCTATCTATGATGCACGGGGACGAGGATGAGATACAATACGATATGATACGGATACGAGAGTCATGTTTTTCAAAGAACCTAGGATAGATGATACGTTTTTGAAATTTTTAATTTTAAAGATGAGGGCAAATCATGAAATTAATATGAAAACATGTGACATTCACATCATCTTCATTCTTTTCATCATTATATCTCACATAAAAAAGGGCAGCCCGGTGCACAAAGCATACCCGCGCAGCAAGGGTCCGGGGAAGGGTCCCACCACAAGGGTGAAATGTAGGCAAACCTTACCTTGCATTTTTGCAAGAGGCTGCTTCCAGGACTCAAACCCGTGACCTCAAGGTCACACGGCGACACCTTAACCGGTGCGCCAAGGCTCCCCTTCATCATTATATCTCACATATAATATATTAAATAAATACAAGATTTAAGTGTCACAAAAACATATCATGTCCTAATAAGAGCCATGAATAAAAAAAAGTAATCAATTGAATCTCATCTTTTATCATTCGACTCTTTCTCTTTTACATGTCTTTCTACATAGCACCATCACAAAACACACCATTTTAGAGAATTTTTGAGCATACTCAAGTGTAACTGGTAGTATTTGAAGTATTTGTATCCCAACTTTTTTTATCTAAAAAAAAACTTTCCGAGAGTTCCAAGGACACGTCTCCGAGAGTTCCGAGGACGGGTCTCCGAGAGTTCCGAGGACGGGTCTCCGAGAGTTCCGAGGACGGGTCTCCGAGAGTTACGAGGACGGGTCTCCGAGAGTTTCCCGACTCCAAAACATTTCAGATATGATACATAAGGACGACGTTGCAAGTATCCATGCTTCATAGGTTTCTATAGGGCAAAATCGTAATTGTAACCTAATTACAACTGTCATTTGGAACAATGGAACAGTATCGGGAGGAGTGCTTTCTCTTTGTATGGATGGATGATTGAAAAATGCTTCTCTATCTCAATCTTTCTATTTTCTTCTTAAAACCTTCGAGGTTCTCTGTTACGATTACAAACGAAGAACGAGACAAGATTGCATTAATCAAGAACACGGATACAATCCGGAGTGAACTCCGGCCAAGATCAAGGAGGTTGGGTCCTCCTATGATCCCTCTCTCAAATGAGAGACCAAAACCTAAATGATCAAAAGATGACTTCTACTCACAAACCACCTCCTTATATAGGGAGGGGGGCTCACATGCTAAAAACCTAAAACAGTAAGAAGTACAATAATAATACGCGCATACGCGTAACAATCCATCCCGCCAGAAAATCGACCTTGACCCCAAGGTCGAAGTACCGCCCGTCATCTAGTAGTAATGTGCCCGCTGGTGGGCCGCCGCAGAGGTGCCCGGATCTCCGTCCGGTGGTACATCCGTGAGCAGAAGGGTGTCCAAGGCAGCCGCGCCGATCTCGTCCAAATCATCCCCGATGAGGGCCCGAAACTCCTTGGCAGGACAATTATGATTAGGCGAGTAGGGTTGCTTGCAGCTGTAGCACAGACCCTTGCTCCGCAAGTCATTGTACTCTTGGTTGGAAAGACGGAGAGTGGGGATATGACGGTTGTTGCGTGGGCCCATAATGGTTGGTCGAGGAGGATGAGGTGGTAGTGGTGGAGGTTTAGGCGGGGGAGGGAAATATGGTTGGTAGGGAGGGTCCCCGGACGTTGCCATGAATTCGGCTTCCACCAGTGGGGAGAGGTTCATGGCTTGGTGGACAGTTGACGGTTGCAGGGTGCGGAGGCGGGCTCGGATGTGGGGTTGTAAGCCGTGCATGAAGTAGGCCAAGAAATGGTCGGGTGGGAGACCAGGAACATGGGTGACCAACTCGATGAATGCATCAACGTACGAATCAATGGGCCGGACTGACGGAGACCGCAAAGGCGTTCGATCATGGAGCCGGGGTAACGGTGATCAAACCGCTGAATGAGGGCCTCTGTAAGAGCTGTCCAAGTGAGTCCGGGAGAGGATTGGCGGAGCCAGCGGAGCCCTCCATGCCGATCAAGGCCGTGCCGACCTTCTGTGGCTCCAAGATCTGCTGTATCTCGAAGAACTGTTCGGCCCGAGCAATCCATCCCATAGGATCGGTGTCGTTGAAAGAGGGGACATCCAAGGAACGAGGCCCCGGTGAGCACACCCCGGGCAGGGGGGTTGTTGCACGGAAGAGTCCCGGGGAAGCCCCGAGGAGGGGCGGCGGATCCGCCATCGACGTTGCAGATGTGGTAGGGTGGCCGGCCAGGAGGGAGTCGAGCTTAGCGTCCATGCGTAACATGAGGGCCGGCAGCGACGCGATGGAACTGCCGTGGTCATCCAAGCGACGAAGAATGGCGGGATCGGTGGTTGGGTGAGAAGGTGTGGGATCTGGGTTGCCCATTAGACGGCTGGAACGGCGTGGCATGCACACAAGTAACCGCAGGGGCGGAGAAGGACGCCGACTGGGGGGGTGCGCTGGATTGGCAGCGGGGCGGCTATCCGGCGAAGGCGGTCGGATCTGGAGCGGGAAACACCGACAGGAATCAGGAGGAGACGCGGCGAAGGCGCGGAATCGGGAGGAGACGCGGACGCGGGATGTTGAGCGCCGATAGGAGGACGCGTGCGGAACGATCGACGGAAGCTGGGGATCGGCTCGGCGAAGCTCGCGGGCGTGGAAGCGGATCGGAATCAGCGTCTCGCTGCGTACGCGGGAGCTGGCGCGGGCGCTAGTAGCGGAACGACAACAGGAGCGGGCGTTGGTAGCGGAACGACAACAGGAGCGGGATAGGCTCGGTGAAGGGGCGCTGGATCTACTTCGGGCGGCGGAAACCGCGGCCGGAAGGCGGCAGGTCGGACCACTTGTTACGATTACAAACGAAGAACGAGACAAGATTGCATTAATCAAGAACAGGATACAATCCGGAGTGAACTCCGGCCAAGATCAAGGAGGCTGGGTCCTCCTATGATCCCTCTCTCAAATGAGAGCCCAAAACCTAAATGATCAAAAGATGACTTCTACTCCCAAACCACCTCCTTATATAGGGAGGGGGGCTCACATGCTAAAAATCTAAAACAGTAAGAAGTACAATAATAATACGCGCGTACGCGTAACATTCTCTGTTCAAGATTGGTCATTGACTTGAACCCTTAAGAAAATATCCCCTTTCTTTCAGCACAGGCGAGTTTTGGCTAACATGACATATTTTTGTGCCATTTCTGAATTAATAATAAGCAATAGGACGCTAACTAACAGTCAAATAATGCAGTACATTAAAAGGACAAGTAAATATTCAAACAATGAGGTAGCATTTATAGAAAACAATAATTCATTTACTACTTGTGAAACTGTTGACATCGAAAGATACATGAGTCTTAAATTTAGTGAAACAGAAGAAGCAAAGTCAATCATATGATGGCAACATGAATATAAGAGTGATTTACTGGGAGTCATTTTGCCATTTCTTTTGATATATTGCCATAGAGTTAGTAAAGTTAATAAAAACAAGAGGTACGACATTAAGTTTTCCGTAAAGGAAAGTATCATTGGCAATACTAGACTTAAGCACAAAGTATGTTCAAAGAAAAATATATATCTTCTTAGTTCAAAGAAAAATATGAAAGGGAAGAGGCAGAAGAGTAAAATCAATGAGATTAAATGGCATTTAAAGCTGAAATAAGACCATAGCATTTATAAGCAACAGAGAGTAGACCCAACAGATGGAAAAGACAAAACAGAGTTAAAGTAAATGTATATATTGTAATTCAAATGAAAATTGTAATGTTCTGAATTGGTACCCCATGGTTATTGTGTTCCCAGAGCTTGTGAACTCCATAATCCACCACCTGTAGCAAACAAGCAAAAGCATGTGTAAACCATGGACAATTAACGGATCCCAATGCAATTGGGAAAAATGTTATTCAATGGCATCAATATATTTAAAATAATACTTAAAAATACCTGTAATCTAAAAAAACCTTCCAGAAAAGTTATTATTAAGCACCTAAGGTGCCAAATGTATCCGCAAGGTCCATCGTACATGAAAGGAAACAAACCTAGTTTTTTTGGATTTAAACAGTATTATCCACGGTAACTTCTGTGTCTACCATATGTTCTCTACTTTGACTTTCTGCTATCTTCTCGTGAATACCCCCATTTAACATGCATTGCAAGAAGCCCGGGACATTTGATTTAGATAGCTTGTTAACAATAAAGAGGTTTCAAATGCCGAGTTTAGTCCCGCATCATAATGGAGAACTTCTTATAAGTGTATATATTTAAGAGCCATTCTTCAAAGTTGATAGGGATAGTGGCGCAAGGTAGACTATGAAAGTGAAATCTAAACAATGCAAACTCTATGTGCAGTGCCGGAAAAATAAATCATATTTATTTCTAGGATGATGCGTGCATGCAAAGACAATCTGGCAATGTTTGCAAATAATAATTAACGCATAAATATTAAGCGCATAACACGAGGTATTTAGATAATTGAAAGAACAGACAAGTTAGCTTTTCATCCGATTGGAGGGTCGTTGGTCAATACATGCAAGCGAATGAGTCCTGGAAATTGTAAAGGTATATTCGGACGAATAACGGGCTCGGGGGCTGTGCGTGTGGAAACCCTAGGTATTCTGCTATATATACCTAGCTGGAGGCAACGGAGAGATAGTTCCACTTTGACTTCCTCCGGATGTTTCGAGCTCCCTCTACATTCTCGAAACATCCCTAATCGCTCGTCCCCGTCCGAAGGATCGCGCCTGCTGCCGCCGTCGCCGTTCGCGAGAGAAGGAAGGAGATCGCGCCTGCTGCTCGACGTTTCCTTGCTCCAGTCACGTCTGCAGAGGATCTCATGTATCTGCTCGCAAGTTTCGGTCGCTCGACTAGAAGGTATCGGGGGAGTTTCCGCCTTTGTTCCTCTCACCGATCGATCGCAGGATCGATCGTTCTTCCGCTCCCGCTGCTGCTGTTCTCGCGAAGGAGATCTCGTCTGCCGCAAGCCGTTTGCTGCCCCTTGCCGCAGAGCCGTCGCCGTGAGCAAGATCTAGAGGTCGCGGATCTGCTAGTCTTCCCCGTCCCTCGCCGCTGCTGTTCTTGGTTTGCTGCCGCCGTCGCCCTAGCCCGCAGATCCAGGGCTGCTGCTGCACCGCCTCTGCAGTCCAGATCTGCCTCCTGTGCGAAGAAGACGAAGCCGCTGCAAGCAAAAGGGGAGTTCGCGCACGACCGCTGATCGTGCGCTCGACCCCTCGCGCACGACCGTTGATCGTGCGCTCTTCAGCAGCCAGTTCCCGCACGACCACTGATCGTGCGTTCAGCAGTTCACGCACGATCACTGATCGTGCGCCCTTCAGCAACAGTGCCCGTGCGCCACTGTTCTCCCGTGCCTCCAGATCCCCCTCAGCCGCCTTCCGCCTCTTCCCGCCGCCGCCGTCTCCAAGCACAATGATGAAGGGGAACAACTTCTCGACCTCCGTTCCGATGATAAAGCTGGAGAAGTTCACGGCGACTGAGTTCAACGCCTGGAAGTTGAACACTCAGTTCGGGATGAAGTTTCTGAACGTGTTCTACACAGTTCAGTCTAATGGTGCTGAGGTCGTTGGGACTGCTGATGAGGCACAGTGGTTTTCAGATGAAGACATCTGCAGGGACTACCTGCTGAACTGTCTGTCATCCAGCTTGGCCCAGACCTACATGAAGATGAGCACTGCAAAGGAGATCTGGGATGCGCTGCAGGAGCACTTCAGGCAGGAGGAGGACCTGTCCAAGACGCACCTAGTGGACAAGTTCCACTCTTTCAGCTTCGACGAGGAGAAAGTCAATCTCCCTCAGGTATCAGAATTTGAAATTTTAATTGATTCCCTGCATAGTTAGTCTATTAGTCTGCCCGATAGTTTTGTTGCGGGCACGATTGTGTATAAATTGCCCTCCTCGTGGTACAATTTCAAAACGGAAATGTACCGCAAGAAGATGCAGGTTGGTCTGAACGACCTCAAGCGTTTCATACGCATTGAGGACGAGAACAGGACGAAGCACGCTTTGGAAGCTGTTGGCAAGCAGAAGGTTGCTGCCAACATGATTTCAAGCTCCAAGCGGCCTCCTCCCCTCACAAGACCAAAACGTCTCGTAGTAGCCCCCAGGTTGCAGGCCCAAATAAACCCTCTAAGGAATTTAAGGGTAAATGTTATAACTGCAATAAGTGGGGACACTGCGCATCTGACTGCAAGCTACCGAGGAAAGAAAGAACCCGAGCACCACAAGAAGGCAACCAAGCCCATCTGGTTAGCCAAGCTGAGCCATCCGACTTTGTTGCCATGGTCGAACCCGCGCCGGCCAGCACGGAGTGGTACCTGGATTCTGGGGCAACGTATCACGTTTGCAACAATGCTAATCTTATGACAGAGCTGAAAGATGCAAAGGAATCAGTAACTGTGGCAAATGGAGACACAGCTGACGTGATGAAGGTGGGGAACGCAACTCTGCTGCTCTCCTCAGGTAAGTCTTTAATTTTAAAGAATGTTAAATTTATTCCTTCAATAGCTGCTAACTTAGTGTCTATCAGTTTATTATGTGATGCGGGTATGTCGCTTAGCTTCTGTAGCGGCAGGGTAACTTTGTCAGTTAACTCGCACTATTTTGGATGTGCTTATGTTCAAAATAGGATGTACCGTCTGAGTCTAGCAAGTGAGGTAGTCGAACAAGTTCAATTGAACTTAGTTAGCCCTAGGACTCTACACGAGAGACTAGGACACGTAAACTACAGAAAAATGTTCCAAGTAGCTAGAACTCACAAGATCACATTAGACACTAAGTCTCCACTTGATAAATGCGAAGTGTGCGCTCAGACTAAGATCACTAGGAAACCTTTTGGCACGGTTACTAGGAGCACAACACCTCTTGAGCTTATACATTCCGATTTTTGTGACTTTAAAAGTTTTGTCACTAGAGGTGGGAGGAAGTATATGATCACATTTATAGATGACTGCACGAGATTTTGTCATATTTCGTTGCTTAAAACTAAAGATGAAGCGTTTGAAAAGTTTTGTCTTTTCAAAACCAGGGTAGAAAACCAACTAAGCATGAAAATAAAATGTTTTAGGAGTGATAGAGGAGGAGAATATATGTCCAGTGAGTTCAGATGCTTCCTTGCTTCACAGGGCATCATAGCAGAAATCACTGCTCCTTACTCCCCCCAATCTAACGGCATAGCCGAGCGCAAGAATAGAACGTTAACAGAGATGTTGAACTCTATGCTGCTCACTGCAGGCATGCCTTCCGCTTATTGGGGCGAAGCAGTCTTGACTGCGAATCACATTCTGAATAAAGTTCATCATGCTAAGTTAGAGGTTACTCCCTACGAGCTTTGGTTTAAGAGACCCCCGTCGTTTACTCGACTTAAGACCTGGGGTTGTATAGCCTATGTCAGGGTTCCTGACCCTAGACGGCCTAAAGTTGGACCTAGGACCAATACTTGTGTCTACCTAGGTTGTGCTGAGGATAGTGCTGCAGATAGGTTCCTTGATATTTCTAATAATATCATAATAGAATCTAGGGATGCGGTGTTCTTCGAGGATAAATTCCTCAAAGATAAGAACTTAACAATCTCAGGTATGCAAACAACTATTACTGAGGAAGATCCTGAATCAGTACCGAGCACCTCTTATTCCGTTCCGGTAGATAACTCTGGCCTAGAGTCTAGAAGGACTTCTCTAAGAGAGCGAATTCCCAGAACCTTCGGTAGTGACTTTGTGACTTACCACGTTGAGGCCAATCCATCCACCTATAAGAAAGCGATGAGATCCAGGGATTCACTACTCTGGAAAGAAGCTATAGATGAAGAGATGAATTTTTTTCTTCAGAATAACACCTGGACGTTGGTTGATAAGCCAAAAGGGCTAAAACCGTAGGGTGTAAGTGGGTTCTGAAAAAGAAATTGAATCCTGATGGTAGCGTAGCTAAGTATAAAGCACGTCTGGTGGCTAAAGGTTTCACACAAGTAAGCGGAGTAGATTATTTTGATGTCTACTCACCCGTGTGTCACTTAGCAACCATTCGGGTTCTCCTTGCTATTACATCCATTGAGAACTTTATTGTTCATCAAATGGATGTTAAGGCTGCGTTCTTGAACGGAGATCTGACCGAAGAGATCTACATGAGTCAACCTTAAGGTTTCATTGTAGACGGTCACGAAACGAAAGTCTGTAAATTACTTAAGTCTTTATACGGACTGAAGCAAGCACCGAAATTATGGCATGAGAAGTTCGACTATAGTGTAAAGAACATGGGATTCATGTCGAGTCTCTCGGATAAATGTCTTTACATACGTAATAGATCGGATAAAGTCGCCATAATATGCTTGTACGTAGATGATATGCTCATTCTAGGGTCTGATCAATCCGAAGTGGATGACGTTAAGTCAGATCTAATAAAAGAATTTAGCATTAAAGACCTAGGTGTAGCTAACACTATACTAGGCATGCAAGTGAGTTTTAGGAAGAATGGTACCTCACTAAGTCAAAGCCACTACATAAAGTCCATGTTGGACATGTGGGGATACAGTGCCAGTAGAGCATCTGAGACACCATACGACTACACTAACCGCCTAAAGCCCAATGAAGGAGTTATGGTTAGACAGTTAGATTATTCTAAACTGCTTGGTAGCATCATGTATGTCATAGTCTGCACTAGACCTGATATAGCATTTACGGTCGGCGTGTTGTGCAGTTTCACTAGTAATCCTGGTAAAGACCACTGGAACGCCTTAGATAGGCTAATGAGATACTTAAAGCACACCCAAAAGTATGCTTTAGTTTACACTGGTCATCCTTCAGTTCTTGAAGGTTATTCTGATGCATCTTGGTGCTCAGAATTAAACGACAACAAGTCCACTAGTGGTTTTGTGTTCACACTAGGAGGAGCAGCTGTAGCCTGGAAGTCCAAGAGGCAATCTTGTATTGCACTCTCTTCTATGGAATCCGAACTCTACGCTCTTGCGTCAGCAGGAGAAGAAGCCGAATGGCTGAGAGATTTGGTGATGGACATTCCTTTGTCGAGCCTGAAAATGAGTTCTGTTGCAGTTTACTGCGACAATCAGACTACTAAAACGATTGCTACGAACTCTTTGTTCAATGGCAAAAAGAAGGCATCTCAGGCTGAAACAATCATAGTTGACCTCTCTCACAAGTCAAGGGATTATGACCATAATTGATGTGAGATCGAAAGACAATGTTGCAGACCCCTTGACCAAAGGATTGAATAGAGCTCTCACAATAAAAACATCGGGGGAAATGGGACTAAAGTTCATAGATGTATGAAACTTTCCTCCGCAGTTTATGTTTTGACAGTGAGAACTTATAGTCGCAACATTCAAGCATCTAATAACAGACTTAAAACCCAAATAATTTCTTGATGAAAACCCAAGATGGTTTGATGTCGGTTATTCCACATTTGATAACCAAGTACCTCTCTCATTGTAAGTTGATTCGAGAGTTATTCAACTGGAAATTGAAAGTCGTTGTAAAAGTTAATCTAAACATTATTGGTCACAGCACATTATTTCACATTTGATAATGTTGCACGTGATGTGTGCCCACATGTGTTGGTGAGGCACATAGTGATCAGTAATGAGTAAGATAACGTGACTAGTCCTAGTTAGACTGGATGAGATGCTGACAGAGTTACTTCACCGTTGCTAGAAGTGCTAAGCTCATTTAGTAAGAGCTAGTTTACTTTAAACGTTACTGCATATGATTATGAATTCATAGAGTCTGACTCGTGAAATTCCTTGCAGGCTACAGTGGAGATTATGGAGGAGAAGTAGACTTGGACATGGATGACGATGATCTACTAGATGAGTAGAATCATCAAACGTTTTAATTCATGTTGTTTTGTAATAATTATTCAGACTATGCTTTGGGATAGAATCTGTGTTTTTTGGTTTGCCGTTTAGGCAAAAATCTTTTTTATGTGTTGATTAGTATGATCTGTCCTGAATGCTCTGTTTAGTTTGAATTATTATTTTGTCTACTCTCCAGCACCCTAAAACGTTACCGTTATTAGTCACGAATATAGGAGGAGATTGTAAAGGTATATTCGGACGAATAACGGGCTCGGGGGCTGTGCGTGTGGAAACCCTAGGTATTCTGCTATATATACCTAGCTGGAGGCAACGGAGAGATAGTTCCACTTTGACTTCCTCCGGATGTTTCGAGCTCCCTCTACAGAAATCACTATTTAGTTTCAAAACAAACAAACATAGATTGACATACATAGGAATATAAATAAACCAATTCGTACAACAATGCTGAAAATAATAAATCTAAACAAATAAACTCGCAAGGGGCCAGGGCAAAGATGCGCAGATCCGGTGATCAGAGGAGCAGCGGTATCTATCCGGAGGATGGATGAGTATTGTTTGGTGGTTGTCGGAGGGGTAAATGGTTGTTTTGTGGGTGATGTGGATGAGGGAAGGGGACTGGATGTGGTTGCCTTTGATTGGAGAAGGCTGGAAGTGTGCTGGAGGGTTTTGAAGTGGATGAGAGGGGCTGGCTGCAGGTCCTAGTGTGGAGAAGAAGTTATGTAGTTTCAGGAGTGGGGAAGAGATTTCAACTACGTATTAGGCCTAGGGAGAGAACCGGTTGTATAGTTTTAGGGTTGGTGGAGGGGCGAGTGAGTGCAAGGGCTGTATGGGGGTTGGATCGGTTTTTGGATGGTCGGTGGATGCAATGAATCAGTTTGGTGAGGGTTGTCTGCTGTAGGGGAATTCGGGGCAGGGGCGGCGGCTTCAAGGGTAGGCGGATAGGGCTATGGGTTGGGAGGAAGATGGCGGACTGCAAGGATAAACAAGGAAACAAAGGATACTTACCTAGGAGTCGGCACCACAAAAGAATGACGGGTTTCGGGAAGAAGTCTATCCAAAATCTACAATGGTCTCCAAAACCAGACCTCTCTTATATTTATAATGAAGAATGTCTAGGGCAACCATCATGAAGTTATGATCGACCGTTCATGATAGTTGTCTGATCTCATTAAATAAAACACTAATAAATAAATAAAATACACTGAATGACGAAACGTAGCTTCGGGCGCAACTGTGGACTCGGATCGTCCATCGGGCGCCAAATATGGGATCAACCGGCCCCAAACAGGCCTTGAAACTCGTGCTCCAAAATCTCTACTACGAGCAAACTCATAGAACGCCGGTAGAGTCGGAGGAGTGGTCAGAGGCGGGGATGACAAAGGGGGAGGATACTATGGAGCCGGAACCGTGGCTGCCAAAGCGGGATGTGCTCAAGAGAGAGAGCTACCAAAATTTCTTAGAAGGGGGACAAGGAAAAGAAGCGACCGACTGTCTGGAGGGGTAACTAAGAGTGCTAATTGGAGGAAAACCGTAGGGGTCGGCAGCTGAACGGATTGTTGTGGTGTACCGTCGGGCTCGGCGGGAAAGGTGTCCGTTGGTGAACTGCGAGGAGGGAACAACTAGAGGCGATGGTGGAGCTACGAGAACTGTGGAGATTGGTGGAGTTTTTTCATGCTCTGGTTAGATCGACAGCTTTTTCGATGGGATCGGGTCCCCGAATCGTAGAAACAATGTGAGTCTGTCGATGCTGACGATGAATCACAAAATCACGAGTTGGTGTGACGCTGACATCTCCAATAACTTCAGTAGCAATGAACGGAGAACATTTTGTTCGTCAGGCTCATCTCCATACCGAATTAATTAATTAATCAATCCAATTAAGAATTAATTAAGTAATAAGTAATTGAAGCAAGGGTCGTGTGACTTGTCTCATCATGGTGATGGGTTTTGGTGGACGGCTCCTCAAGGCACGATGATAGAAGGCGTGTGGCTTTAGAATTTGTCAATTGGATGGTGCGGCTCACAGAGGAGACAGAACAACAATGTAAGAAGAATGTTGGATGCTTAATGGAGCAGAACGACAGGCTACTGGATCGATAGAGAGTCAAAGTCCGCGGAGTTGGGGGCTCGATGAAATATGTGGCTCGACGAAGAAAGAGGATGGGAACGAAGGTGCTTGGCGAGGTCAACGATGGTGCCCCTTGTTGAACTAGGGCTTGTTGTTATGGGTAAGATGATTGAACATGTCGTTAGTCATTACATGGGGTATGAGCCTGAAGATTCAGTGTCGTTTGAAGGCTTCTGACTGGCCTGATTAGGGGTGTCCATAAAAAATCAAAACCGACCGAACCGGGCCGAACCGAACCGACCGGTTCAGTTTGGTTTCGATTTTAGATGACTGGAAACCAGTCCTGATTCTGTTCGATTTGCACAAGGTGCAAACCGATAAAACCGAACCGAATATTAGGGTTTGCCGCCTGGAAATTGGATCGTCCCGCGCAGGATATATCCCGAACCGCAAAAGTCGGAACCGGATCGCGCCTGGCGGCCTAGAGTCAGTCAAAACCTAAAATCAATTTCTTCCCAGCCTAGGGACGGCCCCTTCCAGTTCAACAACAGGCAATAGACGAGCAGCACCGCATCTCCTCCCGTCGGCCCCTTCCGTTCGGCAACCATCAATTCAACGCCTCTGCATTTTCGAGCAGCAAGTATATTCTCCATTTCTCCTTTGATTTAAGATTGGCAGATCAGTGTGGATTTGAGAGAACTTCCTGAAAGTGGATTTGAGAGAAGTGGAGAACCGGATCTCCTTCATGGATTAAATCTTAACGCATTGATTTGGAGTATTTAACTGTTTCGGACTTTATTTCTTACATATTCTGGTCATTTGCGGTTTGCCTGCTTAGGATCCAACGACCAGCGTGTCTAATTAATTTCTATGCATCTCTTCTGATTACCAAGGAACTCATTAGTCATTTCTTCTCATTTTATTTATTTTTGCTAAAATTGATTTGAAGTTTTAAACGCTTTTTAGAAAGAGAATCTTGTTGGGATACTTGGTTGCTTTTTGCAGTTTTAAATTGTCCTATTTTAATCAGGTCAGTGCTCCTGCTTGTGTTGTGTTGGTCTTGTTGCTCCTATCTACGTGGTTGTTCCTCCAGATAATCACAGTTTCAGTGCTCCTGGTAGTGCCGGTCTTGTTGCTTTTGTGTGCTAGTCATGATGCTACTTTGAGTATGTTAGAAAAGAGATTAGAAAAGCCCATGTAATAGGCCCATCTTTGGGCCCTTTATTCCTTCTCCTCATTAGTCTCACACCTTGTATAGGTTTTTCTTTCTCTCTTCCTCTACTATATATTTGTACTCTCCCTTTGTATTTAAAAGATATGATAAATATATAAAAGTTTTGGGGATTTCCAATATGGTATCAGAGGTTCGATTTCCGTTCTGAAACCGCACCTCCAATCTTGTTTGCGCGGCTCTCCTCTCTAACCCGCGGTCTTCGTTTTTTTTTTACGGTCTCCGTTTTTGGTGAGACCCCCCCCCCCCCCCCCCCCCCCCGCCACGAGAAGAAGCAGGAGTGGGAAGAAGTGGCTGCTGAAGAAGAGCCGGGGAGAAACTTGTGGGAGTCTCAGAGGGAGGAGTTACCCTGAGTAACATAGACCAAACATCATGGAGGGAAGGGGTGGTAGTGGAGGAGAGTATCTGGGCCCGAACACTGTGCAAATGTGGAGGAACACGGGTCATCATCATAGCAATACAGACGGCTTCCTTCTGAGCCCGTTGAGTCGCGAGATCAATGGTAGATGGCTGATGATGGAACCATGCTTCAGTAAGACCCTTAGCACAAGCAACAAAGGAGGTCATGTCCACAGCCCCACCCGTATCTAGTGCCTGGAGATCAGTAATAATGTCATAGAGGTGCTGGAGGTTGTCCTTGCCTGAGTACAAGGAATGAAGCTCATCCCGCATACCCTTGGCCATCTCGTGATACATGGTCATTTGGTAGGGTTCACCATCCATGGAGTTGAGAAGTCATGTCTGAACTCGACCATCATTCCGCAGCCAATCGTCGGTAGAAGGGGAAGGAGGTGCCTGCGTGAGATGAAGCAAGAGTCCTTTTGCCTGAAGGACCCGGCGAACGGAGTGCACCCAAGGCACAAAATTTTTCTTTCCAAACAGGGAAATAGTGGTGATCCGCAGCTCATCACGGAGTTCGGGAGGAGTTACGCGAGCAGTCATGGACGACGAAATGACAGCCCTCTGGGCTAACCAGACATGGGATCTGGTCCCCCTTCCTCCTGGCCACTCCTGTGTTAGCTGCAAATGGGTCTTTGTTATTAAACATGCTGCTGATGGCACCATTGATCGCTTGAAAGCTCGCCTCGTGGTCAGGGGTTTCACTTAGCAACAAGGACTCGATTATGAGGAAACCTTCTCCCCGGTGGCCAAACTGAACACTGTTCGTGTTGTTATCTCCTTGGTTGTCCATCGTCATTGGCCCCTCTATCAGCTAGACATCAAAAATGCCTTCCTTAATGGTGATCTGCAGGAAGTTGTCTATATGCTCCAACCTCCCGAGTTTGAGACCACGGGGGAGTCCTTGGTCTGTCGTCTCCGGAAGTCTATATATAGTCTCAAACAGTCACCACGAGCTTGGTTTGACAAATTCAGCAAGGTTGTTTATGCTATGGGATTCACTCGCAGCACGGCTGATTTCTCTCTATTCACCCGCCTTCGATCAACCGGCACTGTAATTCTTCTTGTATATGTTGATGATATCCTCATCATTGGCGACGATACCACAGGGATATAATATGTTAAACAACAGCTGAACTCGGCATTCCAGACAAAAGACCTGGGAAATCTTCGATACTTCCTTGGGCTTGAAGTAGCGAGACGACCTGACGGTCTTGTTCAATCCCAACAGAAGTACTGTATTGACCACCTTCAAGATGTTGGATACTCTGGGTGCAAACCTGTGGACACTCCTATGGATGCAAATCACAAGCTCTCTGATCATAGCTCTGACTCCGACCAACTACTTACAAACCCTGAATACTATCGACGCTTGGTCGGAAAGCTAATATACCTTACGGTGACACGACCGGACATCTCATTTGTTGTAGGAGTAGTAAGCCGGTTTATGCATGCTCCTCGGGCATCTCATCTTCAAGTTGTTGAGCGTATTCTTAGATATCTAAAGAACGCTCCAGGACAAGGACTATTGTACAAACCTTCTACCTCTCTATCCCTTGTCGCGTTCTGTGATGCTGACTACGCATGATCTCCTGATGATAGGCGCTCTACCACTGGTTCCTGTACATATTTCGGTGGCCATCTCATTACCTGGCGTAGCAAGAAACAGACTGTGGTTGCTCGCTCCTCTGCTGAGGCTGAGTACCGGACCATGGTCGCCGTTGCTTCTGAGTTAACCTGGCTTGTGAGCCTTCTGAATGATTTAGGTGTAAGACTCTCATCTCCGGCAATCCTTCTTTGCGACAGTCAAGCAGCAATACACATTGCCAAGAATCCAGTCTTCCATGAACGAACAAAGCATATCGAAGTTGACTGTCACTTTATCTGGGAGAAGGTCCAGTCAAAGAAGATAGAATTAGAGCATGTTCCCGCTACAAGACAGGTTGTTGACATCCTTACTAAAGCTCTCTTCAGGCCTTTATACTATCAGTTTTTATCCAAGTTTGGTGACATACGACTTGTACGCTCCAGCTTGCGGGGGAGTGTTAGAAAAGAGATTAGAAAAACCCATGTAATAGGCCCATCTTTGGGCCCTTTATTCCTTCTCCTTATTAGTCTCACACCTTGTATAGGTTTTTCTTTCTCTCTTCCTCTACTATATATTTGTACTCTCCCTTTGTATTTAAAAGATATGATAAATATATAAAAGTTTTGGGGATTTCCAACAGAGTATAATTGCACAAAGGAATTATTTGGGCTTTGAATTTCGAGTACATAAAAAATTAGTCATAAGTCAATGCTTTCCATATGAATTCAGAATTCTGTGCTTTTCTAGTTGAAAATAATCGGATTCCACCTGGACATTTAACAAGCAATCAGTAGTGTAATGATAACTCTTCTAGATTTCTGCCTACAAAAAGCTTTCTATTCATGTTTCCATTTATGTTGGTATTACAATGTATATATGATTTGTGATCATGCCCCTACTAAACTAACATCCTACTAATCTGCCTTAACATTATTTTTTATCCGAAAATATATCATTCTTATGCCTTATCTCAACTTTTGAACATTCAGAACTTGTTCTTGGCAAGGGTGGAAAACCGAACCGAGGGCTATAAATCCAACCAAACCGCGCAATTTCGGTTCGGTTTCGGTTTGGGGGGTGTAACTTGAAAGAGTGTGCGGTTGAGGTAGATGCAAGAACTCGATGTTGGGAGTCGTTGGAGCGGCTCGACTTCGACGTTGGCTCGTCGAAGCTTTACTGAGGGCGATGAACGATAGTATTTGGAACTGGGAGCTCCACAATCTCATCTAGAGGGGCTCAGAATACTGAGAGGTAGTCTCTGATGGATGAAGGTGCAACGAGCGGGAAGAAGAGAGTTTCAGTTGTGATACCAAGTTGTTACGGGCAAACCCATAAAATGTTGGTAGAGTCGTCGAAGGAGTGGCCAGAGGGGAGGATGATGGAGGGGGATACTATGGAGCATGAACCAAGGGTGCCTAAGCGGGGTGTGCTTGAGAGAGAGAGAGAGAGGGCAAAATCTCTTATAAGGGGACAGGGAGAATAGACTAATTCTTGAATACTTCATTCATGACGCTATTGGTCTTTAAATAAGATTACAAAGTGACATGGGTCGATGGACGTAATAAGTATTGAGTTATTGACACTTAGACTTATTATAAAATAATAAAATGTATAACATAAACTCGCATAATAAACCGACTCGTGACATTGACGCCTAACATAAACGCATGACGACGTTAAATAACGACACTAAATAAATATGCGCAATAACTGATAATGATAACTTGACATGTGGGACCACAACAGTCTCGTCGATCCCCATCAAATGATGTGAGATTTAAATTGAGCCATGCGAGTAAATCTCTTGAAATAAACTTAAAAACTGGACTTTCTATGTACCTAGTATTGACTAGGATGGTAGGATAAGGTGTGCATCTTGGTCACGTGATAACTTTTAGATATATTTATTACTTGGGAAATTGGTTGACAAAAGTAAACAATGAGAGGAATCATAGTTGGGAATATTCGAATATTACCAATTATGATTGTTGGAGACTAAATGTCGGGAGGGTTTAAGAAAATGGAGACATCGACTTTAACCAGGTGCAAAAACGAAAAAGAAAATGAAGGTCAACACAAGCAGTGAGTAAAGGTACTAAAATGAGTAAAACAAAAGCTAACTATAGATAGCTCGCATAATTCTGGCTTGGCATCAAGAGTAGATATTTCGAAAATCAAGTCTATAGGATCACGAAAGATAATCATTTCAGTGGGCTTCGTTAGAAAATCTACAAGTTAATATGTTGATTTGATAGAATTATAATGGTCCGTTCGGTTCATCGGAAATGGTCCGCGGGTTTTGGTTTTGAGTATTAATAATTCTTTTTAGGCGTTCGGTACGACGGAATTCACGGCGGAAATGGGTTTCGTCAAAACCGACGGATTTGCATTATACCTATTCCGAATTCTTACCACTTCCGCTAAGTTTTCCCGCGGCCTTCTTCCCGATCGCGCCTTTCTCTCACTGCGTCGATTCAGCCGAAGAAGAAGCCCTCGTCATCAAACGAGACGATGTCGACGCGGTTGTTCATCTCTTCAATGAGGCACGGCGAAGTGGAGGAGGTTGAGAAGGCCATGGCGTAGATCGGGTGCGGAGAATCGAAGGTGTGGGTGTGATGGTGTTCGGGCTTAGGGTTTCGGGCGGAGTGATGAGGCGCGCGGTTCTCCATCTTCTTCACCCTCGTCGTCCCTCCCGGCGTCAGAGCGTAGGAGAAATCAGCTAGACGATAGGGTTCTTATCGGGGGATTCGATCGCAATTCGCAAACCCCCAGCACACTGGCTTACCCCATGGACTTCTGCACTCCTCTCTCTCTCTCTCTCTCTCTCTCTCCCTCTCCATCATCGTCTACACCAACGGGAGAGGTCGACGGGCACCAACCACCGGCGAGGAAGAAGGGAAGAGGTCGCCTAACCCTAATTTACTTAATTCCAATTCTTGTAATAATTTACTGGAACCGAACAACAAAAATGGAATTCAGTCAAAACCAAAACCTACTGATTTTTTGTTTTACTGAATTCCAATTCCTCAAAACCAAAACTAGCGATCCGAACGGACCGTAAGAGATTCATCATGAATCTTCTCTAGAATAAAGTGGGCATAAACCTCAATACATTTTGTCCTTTCATGGAGAATATTTGTCTAACCACTTAATTTTAACGTGAAAACAATAATGAAATACAAAACTCAATAATGAGAGATCAAAGCCACACCATCTCACGTGCTCTTTGAGCGAAAGATTTGTATTCAACTTCTACACTAGAGCGAGTAACAGCAAATTGTATCTTGCTTCACCAAAAGACTAGGTTGCGCAAACGAACGATAACTAAAAGTGGATCGTTTAACATAAGGTGGGGTGGTCCTGCCAAATTTGCGCTAGTGAATCCTCTAATTTCTAAGTGCTCGTGAGTACGATACATCAATAAATAAGACTTGTGCTTTTGGATGACACCCGAAGGTCCTATAATAGTAGTCACGTGACTAAGTCGAGGGGTGCATAAATTGTGATACCACATTCGTAGAAATGATATATAAACATGTGTAGTAGTCAGGTGGATTAATATCTCAATTAGTCAGGTGGATAAATATCTCAATCTGTCTGTTGTACATTTGAATATATGTCAGAATTTCTAGCATCAATAATTAGACAAATATGAGTATCAATAAGTGTTTGTCCAAGTTAGCATCCTATCATGTTTGCATTAGATAGAAAATAAAGCACATATTTTCTTGATTCATGGAGACACCGGGACAGGATCTATAAACCTCAAGCCCCAATAAGTATATTAACTCACCAAGATTTTCGATATCAAAGAAGCACCCAAAGATGTCTTTATAGTGCCGATAGAGGCATGATCATTGCTTGTATAATGATGCCACTATCTACTAAGTGAGAAACACAATGTGTTCAAAATGTAACTGTGTGAATCTCGTACCATACACAACACCGCAACAATGATAAAATCAGACTGTGGGCGGATGCTTCAGACCATATGTAGATTTGAGAAATTAACAAACTCTTTCCTCCTCCCCCACCCCTAAGTCAGAGACCAAGAGACGAATTCATATGCACCTCTTCATCTAGGACACCAAGAAAAAAGCACTATTAGCATCTAGTTGTTGAAGATTTCGGCTATGTTTGCTTGGGCATCTTTCTCCGTTCAAATTCGAAAAAAAAACATGATATTCTCTTTCCCATGAACAACCTGCATTTCGAGCCACAAATACACGAAAACACCATTTTATGCAAAATTCCAATAGCAGGGAGGGAGCCGCGTACAAGAATGTCGTCTTATCTCCATTTCAAACCACTCCATCTCCAACTACCACTGCCCTCCCAAACAGACCCTTCATTGAAATAAAGTTGCAATAGAGAGAGAGGCGCGTCTGTACATAAGTGAGATTAGCCACATGGGTAAATGAATCATGATAATCAACTCCATAATTTTGAGTGAAATCCCTGATCATAAGGCGAGCCTCATCAATATGATATTTGAGGTTGAAGACACGCATACATCTAATACTTTTCACCCAATTAGATATGAGACTAACTTCTAAGTCTTTATGAGTAAGGGCATCCATCTCTTACGAGATAACGTTATTCATTTCGAGTAAATCGGGTTTGAGCCCACATGACGAGGTACGGGAGTAGTATCAAGGGCAGAGACAGACACGAGCAATTGCACGATGGAGAGACTCTAATAAGAAACATGGTATTTAGTAGGATGGGCAGTAGCATAATGATAGGACCACTTACAGACGAAGATAGGAAACTAAATAGTGGGAACAATAGGAAACAAAGTCTTTTCTCTTGTCGTCGAATTATATTTCTTGACTTGTGCTTTTTATGTCCGATAGTATGGTTGCACTTAGTGGAGGGTTACTCAATGTGGCCATGGGGTTGCTAGGTAGAAATTGTTAAAAAGAATTGGCTCAACATACCGAGTTGTTATAGATTCTTAAAAACCAACTTGATCTCCTAATCATCAAGATAAATAAAAATCATATAATGATCTTTTTTGCTCTATATATTTTTTTCATCTTAACATAAAAACCACTCCATGAAGCCCGATTGATTCACTGATTTTTTTTCTAAGCGCGTGTTTCATAGTACTATCAAATAACTTCATTGTAGAACCCATATGCTTGTTTGCTCTATAATTAGCAATTTAGCATAACATTGAACATCACATTGGTTCATAAATATTAATATCATAATATTTCTTTTATTTAGAAGACTTGCCATCCAAACAATCTTATTATCTCATAGGACTTAAACCTAGAATTATATCATATGACCCTAAAACTTACTTCTATTTTCAAAGCAAAAATCACTTCTTCTTTTTTGATTAATATATAATATACTTCATTATTTCATTAATTATGCTTTTTCATCTTTCTAACAAAACAATAGGATCGGAGAGAAGGAATCGCACAGATCTTGAAAGAATAATCGCTCAGCTGATGATACAAAGCTAATGAAATCGTAAATAAACGAAATGAAACTAACAGGAGATTGAACAAAGAGATAGGGAACCCTACCCTTTCTCCGACGAAAGCGCCGGCAACGACGAATGTAACGTAGACGGAGTTCCGGCGCATAAGTACGCGGTAAAGCCCCTCCCAGAGACCTCTTCCGCTTCTCGTCGCCGTCGCTTCCATGGATCTGCTCGATTCAACTATAATCCGGACTCTCCCTTCCCCTCCCTATTACTCACGGCGGCGGCTTAAACAAAGTTCGTGTGGTTTTCTTGAACTCTGTAGAAGTCCGGCAATTTCCGAATTTGCATCCCAATGATTTTAGCCTGATACTTAGGTGCCTTCTCTCACCTAATTCTAGGTGGGGTGCAAATACAGCCGTATGATCTTAGATCCGACGGTAGGGAAAATACTAATATTATTTATTATTCATAAATACAGCAATATTTAGAGCTATCAATGGCTGAGATGCGCTCCTCTCACCATGATCTAGATGCAAGATACATAAATTTTTTTCATGATTTTAATATGCGATTAAATCCCAATCGCTCTTTGCGCCCTAATGTTATTTGCAATCCAGAAATAAATAAAAAAACGGTGTCTCATATTTGGCTTGCCGCATCCTGATTTTATCTGAGCAAAGAGGCATCGGGCAGCTTCAGCTAGAGAAAGGAGAAACCGAACGGGGGATATACGAGGGGTCGGGAGTGACTAAAGACGTGATATGTAAGGGGTTAGAATTTTAAGTTTTGGGTTGCACTTAAACACAAAAAAAATGAGATGCTTTTTAACTTATGGGTTGCAGATAGCCAAACATGGATTACAGCTAAGTGCTAACAATCGACTTTTAATGTTTACATTTAAATATTCAATTAAATTGGTATAAAATTCAATATTAAAGTCGGGGAGTCGTAGGGTGTAATGTGCGAAATCTCTTAACTGAAGGATGTTGTTGCGGAACGCTTAGGGCTCTTGGTAGACCGGTCCACTTAAACCACCTTAGCTCGTGAGCGAACTAAGCGCGCAAACAGTCAATTAGAGATTTGTCGAGTACGCTGAGACTTTTTAACGTGGAAAACCCGGAAAGGGTAAAAAACCACGCGGCCGGAGTTGTGCTGACCAAACTTCACTATCTCCTGGGGGGTTACAATTTGGACGCTAGAACTCGAGCGCGACAGGTCGCGGCTCGTTACAAAGATGGAGAGAGAGAGAACTCCGAGGGTGACAGGTCACCTCTCGGAAAAGCTAAGTCTTTTTCCCTTCTGAGAACCAAAGTGAGAAGGCTAGTCGTTTTTTCCTTCTGAGAACAAAAGTGAGAAGGCTAGTCGCCTCTTCCTTCTGAGAATGCTGGAGAACGCAAGTGAGAAGGCCGGTCGCCTTTTCCTTCCGGGAATGCTGGAGAACGAAAGTGAGAAGGCCGGTCGCCTTTTCCTTCCGGGAATGCTGGAGAACGAAAGTGAGAAGGCCGGTCGCCTTTTCCTTCCGGGAATGCTGGAGAACGAAAGTGAGAAGGCCGGTCGCCTTTTCCTTCCGGGAATGCTGGAGAACGAAAGTGAGAAGGCCGGTCGCCTTTTCCTTCCGGGAATGCTGGAGAACGAAAGTGAGAAGGCTAGTCGCCTTTCGGGATGATGAAGATCTTCAAGTCCACGAAGGAGATCTTCAAGCGTCGAAGGAGAATTCCGCAAAAGTCTGCAAGGAGCTCTTCCGGGTCCAAAAGTCAAGGTCTTTTCAAATGAAGCCCTGGGGCTCCTTTTATAGCTTTAGCCGGGGGCGGTCCGGTAATTTTGTCGTTGGCAGTTTCCATAAATGCTTGGTGGACGAATCATATTTTCCGATTTGGGGCACACGGATCGCCATTTTTCGTAAATGACCACCTTGCCCTTCGGGCAGTTCGGGCGGCTCGGGCAGTTCGGGCAGTTCCGTTGGAGGTGAAAAAGGCGACTGGCCGTTCCTGAAAAGTGAGAAGCCTGAAAGACAAAAAGTGAGAAGCTTGAAGGACAAAAAGTGAGAAGCCTGAAAGATAAAAAGTGAGAAGCCGGAAAGACAAAAATTGAGAAGCCGGAAAGACAAAAAGTGAGAAAGCTTCCTGACTTGCGCTTAGAAACGTTCTGAGCGCGCGCTAGTGCTAAAGCGTTCTGAGTGCGTAACGAACTACGGGGGCACCTCGGGCGGACGGCGAATCGGGGGGTCGCCCCCTAAAGAACGATCGGGTCCTTCGGCGAGGACAAGGGCGCTGGACCGCACCCCAAGGGGGGTGGGCACGGCCGCACACCCCAGAGAAAAAGGGGGGGCCGCACCCCCCAAGGGGTGCGGCTTGGCCGCACCCCCCAAGGGGTGCGGCTTGGCCGCACCCCAAGGGGGTGCGGTTTGGCCGCACCCCAAGGGGGGGTGCGGCCAAGCCGCACCCCCTTGGGGGTGCGTCTGGGCCGCACCCCCTTGGGGGATGCGGCTTGGACGCACCCCCTTTGGGGGGTGCGGCTTGGCCGCACCCCCTTGGGGGGTGCGGCCGGGCCGGACCCCCCAAGGGCGGTGCGGTCGGGGTGCGACCGGGTTGCTCTCTCGCGGCGGGGGGTGCAGCCTGCGCGCCACCGCGCGCTTTCGTGCGCGCGGTAGCGTACATACCTGTGGCTTGTGCGCTCTTTGACTGTTGACCCCACCTCTCTTTTGCGGGGCTTTCTCTAGACGCGTCCTAAGGCCTTTACGGATGTACAACAGATGTATAGTGTCAAAAGTCCCCTTGATTACTTTGCATTTTGTACTCTTAAAAAAATCTCTTAACTTGTGGCTTATTCTTTTCCCTATTCGGTTTGTGGATACAATTTGGATTGCCAATGTAATTTTTATAAATAATATATATCGTTATCAAAAAAAAGTTGGAATTACTATTTTTTGTGTGCGGTTAACAACTGTCTAGTTTTACTACTCAAGTTCAATCATAGCACTCCTATAATTCAATTGGGAGGCATATATTGGTATCCCAATTCCCAACATATAGGATGTCAAAAAACATTATTTTGAAGTTGAAAATGGTAAACAAATAAATAGTGCAAGTGATTCTAATTATTTACTTGGAATTCCATGACCACAATCTATGAGACAAGATCAACTTGAGAAAGTACCTTCTCTTCAATATGGGCGAACTCACATCAAGAGTTTGCACGTATCTAGATTTCACCATAGCTTGCATGATTACAACCATCGTTCATGCAGAACGCGCTAACTCTGATCAAGTACACACACAATTTGTTAGAGTACGCGCTAACTCTGCTCTATTGGAGGATGCACTAACTGTGTTGGAGTATGCGCTAACTCTGTTTGAGTATGCACTAACTATGTTCTAGTGTGCTCTAACTTGTTGGATTAGGTGCTAACTCTCTTGGAGTATGTGCTGATAATGTTGGAGTACGTGCTAACTCTGTTGGATCACATGCTAACTTTGCCTGAGTACGCACTAACTCTATTGGATTATGCGATAACTCTGCTTTGTTGGAGTTGTTGGAGAGGGTCGACTTCGACGTTGGTTCGTCGAAGCTTTACAATCTCGTCTAGAGGGGCTCAGAATACTGAGACGCAGTCTCTGATGGATGAGGGTGCGAGGAGCGGGAGGAAGAGAGTTTCAGTTGTGATGCCAAGTTGTTACGGGCAAACCCATAAAATGCTGGTAGAGTCGTCGAAGGAGTGGCCAGAGGGGAGGATGAAGGAGAGGGATACTATGGAGCAGGAACCAAGGGTGCCTAAGCGGGGTGTGCTTGAGAGAGAGAGAGAGGACAAAATCTCTTATAAGTGGACAAGGAGAATAGACTAACACTAAGGGGAGCATGCACTAATTTTGTTTGAGTATGTGCTAATTTTGTTTGAGTGCTTGCTAACTCTGTTGGAGTACGCGCCATCACAAATCCCCATCTTACACGACTAAGGGCGACTAGGGCTGCGACTGGGTGGCCTTCGACGACTGAGGAGGTGATTCGATGATGGTTGCGGCGACTTTGATGATGCCTAGGTGTTGAAAGTCCAGATCGGCATACAGTTGGTATCGACTAGGGCATCAACTGCCCGTGGGGTGGGGGGGGGGGGGGGGGGGGGGGGGGCAGGGAGATCTAACATTTATTGCATCGATCAATTAGGGTGCAGGTGGGGTGATCGAGCAACTGTAAGGAGCATGGGGAAGATGTGGCATGGATGCGACTTCAATCAAGGTCCTCAAGTGTCCGGATAGCGTTAATTATATATATATATATTTTAGGAATATAATTAAAGTCTTCTGTTTGGGGAGGCGATGGCGGCGGAAAAAACTATATTTATAATGACATCACTGTTATTAGGTCTTTTGGAAGGTGCATGGTGGCAAAAATGTGCATTCAGACGCACCTCCGCATGATAGTTTATGAGAGACGCCACGATATCCGCTCGAACTGCTTCTTCTTTCCTTCTCATCGTTGCTCACAGGTATCACACCTTGATCCCAGACAATTTGGTTCTTGCTTCTCTTCTCACCACTGATATGCGTTTCTTCCTTCTATCCACTGGCAGGTGGCACTGCTTGATCGTGCACAATTTGATTTTCAACATTAGCTAAAGCTTTAGAAATGTTCTTCAAAGATTATATACCATTCAAATTATAATACACTTCATGTTAGCTTCAGAAAATGCTCTTCAAATTAGTTTTAGGAATACTCTTCAGAGATCATCTAAAATTCAATGTTTTACCCCATTAATGAATTGCCTGTAATAATGCTAATATTGTGAGCACCAGATTTAAGATCTTGATTTAAGTTCAAAATAAATTCGCTGAATTTTCAATTTCTAATTTGCAAGACTACCTATTTTTTGAGTTTTACGTGAAATTAACTGTTTTTGAGTGTCATGATCAGCTAAACAACTGTTATAAAAAACTGTTCTTCAAATAATAGATAAACATATAACATCTTTTTGAACAACAATTGAGCCCTGTTTGCTCCAAATATATCTTCATTTACAATAGCCCAACTTCTAAAGCTATATTTACAACCTCTATTTGTCATCACTCTTTTTATAACAGCGACCACTCTCTCAAATATGATTAATTTTTATATACGTCTAACGTATATGAAGTATCATGCGACAAATTCAAATTTTTACTATATTTTTTTTAACTTTTTCACAAAATAAGTCATGAAATATTGATTCATGTATTTTTACGGACATTTAAGTACTCATATGTATATATTTTGAGGTGAAAATACAGTTGTAGAAAAGAAAAATTTTTGAACTATTATTACGACTGTAATTTACAGCTGAAAATACAGTACATTTACAACAGAAAATGACATTGAAGTTATAATTTTGCACTAAAAAAATATGTCCCGTACAAAAAAATCTCTCCTCAAATGATGTTATAGTTGTATATGCACTGCACATACAGAAAAATCTCTTCTAATATAAACCTTAAATATTTTTTTTTATTTTACAAACAAATCATTATAGTTTTCTGAAGAGCTCAAATATTCCCACTAGTAGCACTTTTTACAAAGTCACAGTCGCCCAAAGCAGAACTGTGCGGGTAACTCTTAAAAGTGCGGTTACCAATTACCCAAATTAACCCAGCACGCGGGACATCGCACGTGCGGCCGACTCACCGAAATAGAAACGGAGTCAGGAAGCAGGGGAGAACGAGCAAGAAGACAACCACTCTCCAGTCTCCATCTCATCCTCCCCTCGATAAAAAAAAACATCACAATTTCTCGATTTATTCCCACAAATCCCAAATTCAGGTTCTGCTTCGCCGAAATAGGAACTCCTCCTATCCAAGATCATCATCGCGCGCGGAGAAAGCCACCATCATAGATTTCCCCAGTCTTTCTTCCTCATTCTCGATCCATCGATGCGTTCGGGGAGGTATTGTTTTTATGTTGAAAGATTTGTATGCCAGAATTTCATCTGCTGACGTGTTTTCGCGGAACCCGAGCTTGATTCTTTGTAAGGGCTTAACTTTCAAGGATAGATCCATTCACCCTAAGATGCGATACTTGTTTCCCATGATTTCTTCGAGAAATGGGGTTGTCTGCTAAGATGACTGGCAGATCCGCAAGGACTGAAGAAAAAGTTGTGGCATTGGAAAATACTTTTGTCCCGTGTGATATTAAGATTGTTTTTTTTTTACCTTGTGGAATACTTTGTGTTGGATTTGAGTTTTTTTTTTAACGAATTAGAGATTGGTTGCTCGAGTTCTGAGCGGATTTGTATGCAACGTATTCTTGTTCAATTGCTGTCTATTTTTACTCTCAAATCCATATACCAATCCTGGTCGGCTGTGGAATTTAACACATCCCTTTAAATTGATTGCTCATCTTATGCCATTAATGGAAGAAATCTTATCTCTTATTAGTGTTTGGCTGAAGCTTCTAGCATGCATGTTTGGGATACTTATTTAAACTGTTCTCATTATATACCTTGATTCAAATAATCATTTTGCATAAGACCCTGAGTCCTTTCATTTATAAACAGCTGATGCAGGAAGGCAAGATGCTTGATATTAAAACCGCTCCTGTGTCCAGAACGGGCTCTTATATATACAGATAGCTGCCTTCCAAGGGCATGCAAAGTGAACCGCCGCTGAGTGTTTATACTTTCTTGTTTGTGTATGGAGAACCTTCCTGTGGAAGTCATTGGTAACATTCTCTCCCGTATAGGAAGCGCTAGGGAAATCATCGTCGCCTCTTCGACTTGCCGTAAATGGAGAGAATCCTTCAGGAAACACCTTCATACACTTAGTTTTTCCGACGAGGATTGTCCTGTTTTCCGCGACCTCATGACTAGGCGGATTGAAATAATCATAACGCAGACTATATTCCAAACAGTTGGCCTTCAATGCCTCTCAATCCATATGGACAATGTTCGTGAATTTTCCGCTGCACCCGTGATTGCTTGGCTCATGTATACAAGGGAAACCTTGCGGTGTCTATATTTCAACGTTCGTACTACTCCTAACATCAACATTCTGGAGAAATGCGGTCGGCAAAAGCTCGAAGTGTTAAATTTGGACTACAATCCCATCATCGGTGTTGAACCTAGTTACCAGAGATTCACTTCACTGAGATCCCTTTTCCTTAGACATATTAGTGTCTCGGCTTTAGATTTGAGCTTACTATTGTCTGCCTGTCCAAAGATTGAGACTCTCACACTCGTTTCTCTGGAAGTTGTAACATCAGAGTCACAATCATCTATGGATCTAAGCAGCCCAACACTGAGGAGCTTATATGTCAAAGCTTTAGCCATCGATAAAATAATTTTGGAGGCTGATAATTTAGAGATTTTGCACTTAGATGCATTAAATCTCGACCTTTTCGAGCTTATTGGAAAAAGTTCCTTGAAAAATCTTAAGCTTGATGATGTTAGTATCACACATTTGGATATTGGTGAGAGCACAGATCACTTGGAGGTCATAGATGTCAGCACCTTTGCAATCATGCTGCCAAAATTTTACCAGATGGTATCTAGATCATCTAAGCTGAGAAAACTCAGGCTCTGGGGTGTTGTTTTTGATGAAGAGGATGAAATCATGGATTTAGAAACTATTGCCGTTTGCTTCCCTCAACTTAAATATCTTTGTTTAAGTTATGACATTCGAGATGGCCTGCTTCATAGTGGTTTACAAGGCTCTTTACCTCTTTACAATGTCACAACATTGGAACTGGGATGGTCAGTGATAAGTGAGCACTTTGGCCAATGGGTTTTTGGAATGGTTGATAGGTGTCCTAATCTGAAGAAGTTAATCATTCATGGTGTTCTCTCTGAGGCCAAGACTCGTGAAGAACGACAAATGCTAGCGAGTTTTACCACATCCATTGTTTCCTTCTCGAGGAAATACATACATATTGATGTGCTTTTTGAATACGAGTGAGTGTTTTCTTGCAATGGGTCAAATCTTGAGTTCTGTTCTACAAATGGTGCATGCCGTACTCAGGTACATCCCTGAACTTTTTTATCTTTTTCTATTTGTTGCAACTTACCAAATCACCATGTATGGGGCTCAATCTTATGTGCTTTTATATCTAAATCATGCTTTTATAATCACAGTGGAGTTTATAAATACCCCACTACCTTCATTTACATGCTTACTGTATATTAAACATAATTAATGTCTCACTTGTTTTCCACTGTCTGTTTTTGTTGATTAATGATCATTTTGTTTATTCACTATTCTTGTTATTCTTGAGTGTCCTATGGTCTATTACCCTTCAGCCCGCTAGTTAGCCCAAATTTTAAATCATGGTCTTTTAATTTTGTTGGTTGGTTTTAAACTTGGCATGTGGCACTTCATGCCGTCCCATGTAAACACTTGGCATAGCTCGACAAGGCACCAATTTGTTGCTCAGAAGCATTTTGTTAAAACATGCTCTTGGATATCATGATTGGAGTTGGAGAATATAACTGATGTAGGGCAGGCTACGTAGGTGTACGACTAACATGCAATCCTAAGTGAAGTGTCGGGGAAACAACTCAACAACCCTAAACTACTGTATGTAAAATGCAAAGATTCGACGGCGGAATCAAATTGAGCAATAAATAATTAAATCGCGCTTTGATAATTGAAGCAATGCAAAATTATTTCATTAGGCGAACAAGCTTTTGTTATCCTCCGCGTGGAGGGCCAAAGCGAGAGCACGTGACAAATGATTCCTGCAAATCACAAGGTATCCCGAACAAAATTCTACGATACTCTTTATCCAAGCAAATATAAGATCACAACACAATATTTGAAAACGATGAAAACAAGAGTCCACACAATAATAAATTACTCACAAAGTAGGGGGGATTATTGTGGGATGGAGATCCGATGATACTTGGTGAGTTGATGTCTGTTTGGAGGGGTGGAGTGGGGAAATCAGGTGCTGGAATCAGGAAACGAGGAAGGGAAATGGCTGGATTTAGGGCTGTACTGTGGGTTGGGGTGCAGCAGATTAGGAAGGGATTATGAAGGGAATATGGGGCTTCAATGAATGATTTTTGTGGGGGAAAAGGATCGTGGAGAGAGGGGGCTTGGATGTGTTATTGGGTGGGATTCATGGAGAAAAGGGGCAGCAGTTTGGGCTGTCCGTGAAGGAAGGAGTGGAGTTTTGTGGGCTGGACTTGGGTAGCAGCAGGGGCTGTGTATTTCTGAAAGTCACGGGGGGTTTGGGAAGGGAGTTTGAAGGCCACGATGGGAGAGGGCGTGAGTTATGGGAGGATTGACTGGAGCTTTCAGTGAGGCAAATATGTAGAATTCCTGTTGGAATCTTGAAGGTATTTAATGAGATAGTGGCGCATGTTTCCTAGGAGGAAAACTGAGGGTTTTTGGGTGTGTGTGGGGGAGCAGGGAGGAGATCTGGGCGGATTTCAGAGGGCTGGTTGGGTTGTTTTTGGGGAAAACATGGTGGCTGGAAGAATGGGGAACAGAGCTGCTGTTTGGGAAGGTTGGAGAGGGTCGGCTAGGGTTTTGAGAGGAGAAAAATGAAGGTTAGGGTTAGGTAATACCTTGAGGAGGAAGAAGAACACCTAGGAGTCGTCACCTAAGGCTTGACGGAGTCGGCACCGTAGAGAGATCGCTGGAATCCGGGATTTCTGATCTCCAAATTCTGCAATAGCCTCCAAGCTTCCCTCATACCTCTTATTTATAATAAAACATAATTAGGGCACCCTGATATCAACGACTATGATTGGCCGGGGATGCGGAGGGCCCGATTACACTAAATAAAACTGAAATGCAACAATATAATATATGAAAATGTAGGTAAATGACGAGTTAGACGCATTCGTGGAGTCGGATCATCGATCCGGAGACGACATATATGGCAGGTAGCCAATCGGCCCCGAACGGGCCCAAAACTTGTCCTCCGATGCGGGTCCACGTCTCCATTCCGGATCAATAACTTATCACATGGTATGGTCTCAGGAGCTTTCAAGACTCACTTGGACTTTATAAGTTTGAAGCTACAAAAATTTTAATGGGATTATTAAATTATTGTTTAAACTTCTGCTCTTGCATTGCCTTCCGAGACATTATTTCCATTTATGGAACTTTCGGAAATAAATACAATATATCTACCAGCTAATCATTATCCAAAGTTTCTGTTGTCCACTTTTTTTTCAGTATTATTTCCTTTAGACATCTTCAATCCAAAGGAAATAGCACTGAAAAAAAAGTTTGTTGATTTTTCTGAGCTCCGTTTTTGGAGGAGAGTTAGCTACCTATTCAGGATGTGTCTGTGGTATGTGAATATGAGGATGTCTTTCTCGACGATCTTGCCGTGTATTAAATCGACTCGAACATTGAAGTTATCTACTTATCACAGAAGAAGATGTTTTTTTTTAAAAGGGTTCAATGAAAACAAAAGAGGTGATGGGGGGCCATCTGGCGCGACGCGACGCAGGGCGGACCCCACGTTCGTGTATTCGCGCAGGCGGGCGTGACCGTATCGCCGATCCGCCACCGCGGTTGCGTCCGGCTCGTCGTTCTGATGAATTTTCATATATAGCATGTTGTATTTCGAATATTATTTAGTATTGTTTTGGCGCCGAGATCGACGGTCAATCATAGCCGTCCATCTTGGTTGCCCTAATGTTATTTCATTATAAATATATGTGTTAGGGCTGCAGGAAAACCATTGCTGAAATTAGGAGAATCTTCTTCCTTGTTTCTGGTGATCTCCTCCGCGGTGCCGACTCCGCGGAGCCCCTTGGTGACGACTCCTTGGGTAAGTATTTTGTTTCCTCTCCCTTATCCCTCTCCCCATCCTTGCCGCCAGCCCCCTCTTTCTCCACTGCCGCCAGCCCCCTCCAACAGTGCCGCCGCCAGCCACATACAGCAGCCCTGCCCTGCTGTCCGCCCTCTTCCAGTCCAGGGCTTCAGCCGCCGCCCCCCCCCCCCCCCCCCCTTTAGACACCCTCCGCCACCCTCCCTGCTCGCAGCCACCCCACGCCGCCAGCCCCACTATACCCGCCAACAACCCTCCAGACAGCAGCCTCCCCCTGCCGCCCCATCTCAGCCCCCTTCTCCATCCACCAAATCAGCCGGATCTGTCCAGATCCGGACAGATCTGTCCAGCCCCAAATCCAGACCCCGATCCAACCCTAACTCAACCGTACCCGCAGCCAACCCCTCCCCGCTCGTGGATCCACCTTCCCCCTTACCCGATCTAGTCTCCCACCACCCGGAAACCTCCGTTTCACCTCCATAATTTCAGTTTTGCTTGGTTTACTGCTGCCCTAGTTTTATTCCAGATTTTATTGTATTTGTTGTGTGTGGATTTAGTTGTTGATGGTTGTGAACATTGCTCACTTTGTGGAACTTGTTGTTTAAAGGAATTTTAGCTTGCTATTATTTGTCCGTGAAATCTTAACCTGCAGGAGGACTTGATTCGCCGCGCGCTTTATTTATGGCCCTCCATGCGGAGGAAAGCCACCGCCTAAACGCTTAAAGAAATTGTCTAACTTTCTTATGAATGTATGTGTGGTTCATTATGTTGCTCAATTGCTCTTATTAATTTAGACGCCTGCCTAAGACTTATTATTACATATAGTCACTAGGATTGGGTGAGTCTGTCCCTACACATCACTAGTTTGCATTCTAGGGGTCCACTGCACAGCCTACCCTACATCAGTTGGTATCAGAGCCCAAGGTTTGGGCCACGTCTATGCTCCGTAGTGGTAGGCCTTATAGATCCTCGATGTCTGACCCGAACGTTGTTGATGAACGAGCGAATAGCTCGAACTCTGGAGCGTCGTTCGCTGAATTTCAGCGCCTTGTCCTCGATCGCTTAGACACCATGGGCACCCAGTTCCAGGGTTTCCGTCGTGACCTCACAAAGGTGAATATCCGGTTAGGGCGCCTAGAGAACCCGAGTGACACACCTTCCCAAGAAGGGGAACCACGCGAAAACGAGCCGGGAATTCCCCCTCGTCCGGAACCACGCATTCCTCCACGACAGAGGGGAGCTCCTCCACCCCCTGAGCAGTACCGTCGTGATGCTCCCCGATGTAGCCCCGCCCCTGAGCGTCGGCTAGACCGCGACGATGATAGATATCCGCAGCAGCGCGACAGACCCCGAGTTTTTCCACAGGACCACAGAGCCCGCACACCACAGCCCGACCGTCGTGACCTAGACCGCGATGACTATCCTGACCTCGGCCGCCGAGAGCGTGGGCCCCTGCCCGCTCGACGTGAGTACGCCCGGGATGAGTATTATGAGGACTACCCGGAGCCGCGCAGAGGTGGGAACCAGTACGAGTATGACGTCACCAGACGCATTCGTCTCGACGCACCCTCATTTGACGGTCGCTTGGATCCGAAAGCCTTCAGCGATTGACTCCTTGACATGGATCATTACTTCGAGTGGTGTGACATGAGCGATGAGCGCTGCGTCCGCTTCGCCAAGATGAAGTTAATTGGACAGGCCAAGGTGTTTTGGATTAGCGTGGAGAGGGCGATAGATAGGGACGGTTATTACCCCATCACCCGATGGGAGGATATGAAGCAAAGACTGAAAGAAAAATACCTCCCCGCGTCCTATAGGGATCAGTTATTGGATCAGCTGCAGAACCTACGACAGAGCACACTTTCGGTCACCGATTACATGGCACGCTTCGATGAGCTCGTCGTTAGGAGTGATATTTCAGAGGAGGCCATTGCCACCGCTGCTCGATTTAAGGCCGGCCTTCGATCCGAGATCCGTAGAGAGCTGATTCCTCACCGTCTCGAGACGGTTGACCAGATATTTCAGCTCGCTCTTGAGTATGAGCAGTACCTACGCTCCACCACGAGGCAGTTCCCTTCTCGGACTGAGTCCTCTACATACAGGAAACCCGCTCCTCCCCAGACTACTACACCCACGACCCCTCGTGTCCCACTTGACACAAAAGGCAAAGTCGCTGCCACTGATGGCAAGCACTCTGGGGGTATCCAGTGTTACATATGCGCAGGCAGAGGACACGTAGCGGCACAGTGCCCCACGCGGAATATGTTGATTGAGGATGAGGAGCAGGGTTTAGAGGGAGACGAGGAGGTGACTGAGGAGATTACTACCGCCGTTGAGGAGGGTTGGGAGAGTGACACGGAGCGTTCATTAGAGGTGGGAGTGGTCAGGCGTCTTCTACATGCCCCACGTGCCGATGAGGACTGGCGCCGCACCACCATCTTCTATACGTATTTCCCGAGCGCAGGCGGACCCTGCAAATTGGCCATCGATAGTGGGAGTTGCGTGAATATTGTGGCCCAGAAGGGCCTAGATCGGATGCAGGTGAAGGCTGAGCCTCACCCACACCCCTATCGTGTCATCTGGGTAGATAAGACAACGATACAGGTTACCCACTGTCTAGTGCCGATCAGCATTGCTTCTTTTGAGGATCGGGTCTGGTGCGATGTCATACCCATGGACGTCGCCCATGTTCTGCTGGGCCGCCCCTGGCTTTTTGATCGAGACGTCACGTGCTTCGGCCGCTCGAACACGTGTCTTTTATGACAAGGGGCGAAAGATCACATTATCACCCACCCAGCCCAGAGAGAGACCCAAGGGTCGGATTGAGCCCTCCGTTAGCACGAGTGCCTCTAGACCCGTGCACGTCCTGAGGCGCAGTGAGTTCATGAGAGACAACACTGATGCTGGTGTTATGTATGTAGTGGCAGCCACCATGGCATCTGATTGCCCTACCCCCGAGATTCACCCTGCCGTTCGACCCTTATTAGGTGAGTTTGCGGTTATTCTGCCCGAGGAGCTCCCTGACGAGTTACCCCCTCTGCGGGACATCCAACACGCTATAGACTTAGTACCGGGGGCCTCGCTCCCAAACCTCCCACATTATCGCATGAATCCTGTTGAGCACGCTGAGCTCAAGAGGCAGGTTGAGGAGCTTCTGCGAAAGCAGTTTATCCGCGAGAGTTTGAGCCCATGTGCCGTCCCCGCCCTTCTTACCCCTAAGAAGGACGGCAGTTGGCGCATGTGTATTGATAGTAGAGCTATCAACAAGATTACTGTGAAGTATCGTTTTCCGATCCCCCGTCTGGATGACCTATTAGACACGATGTCCGGAGCTCAAATCTTTTCGAAGATTGATCTCCGAAGCGGGTACCACCAGATCAGAGTTCGAGAGGGGGACGAGTGGAAAACGGCGTTTAAGACGAAAGACGGTCTGTACGAGTGGCTGGTCATGCCATTTGGGCTCTCGAACGCCCTGAGCACATTCATGCGAGTCATGACCCAGGTCCTGCGACCCTATATGGGCAAATTTCTAGTCGTTTACTTTGACGACATTCTGATTTATAGCCATACTGAGCCAGACCACCTCGAGCACTTGAGGCTCCTCTTTGACATTCTCCGAAAGAAGAAATTGTTTATCAATATGAAGAAGTGTTCCTTCCTATCCGAGTCGGTCCACTTTCTGGGATTCATTATCTCCTCCTCAGGCGTGTCCGTTGACCCTGAGAAGGTCCAGTCCATTCCCGAGTGGCCCACACCATCGAATATTCATGAGGCCCGTAGCTTTCACGGACTTGCGACCTTTTATAGGAGATTCGTTAGGGGGTTCAGCTCGATCATGGCCTCGTTTACTAGTTGTTTGCGTAAGGGAGACTTTCAGTGGACCGCCGCGGCCACCCGTGCGTTTGAAGAGATTAAGGACAAACTGACGTCCGCTCCCGTCCTCCGACTCCCGGATTTTAGCAGAGCCTTCGAGGTCGCTTGTGACGCGTCGGGTGTGGGTATTGGTGGAGTGTTGAGTCAAGAGGGACACCCAGTTTCTTACTTTAGTGAGAAACTGAACGAAGCCAAGCAAAAATACTCGAACTACGACCGAGAATTCTATGCTATCGTCCAGTCACTACGATATTGGAGACACTACCTCCTCCCCCGGGAGTTTGTGCTCTATTCTGACCACCAGGCCCTACGCTACCTCGATTCTCAGAGGAAGCTGAGTCATCGACACGCGAAGTGGGTAGAGTATCTGCAGGATTTCCACTACGTTCTCAAACATCGCGCTGGTGTTGAGAACAAACCCGCCGACGCACTCAGTCGTCGAGTATCTCTACTGCACACATTACGGGCCCAGGTGGATGGTTTTGAGAGGATGATTATGGACTACCCCACTTGTCCTGATTTTGCTGAGCTATACACTGCGCTGTCGAGGAACCCTCCTGATCCTATTGAGGGGTTTCAGATCATTGATAGGTACTTATTCCGGGGCTCCCGCTTGTGCGTGCCCAACACCTCGTATCGTGATTACTTAGTATGGGAACTACACGCCGGGGGTGCCGCCGGTCATTTTGGGCGGGATAAGTCGATTGCTATGATAGAGGAGCGTTTCTATTGGCCGAGTCTGAAGAAAGATGTGGCTCGTATCGTCCGACATTGTCGTGTATGTCAAACGGCCAAGGGAACGAAGCAGAACACGGGCTTATACACCCCTTTACCCGTCCCCCATCGTCCTTGGGAGGACATTAGTATGGACTTTGTGCTTGGACTTCCGCGCACCCAACGGAAGCATGATTCTATCTTTGTCGTGGTCGACCAGTTCTCTAAGATGGCGCACTTTATCGCGTGTAGTAAGACCGCCGATGCTCCCCGTGTCGCGGCCTTATTTATGAGTGAAGTCTTTAGATTACACGACCTCCCGAAGTCCATCGTGTCCGATCGAGATGTGCGGTTCGTTAGTTACTTTTGGAAAACGTTATGGCATAAAACCGGGACTACTCTTAAATTCTCATCCGCATACCACCCTCAGACAGACGGTCAGACTGAGGTGGTGAATAGAAGTTTAGGTAACCTGCTGAGGTGTCTAGTTGGTGAGCATGCGTCTAGTTGGGACTCGGTGTTCCCTATAGCTGAGTTTGCATACAACAGTTCCATCAATAGGTCGACTGGTCTGAGTCCGTTTCAGGTAGTATCAGGTTATGACCCTAGGAAACCTATTGACCTTATACTCGTCCCGACTGAGTCACGTCCTAGCGAGTCTGCTGAGTCCTTCACGCGTCACTTGCATGAGTTGCATGAGTCCATCAGGCGTAAAATTAATTTGAGCAATGAGCATTATAAAGAACAGGCAGACAAACATAGACGAGAAAAACATTTTCTGGTTGGCGAACAGGTGATGGTACGAGTCCGTCCGGAGAGGCTCCCTCAGGGGCCTGCTAAGAAGTTAAGCGCAAGGCGAATTGGGCCCTACTCAGTTTTGAGACAGATTGGGTCGAATGTCTACGAGCTGGACATTCCTGCGAGCATGGGTATCCACCCTGTGTTCAATGTCGAGGACCTGACACCCTACTTTACACCTCACGAGTACCCCGATCCATACCTTGGCGGCCTGCCCGAGCCTACACCACCGCCCCTTTCTTCCGTCACCCAGCCCCCACTTGATTTTCCCTTCCCCGGGAGTTCGTCGTCGTTGGCTTCACCTGGAGTACCACCACCATCACCGGATCACTCTCCCCGAGTGCTGAGGACCGAGCAGATTACAGAGATCATTGCGCATGAGTTCGTCCCCTCTACGGATGGGCTCATGTGTCGCTTCTTAGTTCGCTGGCTTGGACGACCCGTCACCGACGACACCTAGATTGCTGCTGCAGAGTTGGATCAACTCGTCCCGGGACTTCGACTTCAGTACGAGCGTCTCCATTCATCGGAGATGAAGGCTTTTCAGTTCGGGGGAGTTGATGGGGGGCCATCTGGCGCGACGCGGCGCAGGGCGGACCCCACGTTCGTGTATTCGCGCAGGCGGGCGTGACCGTATCGCCGATCCGCCACCGCGGTTGCGTCCGGCTCGTCGTTCTGATGAATTTTCATATATAGCATGTTGTATATCGAATATTATTTAGTATTGTTTTGGCGCGGAGATCGACGGTCAATCATAGCCGTCCATCTTGGTTGCCCTAATGTTATTTCATTATAAATAGATGTGTTAGGGCTGCAGGAAAACCATTGCTGAAATTAGGAGAATCCTCTTCCTTGTTTCCGGTGATCTCCTCCGCGGTGCCGACTCTGTGGAGCCCCTTGGTGACGACTCCTTGGGTAAGTATTTTGTTTCCTCTCCCTTATCCCTCTCCCCATCCTTGCCGCCAGCCCCCTCTTTCTCCACTGCCGCCAGCCCCCTCTAACAGTGCCGCCGCCAACCACATACAACAGCCCTGCTGTCCGCCCTCTTCCAGTCCAGGGCTTCAGCCGCCGCCCCCCCTTTAGACACCCTCCGCCACCCTCCCTGCTCGCAGCCACCCCACGCCGCCAACCCCACTATACCCGCCAACAACCCTCCAGACAGCAGCCTCCCCCTGCCGCCCCATCTCAGCCCCCTTCTCCATCCACCAAATCAGCCGGATCTGTCCAGATCCGGACAGATCTGTCCAGCCCCAAATCCAGACCCCGATCCAGCCCTAACTCAACCGTACCCGCAGCCAACCCCTCCCCGCTCGTGGATCCACCTTCCCCCTTACCCGATCTAGTCTCCCACCACCCGGAAACCTCCGTTTCACCTCCATAATTTCAGTTTTGCTTGGTTTACTGCTGCCCTAGTTTTATTCCAGATTTTATTGTACTTGTTGTGTGTGGATTTAGTTGTTGATGGTTGTGAACATTGCTCACTTTGTGGAACTTGTTGTTTAAAGGAATTTTAGCTTGCTATTATTTGTCCGTGAAATCTTAACCTGCAGGAGGACTTGATTCGCCGCGCGCTTTATTTATGGCCCTCCATGCGGAGGAAAGCCACCGCCTAAACGCTTAAAGAAATTGTCTAACTTTCTTATGAATGTATGTGTGGTTCATTATGTTGCTCAATTGCTCTTATTAATTTAGACGCCTGCCTAAGACTTATCATTACATATAGTGATGCAGGACGGCGCGTAGGGTTTGTGCGCATGTCGGCTATTTCTAGGAAACCTAACTGCATGCAATAAAAAAAATGAATGTTTCGAGCGGACGTTGCACGAACCTTACGAAATACGCAACTTAGAATTTTGTAAAGCACCAAATAACTATTTTGTTTTAAAATGAATTTTCTTTAAAAATAATGGTTCAATTCTAAATTCGGGGAAAGAAGGTTCGCAACTTTCGTTCCTTTCCCTTTGTCGTAGCCAAAACGAAAATCGAGAACTTCGGATACGTTTCCGATTGGAGTTTTCGACGTAGCGTTCGCTGACCAAATCCAGGCAATAACCCAACAATGAATCTAATATCCTAAGGAGAAAATTTAGATGCACACAAAGGAGGAAGAAACAAATTACCCACGGAAAGAGGTGTCTTTCCGCAACCGAAGCCGACGGCGATCCCGCGAGGAATTTCTCGTCACCTTCGATCTCCCGCTCCGAGGTTGGCCACTTTCGCACAAGGCACCCCGGAATAATTCGCTCACTCTCGTACTAAGTGGTTCCACGGAATCTCAAACACTCACTAGCGTAAGAAGGCCTCAAACTAACGATCTAAATTTACTCTCTCACACGAAACTGGTTCCACGTAATCTCAAACAAATAGTAAAAAAAAGATCTAACACCAATCTTAATCTCAAGCCAACAATGACATTAATTCTGCTCACTGTTTACGGGAATGAACAAATGAATTTGGCTATTCCTCTTCTCCAGGACAAATCTCATACGGGATTTCACAAATCAAGCTGCAACTTTAATAATAACACTTAACTACATAGGAAACCAACTAGAGTTCTCCAAAGCACACAAATGGAAATTTCTACTCAAACCATAACATCAGCAGGATTCAACGGGAGGAAAGCAGCAACAGGACATCAACTCACTGTTCATCTTCTCCAAACAAACTCTCACACAGGAAAACTGTTTTTTCGCCCCCTGCAGAACTCCCAAAAACTCCTATTTATAGAATGCCAGCCAATAATCCCCCCTCTCCAAACCTGCTGGCGTCGTCAAGGAGCGGCATGGAGGAGTTTGCTTCAACCATCGGAGAGGAGATCGTGGCATGGAGGGGTCGTGGATCCGGGTCGTCTCCTGGAGCAGCGCCATTGACGGGAGAGGCGCGGTTGAGCCCTAACTGGCGCGTGCGGACTGAACCGGGAGATTGAGCGGCGGACCTGAACTGAATCCTGATATTCCACGGGCCTTGAAACAGTTAAAACCTAAATCTATCGATATATATATATATATACAGAGGTATTATAGATATATATATATATACAGAGGTATTATATATATACATATATATATATTTTAACAGGAATTTACATATATATATATATATATATTAACAGAAATATATATATATATATATATTTTCACACACCAAAAAATGCAAATTACACAAATTACAAAAAGCCAAAAGTGACACAAATAAATTGTGCTAGATTCAGGGCTGATAGTGGTCCGGTCGGGTGCGGCATCGAGTACTTTTGCGTCGACCTGATCGGGGCTGGTTTCCACCATATAGTCACTAGGATTGGGTGAGTCTGTCCCTACACATCACTAGTTTGCATTCTAGGGGTCCACTGCACAGCCTACCCTACATCAAGAAGTTAGTGATTATGGAAATTATATGAAAGCAAAATCGATGCATTATGTGGTGAAGATGAAGTTACAGGGGATGGTGGTGGAACAAATGCTTAGAAAAATCATATTGATAACATAGTTTCAATTTCATTTTATGCCCGGGAGGTCTATTATGAAGACCATTTTTGTGTTAAAGTAATAAAGTATTTTTCTAATGTTTTTGTTGATTTTCGTGAGATATTGAGTGCTAGAAGATTTTATTTCCTATGGATTTTTGAAAAGGAGTGTCATATATATTTTTGCCAATGATAGTTTTATTGTCACACTGTTGAGATTGAAGATTAAGTTATCATGAGTCCATGAGAGATGACAATTCATCATTTGAACAACTAAAGGAATACGATGGACACCAGGACATCTGGACCACTCGATCATTTGGCTAGGGCTACCACAAACTGAATAGGTCAGCTTAGGGTAATTGTGAACTAAATATCTAATGGAAGCTCATTCCTTTCTCTCCATAAAAAGAGAACAAGGCCCTATTTTTCTTGAATTCACTCATTTTCCTTGTCCTTCTTAATCATTTAGTCTCATTATGGCCTTATCTATCTGCTGGCTATCAAAGTTTCTTCCAACAAACGCCGGCCTTCTTTACCACGGTTACCAACCATCACACCCTTCAGTTGTCAAGTACCTTCATCATAAATGAGCTGTCATAGTCGCTGAAGGCAGCCGTCACAAAAATTAAGGAGGTTGACCACCTCTAGATAGAATAAGAAGAGTCAACCAAGGATCGTCAAGAAAATCAAGAAGTTGAATTTTTTTTTAACATAAATTTTATGGTACCTTTCAATTTTGATCTTATTCATTGTTGTGAGCATTGTTATAATGTGAGCATTGTTATAATGTCAAGATATTAGATACGAGTCAAGTTGGCATCCGATCTAATCCATTGTTGTGAGCATTGTTATAATGTCAAGAGATTAGATACGAGTCAAGTTGGCATCAGAGCTCTGTTCTTGGTGCATGGTAAAAGCCAAGAGAAGGATAACAAGATTCATGCAAGCTAATTCTTGTCTTGGATTTCCAATGAAAGTAAAGAAAGAAATGAGACGAGAAATAAAACAATCAAATAGTAAAGAGTGATGCTCCTCACTGAGTAAGTCGCTAGATTGACCGGAGCAACCAGACTCCATGTTGTAGTGGACGAAAATGCAATGTTGAAATCTTACATCCGGCCCTCTTTGCCACGGTTACCAACCATCACACCCTTCATTTGTCAAGTACCTTCATCATAAATGAGCTGTCATAGTCGCTGAAGGCAGCCGTCACAAAAATTAAGGAGGTTGACCACCTCTAGATAGAATATGAAGAGTCAACCAAGGATCGTCAAGAAAATCAAGAAGTTGAAGTTTTTTTAACATAAATTTTATGGTACCTTTCAATTTTGATCTTATTCATTGTTGTGAGCATTGTTATAATGTGAGCATTGTTATAATGTCAAGAGATTAGATACGAGTCAAGTTGGCATCAGATCTAATCCATTGTTGTGAGCATTGTTATAATGTCAAGAGATTAGATAAGAGTCAAGTTGGCATCGGAGCTCTGTTCTTGGTGCATGGTAAAAGCAAAGAGAAGGATAACAAGATTCATGCAAGTTAATTCTTGTCTTGGATTTCAAATGAAAGTAAAAAAAGAAATTAGACGAGAAATAAAACAATCAAATAGTAAAGAGTGATGCTCCGCAGTGAGTAAGTCGCTAGATTGACCGGAGCAACCAGACTCCATGTTGTAGTGGATGAAAATGCAATGTTGAAATCTTACATCTGGCCCAAGCAACCCAACGACACCCTTTGGTGGAGACCAGCCCCGATCAAGTCGACGTAAAAGTACCCGACGCCGCACCCGACCGAACCACTATCAGCCCTGAATCTACCATTTTCTTTGTACCACTTTTGGCCTCTGTAATTTGTGTAATTTGCACGATATGTATGGAAATATATATATATTTATGTAGATATATGATATATATATAGATATAGGATATTCAATTTAAACAGCCGGTTCAGCCATTCCGCCGATCGATCTTCCCGTCGGCCTAAAGAAGTCCCGCATGCGCGGCTTCCGCCTGTGGCGCTGCACCAGCTGGAGCCCCGTGTCATTCAGACGCACGCCCACGTCCGCCGCCTACGAGAGCTTTCCCAGACGGTTACGTCAACTCCCGTCCACGTCGCGTTTATCTCTCTGGTTTGCATTCTTCCGCTGCTACCCTATAAAAGGGGAACGTTTTGGCGTCCTGGGGGGAGGCGAAAACTTGAAGAAGAAAGGCTGTGCTTGCTTCCGTGAGAGGAGTCCGGTCATTAAGAGTTGTCTACTTACTGTTCATATTTAGGAGTTCTGTAAGAGAGCAGAGATCGGGAGGTTAGATTGTTAGGATTTCCGTTTGAGTCCAGATGGTGATTGAGAGAGAGACGATGAACAGTGGGTTCGAAGTTCCGTTGCTATTTCTTTTCCCGTTGAGTCCTGTGATGTTATGGTTTGAATATAAATTTTCATTTGTGTGCTTGGGTGAATCCTATTTGGCCTCCTCTGTAATTAGGTGTTGAGTTTCATTAAATATTTGAGTTCCTGAGAACGGTGATTATCTGTAGTCGGTTGATGAACTGCGGCTTTTCCATTTGGGAAGAAGTTGAAACAGTAATTTTAATGTGACTGTTTGAGCCTTAGACTTATAGAGGGAAAACATTGAACTGAGTGTAAGGTGAGTGAATGTTTGATATTCCGTGGAACCACTTTCGTGTGTGAGCGAAATTTTCTCCTTGGTGCCCGTGTGCGATAGCGGCTGATCTTGGAGCGGGAGATCGAAGGTGACGAGGAGTTCCTCGCGTGATCGCCATCGACTTCATTTACGGAAAGACGCCTCTTTCCGTGGGTAATTTGTTTCTTCCTCCTTTGTGTGCATCTATATTATCTCTTTAGGATATTAGATTCATTTTGGGTTTTCGCCCGGGATTTTGTCAGCAAACGCTACGTCGAAAACTCCAAACGGAAACGTATTTGGAGTTCACGATTTCCGTTTGCTACAACAAGGGGAACGGGACGAAAGTTCCGAACTTCCTTCCCCGGATCTAGAATTGAACCATATTTCAAGAAAATTCATTTTAAACAAAATAGTAATTTTTGTGCTTTATAAAAATTTAGTTGTTTGTCAAAGGTTAGGTCTTTCTCCTCTGAGAGAAGCCACTTTGTGCATAGTGCCAAAGGTTAGGTCTGTTTCCAATCTTCCCCCGCCCATACCCCCAATGATTGGGGACTATATGGGTTCTGTTGTTGTTGTTGTTGTTGTTGTATAAAAATTTAGTTGCTTAATTTCTTAAGGTTCGCGCATGCCCGCTCAAATCTCAATTTTTCAATTGCATGCATTTAGGGTTTCCTAGAAATAGCCGACAGGCGCGCAAACCCTACGCGTCGTCCAATACTTGCTCCTTTCTACTGGACGGAAAGAGAGTAGTGTTGACCCCGGTGCGACCCAAAGCACCATCATTCCGCGCGAGTAGTAGTGCGAAAGAATCTCTTCTTCCCACTGAAAGGAATAAGACTCTTAGCATTATACGAGGTACTGAGTTCCATCGAGAGAGTTTTGACGGTGGATTTATTTATGCCTTAGTGATTTTACATGCATCTGATTTATCAGAGGTATATGAGTCTACTCCTATACCTGCTAGGAGACTCTTAGAGGAGTTCCAGGACCTACACCCTGACGAGCTTCCGGCTGAGTTACCTCCCATGAGGTGTATTCAACATGCGATAGACCTTATTCCTGGAGCTTCCCTCCCTCATCTACCGCATTACCGATTGAATCCTACCGCCCACGAGGAGCTGCAGAAGCAGATTGGAGAGTTATTAGATAGAGGCTTTATTCGCCATAGCCTTAGCCCTTGTGCGGTACCTGCCCTCCTTGCCCCGAAAAAGGATGGTACTTGGCGTATGTGCGTTGACAGTCGTGCTGTCAACAAGATCACAATGAAATACCGATTCCCGATACCCCGACTGGATGACATGTTGGACATGTTGACCGGGGCTACGATCTTCTCTAAGATCGACCTTCGTAGTGGTTATCATTAGATCGGTATACGCGAAGGAGACGAGTGGAAGACTGCCTTAAAGTCGAAGGATGGACTTTACGAGTGGCTTGTGATGCCCTTTGGGTTGTCCAATGCCCATAGTACTTTCGCTCGGATGATGACTCATGTCTTCAGACCTTATATTGGGAAGTTCGTAGTAGTTTATTTCGACGACATTTTGATCTATAGTCAGACCGAGAGTGAGCATTTGACTCACCTGCGTACCATTTTCGAGCTCCTGCGAGCCGAGCGACTATTCATCAATTTGAAGAAATGCGTTTTTATGGCTGAGTCTGTTATCTTTCTGGGATATATAGTGAGCTCCGCTGGCATCACTATGGACCCCGAGAAAGTCCGAGCGATTCGTGAGTGGCCTACACCCCAGAACATTCACGATGTTCGTAGTTTTCATGGGCTAGTCACCTTTTATCGTCGATTCATTAAGAACTTCAGTACTATTATGGCACCAGTCACTGAGTGTACGAAGAAGGGAAATTTCCAGTGGACGTCATCGACAGCTAGAGCCTTTGAGATCATCAAAGATAAGATGTCGGCTGCACCTGTTTTGAGACTCCCTGATTTTAGTCACGTGTTCGAGGTATCCTGTGATGCCTCTGGGGTTGGGATAGGAGGTGTACTTAGTCAAGAGGGTCATCCCGTTGGATTTTTTAGTGAAAAACTTTCAGGCCCGAAGCTGAATTATTCCAACTACGAGCGCGAGTTCTATGCGATTGTGCAGACATTGCGTCATTGGAGGCATTATTTGTTGCCCAAGGAGTTTGTCCTCCACTCCGATCATCAGACGTTACGTTACATCAATTCGCAGAAAAAATTGAACCCTCGACAGGCTAAGTGGGTATCATATTTGCAGGAGTACACCTTCGTTCTCAAGCACTGTAAGGGAATGGAGAATCGGGTTGCCGACGCCCTTAGTCTAATCACCCTCGTATTATCACAGATTCCATTCTTGTAGTGGTCGATCGGTTTTCTAAAATGGTGTATTTCATCCCCTGCAACAAAACCGACGACGCCTCTCATATTGCCGAATTTATTATAAAGAGGTTGTCGCGCACCGAGGGATACCTAAGACTATCGTTACCGATCGAGATGTCAAGTTCACCGGTTATTTTTGGAAGTCACTCTGGAGACTATTAAGTACTAAACTTCTATTTTCGACTGCCTATCATCCACAGACCGACGATCAAACTGAAGTTGTTAATAGGAGTTTAGGGAATTTACTGCGTTGTTTGGTAGGAGATCACCAGGGGAATTGGGATCTAATTCTTCCACACGCTCAATTGGCTTATAATAATTCGAAGAATAGATCTACGGGTTTATCTCCCAATGAGGTTGTTCATGGTCACACTGCACGAGTGCCGCTAGATTTAGCCCCACTACCACCCACTTTTAGGACTAGCCAGTTTGCACACGACTATGCATTGCATTTGCATGACTTGCATAAAGAAATTGAGCGGAAATTGCATAGTACTTATGATTTATACGCAACTCAAACTAACAAGCATAAAAGAGCTATTAGTTTCAAAGTGGATGACTTGGTGATGGTTCGGCTAAATTCGGAACGGTTACCTTCGGGTACCGTAAAGAAGTTAGCTGACCGTAGAACTGGACCCTTTAGAGTGGTCAAGCGGATTGGGCAAAATGCGTATGAACTTGAGATGCCTTCCGTTTGGGGAGCAAATCCAGTTTTTAACGTAGTCGATCTGACTTTATTCCACGATTACCCGCACGAGTCTTTAGATTTTCCATTGCCTTCTCCTCCATTTGTTGCTTCTGGGTTGGGGAGTGCTAGTGAGGAGCCACATTCAGGATACACCGTCACGCACTTAGTTGTTGACACCCCATCTGCAGTTCTTTCGTTTCTTACTGACAGATTTCAGGCTGAGCATGAGGCACCAGGTGATTCCTTCATACCAGTTCCCAGAGCCACTGACAGACTTCCGCGACAGATCTTGGTTCCCGAGCAGATATTGGATGATGAGACATTGACCACTACTGATGGTGGTTTTCAGAGATACCTTGTTCGTTGGCATGGCATACCAGAGACCGAGACCAGCTGGGTCTTGGACGAGGAGTTACAACGTATGGATGCGGACCTTCTACAACACTACCGCTCGGAGCACTCACCAGAGATGAGTGATTTCGAGAGGGGGAGAGTTGGTGGAGACCAGCCCCGATCAAGTCGACGTAAAAGTACCCAACGCCGCACCCGACCGAACCACTATCAACCCTGAATCTACCATTTTCTTTGTACCACTTTTGGCCTCTGTAATTTGTGTAATTTGCACGATATGTGTGGAAATATGTATATATATATATTTATTTAGATATATGATATATATATATATATATGGATATACGATATTCAATTTAAACAGCCGGTTCAGCCATTCCGTCGATCGATCTTCCCGTCGGCCTGAAGAAGTCCCGCATGCGCGGCTTCCGCCTGTGGCGCTGCACCAGCTGGAGCCCCGTGTCATTCAGACGCACGCCCACGTCCGCCGCCTGCGAGAGCTTTCCCAGACGGTTACGTCAACTCCCGGCCACGTCGCGTTTATCTCTCTGGTTTGCGTTCTTCCGTTGCTACCCTATAAAAGGGGAACGTTTTGGCGTCCTGGGGGGGAGGCGAAAACTTGAAGAAGGAAGGCTGTGCTTGCTTCCGTGAGAGGAGTCCGGTCATTAAGAGTTGTTTACTTACTGTTCCTGTTTAGGAGTTATGTAAGAGAGCAGAGATCGGGAGGTTAGATTGTTAGGATTTCTGTTTGAGTCCAGATGGTGATTGAGAGAGAGACGATGAACAGTGGGTTCGAAGTTCCGTTGCTATTTCTTTTCCCGTTGAACAGTGGGTTCGAAGTTCCGTTGCTATTTCTTTTCCCGTTGAGTCCTGTGATGTTATGGTTTGAATATAAATTTTCATTTGTGTGCTTGGGTGAATCCTATTTGGCCTCCTCTGTAATTAGGTGTTAAGTTTCATTGAATATTTGAGTTGCTGAGAACGATGATTCTCTGTAGTCGGTTGATGAACTGCGGCTTTTCCATTTGGGAAGAAGTTGAAACAGTAATTTTAATGTGACTGTTTGAGCCTTAGACTTATAGAGGGAAAACATTGAACTGAGTGTAAGGTGAGTGAATGTTTGAGATTCCGTGGAACCAGTTTCGTGTGTGAGCTAAATTTTCTCCTTGGTGCCCGTGTGCGATAGCGGCTGATCTCGGAGCGGGAGATCGAAGGTGATGAAGAGTTCCTCGCGTGATCGCCTTCGACTTCATTTACGGAAAGACGCCTCTTTCCGTGGGTAATTTGTTTCTTCCTCCTTTGTGTGTATCTATATTTTCTCTTTAGGATATTAGATTCATTGTGGGTTGTCGCCCGGGATTTTGTCAGCAAACGCTTCGTCGAAAACTCCAAACGGAAACGTATTTGGAGTTCACGATTTCCGTTTGCTACAACAAGGGGAACGGGACGAAAGTTGCGAACTTCCTTCCCCGGATCTAGAATTGAACCATATTTCAAGAAAATTCATTTTAAACAAAATAGTAATTTTTGTGCTCTGTAAAAATTTAGTTGCTTAATTTCTTAAGGTTCGTGCACGTCCGCTCAAATCTCAATTTTTCAATTGCATGCATTTAGGGTTTCCTAGAAATAGCCGACAGGCGCGCAAACCCTACGCGCCGTCCTGCATCACCCTTCTTCCATAAATCTACCGACAAATGCTTAAAATAGAAGTGCTAACACGGTTGATATGGGGATGGTGCAGATGTGTTTGCATAGTTATTAAGCCTGAGGCTTCGGGTGCACCAGGCGCACCGGGCCTCGCCTCTGCAAGGCAAGGCGGGCGAGGTGCCCCAGGCGGGCCTTGGAGTGTGTTTGTCATAGTTATGTTTATAGGTGATGTAACTCAATAGCGGCGCCTTAATATAGTTGGACCCTTACGACCTAGTAAGTTTTTTTTGATAATGTGCATGTGAGTTGTATCCGTAGATAAAGGATGGTTGTGTGCATGTCTCTCTCTTCATCTTTTGTTTCTAAGGTTTGGAGTCAATGTTTGTCTAGGCGAAGATTTATCTAGGCGGGTGCATCTCTTTTGTTGTTTAGTGCTAGTGTTTTCCTTTTATGCAATCTTCTTCATATTCTAACAACTTGCCCGAACTAACATTCTACCCACCAAGTACCCTAGATCGTGATTCACTAGTTTGATCCTCATCCTCATCAAGCCATGCGTTCTGCCCACTTCGCCATCTCCTCCCACGCTTTGTCCCTGCTTCATGCATATGACTCCGACTACTGGATCATGAGGCTTCGTATCCCTTGCGACCAATTTGACGTTTTCTACCCATTTTCTGCAACAATCCTACAATCACATCAGCCAGTCTGACACCGTTCTTTTGCTTAGGGTCCGTTTGGTTGGGCTGTTGCTGATTAAAAGCTGCTGATCAGAAATGGAGTTTTGAAAAAGAGCTGTTTCTGAGAAATGAAGTTTTGTTAGAAAACTGTTTGGGTGAAATGGAGCTTTCAGTGCTTATTGAAATGGAGTTTTATAAATTTTGTTTGGGTCAAATGGAGTTTTTGAAAAAAAAAATTGATACACATCAAATACACAATCTTGATAATAGTTACTATAATAGATAAAAATACCAACAATTCTTCTCACCATCTAAGATCTAGAAGTGTACAACTGTTGCGTTATATTTTCACGCAACGTGATCATCTCATCTACCTCGCCTTACCCATCTTAAAAAAAATTCAAACATATAAACATATGTAAACATATAAACATGTAAACACACAAACATACACATACACACACGCACACACACACACACATACACACAAACACATATAAACATATACACATACACACACATATATATAATCACACAAACATATACACATATACACATACAAACATACATACAAACATATAAACATATATATACACATATACACATATATACATATATACACACACACAAACATATAAACATATAAACACACACACACACACAAACATATACACACACACACACATATATAATCACACAAACATATAAACACACACAAACACATATATAATCACACATATATTTATAAACACACACACACACACATATATTTATAAACACACATATATAATCACACAAACATATACACATACAAACATACATACAAACATATACACACACACACATATACACACACACAAACACATATAATCACACATATATTTATAAACACACACACACATAAACATATACAATCACACATATATAATCACACAAACATATAAACACACACAAACACATATATAATCACACATATATTTATAAACACACACACACACATAAACATATACAATCACACACATATAATCACACAAACATATAAAACACACACACACACACATATACACAGCTACACACACATATGTACACAACCAAACACACATACACATATATACAGCCACACACACACACATACACAGCCACAGATAAACACACACACACACACATATACACAGTCACACATACAAAAATAAACACACAAACACTACACACACACACACATAGATCTACTTTGTCAAAACCAGGAAATCGATTTTTGAAAAGACAAACACACAAATAAAATGAGAAATCAAGTAGGAGAAGTGGACAACAACCCCCAAAAAATGCGGAGGAGTTGATGATTACCTTCACCACAGAGATCGGAAGGGGCTTTGAAGAATGTGGAGGAGCTGTATAGACGTCGGCGGAGGAAGAACAGGTAAACAAGCCCGGAGGTTGACGACGCCGGCGCGCGTGGAGAAGGACCAGTCGGCGGCGGAAGGGGATGGCGAAATCGAATGGCACGAAGAGAAGAATCGGGGAGCGGTCGGGAGTCGAGGAAGATGACCTAAAGCCGCGTCTGCTCCGTCTGGACTAGAGGAAAGAACTACGGTTCGGGTGATAAAAGAAACGGGGTTTATTGAAAACCGCCGTTTCATTGATCCGCCAAGCCAAACGCCGCGTTTGATTAATATGCCGTTTCTTTCCAGCCGCACCGGAGCCGATCCGCCGAACCAAACGCACCCTTAGCCTGAGAATGATATTCCTGAGAGAGTGTGAGAGAGTGTAATCGAAATGTTAAATCCTTATTCATCCCAAAGATAGGTATAAAAAAGAGAAGGTGTGGACAAAATAAATGAACCTACAATGTGGACTAAAACCACTACTTTCATATAGGACTAAATACATATTAACACCCTCCTCAAACTCAAGATGAGAAAAATCATGAGTATGAAGCACACGTAAAGAAGTCGGCGCTGCAGTATGAGGATCGACCACGGAGCAGTTCCTATAATGGAGTGTCTTTGAGTGGTTTACATTTTGGTGAAGAAGTCGACAATATGAATCTGGGATATAACCTAAGGTAATGTAACGACCCTACTAAGATACTGTTGGTGGACATAATGATAATCAATTTCTAGATACTTCATCCTTCCATGAAAGACTGAATTAGATGTAATATGGACCACACTAGTATTGTCACAATGTAGAGGGTAGGGTTAGACATTAACACCCCATGTCACTAAGCATCCACCACAACCAAGTGATCTCAACGGCATTGATAGCCATCACACAATGTTCTGTCTCAATGCTAACTTGGGAAATCGCATTCTGTTTTCTTAACTTCCATGAGATAAAGGATTTGCCAAGTAATATACAGTTTCCGGTGGTGGATCATCTATTAGAAACATCTTCTGCCAAATCAACATCAGAATGGACATAGAACTTCAACGACGAGGTTGAGGAGAAAGTAAAGATCGGAATTTGGTTCCCATTATATAGCGAATGATTGTTATCAAAGACGTATAATGATTGGTATGAGGCTCCGAGGACAAACTAACCGATTATATGATTGCATAAGCAATATCTAGAGGGCTAATGATGAGATTAATCAGAATATGCCGACCAACTGTCTGTATCGAGAAAGGTCTGAAATAATACCACCATCTTCAGGGAGCAATTTGAGATCCAGTTCAAGAGGAGTAACCACAATGTGAATATCATTGAGATTTGCTTGGTTATGAATCTTATCAATGAGCTATTATTGTGAGAGAAGGTAGCCACAAGGAGATTGATCAACTTCCAAACCTAGGAAGTTACGAAGCTGACCAAGATCCTTCACCTCAATTGAGTGCATAAATATTATTTTACTTATGTAATGTGTTTAAGATCTCCCCCTGTAATAACCATGCCATCTACATACAACAAAAGAAGAGTCCCCGAAGAATGTGTGAAAAGAGCTGGATCATAGGTACTCGTAATAAAGTCAACAATATGCATAGTTGTAATGAAACCGGAAAACCTTGCTTCTGGAGCCTGTTTGAGACCGTAAAGTGCTTTTCAAAGATGACATACCTGCCAAGTAGAGCGGATCACTCCCTAGGATCTCATTACACCTCAGATCCTATCATCAGTTCTCACACAAACAACTATACATCTCCGCGCGCACCTACTTCCACTAGGGCATCTCTCCTCTTCATTCTCTTGACTTTCTCCGCAGCAAATCTCCCCCCCCCCCCCCCCCCCCCCCACAACATTTGCTCGATTACTGCGACCCAACTTCCTCACCCTCGGTGTTAGGGTGTCGATCATCAACGACATAACTCATCTTCGTTCTCCTCTCGCCTTTCTCCACGACAAATCTTCTCTCAAAGCATTCCCCCGAACACTGCAACCAAACTTCCTCATTCTCGACATTACGACGTCTAACAGAGACTACTGTGATCATATGGTTCCAGTCTCAATCAAATTCGGTTGTAGAATCTTCCGTTTCTCCATGTTATGAGTACCCAATATTCATCGCCGATTAAGCTACACATATTTTTATTACGAGTCTTTAAGTATGTTATTTCAAGTTGTATGCGTCGAGTCATTGCTATCGAGTCGAGTCATTGTTATTGAGTCGAGTCATTGCTATTGAGTCAAGTCATTGCTATCTAGTCGAGTCATTGCTATCGAGTCGAGTCATTGCTATCGAGTCGAGTCATTGCTATCGAGTCGATTCATTATGAGTAAAGTCTTGTTGAGTCGTTTGTAATATTATATATAGACTCCCTTGGGTTATGAGAAGGGCATGAAATGAATTAATCCAACTTTCTCATCTCTCTAAGTTTTTCTCTCTCTAGTTCTCTCTTCTTCCCCATTTCTAGGGTTTGGGTTGAGCATGGCTCCCCTTCTTCCTCTCCCCTCGCATTCTCCGCGGGTTTAGCTCGTCTCTCCTTGTATCTTCGCCTCCATTGCCACCACCGACGATGTTACAAGCTAGGCTCGTAACATCTTGGTATCAGAGCGAGGTTGGCCCTCTTCCGCTGCAATCAACGAAACCACTCTCTGCTCGCACCGTTCCATCGTTGGGATCTCCACGATGATCCAGCCACGGCAAGCATCCCACACACGTCTTCCTCACTAGAATCTACCACATAAGAGCCAACCACAACCCACATTGGCAGCATCAGAGCTCATCTCGCGCACCATTCCTGACATCTGCGACATAAGCTGTACCGCAACCCTCTGTCCGTCTCCTTTTTGTGGATCGACAACATCGTGGGTGTAACATCCATAATCCTAGTAGACCCCATGGTGTTAGGGCATAACATGAGGAGAGAAGGGTGAGTGGAGGCAAAGAGATGACCTTAGAGTTCGCTAAGTTGGGGTGAACTCACATAGTGCTCACAAGTGAGCACAAGACCACTTAGGTCAAATTAGCCAAATTGAACTCACAAGTACTAATTGGTCTCACCACTATGCTCCTAACCCTAATAGAGACTCATTTGACCAAGAGCCCCATCAATTGGGCAACCAAATAGGCTAAATTGACCAAAGTCAAACTTAGGTCAAGATAGCCCTATTCAGCACAATTAGACTCAATTGGCCCCCAATACATCAAATTGACTTCACTTCTAACCTTCTAACCCCATTAAGGATATATTGGACCCCAAAACCCCATCAAGCGGTCAACCAATCCATCCAATTTGACAAAAGTGAAACTTAGGCTAATTTGGGTTAAACTCACACAATATGGATCAATTAACCAAATTGGAGCCACACCATGTCCAATGGACTTTGGGTAAGGTCATATGACTCATGACCATCAAGTGAGTCTAACCCACCCATCAATTTGATCAACCCAAAAGTCAACCATGGTCAACATAAGGCCTTAAGGAAGAAATTGAAAGATCAAATGAAATCCAAGTGGACCAAGGCCCCACCCCATGCCTAACCAGCATGCCACACACCTATTGGCACCCCAAGTGGACCAAGGCCCCACCCCACAAAACAAAGAGTATTGGAAATCCAAAAGAACAAGAATAAAGGAGATGATCAATCCTAAGGAATAAGCATATTCCTGAACAGTTGATCACTTCAGCCCGAGCTCACAAGGAACTCCTCTCCAATGACTGAACTCTCACCACACTAACCATTCACTTCTCAAAACATACCCCATCTTACACATCCACCAGCTATTTATATAACTATAGCTGGACATACAATTGTCTAGTATTAAAAAGACAAAACCCTCTAACAACCTTTCCCGCCCAATAGAATTTGGAACCGTTCGAACCTATTATTAGGATCGTATCACTATCTCTCTTGTTGCCACCTCCATCCAGGGACTGTATTGTTCCTGCAATGCTGTCGCCTTACCAGCACAACCATTGTCTCCTCCTTCCCCTACATTCCTTGAAGCCTCCATCTAGGAAGTTGTGATAAGGCTCCATCATTTTGTGTCACCATACACTGTCCTAAGTGATCAAGAGGACGCAATCGGTCCAAGATCCCGTTGCCCTAGTTCCCTCAATCTCTAGTTCGATGACATGATCTTTTTTCTAGGACTTGTAATAATTTGGTATCAAAGCCAACGATGCTTGAATCGATCGAACCAATAGATTTGATGCTCGAGAGGATGCAAAAAATGATAATTGATTAGGTGATGGTGTTGGAGGCATGCGGCAATTGCCAACCTCACGACAAGATTGAATGGTCTTCTTCATTAACCACGTGGGAACGGGATGGGGCAAGCAGTTACCTGCACTGTGGCACGCCAATGAGCGTCCAGCCGGCCATTGCCAACCTCACGACAAGAGTGAATGGTCTTCTTCCTTAAGGGATAGGGCAAGCAGTTACCTCCACTGTGGCTCTCCATTCCATGCCTATACAGAAGGATCTCTCTGTGATCACAATGTGTTGTCACAATGCGCTGTGATCACTGTGGGTGCTAATGCTATTATCCCCTTGGTTTATTGACACATTGCAAACAAATTTTCACCAGCGCACAGAAGCTGACAGTGGAATGGATTAGCTTGACTGCATATCATCTAGTTAGATGGCCACTGTTATGGGCCGGGCCCCGGGACTCTGGGCTTTATCATCCGCTCGCGCTCTCAAGATTTTGTCCCTCCCATAACAGGGCCGCGGCCCGCACACCCCAACCCTTCTCAGCGCGTGTTCTCGGCGCTGCGGGGTGTTGAGGCACGGGGGATCGATCCCCTGACCTCCTTGATAGAAGCTCTTAACGCCAGCTCCTATCATCCAGCTGCATCGTGCAGTTGGATGATAGAAGCTGGCGTTAAGAGCTTCTATCAAGGAGGTCGGGGGATCGATCCCCCGTGCCTCAACACCCCGCAGCGCCGAGAACACGCGCTGAGAAGGGTTGGGGTGTGCGGGCCGCGGCCCTGTTATGGGAGGGACAAAACCTTGGGAGCGGGAGCGGATGATAAAGCCCAGAGTCCCGGGGCCCGGCCCATAACTGCCACAAATGTTGTTTCTTCGCTAAGACATGGAAAAAGCCCGTATGCCGCGGGAGGAATTTAAGCAGGTTTACACTATGCTCTATGATCTCACTAAAACAAACATGCCCAACTGGTGATTACTTAGAAAAGTTTCAAATCTTGTTTGTGCATGCTACGGACATATTACTGGAGTAACATGTAGCCATAGTTTCTACCCGGGCTACATGAGCGTCTCTGTTGAATGTGAAGTTTGAAGGTACGCAGTGTCTCTATTTGAATGTGAAGTTTGAAGGTCCCCCGAATCTTATTTTAACAATCAATCTGGCCCGAATCTGGGACCGCTGCATTCAACCGTTTCACATTGGGGATTACCACTGAATGCCTCCTCCCCCTCGGAATGGACTACCCGGCTGGAGGGGGGGAAATGGACCCTTGGGAGATGAGGTGAGACCATTGCATTGGTGTGAAAAATGTTAATGTTTGAGGTTAATGATGAGGAAGAGAATGACGAGCAGAGGAAAATGAACCAGAGATTTCCTTATTCACAAGTACTAGCATTCAAAATCCACAAACGGTGCGTGCACGGGTGGCGAATCGCTCTGTTTTGGTGTAGATCGATTTGGGCAACACAACTTCATCAGGGAATCTGTATCTTGGTTTCTGAGTTTGCAAGTTCTACTTCTACCGAGAGGAGAGATGCAAGTTGTCATGGCAAATGACGAACGACTTCCAAGCCCCAACATATGTGAGGTCGTCCAGTTGGAGGTCAATGATGATCTTTTTCACACAAATCTATTTATCATTTCCTTGGAAGGATTCAATGCCTAGAGTATATTGGCCAGGCATATTTGGGCTGATAGTTTGGGATTTCACGAAGCTCACCGTGACGCTTTAGTGGGTTACCTTTCTCCTCATCTGTGCTCTTGATGAAAAAGCATGATGGGTCCCAGCGTTTTTGCATCAACTACCGGGAGTTGAACGTGAAAACAATTAAGGATAAGTTTATACTTCTAGTGGTGGACAGTTTGAGTTATTTTCAAAGTTGGATGTGCGTTTGGGTTATCACCAGATTAGGATGCATGAAGGTGATGTAGAGTCATAGAGAAAATCTTTCAAACCAAATATGGACATTTTGACTTTTTGGTTATGCTCTTTGAGTTGACCGATGCTCCCTCCACGTTCCAGACCCTCATGAACGAGGCACTCCGACCTTTTCTTTGCAACTTTTTTTGGTGTTTTTCGACGACATTTTGATCAACATCACTACATGGGTTAAACATCTTCATTATGTCTGCCTGGTATTATGCCAGTTATTAGTGATTTCTTTTTTGGTTTGCACTTTCTTACTCTTAACTTTGTTTCCCAACAATCTAAACAAATTTCTTCAACCCTTAATCTCAGTTAGATTATAGTAGTTCAAGGTCTTAGTTGACAGTTTTTTGTTTGTTTTACTTCGCTTCCTGTGCAGATTATTAAGTAATCCTCGGACGGCAGTGATGATGTTGATGCTGCGGCAACGCACTCTTTTCTTCATAATGGAAAGATATGATGCGCATGATTTCTTTTCAGCATGTGCATTGCTTCATATAGTAGTTTTCTCCTACAGAAATAGAACAAGTTCTGCCGTGGCCCGTGGCAGACCGCGCGTAGCTGAATGTTATTTTTTTGTAGAATTTGTGGGAGGGTTTAGTTCCTGGCTGATTAAAAATCATTGAAAATGGAAGTTTGCGATTCATAGCACCTTTTTTTTCTGAGTTACTAAGAAACTGTTGTTATTTTTTTAAATTTGTATTCGTTTTGCAATTTGTATGCTTTTCATAGGATGTTATAATTTTTTCAAGTTTTACTGTGATGCTTCATTTTTTAAATTACTGACATATGTTAAGTGTGATTCATAGCACCTCTCTCTCTCTCTCTCACTATTATTCCTCTATGTATGGATTTTATGAAGATAAAAATGATATAAAAATACGAAAACCTCAATTTAAGAAGAGGTCAAATGTATAATTAATGCAATAGAGATATTTGCTCCATTCAGCTGGTAGGTTATCTCTATGAAGCTTCTAGATCGATCGGAACTTAATTTAGTTGCAGCTTCTTCTCAATCAAGATTTCAAATATCAGAGTTCGGACAAGTAGCCTTCGGTCCGAATATTTGGGATCAAAATTTTCCTAGTTCAAACACAAGGAGTACGTCGTTGTATGATTTTCGGCTCCGATCTTCGCTCCGATGAGACCGTAGAAGACATCAAAGTTTCCTACAATGTTGAAGGTTTTGGTTTTTTTCGTTCCTTTGTTTTTTCTTGTTCCGGATCAATTTCTCCTCATTTTATCATGTCTGTATGTATGTCATGATGTGATTGTAGCGGATTTTTATTCTCGACTTTAGGCATATCCTCCATTTTATTTGGGGTGTTTTCTCCGTCCCGCTACTGAAAATTTCACATCCATTAGTCCATTAATAGCTCACAAAAAAAAATCCAAATTAATAGTCCTAAGTATTGTATATTTTAGTTGGAAGACCATCAAAGACTCTCCCATATTTACCCACTAATTAATAATAAATTATTGATATTTTATTGTTTTGTCTTACTTACACTACTTTAATTTGATCTTTGACCCTAGACTTTTTTTAATTGTTTTATTTAATTTGATCTTTGACCATTGACTTTATTTAATCTTTAATCTCATGGGCTATATATATGATTCACAGACCTTAATTCTCTTGTTTTATTATATTATAGACTTATAGTGGTTCCCTTTTAATTGTTTTAATTAATTATCTATATAATTAGCACGTGCATGTCATCTTTACACATGCTCTCAATATTCACGTGCTTTTTTTTGCATGTGTTATTGAGCACCCTACTTAGCTTATTTTTCACGTGTATTTTTTCTTCCACATTATATATATTAAAGAAAAAATAGTTTAGTGAGTGATTTTATTGGCCCCTTTTTCTTTCTAATTCAATATTTTTTTATAATTATAATATTTTTGTTATTAATTGAATGGCTGTGATCTTACATATTTAATGATCTATATATCACCCATTAACATGCATACATTCCCTTTATTAATCTCCACAATTCTTCTCCTTTCACATGCATACATCCACTGTGACTTTTCACAGTGTTTATGATTTTGGATATTATTCGATCAAAATCCTAACTAACCGAAGGTTGCCGGGACTATAGAGGACTTCTTAGGTTTGGTCGGCATTTTCTTTGGAGACAGTATTTGATGCAAAGCATATGATAAGATACTTGTAGCGGATCGCTCGGGTGCTCTGGTAGACCGGTCGAATTGAATCATCTTAGCTCGGAAGCGAACTGAGCGTGCAAACAGTCAATGAGTGAATTAGTAAGTGACACAAGAACTTTTAACTTGGAAAACCCGGAAAGGGTGAAAAACCACGCGACCGGAGCTGTGCCGGCCAACTTCCACTATCTTCTCGGGGGTTACAATTAGAAATTAAGAACTCGAGCGCGACAGACCGCTGCTCGTTACAATGATAGAGAGAGGGAGAGAGAGAGATAACTCCGAGGGTGACAGGCCACCTCTCGAAAAACTAAGTGTTTCTTCTTCTGAGAACAGTGGTGAGAACAAAAGTGAGAACGCTGAGTCGTCTTTCGCTTCCTTCGAAGACTCGAAGGAGATCTTCAAACGCCGAAAGATAATTCTAAGGAAATCTTCAAATGAGCTCTCTCGGGCGTAGAAGGCAAGGTCCCCTGAAATGAATGACCAAGGTCCCATGAAATTCGGAGCACACGGATCGTCATTTTTCATTAATGACCGTTTCGCCCTTCGGGCAGCTTCGGTGAGGTGATAAAGGCGACGGACGGGTCCTGCAATCTGATAAATTAGGAAACGTTAACTGCACGCGTGTCGGGAACGTGGAAACGTTCTGAGCGCGCGAGAAAGTGTTCTGAGCGTGCAAAGAACACGGGAGCGTTCTGGGCGCGCAACGAACACGAGAAGCGTTCTAGGAGTGCGACGAATACGAGAAGCGTTCTGAGTGAATGGAGAACAAATGAGCGCTATCGGGAAGCGGTCGTTGTGAAAGTGAGGATGCGCCCTCCAAAAATTGCGTTATTCAGGAAGTAAGAAACCGCCTCCCCCGCGAGGCAGGGGAGGGGGTGGTGCTTTGGCCGCACCCCGAGGGTGGTGCTTTGGCCGCACCCCGAGGGGGGTGCGGCCCCGGCTGGCCGCACCCCAAAGGGGGGTGGGTGCGGCCCCGGCTGGCCGCACCCCAAAGGGGGGTGGGTGCGGCCCCGGCTGGCCGCACCCCAAGGGGGGTGTGATTCGACCGCTCCCCCCATGATGGGGGGTGCGGTTGGGCGAAATCGTACGACGACGGACCTATTCGCCCCCACTAAGTCCAGCTCGTGGGTTTGATCCATTTGACCCCCACTATCTCTATTTTCACGGGGTGCTTTGTGAGTTTCTATAAATTATTGGGTGCACATCAATATGCAATGGGTTTTATGGTGGGCTTGATCGGGTTGCGAAGATCCTTAGAGTGGACTGTGCTGTGGGAAGATGTCATCAGGCCAGATCAGATTGTCTGTTGAAGTTATATTTCTAATGCCATCAACAAAGTCCATCTTTACTTAAGACATCGATGATTTTCCGGTCAAACCCGTGTTTTTCAGCCGCGACCTTAGCCCCTGCACGCAGGCACCTCCGAGCACGGCATGCAAAGAGCAAAGTGCCGCGTGGCAAATTTTGCGACATCGCCATGTCTGAGTGCACACTCGGCTCACTCTAATGCTGAGATGGTTCAACTCGACCGGTCCACGAGAGCGTCGAGCGACCCGCAGCAAAGCTATTTTTCTAATCCCATCAACAAAGTCCGTCTTTAATTAAGACACCAATGTGGCAGCGGTCATGGAATGTGACGAAATCTGCAAATTTTACAAGAAACAGCAGGGGCGCCACAGACGACTGCGGAGTCACGGCCACATTCCACATGATCGACATTGCGCGAAATCCGCCCCGTCACGCCTCCAGATTATGAGGCCGGTGGAGCTAAGTTCTAGGGTTGTTCACAAATAGTATAGTTAGTGAATAGTTTGAGATTGGATTCGTGAAAATTCGATTAAAATTTGTATTTTTCGAATTGGAATCCGGATATAAATAATTTTATTCTTGTTCGAAGGATTCGCGAATAATTCTCAAATAGTAAAATATATAGTTAAATAAATTATATATATGTAAATAAATATTAAATATAATTATATTTAAATCTTATATATAATTAAAGATTATAAAATTTAAATTCTAATTCGAATCCATTGGTCTATGGAGTATATCATGCGGTTTCCATTGGATATATGGAGGAGCGGTCAATGGTCAAAAACTGCTCACATATTCAGCACGTTGGCTTACGTGTCTTGCCGGCGGCGGACCCACTGACAAAGGCCACTGTATATCTGCGCACGAGAAAGGCCGCCGTCGTCTTCCTCGCCTCGATCATGAAAACTTATTCTAGTCCCCCAGCTCAACAAAATTTATTATGAAGGTCTCCTCCTTCCCGTTCCAAACAATTTATTAATAAATCTATAAAAAATTAATAAAATTTTCATTCACCGAAACTATACAGTATATACATAAACGAAAGAAGGAATGAAATAATCGTAATTCAAATGATAAAAGCGTGGACGCCGGCCGGTTGAACAGAGAAGAAGTTGCAGGCGGCCGGCGCGTTAAACTTGGGGGAGTTCCAGGCTATGAAGAACTCCGGCGTACTTGTCGATTCCTTTCTTCGCAAAGATACCCCTCTTCAACTTGAGGAATACCTGCAGAGTCAGGAGACTATCCGATCCGGCCTGGTGGCATCTTCCCGCCGAACGCTCCACTTTGAGGGTCTCCGCAACCCGCTCCAGCCCACCGTACAGCCCGTCGCAGTACCTTATCATATGCTTCACGTCGAACACTCTGTCGCCGAAGATCTCGGCAACCAATCCCAAGAAGCCCGCCATTGTCGCCGGCAATCTCCCGCGGGTTAGGATTTTGATCAAATAACCAAAATCGTACGCGCTGTGGAATCCCACCCAGCTGACCGGGGAAGAGTCGTTCCAAATCAGCCCCGACGACAGCAGCAGTTCAGCGAAGCGGCGAGAGTCGATGCCCACCTCTCTGTTCTTGTTGAAATCAATGCCATTGTTGCGGAGCAGCTCAATGGAATCAGCCGCGCAGTGGTCGCGAAATATATCGAAATCGGAGAAGTTGAATTCCCAGACGAAGGCGAGGCCGCGGATGCCGAAGTTGGGGAGGTTGCCTTCAGCGTCGGAGAGGGAGATGCCGAGCTGAATGATGTGGAGCGCGTCGACGTTGGCCTTGATGAAAGCGTAGCGCTCGAGTGCGCTTTGGCGGCGGTGATGACAGAGCGGTCGGATCACGACGCCGGGGAATTCCGTGTCTATGGCGGCGAAGGGGAAACCCTTGGCGTGGGTGCGGATGAGCCTGAACTCCGACTCCAGATTGTAGGCCCACACCCGCCGGATGCATACCTGTTTCTCCACCGACGATGACATCGCCGGCGCCTGATTTCGATGATCAACGGATGGTTATTGCAGCAAATTCTGGGCGAGTGCGACTGATCATAGGGGCAGAGTACGGACTGGGGTGGTGAGGCTGAGGCTGAGGAGGAGGAGGAGGAGGGATTTATAGGCGATGATGATAATTAATATCGGGGAAAGTGGGGTGGCGGAGCGGTTCTACGAAACGGGAATGCCGTACGCGTGGCCCACATATGCCGTCAGTGGACCGAGTCCTTCGGCAGGAAATGCTGTGGTTTGTTTGGGCAGCTATCCGGGCAGCTATCAGACTCTCCGTTGGATCAGCCAAGCGGCAGTCTTGGGGGTATTATGCTACAGATCAATGAGCGATGGGCAGTGGTTTGTATGGGCAGGCGGGGCAGCTATCCGGGCAGCTATCCGGGCAGCTATCAGACTCCGTTGGATCAGCCAAGTGGCAGTCTTGGGGGTATTATGGTATAGATGAGTGAGGCTTCTGCTTCCCTCTCTCTCTCTCTCCCGACGCCAATATTATATAATACCAACACAAGTTGGTGTGAGTGGTTCACCACTCTCGCCCTTTAATAAGAGTTCAAGCTCGAATATTAGAAATGATTTGTGTTGCGAGAGCTTTACCATTTTGTGGGCTCGAACACGATTGCCGTTATTTGAATACAAATCATTTCTAGTCTTCTCTTAGGGCAGTAATGGAAGATATATTATATATTTATATGTGAATTTAGTTTTTTTTTTTTGAATTATTACGTGACTATTCTTATGAGAAATGAAAATCTGATTTTAAATATGGGTTTAGGGATCCTTGAACCGGCTCGGTCGAGTTTCAAATATTTGGTTTGATTCTAGATTTTATTCTTTTTATCCACTATAAAAAAAATCTGAGTGCAATAACTTATAATTAAGTTATGGCATTTTGGCAGAATGCACCCCTCATTATCCTATGTTTGGCAGAATGCACCCTCAATTTGTTAATTTGGCAAAATGCACCCCCCCATTATGAATTTTTTGGCAAGCTGCACCCCAGGCTAGGGTATTTTCGTCTAAACAGTTAAAATTGAGTTATAACCGGGAGTTAGGTCATTCACTATTCCACGCCCTGTGGCCGCATCGTCTTCCTCGCGATTGTATTCCCTGGCTGCGACATCTCCGCCTTCGCCCGTCACCGAATCACGCAGCCCCTCGCGCTTTGGCCGCATCGTCTTCTTCGACTGCATCGTCTTCCTCGCGGTGTAAGCTCGCATCAGCTTCCTCGCGCTGTAAGCTCGCATCAGCTGCAAGCTCGCATCGTCTTCCTCGCATCAACTGCAAGCTCACATCGTCTTCCTCGCGCCTAGCTATTATCAGGTATAACATTTTATTTCAGTGAGACTTCATTTCCGAGCCATTGTTAGGCCTGCAATCTTCCTTGTTTCCGAGCTGTATTTCAGTGAGTCTTCATTGTTTCCAGACTTACATTTCTGTTTTTTTGCTGTATTTCAGTCCTGCACCTAGACTTACATTTGTGTTTTTTGCTGCATTTCAGTCCTGCTTTTAATTTCTGAGCTATTGTTAGGCCTGCATTCTTCATTGTTTGAGTAGTAGCTATTTTGAGGTTTTTTATGTATGTAGATCTATTTTTGTTAAATTGCGTGGATATAGAATGAGAAAATATCTTGATCGAGGAAAATGAATTGCAAGATATAAACAGTACCAGTGATTCAAATAGCAATGCAGAAATATCTGATAACAACGATTCATTGTTTTCTGATGATTTGGTGGAGAGTGATTTTGAACTAGATGATGCTATCTTTGATGAGAACATTGATGAAGTATTCAGTTGGTTGGCTACAAGGATGAACAGAAACTAATTTGAGTGCACATGTTGGAATACAAGTTAGGGAGTACGGTAGTCATTCTTCATCAACTTCTGAAAAGGGCAAAGTACCCCATATTCAAATTTACCAAGGCAATGCAAATGAATCTGAATTTGAGTTTGAGGTTGGGTTATGTTTCAATAGTGCTTGTGATTTTAGAGAGGCAGTGAGGCTATATGCTACGACGCAAGGGAAACCAATAATATTTACCAAAAATTGTAGCAATAAGATTCATTTGACTTGCGAGTGCGGATGGATTTTATTTGCGTCTTTCATATCTAAGAGTGAAAGAACATTCCAAGTTAAGACAATTAAATGGCAGCATACTTGTTGTAGGGTTTCAACTTCCGAACATTGCAAGTCAAAGTTCCTTGCAAAGAAGTACGAGCAGCATATTAGGAGTAACCCAGAATGCATGGCCAGCAAACTCAATGCAAGAGATAATGCAAATGGAGAATAAAACTCCTCTTAGCATTTGGAAAATGTATAGAGTAAAACAACATGCAAATAAGTTAATTAGTGGCACTGAAATGGAGCAATATGCGAAGTTGTGGGATTATTGCGAAGAAATATATAGGACTAATCCGGATACAACAATCAAGCTTAAATGCAGGCACGATGTTTCCTCTCAAACATGCATTTTCAAGAGACTGTACATATATTGAGGTGCATTGAAGAAAGGTTTTATGAGTGGATGCAGACCTATAATAGGTTTGGATGGGACCCACTTAAAGACTACTACAGGTGGCATTTTGTTATGTGCAGTTGACATTGACGGTAATAACAATATGTTTCTTATTGCTTATGCTTTAGTTTTGAATGAGAATACAAAGTCTTGGAAATGGTTTATAAGTTTACTTATTGAAGATTTATGCATCGAAAATAGTCATATGTGGACTTTAATATCAGGTAAGCAAAAAGGATTAATAAATGCAATTGAAGAATTGTTGACTAATGCCGAACATAGGTTTTGTTTAAGACATATATACAATAATTTTAAACAAAAATTTAGAGGCCTACAACTCAAAGAACTGTTATGGAGGGCAGCATCCGCTACAAGAATTGTTGATTTCAACAATGAAATGGAGAAATTAAAGGCATGTGATAAGAAGACTTATGATTGGGTTAAAGAAAGGCATGAAAGGCATTGGGCAAGGGCTCATTTCAGTACTTGGTCAAAATGTGATATGTTACTTAATAATTATTGTGAGGCATTCAACAAAGTTATTTTAAAGACTAGAGATAAACCAATAATAACAATGTTGGAAACGATCAGGGTGATTTTAATGAAGAGACTCCACACTCAAAGGGACAAGATTGCAAAATTCAATGGAGAGGTATGCCCAACTATCCAAAAAATATTGGAAAATAATAAAAAGAATGCACATGGCTATATTTTGGGATGGAATGGGCATGATAAGTTTGAAGTTAATGGGTGGGCAGGAGATAAGTGAACAGTTGACTTGAGTTCCTACAGTTGCAGTTGCAGACGGTGTGATCTCACATGCATTCCATGTGTGCATGCTACTACATGCATATTTTATCGAAGGGAACATGTTGAAGACTACGTGCAACATTGGTACAAGAAAGAGATATTCATACGGGCTTATGAGCACTTACTAAATCCAATAAATTCACAAAAGGAATGGCCAATAGCAAACTTGAATCCAATTGTGTCGTGATCTACTATTCAGAGGAAGCCCGGAAGGCCTTTACAACATGCTAGACGATTAGAGGAAGATGAATTGGACACCAAAAAATATGGCATTAAAAGACATGGTTTAAAATACTCATGTTCTCATTGTGGGTTGAGAGGTCATAATAAAAGAAATTGTCCAGATGCTTCCAACAGACCGAATACAACATTGCCTTCATCAAGTATAAAGAGATCCAAAATTCCGGTAAGCATAAATTCATCTAATACGTTTTAATAATATTTTAAATATTTGATTGTTTAATAATCAAATGATATTCTTTTGTAGGTGCGGAGGACATTTTGAGCTTTGAAACATATCTACATGCCTAGTAAGCAACATTGGTACCTGGTAAATAATATTGTATCATTCAACATATTTTTTATGGTTTTCATGTTTCAATATTTCTTATGACAATGACTTCATAATATGTAGGTGATCCACTTGAATGGTGTGTTGAAGAAAAATTTTGCTATATGAAGATGCTACATAAAAGGACCGGCCTAATTTTGCATTTTTTTTTGTTGTATTTGATTGAGGATCGGTGTACTTTTGTGTAATGACACTTGAATAATTTGTTATTTATTTTGGACCGTTTGGGTTATTTTAATTTGAAACTTGAACATTATTTTATGTTGAATATCTTGAATGTAAACAGTTATGTACAACTCTCATTCTCCGAGGGTGGACCCCCCCAAGGCCACGTAGGCAGAAGTCAAAGTCAAAGAGGTCAACACAGAGCCCGGCAGTTCAAGGCAGAGAAGAGAAGACCTCGGCGAGTATGCAGGCAATACTCGCCAGGTTGGCGAGTATGGAACAGAAGACCTGGCGACTATTGGCCCGGCGTGTGCGAGCAGCACCCAATACTCGCCAGATGGGCGACTATGGCATGATACTCGCCGAGTAACCCATAGTCGTCGGGTTGGGGGCTGGGCTATAAAACCTCCTACCCCTTGGTTTTCCTATAAATAGGACCTCAGGGGTACTTGGATTGGCACCTGGACTTGAGCTTTCGAAACCCTGCTCTTGCATTCTGGAACCTGTCGCACTTGGCCGCTACTCCCGGTACTAGCCAAGTCGGTGCCTTCCTCGTACCCTGCTCGACCGTTCTTTGGTCTTGGAGGGGAAGTCTCTTCGGAGCTTCTGGGTACGTGGTGGGACCTCCCTGCCGCAACACCTGGGGTCCTGTGTGTTGCTCTTCTAGCTCTTCAGTAGTCGCCAGCTTAGTCGTCTCGTTGGACTGCTAGGCGAGTAGCCTCCGGCTGCATCGGTCCGAATCTTGAGGTCAGGATTTTCCTGACGTCAACACTTTGGTGCGGTGAGCGTGGACCGCAGTCAGAGAAGGAAAGTTCGGCAAGAAGGCGAGATGGTCGTAGGTGGCGACCATGAGGAGGAGGTCGGCAACTCGACGGGAACTGGCAGGTTCGTGACGCTGGAGGTTTTCGAAGCCTTCGCGCAGCGCATGGAGGGAGCCATGCGAGCAGCGCTTCAGCCGCGCGCCGAGGTCACGGCGACCTCGCCACATCGCCCGGTTCTGACCAAGGGAAGGAGTCCCCCTCGGCGAGCAGGAAAGGAGCACGTGGAGGATGAAACCGAGTGACCAAGGAGGTCGCAACTCTACCAGCAGACCTCGCAAAGGATCCGCTTCCGCGAAACGAAGGAGCAGGCGAGATACCAGGATACTCGCCCATATGGCGAGTATGGTGGTGATACTCGCCAGGTGAAGGATCATCGCCGAGTAGGAGGGAGGAGCCCCTTCTGCGAGGAGATCATTGCCGCACCGGTGCCAGAAGGATTCATAGATCCCGCGATGAATTATTGCTCGGGGAGAGACGACCCTATCCGTCGAGGGAAGAGACGTAACCAGAGGAATAGCTGGAGGAGGAATAGGGATCGGGTCAGCCAAGGATGTCAAGGAAGTATCAAGGCCGGGGAAGTAGGAGTGAGTTTTGGAGAAGCGGAGCTCGGATCTTTCCGCAAAACGAATTTCCACCAAGCCTACCGCCAGAATGTCGCTCCGACCTCTCAAGCACCACCCCCGCTAGAGGAAATCACCTTCTCGGAGGAGGGCATGTTAAGGGATGCGAATCCCTTCCATGAGGCCCGTGTGATTGATGCGATCGTCGAAGACTTCACCGTCAACCGAATCCTGGAGTGCAACGGGGGATCTGTCTGTGTCATCTTTACGTCGTTCTCACGAACACGTTTGACAACCTGGAGGTCGAGATAATCAGGATGATGATCCTGGATTTCTTAAGTAAGCAAAAGGCGGACGCGGCAGGAAGATCAGCCGCCGTCGGGAAGCTTAACACATGGAACGGCGACAACTTGAAAGGGTTTGGCTCCTGAACGGGAGTATGTACACATCCCACCCCTGTAAATTTGTTATCCATAAATAAAACCATCACCTCCCTGAAACATGGGAAATGGTGAGTCTTTTGTCTCTTTCGGCTATGTGTTTTCAAGAAAGAAGAAAGCGAGCGAAGCCGATCTCCACGCTAGGTTGGGAACTGAGCCTCCGACTTAACCCTCGTAAAAACTCAGAACGGATGATGGGACAGTGCCTCGGGTGTGCGTTCCCTTAAGACCAAGCCTCTGCAATGACGGCCGAGATCAGCTCCCCCTTGCACGTTGGCCGCGGTTCCCACCGACCGCACTTCTCGTCCGACTGTAGAGATTACCAGGAAGAAGTCTGGACGCCGACCTTCCGATTCGGCGAAGAGATGATCGATTTAACTAGCTCAGGGGACCCTTGAATAAAGGTGTCGTGTACCCTCAAGCCGTTTTTTCTAAAATATTGTGTCCGATCATGTGAGTTGGTGTGCTTAAGTGTGCTTAACTCCCTCCTAATTTGTTGAGCAACAGGAAGCAGGTTTGATCCACATCCAGCATCCAAGTAGGGTGGAGGCCTCGGGATGGTATGTCCCCTTGGACCTTCCCGACTGCCACTCCGTGCTTGACGTCGTCCTGCATCAACATACCACACCGCAAGTTGGAAAGCGAGCCTCCGGCTCAACCCTCGTAAAAACTCAGAACGGATGATGGGATAGTGCCTCGGGTGTGCGTTCCCTTAAGACCAAGCATCTGCGATGACGGCCGAGATCAGCTCCCCCCTCGCATGTTGGCCGCAGTTCTCACCGACCGCACTTCTCGTCCGACTAGAGAGATTACTAGGGTAAAGTCTGGAAGCCGATACTCCAACTTGAGAAGGGAAGCGATCGATTCGACCGGCCAAAGGATGGAGACGTTCCAGCACCCAAGTAGGATGGAGACCTCGGGAGGGTGTGTCCCCTTGGATCTCCCCGACCGTCATTCCCTACTTGACGACATCCTCCGTCGACATCTGGTATCCAAGAAGGATGGAGGCCTCGGGATGATGTGTCCCTCCGGACCTCCCCGACTGCCATTCCCTATCCCTTCTCTCATAAAAAACTCCCTTAAATCTCATTAAATGATTTTTATAGGCTCTTCACCTGGTACAGAGCGAGGCCTTGAGAGCATGTGTCCTTCGGAACCCTCCAAGTCGCCTCCACAGCTCGACTCCACCAAGGGAGATATTGAAGAGTGCGAGTATACATGCGCGAGTACCTAGGCGAGCATACATGTGCGAGTACCTAGGCGAGCATACATGCGCGAGTACCTAGGCGAATATACAGGAGCGAGCATGATATGCGAGTATGCAGGTGCGAGAATGAAGAAATGCTCAATCTCGCCGCGATCCTAAGAGCCTAGCGAGCACTCACTCTCGCCTCGAGCCTAGGAGCTTAAGCGGCATTCAGACAATAAAGCAAACACCAAGGAAACAGGCGAGCAAAAGTTTTGACTTTTTCGTATGTAAATATTTGATGTCTATAACAAAAGAATCTTCAAGGTGTTTACAAAAGGTCGCCGGACGAGCAAAAAAGGGTGCCCAGGCGACTAGGCGACATTCTCGCCATCAATATCTACATCTGGCTCGCCGCCACCATCATCGTCATCAACATCATCATCGCCGTCATCATCATCATCGTCATCCTCGTCCCCGGAATCGTCATCCTCAGCACCACTGGACGGCGGTGAGGGTGCTCGCAAGGGGGAGGTGGACTCCTCGGCGAGCAGCGCAGGGATGATGTCCTCCACTGTCAACTCCATTGCCGCCGGCTTCAGGAGATCGTCCGCCTTCAGCTGACTCAGGATGACGGTCCCAGTAGCTCGCGCGATCTCTCGACGAACGCGTGGCATATCGTCGCCATGCATCCGGATCTGCTTGCCGACCCTAGAGGGGCCCGCCACCGCTGGCTGTTGCTCGGCAGGCCGAGTTTCCAGCTCAGCGATGCGAACTTGGGCGGCCTCCAAAGCCAGCCGAGTTTCATCCAGCTCTTTCTCCAGCTGGGACATCTTTGTCGCCATCTCCACCTCGGCGATTTTCAAAAGCAAGAAGACACACAAAGTCAGCAAGTTAGTCGGCAAAATGGCGACTATCCCGGAGGCGAGTATCATAGAGAAGCGAGTACCTCATGCTCCTTCGCCTTGAGCCCCATGGCGATCATTTTTCTTTGTGCTGATCCGGATCACCTCCTCGTACTCCAGCAAACTCCTCGCCGTCATGTGCGCCAGCTCGACGGAGCGCAGCAGAGATCGCGAGGTCTGGTGTGCCAAGTACTCGGCAGGCTCCTCCCGCAGCCTCTCAGCGTCCTCGCGACCATAGACGGCGTGGAGCACGTCAAAGGCCTCGCCCTTGTCCTCCCAGTCCTCCGACCAGGGCGGGAGGTTGGAGCTCAGAGACACCACATGGTCGCCCTCCGACCAGGTCACCAAGGGGCGACCATAGAGATCCTCGCCACGCCCACCCAGGTTGAAGTTCGGATGGGTAAAAGGCTCGCCGGCCTCTGAAGGATCTGCCTTCTTACCGAGGTCCCTATGAGCGACCTCCTTCTTCTTCCTTGAGGGCTCGGAGGACTCGCCTCTCTCCTTCCGCTTCTTCGACGGCTTCGACGGCTCGGATCCTTCGCCGACGATCAAGGGCTCATCGCCTCCTGGCGACAAGTCTATGGGCGAGTAGACCCCTTCCCCGCGAACAGAAGTCCCCGCACCTCCTTGTGTGGAAGCCGTCGCCTTCACCACCGCAGGAAGAAGCTCGCGCGGCAGGACATGGACTGCTGCAGCAAGAAGAGTAATAAGTCCAGTTAGTCGCCAAGATGAAGACGAAGAGCGAGTATTGCGAATACTCGCGCGGTGGATTACCTTCGCCTGCGAAAACCTCAGCGAGTTCATCTACTCGCCTCCTCCAGTACACCACATCAAGGCGACGACCTTTGAAAGCCTCGAGCAGCTTCTCGCCACCCTCGCTTAGGAAGGAAACCCCGAAGACGCTCTCCGGTGGCTGGAAGGACTTGTCAGGGACGGCTTGAAAGTCGCCAGCGATGACGACTATTCGCTCTCCCCAGCGATGATTCTTGTTAGCAGTGCCGGCCAGCGTGCAGACGTGGCTGCAGAGGAAGACGACGCCCTCGCCAGTCGCCATGAAATGGAATACTCGCCTAAAGACCGACAGGTCGAAGGCTATTCCCTGGTCGCGCAGGTAGCATAGGAAGCCCACGATCATCGCCACCCCATTGGGGTTGATCTGGGCAGGGACTATCCCAAAGTAACGGAGTATCTGGGAGAACTCCGTCCACAATGGTAGTCGCAAGCCCACCTCGAAGTGGCGAGTAGGGATCACCCGCTCATTAGTCAAAAAGGTGTTTAGTCGCTCGCCCTGGCGAGGAAGCCTCGCGACATACCCTGGCGGGAGTGACTTCGCCCTGACGACCTCCAAATCTTTCTCAGTCGTGACTGCCTTCTTGAAGATGGTCGCCGCAAAATTCTTGGCGTGATTGACACGCCGGATGGTCGCCTCGTCAGTCATCTTTGAAAGGAAGGAAAGAAAGACGAGTATCAAAGAAAAGAAGGGGAAAGTGAGACGGAGGATACTCGCGCAAGAGTTAGGAAATCGCCAAAGCGTAATTAAGACTCACCCCCCCCTATTTATAGTGGTCGGGTAGCTTGGCGTATCGAGCACGACGGCGCGATCGGGAATAAGGGGGTGGCGAGTATCAAGTTATAATCGCCAATATCAACAAGCTCGTCATGCCTAAAGCGACGCGCAGACAATACTCGCCAAGGTAAAAGAAGATAGAAAAAATCAAGAAAACCATCGCAGAAGAAGAAAGCAGAAGCAAGTAATAAAAGACGAGTTTCTAATACTCGCCGAATAAATATTAAAAAAGAGTTCAGCAGTACAGGGATACTCGCCAAAAGGCGACATGACCTAGAAAGAAGAAAAATAAAGAAAAAACAACATCTACGGAGGAGCTTGAAGGTTCGCCTGAGTGTCTGGCTGTTGAGGTTGTCGCCCGACCCATCCCAAGCCGCGAGCTCGCCTGAAGTGCTCGGAGGCCACAGACATCGCGTCCTCGCCCTGACGTAGCTGGTCTTCGATCCTCGCCAGCCGACCAACCGAGCCCATGCTCGCGCGCATCCCCACCATCTCGTCATGGTGCAGTTGTTGGCGATGTTCGAGCCTCCCAAGTCTGCGCTCAAGCTCGTTGACCGACTGAAGGCGAGATTCCATAGCGACCAGCCGAGTATCGAACTCTTCCAGTCGAGAAACCCGCGCCTCCAACTCAGCCAGGCGACGATGAGCATCAATGCTCGCCAAGCGCTCAACCCGCGATTCGACATCAGTCAGGCGGCGATGAGGCTCGCAGATCGTTAAGCGCTCCAACTTGGATTCCAGCTCTAGGATTGCGCGAGTAGCCCTCTCCTGGTACTCGCGAGAAGGAAGCCCGACCGCGTCGATCAAGGCTCCTATGGGAGTACGAGCGCGAGCTGCAAAGAGGGCAAAAATATCAGAGCTTTGGCGACTGAAGGAACCAAGTGAAGATAGTGGCGACTATCATGAATGGCGACCAAATACCTGGCCGAGGACTACGAGAGCGATGGTGAGGAGAGCCCCTGCCTCGCTGGGGAGACGTGCTATGATGATGATCGCCTCGCCGAGCAGGATGGGATCCAGCCATCTGATCTCGGCTAGGAGGCGCGTTCCCACGACCGCGACCATCGCCTGGTCGTCCTCCTCCCCTTGGAGGAAAGAAGCCCGAGGAGCCCCCAGTCCCGCCACGGCGCGAGGACTCGCCCTGATGAGTAGAAGGCGCAGTAGAAGCCGAAGGGCGCTGGTCGCCCTGAAGAATTTCGGAAGGAGGGAACGGAGGAGGTGGCGGAAGCCCGCCTACGGGCAGCTGCGAGCTACTCGCTGTCCCCACAGACTGCAGAAGCGGTGGCGGTGGAGGCGGAAGCACGATGCCCGCTAAAGGAGCACGTTGCTCGCTCATCGGCCTCTTCTCCAGCGAGGAGCTGTGAAGAACTCGCCCTGAGCGACCTCCACCCCTAGGCGAGATCATGGGCGACGATCTCAGAGGAGGTGCGGCTAAAGGCTCCTCCTGAGCACCGATGGTGGAAGAATCTGCGAGCATAGAAGAAATATTCAGCAACCCGGACCAAGTCGAGGTCAGTTAAAAAAGGTGGCGAGTAGATTAATCGCACCTCGCACAGAAGCGAGATTCTCCAACGGATTCTGGGCCACGATCTCAGGAACGCTCGCCCCCTCGGCGACATTTGGAGCAGGAGGGTCAGCGGCCGGCGAGTCGCCCTCATTGGAGAGCCCCAGGTCGTCCAGCAGCTGCTGGTGTTGGTCGCCCAAAGGAGCAGCGACCTCTTCCTCGGCGGCTTTCTTCTTCTCCTTCTTCTTCTTCTTCTGGGCGAGCCTCTTCCTCTTCTTGGAAGATGGAAGGTCGCCCGATGCGGGATCCAGGTGAGGAGGGAGCGAAGAGCCATCAAAAAGGCCGACAAGGCCAGCCATGGCCGCCTTAGCCTCGGCAGCATAGTCGCGCACCATCTTGAGCGAGTTCAGAAAAGACGTTCCATCAGAGACCCCTGCCCCTCTATTTATAGAGCTCGAGCGTCGGCCAGCGAGATGGCGAGTATAGACCAATAATCGCCAGTAGGCAAGCTCGTCGAATGAAGGTTGGATGGTTCTTTCCGAGCAACTACGTTACTCGCAAAGAGCGGGGATTGTGTACAACCCTCATTATCCGAGGGTGGACCCCCCCAAGGCCACGTACGCAGAAGTCAAAGTCAAAGAGGTCAACACAGAGCCCGGCAGTTCAAGGCAGAGAAGAGAAGACCTCGGCGAGTATGCAGGCAATACTCGCCAGGTTGGCGAGTATGGAACAGAAGACCTGACGACTATTGGCCCGGCGTGTGCGAGCAGCACCCAATACTCGCCAGATGGGCGACTATGGCATGATACTCGCCGAGTAACCCATAGTCGCCGGGTTGGGGGCTGGGCTATAAAACCCCCCCTACCCCTTGGTTTTCCTATAAATAGGACCCCAGGGGTACTTGGATTGGCACCTGGACTTGAGCTTTCGAAACCCTGCTCTTGCATTCTGGAACCTGTCGCACTTGGCCGCTACTCCCGGTACTAGCCAAGTCGGTGCCTTCCTCGTACCCTGCTCGGCCGTTCTTTGGTCTTGGAGGGGAAGTCTCTTCGGAGCTTCTGGGTACGTGGTGGGACCTCCCTGCCGCAGCACCTGGGGTCCTGTGTGTTGCTCTTCTAGCTCTTCAGTAGTCGCCAGCTTAGTCGTCTCGTTGGACTGCTGGGCGAGTAGCCTCCGGCTGCATCGGTCCGAATCTTGAGGTCAGGATTTTCCTGGCGTCAACAAGTTACATCTTCAATACAACAGGTTCTGAGTTGTGTTTTGCATTTTGTTGTTGTATATATATGGTTCTAGCGGCCACTATCCTATCGGGTGGCGCCGCTGCCCTTTACTTCTTTTCTCCCACCGTGGTAATTTTGGGCGTCGTTTCAGCTCATATATGACATGATAGGATTAGAAGATTCAACCCATTTGGGCTGGCTCGCCCCATAGAAGAAGTTCTGGCAGAGAAGGGACTTGATTGGAAGAGGCGTGATTGCCTTCATGCCATCCGCTGGGAAGAAGCTTCATGCCATCCGCTGGGAAGAATGACATGGGAAGAAGCTTCATGTTATCCGCAGCAGAGCCTCCATTCGTCGAACGCAGGGGTCCCGCCATTCGACCAGCGGCGGCACGCGTTCGTCGAACGCAGGCGTTACGCGTTCGTCGAACGCAGGCGTGCCGCCGTTTGTCGAACGGCGGAACGCGTTCGTCGAACGCAGGAGGCACTCCTGCGTTCGACGAGCGGTTGGGTCTCAGCGTTCGTCGAACGCAGGAGTGCCGCCGTTTGTCGAACGCAGGGGTCCCGCCGTTCGACGAACGGCGGCACGCGTTCGTCGAACGCAGGCGTCTCAGCGATTGTCAGTAGAGTCCTCCTGCGTTCGACGAACGCGTAACGCCGTTCGACGAACAACGGCCCTCCTGCGTTCGGCGAGGGCTGGGCTTCTTCCCAGCGGTTGGGTCTCAGCGTTCGTCGAACGCAGGCGTGCCGCCGTTCGTCGAACGCAGGGGCCCCCGCCGTTCGACGAACGCTGAGACCCGTTCGTCGAACGCAGGCGTCTCAGCCTATTCAAATTTGCCGAAGGCCGCCGTCGCGGCCGAATGCCACCTTCGCAGCCGAAGGCCGCCGTCGCGGCGGCCTAAGGCCGCCGTCGCGGCGGCCTAAAGCCGTCGTGGAGCAGTGAGCACGGGCAATGCCGCAGGCCGCCGTCGCGGCGGCCTAAAGCCGTCGTGGAGCAGTGAGCACGGGCAATGCCGCAGGCCGCCGAGCGGCCGAAGGCCGCCGTGGAGCAGCGAGCACGCGCCGAGGAGCGGCGGCCGAAGGCCGCCGTGGAGCAGCGAGCATGGGCGAAGCCCGTGCAGAGCTGCTAGTATATATATATATCTTTATTATATAAGGGAAGACCAAAGGTGCCATGGTGAAACATTTTAATCCAAAAATACCCCTCAATTTTTCCAACGCTCCTTCTCATTTCTTTGGGCTTGCTTTTGGTTATTTGATAATTAAGTTATAAAGATATAATAAATAAAACTGCTATGACCTCTGCTCATTAATTAAAAGTCTGCCCTTACCGCCTCTGCGCTTTCCGCCAGTCCGACTATCCCGCCGAAAGCAACTCCGCCAGCATCTTCCTGCGACCGCACCGTCCTTATTTCTCCTCTCCGCACGCCATCGTCGCGTCTTCGCACATCTTGCCTCGACTGCCACCCGCAAGAGCTACTCCACGGTGCTCTTTCTCCATAGAGGTATAACCCTACCTCCTGCCATTTTGTTCTCCATAGTGCTCCTTCTCCACAGGTTCTTCACGGCGCTCCTCCACGGCAAGAGCTTCTCCTCCGTCGAAAGAGCATCTCCTCTACGGTGCCTCACCGCAATAGCTTCTCCTCCTCGACACCCGCAATAGCCAAACTCCTCACTGTAAGCGACATTGGTCTGCCGTTCTTTTTCTTACTCATCTCCTCTACAGTGCTCTCTGCCGGTGATTTCAGTTTCTGATTAAGAGATAATTTTAGTTTTTGTAGATGATTTTAATCTTCACAACTCACTCCTCGCAAACTCCTCCACGGTAAACCCTCCTTGAGAGCTCCTCCTCGAGGAGAAAGGAACCAGAGGGCTGCGAGGCTGCGACATTCTATCTTCTGCAACATACTCCAAGATGATTTCCCATCTTCTCTGGCCAGACATGGAAGGGAGCAGCGACACAACGTCGATTCAAGCTTTCAGGTTTGGTTTTTTTCCTTCACCTGTTCGCGGTGGTGCCGCTCCGCCCCTTCCAGCTTATTTTGATCCTCTTCTCCTCTTCAGTTTGTGCAAGGTAGGTTTCTCTTTGGGCTTTCTGCTTCGAGCATTTCAGGCCTGTACATTCTTCTCCCATTCTCCTTCTTCTTATCTCTCCCTACACATTCTTCTCCCTGTCTTTAATATGAACATTGCAGCAGGAAGAAAGCTGGGCTTCCCCTTGGAGACATCTCCAGCTTCCACGATTCAAAATATGGTATGCCCTTTTGCATTGCAGGAGAGAATATTTTTTAAATTTACTCCCCTGCACTTCACGTGTTTGATCTATTGCTCGAACCAGAAGATTTAATACATTTCCTACCATGAACGTGTTGGTTTGTGTCGTTGTTATTTGCAATTTATACCTCATATTTGTGTTCTTTTTAGGTGAAAAGGTTTATGCGGATTATAGTTGTCTACATAATTGAAATATGATAGGATCTTAGAATTGCAAGAAATGGCTTTTAATAAAATAATTTACTGCTTACACGTGTTGGTATGTGCCATTGTTATTTGCAATTGATACCATATATTTGTGTTCTTTTAAACAAAAGGTTTCTTCTGATTATAGTTGTCTACATAATCAAAATATGGTAGTAGCTTTGCATTGCAAGAATGTTTAAAAAAAATTATTTTACTTTCTACATTGGATTTACCGCATCTTTTATTTGAACGGGATGATTTAATTCATTCTTTGCCTGCTTGCAACTTGAAGATTTTGATTTGGGCATTAATTTATTGCAATGAATCCAGGGCATTGCAAGAAGGCTGGTGATGTAAGCATTGGATGTGGCAGCTGTCAAGAGATTGGGCATGTTGATCATGGGAAAACTACAATGACAGCAACAATAACTAAGGTTTAGCTTCATTGAAATTATTTATTCATATTTTTAAGTCATTCTTATTCCAAGTGAAATTCTACAAATATTTTGGAATTCATACTTGGAATTAATATTGTGGCTCTGGTTGTTGCCCTGGAACCGACGAATTGAGGTACTATTTCATTTTTTATGGTTTATAAATTTGTATAATTTTGAATCACCTCTTAAAAAATGCAACTCCTCATGATCTTCTTTTTCTCAGATAATACTTTAAAAGCAACATCCATTATTTTTCTTGATGAGTCATAATCATCTTTTCTATCTGAATCTTTTAGTTCAAATGTTGCAAAGATCCAAGTGATCAAGAGTATAAGCAAATAATTTTTGTTGACTATGTGAAAGAAGTCAGCTTGGCAAAGGATATGAAAGACCAAGATTAAATATATATACTAGATTTCAATTTGCGAGAGTCCGTCTAGCGGAGTCACCTCGGGGGGAAAATCACTTACCCTCCCTAGGAGGTCAACCTGGCCTGCCGTCTAGTGAGAGCCCGGTCAGCGGAACCATCCAAGGGGAACATCACTTACCCTCCCTAGGAGGTCAACCTGGCCTGCCGTCTAGTGGGAGCCCGGTCAGCGGAACCATCCAAGGGGAACATCACTTACCCTCCCTAGGAGGTCAACCTGGCCTGCCGTCTAGTGGGAGCCCGGTCAGCGGAACCATCCAAGGGGAACATCACTTACCCTCCCTAGGAGGTCAACCTGGCCTGCCGTCTAGTGAGAGCCCGGTCAGCGGAACCATCCAAGGGGAACATCACTTACCCTCCCTAGGAGGTCAACCTGGCCTGCCGTCAAGTGGGAGCCCGGTCAGCGGAACCATCCAAGGGGAACATCACTTACCCTCCCTGGGAGGTCAACCTGGCCTGCCGTCTAGTGAGAGCCCGGTCAGCGGAACCATCCAAGGGGAACATCACTTACCCTCCCTAGGAGGTCAACCTAGCCTGCCGTCTAGTGGGAGCCCGGTCAGCGGAACCATCCAAGGGGAACATCACTTACCCTCCCTAGGAGGTCAACCTGGCCTGCCGTCTAGTGGGATCTCGGTCAGCGGAACTATCCAAGGGGAACATCACTTACCCTCCCTAGGAGGTCAACCTGGCATGCCGTCTAGTGGGAGCCCGGTCAGCGGAACCATCCAAGGGGAACATCACTTACCCTCCCTAGGAGGTCAACCTGGCCTGCCGTCTAGTGGGAGCCCGGTCAGCGGAACCATCCAAGGGGACCATCACTTTCCCTCCCTAGGAGGTCAACCTGGTCTGCCGTCTAGTGGGAGCCCGGTCAGCGAAATCATCCAAGGGGAACATCACTTACCCTCCCTAGGAGGTCAACCTGGCCTGCCGTCTAGTGGGAGCCCGGTCAGCGGAACCATCCAAGGGGAACATCAGTTACCCTCCCTAGGAGGTCAACCTGGCATGCCGTCTAGTGGGAGCCCGGTCAGCGGAACCATCCAAGGGGAACATCACTTACCCTCCCTGGGAGATCAACCTGGCCTGCCGTCTAGTGAGAGCCCGGTCAGCGGAACCATCCAAGGGGAACATCACTTACCCTCCCTAGGAGGTCAACCTAGCCTGCCGACCTAGCCTGCCGTCTAGTGGGAGCCCGGTCAGCGGAACCATCCAAGGGGAACATCACTTACCCTCCCTAGGAGGTCAACCTGGCCTGCCGTCTAGTGGGAGCCCGGTCAGCGGAACCATCCAAGGGGAACATCACTTACCCTCCCTGGGAGGTCAACCTGGCCTGCCGTCTAGTGAGAGCCTGGTAAGCGGAACCATCCAAGGGGAACATCACTTACCCTCCCTAGGAGGTCAACCTGGCTTGCCGTCTAGTGGGAGCCCGGTCAGCGGAACCATCCAAGGGGAACATCACTTACCCTCCCTAGGAGGTCAACCTGGCCTGCCGTCTAGTGGGAGCCCGGTCAGCGGAACCATCCAAGGGGAACATCACTTACCCTCCTTGGGAGGTCAACCTGGCCTGCCATCTAGTGAGAGCCCGGTCAGCGGAACCATCCAAGGGGAACATCACTTACCCTCCCTAGGAGGTCAACCTGGCCTGCCGTCTAGTGAGAGCCCGGTCAGCGGAACCATCCAAGGGGAACATCACTTACCCTCCCTAGGAGGTCAACCTAGTCTGCCGTCTAGTGGGAGCCCGGTCAGCGGAACCATCCAAGGGGAACATCACTTACCCTCCCTAGGAGGTCAACCTGGCCTGCCGTCTAGTGGGAGCCCGGTCAGCGGAACCATCCAAGGGGAACATCACTTACCCTCCCTGGGAGGTCAACCTGGCCTGCCGTCTAGTGAGAGCCTGGTAAGCGGAACCATCCAAGGGGAACATCACTTACCCTCCCTAGGAGGTCAACCTGGCTTGCCGTCTAGTGGGAGCCCGGTCAGCGGAACCATCCAAGGGGAACATCACTTACCCTCCCTAGGAGGTCAACCTAGCCTGCCGTCTAGTGGGAGCCCGGTCAGCGGAACCATCCAAGGGGAACATCACTTACCCTCCCTAGGAGGTCAACCTGGCCTGCCATCTAGTGGGAGCCCGGTCAGCGGAACCATCCAAGGGGAACATCACTTACCCTCCCTAGGAGGTCAACCTGGCCTGCCGTCTAGTGGGAGCCCGGTCAGCGGAACCATCCAAGGGGAACATCACTTACCCTCCTTGGGAGGTCAACCTGGCCTGCCGTCTAGTGAGAGCCCGGTCAGCGGAACCATCCAAGGGGAACATCACTTACCCTCCCTAGGAGGTCAACCTGGCCTGCCGTCTAGTGGGAGCTCGGTCAGCGGAACCATCCAAGGGGAACATCACTTACCCTCCCTAGGAGGTCAACCTGGCCTGCCGTCTAGTGGGAGCCCGGTCAGCGGAACCATTCAAGGGGAACATCACTTACCCTCCCTAGGAGGTCAACCTGGCCTGCCGTCTAGTGAGAGCCCGGTCAGCGGAACCATCCGAGGGGGAAAATATTTTGGAAAGAACTTTCATTACATTAGTCATCCGGTTTCATGCAGGAAAAGCTAAGTATGAAAACACTCCATCCTACTACATGGACTCAAAGAAAAAACTGAGCACGGTGACCGGGACTCGGGCTTCTACTCCCAGGCATGGTCCTCCTCGACCTCTTCTGGTTGTTGGCGCTGCGGCTTCGGACTCCTCGCCTCTCTTAACTCCAAGAACTCAGGGCAGGTGGATGTCGCGTGACCCTCCTCCTCTTGGAAGTCACAGTAAGGTAACTCCACTCGGATGCCCCCTCTTCCTCCCGCGCGGTTCCTTCTTCTTCTTTGGCCGATTGACATGGTTTGCTGGGGCGGTGGAGGGGGTGTTTTCTGCCCCTGCCTCCACCTCGGGAGGTCGGCCCCCTCTTCCTGAAAGCTGTCCTCCTCTTGGTCGAACTTCCTCTTGGGAGCCTCTACCTTCCTCCCACGCTGCCTTGCCTCTGACTCACTCAGCTTGGCCAGCCTTCTTGTGAAATCCGGGTTGGCCTCCTCACTTTCAACTTCTTCTGCCACCCTTTCCATCAACTCCTCAAAGGACAAAGGAGCTCTTCTCTTGAGGTCCATCTTGAGGAAGCCCTCCCGCATCCCCACCGTGAAGGCGAGCTTGAGGGTGTACCCGGGCACTTCTTGGACGAGGAGAACCTCCTCCCTGAACCGCTCCAGATAGTGAGCCAGCGACTCTTCTGGCTCTTGCTTGATCTTGAAAAGTGCTTCAACATCTTTCTTCCTCTTCCTTGACGTCGAGAAGCGTAGCAGGAAGCCTCGACGCAAGTCTTCAAAGGCATAGATGGATCCCGCAGGGAGCTGGTGGAACCAATCTCTAGCCTTCTCCTTCAGAGTTGTCGCGAAGAGTCGACATTTGAAAGCGTCCGACATGGGCATGATGGAGACCATGTCTTCAAACCACTGCAGGTGTAAGACGGGGTCATCCTTGTCGAAGTAGTGAGACATCTTCGCCCCCATGAACCCCTCCGGAATCGGGGCCGAGAGGATCAGCTCACAAAAGGGACCTCCCGTGCTCGCCCCCCTTTGGGGCTGGGCGAGTGGGGGCCTGGAGCCTCCCCACTCGCCCCCTTGGGGCTGGGCGAGCGGGGGCCTGGCGCCTCCCCACTCGCCCCCTTGGGGCTGGGCGAGTGGGGGCCTGGCGCCTCCCCACTCGCCCCCTTGAGGCTGGGCGAGTGGGGGCCTGGCGCCTCCCCACTCGCCACCTCCCGACATCTCCTTCCTGGATGGCTGCCCGAGGGTGCTATCGCCAACCTGCTGAGGCGAGACCTCCTGTCCACTTTCTCTCCTGCTTTTGGTTATCGAGGCGAAAGCCACCTGCAAGGTCTGCATGACCTCCCGCCTGAGATTTTCAAACATCTCCAACGTCACCCCAGCCACCGGGGGGTGCAAGTGACTTGGGTCGGAACCTCCTCTACCTCCGTCCATGGAGCTCATCTTAAGAGTTTCTTGAATCGGTCACACTCCACGCTCACCGCACCAAAAATGTTGAAACCGACAACTTGATGAACAAGCCTCGGTCTCTGTGGAGTTCGGGACCCTCAGCAAGCTGAGGGGCGACCAACACTTACTCCCCCCAAGGGAGAGCTCTAGGTTGAAGGTTGAGGCACTATGAACTGGACCAAGGGCTCGGCGAGGAGGTCCCACCACATACCCGGAAGATCTTTAGAGCGCTTCCCCTCCCAAGCCAATGCCGGGCTTGGGCACCACTGGAGGCTCTCCTCACCCCACTAGAGAGAGACCTGGGGAGGGAGAGGGAGAGAGAGCTAGCCTAGGATAAGCTTGCCCCCAAATGGTGCCCCCTTGGTCCTATTTATAGGATTTCAGAATTTGGGCTGCAAATAGCCACTAACTGGTCCGCGAAATTACCAAAAGACCCTCGGAAATGGCCTGCGGATAGCCGAATCTCGCTGTTCTGGAGCGCTAAACGCAGACCAACCCCTCCCCCGGAACCGGGCGAGGGGGGGTACTTCGCGGGGCTCGGCGAACCCCCTAACTAGGGCTGGGCGAGACCCAGCCAGGGGAGGCCCCCTGCTGATCTCGCCCCTTCCTGCTGGGGCTGGGCGAGACCCAGCCAGGGGCGGCCACCCTGCTGGTCTCGCCCCTTACTGGGGCTGGGCGAGACCCAGCCAGGGGCGGCCCCCTCTGGCTGGTCTCGCCCCCTACTGGGGCTGGGCGAGACCCAGCCAGGGACGGCCCCCCTAGCAGGTCTCGCCCCCCTACTGGGGCTGGGCGAGACCCAGCCAGGGGCGGCCCCCCTGGCTGGTCTCGCCCCCTACTGGGGCTGGGCGAGACCCAGCCAGGGGCGGCCCCCCTGTTTGGTCTCGCCCCCCTACTGGGGCTGGGTGAGACCCAGCCAGGGTCGCCCCCCTGGCTGGTCTCGCCCCTTACTGGGGTTCTCCCCCCTACCTTGGGGGGCACGAGACGAGGGGAGATCGCCCCCCTTACTGAGCTGGGCGAGCGGGAGGTCTCCACCTCCACCGCTCGCCCTCCTCTTTCCTTACCCTGGATCATAGTGAACAATAACGCTCTCAAATGCTTCTTATGCTTCGAGGACCTACTCGGCGAATACAGGGTTGTACAGCGGCCATTACGGCTCCAAGAGGGCGCGACATTCGCCGCGCCAAAGAGACACGGTGTTCGTCGCGCGAAAGCGGCGCGATATTCACCGCGCGAAAGTGGCGCGGCATTCGAAAAGCACCACCATGAGTGGTTTGGGGTGGATATGCCCTAAGACCCTAGTTCTAACCTATGGTTGAACTTTGAGCCTTGTGAAGGACATAGGGGCATATGTCCTTGAATGATCATGGAACTTGGTAGATAAGTTCATAGAGTGTAAATATGCCCTAAGAAATTTTATGAGAATTTTAGGAACACTTATCCCCTCTGATTTAGGTTATAACCTTTTTAGGAAACCTTTTTATAAGAGAAATTTACATGCTCAAATTATCTTGGATGTTGATGAAAGTTTGGTAAATTAAATAAAATCATGATATAGACCTCTGACAATTTTTGTGTAATTTTTGAATTGATTTAATTAGTACTTCATTCACAAGTCATCTATTTTGTTTTAAGGTTATGATAAATAAATGAGGGCCAAATATTCTCTGGAAAATTGTGAGACTTGGTGCTAGGACATTTTAGGGCATTAAAAAGCTCTTTGAATTTTTGTATAATTTTGGAATTATTTATCAGTAGATGCTTCACAATGTTCTCTAGTTTGGATTTACTTGAGATATTTATTTATGTGACTAAATGATTTTGATAAATTTTTAAACTCAGTCAGTACACTTTTCTGATCATTATAAAAGTCTGGTAATTTTACCATAATGTTTGGACAAATATTTTTGGTGGTTCCTTCTTTAACTTCCAATTTTGGATAATTACTTAATATTATAATTGGATGCCAATATCTTACTGTAAAATTGTGATATTAGGTATTTGCTGTTATTTTGACACCATAGATTTTCCATAATTTTGTGGAGGTCATAGCATAAGAGGATCTTATACTTCATGCTCAATTTAATACTGGGTCAATGTTGGGGAAAATTATAATAAATGTCAATTAAGTAAGAAAAAATATGATTCTCTGGATTTAGTTATAACATCATGGTAGTATTCCAGTAATAATCTTGAGTCACGTAGATGATTATTTTGAGTACCTCCTCTTATGCAACTCATGTAGTTCATTTTGGCCTGCGTATAGTAGAAACTGTAGAGCTAGCTTAACTAGTAGTCCACTAAGTGGGAATGGGAGGTAGATGATGTACCTTGTCTGGTTGAGGAGACTGGAGATCACCAATGGGAGTTGGTGTGATGAATGTGTCCGGTGATGGGCAAGATAGTGCTAGGGATTGACGATAAATCGTCTTTCTCTTAGGAAGTCATAAAATGTTTAGGGTTAATCCAAGTGTAACGATAAGAAGGGTATACTTATGGGTAGTTACCGATAACATTAAATTTCTTGGAAATGGAGCTATGTGGTGTCATCCCATTATAGCTCATAGTACCGTTGCGAGGCCCTAACAGGGTAGTCCTCGGGAAGTCCATGGTTAACCCTAAAGTGCAGGAATAAATGGTGGTGCAAGATTAACTTAATAATGCACACACGCCCACACTCCATGGTTACGGAGGTTAGTTAGGTTTGGACTTACGAGCGGTAGGCTCGGTGGTTGATGGCACAGATGGGTTAGTCCGACGAGTCGGTAGCTCGGAAGGTTATCCTGTCGGACAGGTTAGTCCGGGGAGATTATGGATCGGGATATAGTAGGACTCATAACTGTATGTGCATATGGTGGTGGGTCTTTAGTGTTGACGGTCGTCGCACCGACGTCGATATTTTGGCTCTGGAAGTGTGGATAACACTTTACCAAGAAAAGTCTGGTGGACTAGCCTGCAAGAGTACGCAGGAGCTCCGCTGTTGTGTTCTTAACATTGAGGTGTCTGATAGGTCTAGGTTAGGTAGTGCAGATACCAACCTAGAGATGAGCGAGGCCCATCCCACCGCTTCCGTTTGCCACTATGGGAGTATCCTGGGAGTTTTGCTAGCTCCAAAAAGGGGGAACTAATGGTCTGTGCGCATAATGTCGTAGTGTGTGAGTTGCACTTGTGTGAACATAGCATAACTGTATAACCTTACATGATATAACATAAACATTGCATTTCAACCCCTACCGCTATCGTTTAAATTGTTTATGGAACTTTTTATACGATAGGTGATAACTTCCCAAAAGAAAGTTATCATGTGCTTTAATTATTACCCTTTTGATTAAAATATTTGATAATTATGAGTTAAAAGGTTATCAACATGAGTAATATATGTTCTTGTTGAAAGTTTGGGTATTATCGTCATTTTATATGTTATTACGCAAAAATTCTGAAGTATCAATTTTGAAGAGTCAATGATGAAGACAAATAATTAAGTGCAGAAAGAAATGTTGCAACATAGTTCGTAGTTCAGAAAATACATGTTACAACATCTTTGCCTCTGTTTGATAAGTTGTTTGGCAGATTGAAGAGTACAGAAAAATGTTGCAACATATCCTGCAGTTCAAAAATATGATGTTGCAACATTTTGGCCTCTGTTTGATAAAGAAAGTATAGAAAAATGTTGCAACATATCCTGCAGTTCAGAAAATGATGTTGCAACATGCCGACGGTTTCTGACAGATCTAAATACGAAATTACTCCACGTACTTCTGGCGGTTACGATGATGGGTGGTTGCATCTATTTCGCAATTTAACATGTCTCGACGATTGAGAAGGGGATTATTATCGCACAGGAGAGGGAAGTAGTGGATCATTGAGAAAAAATCGAAGGAGGAGAACTGTTCTAGGGCGTGAGAAAAGGAGAAAGACGCTCCGGATCTTCATCAAGGAGGACATTTGCACAATTCTGAGTACAATTTCCTGCAGCGTTTAGATCTCTAAACATCATGTCTTGTAAGATCTATCTAATTTCGTTGTGTTTGATCTTCGTGATGAACTAAATTCTCTTAGTCTCGTATATATGAGTACTTTGACTCGTTGTAGTGTTTTGTATCTTAATTCTGTGTCATGAATGCTTGAGACTATATCGTTATTGGATTCATGATTTTTATCCTGGAATTTTTGGCTTAAGTTTTCATCTTTAATTTGCTTGGCGAGATTCGAGAGAGGAGTCAGGCTAGTTGAATGTCTTATTTTGCGCAGCAAGATTCGAGAGAGGAGTTGCGTAATTATTTCACCAAAGTTTCCGTCTTAATACTACGCTGCGAGATTCGAGAGAGGAGTGGCGTAAGTGTTTCATAAAGTTAGTATATCGTTGAAGGGAGAAAGAGATTTCGTCTTTGCGGTAGCAACATTGATTTGTGTTCTTATTGTCACTCTCTATTGTTACCTATGTTAGAGATAACTAGGGAAATACGGGGTGAACGAATTTCATAGATCGAGAGATCATGTTTTTCATCTTCAAATCGTTGCACGATAGTCATTTTAACATTCATGATAAATCATTTTAAGAAAACATTACAACAAGCAAGGGAAAGCAATGTACGAGACTATCTTCCTAAACTGATTACAAGTATTCTAAAGTAGTTATTATAGAAACTAGATTTATTTCTCGTTGTTAACATAAATCACCTTAATTAATTCACTTGGATCTAAAGAAAAGGTTAAGCTAGTAATTGCGAGCATTAGATTCGATACTTCCTCGTGGGAACGATACTTTACTTACACTTTATTACTTGAACCGACATGTGCACTTGCGTAAATTATATATCTGCTTTTCGCGTATCAAGTTTTTGGCGCCGTTGCCGGGGAAGAGTACGGTCTGATAGTACATTTCTTGCAATATTAGTAAACCCTAAGTATTTAGAGATCAAGTTTTTATTCTATATTGTTTGTGCTTATATCTAGAGTTTTGTTTAGTGCATGTCCAGACATCGGAACGTTGATATACTTCCGTTAAATTCTGAAATTGAACGCACTTGTAAAAAAAATAGAAAAAGCCGAAAAGCGAAAAATATTATTCATCCTGCGATGGATAATAATAATAGACAAGCCAATAGGAATGACAATGAGGGACAAGCGAATCCCAACGGACAAGTTGAACAAAATGTTCAACCTCCTGAACCAAGAATGACTTGTCGGGATTATAATGCACCTCTAAGAGGAGGGTTGCACTTTAGTATTGTCAGACCCCCAATCGAAGCTAACAACTTTAAAATGGATTCTACATTTATGCAATTAGTACAACATAGTAAATTTGGAGGTCTAAATCATGAAGACGCAACTGCTCACTTAAGAACATTTTTATTGATATGCGATATGTTTAAATGCAATGGTGCATCTGACGATGCAATCCTATTAAGATTATTCCCTTTTTCTTTAGAAGGGAGGGCTAGTGATTGGTTAGCATCAGTGCCTCAGGAGTCAATTACCACATGGGATCATCTGGTTGAGAAATTTTTAAATAAATATTTTCCACCTTCAAAGACTGCAAAGCTTATTAGGGATATTTCAACGTTTATGCAAGGCCCCGGAGAGACTCTTTATGACGCTTGGGAGCGTTTTAAAGATCTACTACGAAAATGTCCACACCACGGTTTAACCCAACATCAACAAGTCTCCACATTTTATAATGGGTTGCAAACCGCAACCATGATTTTGGTTGATGGTGCTGCGGGAGGGTCACTACTGAAGAAGTATCCGGAGGATGCCTATGCTATATTGGAAGATCTTACTTCTAATAACTACCAAGCTTATGAAAGACAAGGGACTAGCAATCCAGTAGGAGTCCACCAAGTAGATCAAATTACATCATTAGCTGCTCAAATGGCATCACAATTCAACATAATTAATAAGAGGTTAGATTCTTTATCTACCCCTACATCTAATGCACCACTCACGGTAGAGCAACTAAATCAAGTCACTGAAGAAGCAAATTATATTGGTGGACAACCTAGGCAAGTTCCACCTGGCTTTGCAAATCATTATCACCCCGAGTGGCGACAACATCCTAACTTTTCTTGGAAAAACAATCAAGTAATGAATCAACCGTCGGGATTTAACCAAAATATTAACCCAATACAAAATCCTCCCCCTAATAACCAATTGAACACTAGAAAATTACCAGATGACGTCATTTTAGGAATGTTTCAAAAGAGTGAGTCTAGGATGGTTGGGATTGAATCATCTCTTAGATCTATGGAATCCACATTGGGTCAATTAGCAAATGCGCTAAGTCAGAGACCAGTTGGATCGTTACCCTCTAATACGACATCTAATCCTACAAGAGATGATCAACCTAACCATTGCAAAGCCATTGCGTTGAGAAGTGGAGTAGAAATTTCAAGCGGAGATGGGGTGTTGGAGAGGATTAGAGAAGAGGAAGAACGTGAAAAAGCTATTAAAGAAAGTCAATCAGCAGAAGAAAAGCCAATAGAAAATGAGGAACCGGGAGTAGAGGAAGTGCAACAACAAACTAATAAAAAGAAAGAAATTGTCTACCCTCCTCCACCGTTCCCTTCTAGGCTAGCAAAGACAAAGCTAGATAAACAATTTCAAAAGTTCATGGATATCTTTAAGAAACTAACCATAAATATTCCATTCGCTGAGGCATTGAAACAAATGCCTAGTTATGTAAAGTTTATGAAAGATATTCTATCTAAAAAAAGAAGTTTCGTTGATAAAGAAATAGTAGCGCTAACGGAAGAGTGTAGCGCGATTCTGCAAAAGAAACTACCACCTAAACTAAAAGATCCCGGAAGCTTTACTATACCATGTTCGATAGGAGTTAAATTTTCCGGTAAAGCGTTATGTGATTTAGGAGCTAGTATTAACTTAATGCCATTATCTATCTACAAAAAGTTAGGCCTAGGAGAGATTGCTTCAATATCTCTTACCCTTCAACTAGCCGATAGAACTTTAGCATTTCCTAAGGGAATTGTTGAAGATGTATTGGTCAAAGTGGAGAAATTTATTTTTCCGGCCGACTTTGTTGTTTTAGATATGGATGAGGATAAGGATGTACCCATTATCCTAGGAAGACCATTTTTAGCCACGGGGAGGATGCTTATAGATGTCCAAAAGGGTGAGTTGACGATGAGAGTAAATGATGAAGAAGTGAAGTTTAATATTCTCAAAGCTCTTAAATTTCCAAATGATAGCGAACAATGTTTTTCCATAGAAGAAATGGAGGAGCCTACCAAACTATTGCATGTCAAAAATGATCTAGAGCAACAACTTTTAACAATTCTAACTAATGAAGAATGGGGAGAAGATTTAGAAATAGAAGAATGTGTTAAATTTCTTGACTCACAAGAAGGGCTACCCTTTCTAAAGAAATTTGAGATAATAAATCGCTCTAGTGAACCTAAAGTAATGAAACCATCTATTTTGGACCCCCCAATTCTAGAATTGAAGCCTCTACCTGAACATGTAAAGTATGTATTTCTTGGCGAAAAGAACACATTGCCGGTCATTATAGATGCATCGTTAGAACAAGAGAATGAAGACAAATTACTAGAAGTTTTAAAAGAATTTAAAGGGGCTATGGGTTGGACTATTGCTGACATTAGAGGGATTAGCCCATCCATCTGCATGCATAAAATTCTATTGGAAGATGATGCAATGGGGTCCATAGAACATCAACGTAGGCTTAGTCCTCCCATGAAGGAAGTAGTAATGAAAGAGATTATCAAATGGCTTGATGCCGGCATTATTTATCCCATCTCTGATAGTAAGTGGGTGAGCCCGGTGCAATGTGTACCTAAGAAGGGAGGCATGACTGTTGTAAAAAATGAAAAGAATGAGTTAATACCATCTAGAACTGTCACCGGTTGGAGAATTTGCATGGATTATAGAAAACTGAACAAATCCACTAGGAAAGATCATTTCCCGCTACCATTCATTGATCAAGTATTAGATAGATTAGCGGGTAGTGAATACTTCTGTTTCTTGGATGGATATTCTGGATACAACCAAATTATGGTTGCACCAGAAGATCAAGAAAAGACTACATTCACATGTCCCTATGGAACTTTTGCATTCAGAAAAATGCCATTTGGGTTGTGTAATGCTCCCGCGTCATTTCAACGATGTATGATTTCAATTTTTACTGATCTTATTGATGAAGGCATTGAAATATTTATGGATGATTTTTCTGTATTTTCTCAGTCCTTTAATAGTTGTTTGGATGTACTTAAAAAGGTTTTGGGTCGGTGTGTTCAAACTAATTTAGTCTTGAATTGGGAAAAGTGTCACTTTATGGTACGAGAAGGGATTGTGTTAGGACACAAAGTTTCCAACAAAGGTATGGAAGTTGATCGGGCAAAGATTGAGGTTATTGATAAACTGCCTCCACCAACAAATGTCAAAGGCATTCGTAGTTTTTTGGGCCATGTTGGATTTTATAGACGTTTCATTAAGGATTTCTCAAAAATCTCAAAGCCATTGTGTAGTTTACTTGAGAAAGACACACCTTTTAATTTTGATGAAAATTGTTCTAAAGCATTTCAGATATTAAAGCAAAGTTTAATATCATTTCCTGTTATTATTGCACCTGATTGGTCTGCACCATTTGTTTTAATGTGTGACGCTAGTAACTATGCGGTTGGAGCTGTGTTAGGACAAATACGTGATAAAATTTTTCACTCTATATATTATGCTAGTAAAACTCTCATGAATGCTCAAATAAATTATACCACGACAGAAAAGGAGTTATTAGCAGTAGTCTTTGCCTTTGATAAGTTCCGGTCTTATTTAATCAACTCAAGAATTACAGTATATACCGATCACTCGGCAATTCGATATTTAGTGGATAAGAGGGATGCAAAGCCTAGATTAATCAGGTGGGTTCTTCTCTTACAGGAATTTGATCTAGAGATCAAAGACCGTAAGGGGGCTGAAAACCCTATTGCTGATCATTTATCACGATTAGAACAAGAGAGTGAAAAAGATAATCAAGTTATGATTAGAGACGATTTCCCTGACGAGCAATTATTAGCCATCACTGATGGTAGCGTGCCTTGGTATGCAGATTTTGTTAATTTCATAGTTAGCAATGTCTTTCCTTCCGATATGGACTATCAGCAACGAAAAAGATTTTTCCATCAGGTGAAATCCTACTTTTGGGATGCTCCGTATTTATTTAAACTCTGCCCCGATCAATTGATGCGTAGGTGCATTCCGGAGATAGAAGTACAAAGTATCTTAGAAAAATGTCATGCATCTCCTTATGGAGGACATTTTATGGGAGAACGTACCGCTATAAAAGTATTAGGGGCTGGATTTTACTGGCCCACACTATTCAAGGATGCACAATTATTTGTAAAACAATGTGATCGATGCCAAAAAACAGGAAATTTACATCGTAAAGCTAACATGCCGTTGAACAACATATTGGAAGTAGAGGTGTTTGATGTTTGGGGTATTGATTTCATGGGTCCGTTTGTGAACTCAAATGGAAATTTATATATTCTCTTAGCGGTAGACTATGTGTCTAAATGGGTCGAAGCTATAGCCACCCAGAAGAATGATGCCAAGGTTGTACTAAAATTTTTAAAGTCGAATATCTTTACAAGGTTTGGTACACCTAGGGCTATTATTAGTGATGGAGGAGCACATTTCTGCAATATGCAATTCAAAACACTCTTGCGGAAGTATGGAGTGACACATAAAGTTGCTTTAGCATACCACCCACAAACCAATGACCTCGCTGAACTTTCAAATAGAGAAATCAAATCAATTCTAGAGAAGACGGTAAGTACATCTCGTAAGGACTGGTCACAGAAACTGAACGATGCGTTATGGGCATATAGGACCGCATTTAAGACACCCATAAGAGTGACGCCTTATAAAATGGTTTATGGTAAGGCTTGTCATCTTCCAGTGGAATTAGAACATAGGGCGTATTGGGCCATCAAGAAACTGAATTTTGAATTTCGGGATGCAAGTAAGAATAGACTTTTTCAATTGAATGAACTAGATGAATTGAGATTGAATGCTTATGAAAATGCTAAGATATATAAGGATAGAAAAAAGGGAATTTAATGAAGGTCAACTCGTGCTCTTATATAACTCAAGATTGAAATTATTCCCGGGAAAATTAAAGTCTAGATGGTCGGGGCCATTCCGAGTGAAAGAAGTTCACCCTTTTGGTGTTATCACCATATACAACGAAAAAGATGGAACTGACTTTAAGGTTAATGGACAGAGACTTAAACACTATTTCATGCATAATGATCGCGAGGAAGCGACGGTCATTACCCTGGCCTAGACCATCAAGTGTAGAAAAGTCCTGCCGGGACTTAAAATTAAGCGCTTATTGGGAGGCAACCCAGATTTTTTTTTAACATATAAAAAGTTTGTTATTAGTGTTAAATTAAGTTTATATTTTATCATTTGATCAAGAATTTGTAAGTTAATTACTCTCTTTCCTCTAATTGAATTTTTCCTGTGTCCATTTAAAAACAAAAAAATCGAGCGCTAGATTGTTGCAACACTGTATTTGTAAGTTACAACATTTTGACTTCTGTCAAATCTTTAATTAAAGAAATTTTATGTTGCAACATCGTTTTCAGAAGTCGTAACATTTTAGCCTCTGTCTGTTCACGCCATATTGAACCGGTTCGGTCTAAACGGCTCACACCTCATTACTTTCGACATAAATCTCAAACCCGATCCCTCCAAACCCTTTCATTTCTGCGTGCCCTAGAATTAGACAGCCAAGCGACGAGTAGCAAAGGGGGGCGATTCCGAGCGACGAGCGGAGGTGGAGCCGATAACCTGTAGCTACATCAACGTTCGACCACCACTTCGGTAAGCCTTCTAATTTTCTTGGTTCGTTCCCAAACATAGCGAAATAGGTTTGTCTCTAAGCACATACATCGTTCATTAAGGAATGTCGTCCAACCGGAAAGGAAAGCGAAAAGAAAGACCACAACCGATCTTGCGATTTGTGAATGATGAAGCTCAGGCGAGATTTGACGACATAAAGTTGAAACACTTTCTATATGAACGTGGGTTTGACATTGAGACGAAGCCATGGAGTGAAAGTTATGTGCGGCAAATCAATCAGTTAGGGTGGGAAACCTTTTGTCATCCACGAACTGAGGCCATTCTTCCATGGGTGTTTGAATTTTACGCTAACCTCCCGTTTCAGACAGATGACAATGTGCTTGTTCGAGGAAAAACTGTGGATATTTCGGCTGATGCACTAAACAAATTTTTTGATATTGAGGGAAATGAAGGGGATGAATTCGAGAGTCTGCAGTCAACCGTCACCCCAGCTGAAATAGGTGCTGTGCTATGCCACACAATTGATCCCGCTTGGGCTGCTCAGAACAAACGTATCTTCGAATCGTCCACTTTCACAAGGGAAGCCAAAACGTGGTTACTGTTTGTTAACACCAGCCTCATGCCTACGCGGCACCCAAACAAGGTCTCCATGGACAGAGCTCTTCTCATATTTAGCATACTTAAAAATATCAAGTTTAATGTTGGGAAAATCATCCATACACAAATTTGTTATGAGCGAACCACAGAAAAGACAAAACAGCTATGGTTTCCCACGTTAATTACGGAGTTATGTTACAATGCCGGTGTTAATGCTGAGGAAAGTGACATCATTACTGCTGTTGGGCATCACATCACGCAGACAGTGATCATGAAAAATATTAAGGTGTCAATTGATTCTCCAACCAAACCGGATCAAACAGAATCAGATACACTTGCATTCGACAAAGAGCCACCTATCACGCTTTCGGAGAAAGAAACCATTATGAGTAACATTGAATACATCAAGGATTACTTACGATATCAGTATGTTTACTTCAATCATCGACTTGATTATCTGACTGAGAAACTGTCAAAACAACCCGGCAACGCAAAGACTACAGTTCGACTACCAAATTTCAGGTACCAATCCAGGTTCAACGAAGACGGTTTCCTGCTACACACTGACGGTTCGAGGCAGGATCCGACTGACGCGGCTACCAGTGATAGTGATGCTGATGATTGACCATCTTATTTCAGTTTCCTTATTTCCTTTGCTTCTCTTTTGGTTATTGAACTTTGTTTTGTTGCTACTCTTCTGGATGTGATGTCCTGATCTTGACTATGTGCTATTTTCTTTTGGATATGCTGCTACTATTTTGATATGATATGATAATCTGAATGTTGCTACTTCTGTTTATATGTTGTGATGAATGCCCATGATTTTATATTGTATATGCTCATGACTTGTTAGTCTTTAGTGCCAATTGAATATTATATGTTTCAATTGTTATTGAGATAAACATGCTCTACTTCTACATTTGGCGTGCTCAATAGCTCTACAGGAACTCTCAAGCTTGGTTTATCATCCGGCATACTTTGGCGGCAACACAAGCTAGGGCAACTACATGTCAGGGGAGTACTATTTTAATCTCTTTTCATATGCCTACTTCCATATTTATGTGTTACAATGTTGTTCTACAATATCGTTGCTAGGGCCTAGCAAAATACCAAGTGTGGGGGTGTGTAGGATATCCTCTACTGAATGAGTGGAAATACACTATGACATATTAGCTTAAACAGCTTTATCCTTATTTCCTTAATTAAGCATGTTATTCAAGTTATGCAATTTGACTTTATTGGTGGGTACGTCAATCCTAAGAGTTAAAATTATGAGTTTGAAATTAGTAAGATATGCTCGAGCTCTTTTATGTATTTCATTTATGCACTTCATTTCATAAAAGAGTTTGCTCCCTACGAATTAAAGTCATTAACTTATAAGCATAATTGTCGAAGGAGGAGCAAGAACTGAGTCACCTGTTTCATGCTAATACATAGAGTGTATGTAATCATCTGTTGTTTTGATCATCCATAATTCTTTGAGTTTGAACCTTGCCGTTTTGATACAATTGACCATGCATAATTTCCCTATAATTTTGCTAGTTAGTCCTTAGTAACTTTTCCAACTTTGGGTGTTTAATTTTAAAAAAATATGGTTAAATTTCATAGTGATTATGTGGCCTAGGTATTTGTATACATACTTGGAATGATCCCTACTGTGATATATAATAAAAAAAAAGGAAGTAAAAAAAAAACATCATAGTGATTATGTGGCCTAGGTATGTACACATGTACTTGGAATGATCCCTACTATGAAAAGAAAAAAAAAACAATATATATATCTATGGTGATAAACCCCAAAGTATGGAGAGTTATTAAGAATTTTAACTAGGGAAATTCTTTCCACTATCAAAATTTATCCATAAGTTCCTCACCAAGCCAAAGCCACTCCCGCCTCAAGTCCTTATGATTTCTGTCCAAATTTATCTACTATATTCTTGTGGAGGCTGAATCAATGACTTAGCTTAATTTTTATCCTTTCCAAATTATGTGCAGGTTTAATGAGTTAAGTTGTTTGGGAGTAAATAATTTTAAGGAATAGCACACGCAACACTAGGAAATCATAATTGAGCTTTAATTCTTATCAAACTAATGAAGTTTTACATGTTTGAAATTTTAATGATTGGCATGCCCACCAATTGTAGATGATAATCACTTGAGTAATCTTAGTCAATTATGTTCAAGGGTAAAGTGACTCAAGTTTATGTGTTGATAGTTGTGTTTTTACTCAATTAATTTTAATGATTTATTTCGCTAGGGACTAGCAAAAAGCTAAGTATGGGGGTGTGATAACTTCCCAAAAGGAAGTTATCATGTGCTTTAATTATTACCCTTTTGATTAAAATATTTGATAATTATGAGTTAAAAGGTTATCAACATGAGTAATATATGTTCTTTTGTTGAAAGTTTGGGTATTATCGTCATTTTATATGTTATTGCGCAGAAATTCTGAAGTATCAATTTTGAAGAGTCAATGATGAAGACAAATAATTAAGTGCAGAAAGAAATGTTGCAACATAGTTCGTAGTTCAGAAAATACATGTTACAACATCTTTGCCTCTGTTTGATAAGTTGTTTGGCAGATTGAAGAGTACAGAAAAATGTTGCAATATATCCTGCAGTTTAAAAATATGATGTTGCAACATTTTGGCCTCTGTTTGATAAAGAAAGTATAGAAAAATATTGCAACATATCCTGCAGTTCAGAAAATGATGTTGCAACATGCCGACGGTTTCTGACAGATCTAAATACGAAATTACTCCACGTACTTCTGGCGGTTACGATGATGGGTGGTTGCATCTATTTCGCAATTTAACATGTCTCGACGATTGAGAAGGGGATTATTATCGCACAGGAGAGGGAAGTAGTGGATCATTGAGAAAAAATCGAAGGAGGAGAACTGTTCTAGGGCGTGAGAAAAGGAGAAAGACGCTCCGGATCTTCATCAAGGAGGACATTTGCATAATTCTGAGTACAATTTCCTGCAGCGTTTAGATCTCTAAACATCATGTCTTGTAAGATCTATCTAATTTCGTTGTGTTTGATCCTCGTGATGAACTAAATTCTCTTAGTCTCGTATATGTGAGTACTTTGACTCGTTGTAGTGTTTTGTATCTTAATTCTGTGTCATGAATGCTTGAGACTATATCGTTATTGGATTCATGATTTTTATCCTGGAATTTTTGGCTTAAGTTTTCATCTTTAATTTGCTTGGCGAGATTCGAGAGAGGAGTCAGGCTAGATGAATGTCTTATTTTGCGCAGCAAGATTCGAGAGAGGAGTTGTGTAATTATTTCACCAAAGTTTCCGTCTTAATACTACGCTGCGAGATTCGAGAGAGGAGTGGCGTAAGTGTTTCATAAATTTAGTATATCGTTGAAGGGAGAAAGAGATTTCGTCTTCGCGGTAGCAACATTGATTTGTGTTCTTATTGTCACTCTTTATTGTTACCTATGTTAGAGATAACTAGGGAAATACGGGGTGAACGAATTTCATAGATCGAGAGATCATGTTTTTCATCTTCAAATCGTTGCACGATAGTCATTTTAACATTCATGATAAATCACTTTAAGAAAACATTACAACAAGCAAGGGAAAGCAATGTACGAGACTATCTTCCTAAACTGATTACAAGTATTCTAAAGTAGTTATTATAGAAACTAGATTTATTTCTCGTTGTTAACATAAATCACCTTAATTAATTCACTTGGATCTAAAGAAAAGGTTAAGCTAGTAATTGCGAGCATTAGATTCGACACTTCCTCGTGGGAACGATACTTTACTTACACTTTATTACTTGAACCGACACGTGCACTTGCGTAAATTATATATCTGCTTTTCGCGTATCAATAGGCCCTGCTAAACGACCCATTGGTCTATAGGTTTGTATGGACATTCCTATAAATCAAGGTTACTTGTTCTTACTACTATTTTCCTCATTGCCCTTCCTTACTATTGCTTACTAATTATTACTGTTTTACCTGTTACTGCTTTACTCATTGTACTATATGATGCTTAGTGGTAGAACTTTTCGTAGTTAGATTCAACGTCACCTGCTATTGTTTATACCCCTTGCTGTCCTCCGCTTCATTCCTCCCGCTCGGTGCCTAGGAGTCACCGGGGGAGGGGTGGGGGATTGGCTTAGTCTTTTGACTAACGGTCGGTAGACCTTATCATTATAGGGGACTGAGGAGACGCTGCAGCACCAGAGGCCGGTGCAGATGGAGTCGGGACAGTCTAGCACGGGAGCACTGGTGTCAAAATCCGTGAGTGTCATTAGTTGATTTGCTTCCGCTAGTGGCTTTGTAGTGAGGAATTGATATATCAGGCAGGAGCCCTTTATTATTACTGTTATCTTTTATTCAGTTATTTCATGTGGACATCTTTTATTTTAGATATTATATTCATATGATGTGGACTTGAATTCTAAATGTCTTCAGTTGTACTTCTCTTTTTTGTGATCGATATGGCCAGCAGAAGCGGCATTTTGTGGTGGCGACCTTCCCGAGTGATGGTGTCATCGCAAAGCGGCGGTTCTGGGCATAGGACCTGGGTTTTTAAAAGAAAAAAAAAGTCTTACAAACTAGTATCAGAGGAAACCTCGATCCGAAGAAAAGAAGTCCACAAACCCTGGGCCACCCCGCGCGAGTTTAGTTTGAGGACAAACTAAGCAGCGGAAGCAATGGTGTGCCCATATGGGGAATCACATGAAAAATCCACTTTTAACTGAGTTTTTTAGGCAAACCCCCTTACGAGTGTAATTTTCTTGTGTAGCCTGCGACGAACCCTACACCGCAGCATGGAGTTCCTCCGACTCCAAACATCATCCCACCACCATCGGCTCCTACTCCATTCCAGCAAACGAAGATGAGACAAACACTAACTGCCATACTAGAGACATTCAGGGCACAACAGGCACCGACTCCTCAGCCAAACCCCGGGGCCAACTGGCTGAGCGTCTTCCGGGGCCTCTCTCCTCCATCATACCTCGGAACGGAGGCAGTTGTGCGGACTGAGGAGTGGGTAGACATCATGGAGGAGATGCTGACCGGGATTCAGTGCCCGGCAAAGATGGAGGTGCCACTGGTGGTCTCATGCTTAGAGTCCCATGCAAAGAGATGGTGGAAGTCGCTGCTGGACACCACTTATGCTGGATTAGAGGCTGTCGATGTTTCATGGGATGACTTCAAGGCAGCACTGCTGGAGCATTTTGTGCCGCAGTCTGCAAGAGACGAGTTGGAGGACGGATTCCTGCAGTTGAGGCAGGGGAGCGGGACAGTCCTGGAATACCACCGGGAGTTTACCCACCTGGCCCGGTTTGCGGACTCGTATTAGTTGGATGACGCAGGATATGCAAAGAGGTTCTACAAGGGCCTTCGTGATGAGCTGAGATAGGCCCTCATCTTCGTCTCTGACGACAGTATGACCAAGGTTTTGGACATGGCCAAGAAGCTGGAAGCAGACCAACACACCGTTCGTGGAAGGAAGAGAACGATGGAGGACCAGGGACGAGGTGGCAGGAGAGACCAACAGAGAGGCCGAGATGCTAGGGAAAGAAGGACGGAGAACCGACCCCGCCAGGAGGAGAGGCAGGAGCAGAGGGAGCCGGTAGTGTTGGCTCCCAGCCTCTACAGATGCGGGAGATGCCGAGAATTGCAGGAGGTGGGCCACCTCCCCCACCAGAGTGCTACCACTCCCACCAGACTGGCCACATCCGGAGGTACTGCCCTCAGAGGAATGCACCACCAGCACTACAGGCTGCCCCACCGGCCCAACATTTTGGGGGTCGAGGACGTGGTCGAGGCCGTGGATTTCAGGGCGGAGACCGGAGACAGAACATGGACCAGATGTACGCTCTAGACCTAGCTCAGCCCCGGGACCCCGCAGGGGTCATTACAGGTACTTTTAATGTCATTTTTGTATGTTCATTAGTACAAACCTTAGCTTTACCTTAGAATTGAACCAAACAAACAAAAATCACCCGGGTATAGTACTCGTCCGCGGCAAGCCCGCATACACATTATTCGATATGGGTGCCTCACACTCGTTCGTCTTGGAAGAATTCGTGGACGATCTGGAAAAAGTCTAACACTTCGAGGGCATCCACAGGACGGTGCGATTCCCGGACGGATCAGAGATAATAACGAACGCAAAGTGCAACATGAATGTGGAGATTGGAGGGAAGTTGTTCGAAGCGCCGACGACGCTCTTGAAGATGAAAGACTTCGACCTGATCCTGGGCATGAACTGGCTGCACGGGAACCAGGCCCGGATTGACTGCCCGACAAGGAGGATTGTCCTAAAGCATGAGGACACGGAAATAGTAGTCGAAGGTATCAGACCCCCCTCCCGCCTCTTATTATCATCTGTTCAGGCCATCAAGGCCCACCTATAGGGAGATGAGGTATACCAGGTGTTGTTCGAGGTGATCAAGGCGAAGGATTCTGTGGCTAGTATCCCAGTAGTACGGGAATTTGCCGACGTATTCCCGGAGAAGCTGTCAGGGCTGCCCCCGCACTGCGAGAAGGATTTTCATATCCAGCTGGTGTCGGGGGCTAAGCCGGTATCTAGAGCTCCTTATCGGATGGCCCCGAAGGAGCTAGCAGAGTTTCGGAGCCAGCTGCAGGAGCTGGTGGAAGTTGGGTTCGTCAGACCGAGTTCCTCGCCTTGGGGAGCTCCGGTGCTATTCGTGAAGAAGAAGGATGGGTCGCTCAGCCTCTGCATTGATTATAGAGCCCTGAACAGGCTGACGGTGCAGAACACGTACCCTTTGCCGAGGATAGACGAGCTATTTGACCAGCTAGAGTGTATTACCCGTAATTCGTTGAGACCAAACCGGAAATTAAGGTGAACGAGACAAGTGGAGCGACCGCTCAGAAGCAACTAGAGACCACTCACCCGGGAAGAAAGTATATGTACAACCCTCATATTTGTCAAGCGGATGCAACGCAGAGTGTGCATAACTGCAATGAGCGAAGATGATCGTAATGAGGTAAAATTGGCCGCCCGCGCACAATCGGACGCGACCATAATCAAAGAAGGCAGAGACCTCCACTCGCCCCTCCCCTTTTTGGGGGCGATTAAGGGATACCCCACTCGCCCCTTTGGGGGCGGGTGGGGGGAGACCCCCCTCCCCACTCGCCCGCCCCTTAGGGGGCTGGTGGGGGGAGACCCCCCTCCCCACTTGCCCACCCCTTAGGGGGCGAGTGGGGGAGGCCCCACGCACCCCTTTGGGGGTGGGTGGGGGGGGGGAGACCCCCCTCCCCACTCGCCCGCCCCCTTGGAGGGCTGGTGGGGGGAAGCCCCACTACTCACCCTTTTTGGGCAAGTGGGGTCCCGTGTAAGGTTTTTAGACCTCCGGCAAGGGCAGGAGTGGTTGTTTCAGGTCCCACTCGCCCCACTCGTCTGCCTGGGTCACGATGTCAAGACGAAGACAACATGAAGCTGCAGATAGCAGAATCTTGGCTATCCGCAGCCCATTTTGTGAGAGTTTATAAATAGACCCCCATGGGCACCTTGGGAAGGGTTGACATCTCTCTACCCCCCCCCCCCCCCCCCCCCCCCCCCCCCCCCCCCCCCCTCCTTTAGTGTGTTGTCGGTTAGCAGGCGTCCATGTCTTCTGCTCGCCAAGTCCCTTAGGCAAGCGGTCAGGTGTTCGCTAGTGTTCTCCGAGGTGCCCAGGCTCGGCATTGGCTTGGGAGAGGAAGATCTTCGGAACTTTCGGGTTAGTGGCGGGACCTCCTCGATGCAGCTCGCGGGGTCTATCTTCATCTAAGTCACAAATAGAGAGGTTCCTAGGCTCCAAGTGACCGGTCGTAGGACTTCACCTGAGAGGAGTAAGGGCAAGCTGCCTACCCCAATTTCAAACTGTTTGAATCCCAAATTTTTGGGTTTCAACATCAGGACTCGCTCGTCGCCTTTTTCACCTTCAACGAAGCTGCCCGAATTGCCCAAACTGCCTGAACTGCCTGAACTGCCCGAAGGGCGAGACGGTCATTTATGAAAAATGGTGATCTGTGTGCTCCGAATCGGCAAACGTGATTCGCCCGTCAGGTGGTTACGATGGTTACAGTGGTTATGACGACAAAATTACCAGGCTACCCCCGGCCAAAGCTATAAAAGCAGCCCAAAGCCTTCATTTCAAAACATCTTGCCTTCTGCACCCGAGATAACTCCTTTGAAGATTTCTCTGGAATTATCCTTCGACGCTTGAAGATCTCCTTCGGGGCTTGAAGATCTCCTTCGTGGACTTGAAGATTTCCTTTCTCCCGAAAGTCGACTAGGCATTCTCACTTTTGTTCTCACCAGCATTCTCACTTTTGTTATCACTATTGTTCTCAGAAGAAAAAAGACTTAGCTTTCCAAGAGGTGACCTGTCACCTTCAGAGCCCTCTCTTTCTCTCTCTACCATTGTAACGAGCAGCGGTCTGTCGCGCTCGAGTTCTATGTCTCTAATTGTAACCCCCCCCCCCCGAAGATAGTGGAAGTTGGTCGGCATAACTCCGATCGCGTGGGTTTTTACCCTTTTCAGGTTTTCCACGTTAAAAAGTCTCAGTGTACTTAACGATTCTCTAAGTGACTGTTAGCGCTCTTGGTTCGCTTCAGAGCTAAGGTGGTTCCAGTCGATCAGTCTACCGAAAGCACCCAAGCGACCCGCAACAATATTCACTTGTTGAGAACCCTCTACTTTTGTCTCTCCTCATCGGCCGCATATTCGATCGTTCTATTGACTATTTTAGATGATTCTAGCGTTCCCCTTTGTCTCAAAATTGTTTTTTAGCCTATGCATTCATTTTTTGACATAAAAAATATTTTAGTGAGTGATTTTTTTGGCCACCTTGTTTGATGCTTTTTCTTTCTAATTCCATTTTACTCCCTATATAAAATGAAATATGATTAATTAAAGAGCATTATTAATAGCACATCTCATCTCGCTATTAGCACATTTAAAAATAAGAATTAAACCTCTATTTTACAAGTATAGTAGCACCCCGCTCCTTTATTTTCCGTGAAAGCACGTTTCACTAGGTCTTCCGCTTTTCCTGTTTTCCCGATATCGCTAGTTCTTAGCCATGCTCGATTACGGCGCGCCTACTCGCCTGACCTTTCCTCAGTGCGGCTTCGCCTTTCGCTCCAACACGAGTGCGAAGCAAGGAGTTGCCGGAATCGCATTGGTTCCTGAATGTGCATGGTTCGACGCAATCTAAGAACAACCTCGCAGAATCCGTATGCGCAAGATGCATAAGTGCAACAAACCGGTTCACTTGACAACATCATTCCTCCCACAAGTGATATGGAAGCATGGGCAATGCGCGCTTCCATAGATGGCCGGGAGAAATATTACCATACTGAGAAATTGTCACATGTATCATCCGCAGAGATCAGCCGAACCATCCGCATACCCGGTTCCAAAAAATTTGCGTCTTTTTGAGCCACCAATGTGGCAGCGATCATGGATCCACAGATTTTGAAAGAAACAGCGGAGTCACGGCCACATTCCACATGATCGACATTGCGTGAAATCCGCCCCGTCACACGACTCCAGATTATGAGGCCGGTGGAGCTAAGTAGTTCTAACCATATGCCGCTCATATGTATTAATTTATAATAATGTATGAGGCCTATTTTAAAAAAACACATGTCTTAAATCTGTGTGAAGGTATTTGAAAAACAAAATTGTGAAATTTCTACACTATTTCCTGCGGTATCATTGGATATATAGACCGGTCAATGGTCAAAAACTGCTCACCTATTCAGCACGTTGGCTTTCGTGGCTTGCCGGCGGCGGACCCACTGACCAAGTCCACTGTATATCTGAGCACGAGAAAGCCGCCGTCGTCTTCCTCGAATCATCATCACCCAGGAAAAACATAACGCCGCCGCCGCCGTCGTCTTCCCCGCCTCATCAATGCTTCTTCTAGTGGATCCCGCAGCTCAATTTTTTTTGTTCCAAATTTTTTATCGAAGAAGGTTTTCTTCCGAATAATTTATTATTAAATCCATAAAATAATAAATAAAATTATCATTCACTGCACCACATAAACTATACATAAACGAATGAAGGAATGAAATAATCGCCCGAAGAAAAGAAGTTGCAGGCGGCGCTTTAAACTTGGAGGAGTTCCAGGCCATGAAGAACTCCGGCGTACTTATCGATTCCGTTCTTCGCAAAGATGCCCCTTTTCAACTCGAGGAATGTTTGCAGAGTGAGGAGACTGTCTGATCCGGCCTGGTGGCATCTTCCCGCCGAACGGTCCACTTTGAGAGTCTCAGCAACCCGCTCCAGCCCACCATATAGCCCGTCGCAGTATCTTATCATATGCTTCACGTCGAACACTTTGTCGCCGAAGATCTTGCTAACCAATCCCAAGAAGCCTGCCATTGTCGGCGGCAACCTCCGGCGGGTTAGGATTTTGATCAAATACCCAAAATCGTACACGCTGTGGAATCCCACCCAGCTCACGGCAGAGCCATTGGAGATCAGCCCCGACGACACCAGCAGTTCCGCGAAGCGGCGAGAGTCGACGCCCGCTGCTCTGTTCTTGTTGAAATCGATCCCGTTATTGCGAAGCAGCTCAATGGATTCGGCCGCGCAGTTGTGGCGAAATATATCGAAATCGCGGAAGTTGAATTCCCAGACGAAGCCGGCGCTGGGGATGCCGAAGTCGGGGAGGTTGCCTTCAGCGTCGGAGAGGGAGATGCCGACCTGAATGATCTGGAGCGCGTCGACGTTGGCCTTGATGAAAGCGTAGCGCTCGTGAGTGCTGAGGCGGCGGTGATGACAAAGCGGGTGGTACACGACGCCGGGGAATTCCGTGTCCATGGCGGCGAAGGGGAAGCCCTTGGCGCATTCTCGGATGAGCTCGAACTCCGCCTCCAGATTGTAGGCCCACACCCGCCGGATGCAGATCTCTCTCTTCTTCACCGGCGACATGGGCGGCTGATTTCGATCAATGGAAACTCCGGCGGATTGCGACTCACAAAGGCAGTGGGGTGAGCCTGAGGAGGGCAATTAGCAGTGGTATTTATATGTGAAGGATAATTAGTGGGGGTAGTGGGGGCTGGACGGTTCTAGGAAACGGGATTGCCGTACGCGTGGCCATATATTGCCGTCAGTTGACCGGTTCCGGCGGCCGGAAATACCGCGTGTTCAATTTCTCAGAGAGAGAGAAAACATTGCCATAAAAGTGGTAAAATTAAAGCTCTCCCTCTCTAACTCAGACTTAAAGTAGAGAGTTGATATTAGCAGTCCGAAACGGGCTATTCGCAGTCCAACGTTATTCGTAGTCCATAAATTTTATTTGTAGTACAAAATAATATTTGCAACTCACTCTCATCCCAAATAAGCGAAACACTTTTGGTGATTTATTAAGCACTAGAAGCCTAGAGAAACATCTTAAATATTCTAAAATAATTTAAATATCTAGCCGAAAAACAAGTTAAATGACATGCAAAATTTTCTCTAACCTGAAAATTGATTACCTTTTTGGGATTTTAGCTGGATAATTTTTTTCCTTTTTGAAGAACGTGAATCTATGAGGGAGAAAGATGACGCGACCGATAAAACTACGGCTAAGGTTTAGGCAGCAAGAAGAGAGAGATGGAGAGGAGGTTATTTGATGGGGTGCGATTAGCGAGCATTGGACTACGAATATAATGAATTTTTTTTACAAATTTTGGGGTGCGAATAGCGAGAATTGGACTGCTAATATCAACTCTCTTAAAGTATTACGTTTTTAGCTCCTATTTAGGCTTCGTTTGGCGCAGTGATGGCGGCTCGTTCGTGATTGCTCGGCCACACCTAAAAAAATTCTTGAATTTTATGCTCAAACTAGTTTATTTTCTTTATAGCGGCCATAACTTTTGTCTTGCCAAACATAAGTTAATTCTATAATAATGATGTTTTTGACCAAACTCAACGGAGCAAATAAGCCCCGCCAAACGAAGCCTTAATTGTTGAAACCCGGATACCGGTCCAACTATGTTCGAGACTGGGGAGTAGCTTGAGTTACTTCTCTCTTCGTTCAATACCTAGACCTAAGTACTTTGAGCTGGAGACAAGCCCTCACGGTTAGGTGGTAGATTGCTGGAAGAGGACCCAAAGGCTGCAGCGAGGAGGTCCCGCCACTTACCCAGAAGTCTTCTTGACTTCCCCTCCCTGAAAACCAGAGGCTGAGCCTGTCTCAGATAGCACGAAGAAGAAAGCACAGACTCTTAAGGGGGGGGGGGGGGGGGCGTGGATCCGTGCTGATCTGAGACATAATGAGTCTTATTTATAGACAAAATCTTCTAAGGGTAGAATGGTCCGGATGACCTGCGGATAGCGTAATCTCGCCTTACAATTTTACTAAGCGCACCCCAAATTGCTCTGCAGGTAGCCAGACTCCGCTGTCCCGAAGGGCTATAGGCAGACCACCAAGGGTGCCCAGATGATTCTATCCCCTGGAATCCGGGTCTGCTCGCCGAGGAGATACCTGTCTACTCGCCAGGCCTCCTTGGCTCTACTCGCCGAGGGAGATACCTGTCTACTCGCCAGGCCTCTTCGACTCCGCTCTCCAAGGTGTCGGCCTACTCGCCGGGTATCTTCGGCTCTACTCGCCGAATACACACCGGCCTACTCGCCAGGTACGTTCGGCCTACTCGCCGAATACGGGTTGTACACAATCTCCGCTCTTTGCGAGCTCGCCAGAGGTCGGAAAGAAGAGTCCAACCCTTTATTCGGCGGAGTTGCGAGTTCACGAGCTTTTCCTCTATAAATAGAGCGGGGGGGGGGGGGGGGGGGGGGATGCCTTCCCTACTGCAAGCTGAGATGTCTTCTGGAGGTGGTTCTACTGCGGCCGCTAACCGGGAGCTCGCTGACAATGAGCCTGAGGCGGCCGAGGTTTTAGGCATTCTTGGCGAGTTCCTGACGCCTTGCCTTCCAGGCTCTGCGCGGAAGAAGAAGCACAAGAAGAGAAGGATCGACCCCGATTTTCGCGAGAGGTCCTCCACAGATCCCGAGTCTACCGCGCGGGACGGATCTAAGCCGCAAAAGGGTGGCCGCCTCGCCCATCCAGGAAGAGTCCAATCTTGACCTGGTCCCGCGACAGGGTGGGGACGTGACTGAGGTCACGATCAGGGGGGCTGGCGAGACCGGACAGCCTCCAAGCAATACGGGTGTCCTGCCTTCTTCTTCGGCTCGCCATACCGAAATGCCAGGTAGGGTTGCTGAACCACTCTATTTTGGTATCCCGTCTACTCGAATCGGGCCACTCACCGAGATCTTCTCGCTCTGCAGCACCTTCCAATCGTCTTCTCCCGCCATCCCGCCAGGGCGAGGCGCCCATCAGAGACCGGACGACTGCGTCCTCTACTGCTCCGGGGTACGCGGGGGTGACCGTCATCCCGTCTTCTCGCCCTACCTCCGGAGGGAAGTCCATAACCATCAGCCCCAGGCCTGGGGGTGCGGGTGTGGTCCTCCGGTTATCCGGCTCCGTCGGCGCGCCGCGGGTCGATCCACCACGACTTCAAGGGGAGGATGGTGCCCTTGTAGACGTTCGCCTCTCCCCTGTCGGTATTCGCTCTACTCGATCCCCTTTCTTCTCGCTTTCATTATTCCGCCTCGCCGTCTCAGCTCTCTTTCTCGTTTTCAGGCAATCAGAGGTCCGCCTCTTCCAGCCATCAACCATCTTTGGAGTCTCTTCCGGAATCACCGCCGCCTGTGATGTATACTCCCATGAGGGATTTCCTCGCCGACCCTCCGGCATTTGGCGAAGAGTCGTGGACTCGCCTGATTGCTGTTCTCCGAGCCCATGACTCCTTTTTACTGGCTATGCCACCTGCCGAGGTGAATGCTCAGCTGGTTGATCTGGGGGACCGCCTCGCCGGAGTGGAGGAGTTCCAACAACAGCTGCAGGGCGAGAACGACTTACTTGATCGAATGACCGACTTGGAGGCAAGGTTGTACGAGATGGAAACTCGCCAGAAGGCCACCGAGGATGACCTCCATCGGTTCGCGCAGGTGGTCGGCACCGTGGGGGAAGCCTCCCCGCTGGAAGAGCATATCCGGCGAGGCGAGGACCATCTCCGTCAGGGTGAAGAGATCTTGGAGAGGGCTCGCGAAGATCTGTGCGCAGGCCGTAGCATCACCTGGAGGGCTCGCCACCCTCAGCGTACGCGTCGCCGAGGCCGCGGTACGGTGCATCGCGGTTGAGGTCCTAGGGGTGATCTCCATTTTTTGATTTTTTGAGCCTAGGTGCCTGGGCCTTTGTAACCGACGGGTGCCGTTTTGTGCCTCTTTACTGTACTCGTGCTACGCGCCTTAAGGATTTTCCTGCGTATATTTTTGCTTCTTTTGGCCGCACGCTTCTTTACTTTCATTATGCATGTGTCTCTGTTTTTTACTCGTCTTCTCGCCCTTAGGGCGCTTACTCACTTAGGGCATACTCGCCTCGCTCATTGGTCTCTCGCGCGCGATTAGGCTGGAGAGCGGGGGGCTATAAATATGGACCCCCCCAGGGGGGTAGGGGTACGCTCCCTTAGCTTCTCAAATTCCCCTTCCTCCTCCTAACCCTCCTCGCCGGCTTCCTCCTGCACCCTGTCGAGAATGGTGAAAGAACCTTCTGAGGAGGGTTGCATCTTCTGCGTGCGCAACTTCAAGGCGCACAGCTTCCCTTCCTCGCAGACCCTGGGCGAGGAACTGGCGGACGTGGAGAACCGTTTCCTGCCGCCCGGCTACACAGCGAGGCGGCCAGCACCCGGCGAGTTCCTCAACTCGCTCTATAACGGGGAACTCGCCCTACCCCTCGCCCACTTCTACGTAGGGTTGCGGCTTCCTCTGTGGCCTGAGGTGCGTCAGGTCCTTCGGTACTTCGGGATGGTCCCCGCGCAGGTTAACCCCAACGCAATAAGCGTTCTAACCGCCTATGCGTGCTACCTGCGCGAGGAGAAGATCGAGTTCGACCTCTCTGTCTTCCGCAAGGTGCTCACTTTAAAGGCGACCATCGACGACACTATGTTTTTCACCAGCGTGTGCGTCAAGGTCGCCGAGACGCTCAATAAGGTCCATCACTGGACCGACAAGTTTGTCCTCGTGCGAGGCGACTTCGGCAACATCTCGTTCGCTCAGCTCCAGAAGACCGAGGCTGAGTACAGGCCGCCTCGCCTGAGGGGGGACGCGTTGAGCCTCTACCTCTATATGAAGGACAAGGTCATGGACGTCGTCTACCTGCGGCGAGGCGAGGATCAGCTCAACTTCGTAGGCCCGGGAGCAGGTAATTCTTGAGTTAGACTCGCCGCGCGATCTCAGTTACCCGTTCTCAATAGGGTTAGCGGTTAACGCTTTCGTTTTTTCTTGCAGGGGAGCGTTTCGTCCCCACTCGCCCTCCCCACGATGCCTCCCGACAACGATCGAGCGAGTCCCATCCCGGGGGGCCTCTCGCGGAGGTGGTGGTCGCGGTGGACAGCGAGACACCTCCATCCACCGGCAAGGGCAAGGGTCGGGTCGACCCAGAAGTTGTCGTAGTCAGCGAGCCGAGGCAAAAGAAGCGGAAGACGAAGGGCTCATCTTCTCGCCCCAGCGAGTCCTCCTCCGGATCCCTCCACCCATACACATTATGGGTTGGGGATGAGGGTCCGGGACTCCCGGGGGAATCCCCTGATGATATGGGATCCTGAGTCGAACAGGATCTCCGTTAGCTCGCTCCTCCTTCCTGGGAAGACTTCGAGGAGGTCGACGACGAGGCGTTCAACCTGATATTTGAGTTGTACGGGCGCGATGACGCCGAGGTACTCGCAGAGATTCCCATCCGCGAGTTGGCCAATCTCAGCTGCCGCTCCGTCCTCCGGATGGCCGAGTTGATTCATCAGACCGCGCGGCGGGGGATCCAATCGAACAGGCGGCTCCGCGACCTGGACGTCGCCTACGCGGAGTTGGAGAAACTGGTGGTCGAGAAGGACAAGGAACTCGCCCAGCTCCGTGCCAAGGAGGCTCTCCCTCCCGAGGTATGGGGTCTTACTCGCCCCCATCTTTCTCGCCTACCCCGACATTGGTTAACGCTTTACTTTTCAGGAGGCCGCGGTGGCGTTGGTGATACGGATATCGGAGTTGGAGGAGCAGCTAGCCGCCTCGCAGAGTCAAGTCGATTATCTCGGTAATCGTCTCGCCGAGTCCGAGTCCGAGATAGAGGAGCTCCGCCATCAAAGCCGGGGGGAGTCGTCGACCACGCCAGCCCTCCTCCAGTTTACTCCCGCTCAAGTTGCCGAGACGCGCAGGAAGCTGGCGATTGCGACCGCCGTGTTCGTGCGAGAGCGTCTCCGACGTCGGTTCATGCTCACTGCGGAGGGGGCCCAAGTCGATCTCGCGACCCTTCTTCCAGAATTATATCGCGAGGCGGTGAACCCACCCCCTGCGGGGACCCGAGGTGAGGACTCTTCTAGCGGGTCAGAGGAAGAAGACTAGAACGCTTGAGCTCCCCTCTTTACCGGTCTCTCACGAATCGTTTGTAATAATTAGCTTTGTTTGTGTGAACATCTTCGGCGTACTCGCCCTTTATATTTTGTGAATAGGTGTTTTTGTCTTAGTCTATTCTGTGACTGCGTTGCCTGTTCTCGCCATGTGGCTGCTTTTCCTTTCCTTATCGTACTCGCCTCTAAGGGATACTCGTCCATAGCTGCGATTCGCATAGGGCCCTTCATTTCGTGGGTGCGGCGAATGGGGCTCCCTCACCTGCCCAGAATGCGAGAAGGTTGTCGGGGCTTGCTGCGCTGAGTGCACGCGCATCGGCGCTACGATCTTGGTCGAGGCGGTGAGAGGTTCAACATCGGTCTGTCGCCGGTGGGGTGTCGGTAATACCCGCCTCGCCCTCTTTTCTCATCCCCCCTGGGCTCAGGGTAGGGCCTAGCATACCCTTGAATCTGGGTCTCACCCGAGGGGGCAAGTAGCCAGTCAGCAGGAGAGGAGCCCAGTGCCACGGCCTGGTCTACGACAGCGCTCTGCTCGAGGACTCAGGACTCATTCGAGGGGGCAAGTAGCCAGCCTGCAGGGGAGGTGTAACATCCCAACTTTTATTGGGCCACTAGACCCTAGTGAGCCCAATAAAAGTAGGCCAGAGCAGTAGAAAACTACCATTTTAAGTAATGTTGCGCGCCGCAACTAAGTTATCAGGGTATAGTGACCGTACGAACCCCGAATTGACTTCCGTCAGTTCCGTTAGACTCGTATGAACAATACGAGCGCAACGGAATTCGTTGCACTTCGATCCGAGGTCGTTTGGAGAAAACGACCATTTCGGGTATCGTAGCGCGCCACTACCTCATTATTATGAATAGTGACCATACGAACCCCGAATTGACTTCCGTCAGTTCCGTTAGACTCGTATGAACAATACGAGCGCAACGGAATTCGTTGCACTTCGATCCGAGGTCGTTTGGAGAAAACGACCATTTCGGGTATCGTAGCGCGCCACTACCTCATTATTATGAATAGTGACCATACGAACCCCGAATTGACTTCCGTTAGACTCGTACGAACAATACGAGCACAACGGAATTCGTTGCACTTCGATCCGAGGTCATTTGGAGAAAACGACCATTTCGGGTATCGTAGCGCGCCACTACCTCATTATTATGAATAGTGACCATACGAACCCCGAATCGACTTCCGTCAGTTCCGTTAGACTCGTATGGACGATACGAGCACAACGGAATCCGTTGCACTTCGATCCGAAGTCGTTTGAAGAAAACGACCATTTCGGGTATCATAGCACTCCACTACCTCATTATTGTAAATAGTGACCGTACGAGCCCAGGATTAACTTCTGTCAGTTCTGGTAAACTCGTACGGACAATACGCGCGCAACGGAATTAGTTGGGCCTCGATTCAAGGTCGTATGGAGAGTATGCCATTTTACGACTATGCAGATCGCCTCAGTGCAACGCACGAGATATAAGGCATACGAGCCCGGCATCGGCCCCGGCAACTCTTGTTGGACCCCGGGGGCCAAGGAGGACCCCGCCCTAAGTTGACTTGGTCAACCCCCCCCCCCCCCAGCGCCCTAAGTTGACTTTCGTCTTTCTTCCAACTAATTTCAGACTGGGGGGGGGGGGGGGAGAGAAGCCCCTCCCCCAAAAGGAGGGGCTGCCCATGAAGGGGCAGCCCCCCTATTTGGGCAAAGGGGGGGCAGGAGAGAGAGGAGGGAGGGGAGGGGGAGAAATATCTCCCCCTCCCTTATCCCCACGTGGAGGAAAAGGAGGGGGGGGGGGGGGGGGAGGGGAGAGCTCCCCCCCTTTCCTATAAAAGGAGGGGCAGCCCTCTCAAACCCCCACCCCACTCTCTCCCTCTCAGCCTCTCCCTGCCGGCAGCCCAACCCTCCTCCTCCTCCACCTTGCCGGAGCAAGCCAACCCCAAGCCGCCACCTCCTCCTCCTTCCTCATGGCCGGCCACCGCCCCTCCACCTCTCGAGCCCCACCTCACCTCCAGGTAGAATCGCCCCCCTCCTCCTTACCTCCTGGAACCAAGCCGCCCCCTCCCCGTCGCCGGAGCGCCACCAGCGCCACCCCGAGCTTGCTCGGGTGGCGGCGCTGGCCGTGGAAACCAACCCCCCCCCCCCCCCCCAGCGCCGGTGGTGGCGCTGGGGGAGCAGGTCCCCACTCGGGGACCTCGGCGCCGACGAAGGGGAGGCGGCTGGGCCGCCGGAGGACGCAGCCCCGGCGGCGCCCGTGTCCTCCTCCCCCCCTACTCTTTTCCTGTAGGGGAAACCACGCCAACCCCGGCGGCGCCCGTGTCCTCCTCCCCCCCTACTCTTTTCCTGTAGGGGAAACCACGACAACCCCGGCGGCGGCCGGCGGCGCCAGGCCGCCGGACCCCCGCCGGAAGTCTGCCCCCTCCCCGACGCCCCGACCTGGGGTGGCAGGGAGGGCCCTCCCCGAGGAGGCGGCGGCGCGGCCAGCTTGCATGGCCCATGCAAGCTGTGCCGCGCCTTCCCGCCGCCTCCTGCCCTAATTTCCGGTGGGGTCCGGCGGCGCCAAGCCGCCGGACCACCACCGGAGTGGTCGCCGGCCCCCGGCGCACCGTCCGGGGGTGGCACCAGCCCCTCTCCCCTCGGGGGCGGCGGCACGGCGGCATGCATGGTGCATACAGGCCTCCGCCTCCCGCCCCCCCTTCTTTCGTTCTAATTCCGGCGGTGGCCGGCGGCGCCAGGCCGCCAGACCACCACCGGAATGGTCGCCGGCCCCCGGCGCACCGACCGGGGGCGGCGCAGGCCCCTCCGACCGCTGCCCGGCGGCGGCTGCGGCAGCCACCCGAGAGCAATCTGGGGCCGCACGATCTCCCCTAGGAGATCAAGCTGCCCCCGTTTTCTTAACTCCCGCCTCCCGCCTCCATTTGTGTGCCCCCACAGCGGATCCGCCGCAGATCCGCTGTGGGAGCCGCGGGAAGGCGCAGGGTGCAAGACCCCTGCGCCCCCTCCCTTTCCCTAATCGCACCCCAGCCCGCCCCCTTCCTTTTCCTAACCGCACCCCAATTCCCTTTTCCCCTTGCTTAATTTTTTGAGGAAATAAATGGGGTAGTTCATAAAAAGTTTTCTAAATAGAAAATGTGCCCCACCCTAAGGGGCACCTACTGTATTTTTTTGGGATTTTTAGGAGGAATTTTACTATTTTTAAAACCCTTTATAGAGTTTATTTTGAGAAAATAAACGTCCGAACAAGTTCGCAAAAATCACCAAAAATTAGGGGCTCTACCTAAAGGTGTTTTACAACTACTATAGAAATTGGGAGGTGTGGTTTCTTATTTTGGTCCTCCAAAAGCTTTTACAAGCGAAATTAAACGCCCCAAAAAGAACGAAATTCACCAAAATGAATCGGCGTCCCCTCGACGCATATTTTTAAATACCTATTTAAAATTATGCGTATCTATCCAAGAAATCAACTAAGCTCAGAATATCGACGCGAAAATTGGAACGAAATCGCGGCGCGGCACCGAAATTTAAACCCGCCGCGACAATAATAAAAGAGCGATTGGACTACTACTAACCATTTCCTTATGTTGTTACTGCTTTGCGTACTTTTCTTAAAATCCAGTCTCGCACTGGTCCCCCGCATTTACTTTGCGTACTTTTCTTAAAATCCAGTCTCGCACTGGTCCCCCGCATTTACTTCCCGTACTTTCCTTTAAAATCCAGTCTCGCACTGGTCCCCCGCATTTACTTCCCGTACTTTCCTTTAAATCTAATCTCGCACTGGTCCCCCGCTTTTACTTTCTGTACTTTCATTTAAATCCAGTCTCGCACTGGTCCTGTCATTATGGCCTCTGCTTTCGGCCTACTTTTCTGCTTATTACCATGGCCTCTGCTTTCGGCCTACTTTTCTGCTTATTACCATGGCCTCTGCTTTCGGCCTACTTTTCTGCTTATTACCATGCCCTCTGCTTTCGGCCTACTTTTCTGCTTATTACCATGACCTCTGCTTTCAGCCTACTTTTCTGCTTATTACCATGGCCTCTGCTTTCGGCCTACTTTTCTGCTTATTACCATGGCCTCTGCTTTCGGCCTATATTTCTGCTTAGTGTTATGGCCCATGCTTACGGCCTAATTTATTTGCTAATGCAGAACTGTCATGGCAACCCAGCGGTGCTTATCCTCCCTTCTGCGAGGCCTTAGTTGGGGAAAACCCGGAGTTGAGTCCCTCCTCCCCGGTTAGTCCCAAGCAAGGAGCCCTCATACCGCTAATCCTCCCGGGCAGAGGTTGTGTGACCGGTCGAGTAGAATTGCCACGACACTTATGTGCTTGTTTTATATAAAGCGGGTGAAGATTGTTTGGGAGTGGCGGGTTGGTCACGCTCGCAGACCGTTCGTACCGGTGCGGGTGGGTTGACGACCCATGGCGACAGGGAGATGTGCACAACGGGTTATCACCCTCCGAGCCTGCAGTTTTACCTCCTCTGGTCGGCCTACAAATTGGCTCGTCGGATGTCGCTCACTTCCAGTTAGTACATCAAGTTGTACAGGAGGGCCTGAATGATACGGTACGACTACATTCAGAAGTGACAAGACTGGCCACTGTCACCGACGGCCACATCGGTGAGGCCCGCGGGGTTAGCTCCCCTGCTTGAAATAAAGCGGTCTGAACTGTGTCGACACAGGGTCTTTTGTATGCGTACATGTTTGAATACCTGGATGTGCGTGTCTGCGCGTTATAGTGTTGTGTACTTACTATATGGCGCGGTTACGCGCTTTAGGGAGGGAAGCCCTATATATATATATATATAGAGAGATATATATGTTTACCTGCTGCTAACCCTCTACCTTGCTTCGGCTATTTCATTTCTGTTCTTTAACCGCCCCCTGGATATGGATCCGGGGAGGGGATGTATTTTCTACTTAGCTCTGTGACTAATGGTTATTTCTTATAACCAATCACAGGAGATGAGACAGCAAGGAGCCCCCGCATCGCAGGATGAGTTACGAGCCTTGGAGATGGCCCGTTCGATTACCCCAGCCTCGCCCCCTATCTTCAGAGACGTGAGTCCGAGAGTATAAGGACTAGCCTAGAGCTCCCTTTTGTTTTAGATTATGTAGCCCTCGAGGCAATGTTTTGTAAAACGATAGGCCCCGACCATATTTAAATATGTAATATAATCTGCATGCTTAGCTTTTCCTATATTCGATTGCTTCCGCTGTGCGTTCTGATGTGTTGTGATGATTCTTGTGCCTGACAAAGAGACCGCTCGGCGCTTAAAAAGGGTGGGACGTCGCCACCCAGAAAGCGTTGGGTAGTCCTCTTTGGGCAGTAAGATCCCCCCCTCCCTGAACCCGGTTCAGTCTGGGAGGGGGGGGGGGGGGGGTCTTACAAATGGATCAGAGCCACCACGATCCGACCACATGCGGCAGTCTTTCGATCCTCCCTTCCCCCGGTTCCGTTTCTTGGTTCGGGACGAACCACGCAGCGGAAGCCTGGTGGACCCTTTAGGCTTAAGGTTAAGGATTCGAGACTGCACGGTAGTACACCCACACGCTTTCCGCTTCCTTTTCTTTCAGTCCTGCAAAATTCCCTTATTTTTGCAAGTTCTGATACCCGTTTGTTACTTCTCCAGATACCGGAGTCGAGTAACGGAAGGTCCTCCTCTCGGGACCAGTACCACCCTACCACTCCACCACCAGCCCCGGCCACTCCAGCCACAGTTCCGTTCGGAGAGACAGAGCTCGGACAGACCCTGGTAGCCATGTTAGCCGCCTTCCAGACAGCCACCTTACGGCCACCACAGCAGGCCACCGTACCCACCGATCTGCTGACAAAATTCCGGGGGCTAAGGCCCCCCACCTTCCGAGGTACCGAGTCAGCCATCCAGGCCGAGGAATGGGTGGAGAGGGTAGAGGAGCTCCTAGTAGGGATGATGTGCCCCGCAGTAGCCGCAGTATCCCTGGTGGTGACCATGCTGGAGGGCTATGCCCGGGACTGGTGGAGGGCCGCTAGCCGCTCTACCTTCAGAGGACGACCACTCAGCACGATCTTCTGGGGGGAGTTCTCAGAGGCCTTCTTAGAGCATTTCATTTCAGATGCGGACCGGATGGCACTCTAGGAGCGGTTCCTGCAGATCAGGCAGGGAGATAGGACGGTTCTAGACTACCAGAGAGAGTTTATCCACCTGGCCCGCGTCGCCGGGACCTTAGCAGGTACGGATAAGGACAGGGCAGCCAGATTTTACCGGGGATTACGAGACGACCTCCGTCAGGCGCTGATCATGATTTCCCAGGCATCCTTCCACACGATCGCCTCACATGCCACCGCTCTAGAGATGGACCAGCGGATGGTAGCTCAACAGCGGAGGGGACACGTAGGTGTTCCCCGGACTCAGGGCCGAGAGAGAGGAGTAGGTCCTCGCAGGCAGGGCCGAGACGGGAGACAGCGTCAGCGTCACCAGCCATATAGGCAGGCACCCCAGCCCCGACCAGCACCCCAGCCCCGACCAGCACCCCCAGCCCCAGCACCTCAGGTCGTCCCAGCCGCACGACGAGATGTTCCCTTCGCAGGGAACTGCTACCTATGCCAGCAGCCTGGGCATATACGAGCCTTCTGCCCACAGGCTACCGGGAGACCCGGTTTAGGAGCAGTACAGCGAGCGGCGGAGAGAGGACGAGGTGGACGCAGAGGACGTCCCGCAGGCAGGAGGGAGCCGGCTAGGCAGGGCAGAGCAGCACCGCTCGAGGCATACGCGTTGGATCTTTAGCACGGTCCTGCTCCTGACGTAGTGATAGGTATCTACTTCCGATAGTTCGATATCCTAGGAGATGTTATAGCTTTATATATTGGGACTTTTGTATATGTCATCCCTACTCCTGTATATTTGTGAAAACCTTATGATCATGATATATATATATGTTATCAGGTTTACTTTTGGTAGAAGGTCATCCCGCTAAAACACTGTTCGATACCGGCGCCACACATTCTTTCGTTGCACAAAACTTCATCGCTGACAAAGGGAACACGGTGAGATCATCCGGGATGTCGATCCGAATACGACTCCCGGATGGGTCAGACATGACTTCCACCGAGAAATGTTCCTTCCAAGCAATGCTGGGAGGCATAGAGTTCGAAGTCAACGCCACCATCTTAGCAATAACCGGATTCAACATCATTCTGGGGATGGATTGGTTGAATGAGCACAGCGCCCAAATCAATTGTTCGACTCGAGAAATCTGCCTCAAGAATCCAAATGGACAATTTATCACGCTAGCAGGTATACCCTCCGTCACCCGCATTATCTTAACATCTGCACAAACCGTCAAGGCAGTTCGACGGAAGGACGAGATATACCTAATCTACTTTGAGATGGAGAACACGGCGCAGGTACTCGCTAAAGTACCTGTGATCAGGGACTTCCCAGATATCTTCCCAGAGTCACTCCCCGGGCTGCCCCCGCAACGGGAAGTGGACTTCCAAATCGAGCTTACTCAAGGAGCCCGACCAGTGTCCCGAGCACCGTACCGGATGGCCCCGAGGGAACTGGCCGAGCTCAAGATTCAGCTACAAGAGTTAGTCGACGCAGGATTCGTACGTCCTAGTACCTCTCCCTGGGGAGCCCCAGTACTGTTCGTTAAAAAGAAGGATGGATCGCTGCGTCTCTGCATCGACTACAGAGGTTTGAATAAACTCACCGTCCGGAATACCTATCCCCTACCCCGGATAGATGAACTGTTCGATCAACTGCAAGGCGCGTCCGTCTTTTCCAAGATGGACTTAAGGTCCGGCTACTATCAACTTAGAGTGCGAAAAGAGGACATTCCCAAGACCGCCTTCAGCTCTCGCTACGGACTATATGAGTTCATGGTGATGCCATTTGGGTTAACCAATGCCCCGTCCGCCTTCATGGCTTTGATGAATACGGTATTCAAACCCTTCCTGGACCATTTCGTAATAGTCTTCATAGATGATATTCTCATCTACTCAAAGAACAAAACCGATCACTCCAGGCACCTCCAAATGGTACTACTTAAGCTAAGAGAGCACTCGCTCTTCGCCAAGTTTAGCAAATGCGAGTTCTGGATGGAAGAAGTCGGCTTTCTGGGACACACCATCAACAAGAACGGAGTAGCGGTGGATCAAGCCAAGGTGCAAGCGGTACGAGATTGGCCGCCACTTAAGACAGCAACAGACATCCGAAGTTTCCTTGGCCTCGCCGGCTACTACCGTAAGTTCGTCGAAGGTTACTCCAAAATCGCGTTACCACTTACCTCTCTCACCAAGAAGGATGTGACCTTCCAATGGTCTCCCGAATGCGAGGCGGCATTCATCGAACTGAAGAACCGGCTGATATCGGCCCCAATCCTAACCCTCCCCTCCGGTACCGAGGGTTTCCAAATCTATGTTGATGCCTCTCTGAAAGGACTGGGGGCCGTGCTTATGCAACATGGCAAGGTGATTGCCTACGCTTCACGTCAGTTCAAGCCGCATGAACTAAACTACGCCACCCACGATCTGGAGCTGGGGGCGGTAGTTTTCGCATTAAAAGTCTGGAGACACTACCTCTACGGGGTACGATGCGAAATCTTCTCCGATCATAAAAGCCTCAAATACGTCTTCACCCAGAAAGAGCTGAACCTCCGGCAACGCCGGTGGTTAGAATTTCTCTGTGATTATGACTTCGCCCTCCAGTACCACCCCGGCAAGGCTAATAAGGTTGCAGACGCCTTGAGTCGGCAGCCTCCGAAGACCGGGAGTTGGTTAGAAATAGTGCCAGAGGAGTTAGTCAAATCATTGGCGGAAATGGATATTATCCTCATCGCCCGCAGAAATCCGATGGAATACCAGGCCCAGCTCTACTGGATGGAAATACAGTGCGACATCCGGAATAGGATAAGAGAAGCTCAGAAGATTGACGTAGAAGCAGCCCCGATCATTCAAGCCCTGCAACATGGTGCGCAGGAGGATTACAATTTGTACGATGGCATCCTGCAGTTCAGACACCGCATATTCATCCCCGCAACAGAAGGAATTCGGGAAGAAATCCTCCGCGAAGCGCACCAGACCAGGTACTCGATACACCCGGTGGTAGTAAAAATGTATACGGACCTGCGAAGGACCTTGTACTGGCCAGGAATGAAGAGGGATGTCACCAACTATGTTGCACGCTGCCAGACCTGTCAAATGGTCAAGGCAGAATGTCGAAGCCCAGGAGGCCTACTACAACCCCTGCCCATCCCGGAATGGAAGTTCGAGGATATTTCCATGGATTTTGTCCATGGCTTACCCCGATCCCGTGCAGGTAACGACTCCATATGGGTAGTAGTGGACCGCCTTACCAAGGTAGCCCGATTCATCCCGAACCGGCAAGGCGACGGTGTCGACATTTTAGCCCGACTATTTATTGAACAGGTAGTCCGATTTCATGGAATACCCAAGTCAATCGTCTCGGACCGCGACGGGCGCTTTACATCGAAGGAATGGAGAAGAGTGCAAGCTTATCTAGGAACCAGATTGGCATTTAGCACCGCCTTCCACCCCCAGACCGATGGGCAGACGGAAAGAACAAACCGGACGATGGAAGATCTTCTCCGATTATGCATAGTGGAACACAACGAGCCATGGGAGCAGTTACTACCTCTGGTAGAATTTTCATATAACAACAGCTTCCAGACAAGCATCAAGATGGCACCTTACGAAGCCCTCTACGGAAGACGTTGTCGGACCCCACTATCTTGGGCACAGGATGAGGACCCCGAAGCCTTAGGGGTCACCTACATAGACGATACCACTGCCGCAATAAGGTTAATCCGGGGACATATGCTAGAAGCGCAGAGCCGGCAAGCCAGATATTATGATGCGCGTCATCGGATGGTGGAATTCAACGTGGGAGATATGGTTTTCTTGAAAATTAAGCCGATGCACGGGATATCCCGAATAAAGAAGCAGAAAAAGCTGGACCCCCGCTACTTAGGCCCATATCAAGTCATCGAAAGAGTTGGCCCGGTGGCTTATAGGTTAGCTTTGCCAGCCGAGCTGGGAAACCTCCACGACGTGTTTCACGTCTCCTCGCTGAGACGCGTACTCCGCCAACCCGAGCAACATCTCCCCGTGTCACCGACATTAGTACAATCCGACCGATCCGTCCAACTCGAACCAGTGAAGATAGTGGACTCCAAGATCAAAGAACTGCGGAACAAAACCATCACGATGGTCAAGATCTTGTGGTCAAACTGTGGGCGCGAAGAGTTTACTTGGGAACCAGAAACGCTCGTTCGAGAAAAATACCTGGCACTCTTTCCCCCAGGTATATCCTTTAAAACCCCTAATTTAGCCAATTTTCAGGGACGAAAATCTCTTTATTTTTATTGGATTGTAACATCCCAACTTTTATTGGGCCACTAGACCCTAGTGAGCCCAATAAAAGTAGGCCAGAGCAGTATAAAACTACCATTTTAAGTAATGTTGCGCGCCGCAACTAAGTTATCAGGGTATAGTGACCGTACGAACCCCGAATTGACTTCTGTCAGTTCCGTTAGACTCGTATGAACAATACGAGCGCAACGGAATTCGTTGCACTTCGATCCGAGGTCGTTTGGAGAAAACAACCATTTCGGGTATCGTAGCGCGTCACTACCTCATTATTATGAATAGTGACCATACGAACCCCGAATTGACTTCCGTCAGTTCCGTTAGACTCGTATGAACAATACGAGCGCAACGGAATTCGTTGCACTTCGATCCGAGGTCGTTTGGAGAAAACGACCATTTCGGGTATCGTAGTGCGCCACTACCTCATTATTATGAATAGTGACCATACGAACCCCGAATTGACTTCCGTTAGACTCGTACGAACAATACGAGCACAACGGAATTCGTTGCACTTCGATCCGAGGTCACTTGGAGAAAACGACCATTTCGGGTATCGTAGCGCGCCACTACCTCATTATTATGAATAGTGACCATACGAACCCCGAATCGACTTCCGTCAGTTCCGTTAGACTCGTATGGACGATACGAGCACAACGGAATCCGTTGCACTTCGATCCGAAGTCGTTTGAAGAAAACGACCATTTCGGGTATCATAGCACTCCACTACCTCATTATTGTAAATAGTGACCGTACGAGCCCAGGATTAACTTCTGTCAGTTCTGGTAAACTCGTACGGACAATACGCGCGCAACGGAATTAGTTGGGCCTCGATTCAAGGTCGTATGGAGAGTATGCCATTTTACGACTATGCAGATCGCCTCAGTGCAACGCACGAGATATAAGGCATACGAGCCCGGCATCGGCCCCGGCAACTCTTGTTGGACCCCGGGGGCCAAGGAGGATCCCGCCCTAAGTTGACTTGGTCAACCCCCCCCCCCCCCCCCAGTCTGAAATTAGTTGGAAGAAAGACGAAAAGAAAGGGGGGGGGGGGGGGGGGAGAGAAGCCCCTCCCCCAAAAGGAGGGGCTGCCAATGAAGGGGCAGCCCCCCTATTTGGGCAAAGGGGGGGCAGGAGAGAGAGGAGGGAGGGGAGGGGGAGAAATATCTCCCCCTCCCTTATCCCCACGTGGAGGAAAAGGAGGGGGGGGGGAGGGGAGAGCTCCCCCCTTTCCTATAAAAGGAGGGGCAGCCCTCTCAAACCCCCACCCCACTCTCTCCCTCTCAGCCTCTCCCTGCCGGCAGCCCAACCCTCCTCCTCCTCCACCTTGCCGGAGCAAGCCAACCCTAAGCCGCCACCTCCTCCTCCTTCCTCATGGCCGGCCACCGCCCCTCCACCTCTCGAGCCCCACCTCACCTCCAGGTAGAATCGCCCCCCTCCTCCTTCTTACCTCCTGGAACCAAGCCGCCCCCTCCCCGTCGCCGGAGCGCCACCAGCGCCACCCCGAGCTTGCTCGGGTGGCGGCGCTGGCCGTGGAAACCAACCCCCCCCCCCCCCCCCCCCCCCCCAGCGTCGGTGGTGGCGCTGGGGGAGCAGGTCCCCACTCGGGGACCTCGGCGCCGACGAAGGGGAGGCGGCTGGGCCGCCGGAGGACGCAGCCCCGGCGGCGCCCGTGTCCTCCTCCCCCCCCTACTCTTTTCCTGTAGGGGAAACCACGCCAACCCCGGCGGCGGCCGGCGGCGCCAGGCCGCCGGACCCCCGCCGGAAGTCTGCCCCCTCCCCGACGCCCCGACCTGGGGTTGCAGGGAGGGCCCTCCCCGAGGAGGCGGCGGAGCGGCCAGCTTGCATGGCCCATGCAAGCTGTGCCGCGCCTTCCCGCCGCCTCCTGCCCTAATTTCCGGTGGGGTCCGGCGGCGCCAAGTCGCCGGACCACCACCGGAGTGGTCGCCGGCCCCCGGCGCACCGTCCGGGGGCGGCACCAGCCCCTCTCCCCTCGGGGGCGGCGGCACGGCGGCATGCATGGTGCATACAGGCCTCCGCCTCCCGCCCCCCCCTTCTTTCGCTCTAATTCCGGCGGTGGCCGGCGGCGCCAGGTCGCCGGACCACCACCGGAATGGTCGCCGGCCCCCGGCGCACCGACCGGGGGCGGCGCAGGCCCCTCCGACCGCTGCCCGGCGGCGGCTGCGGCAGCCACCCGAGAGCAATCGGGGGCCGCACGATCTCCCCCAGGAGATCAAGCGGCCCCCGTTTTCTTAACTCCCGCCTCCCGCCTCCATTTGTGTGCCCCCACAGCGGATCCGCCGCAGATCCGCTGTGGGAGCCGCGGGAAGGCGCAGGGTGCAAGACCCCTATGCCCCCTCCCTTTCCCTAATCGCACCCCAGCCCGCCCCCTTCCTTTTCCTAACCGCACCCCAATTCCCTTTTCCCCTTGCTTAATTTTTTGAGGAAATAAATGGGGTAGTTCATAAAAAGTTTTCTAAATAGAAAATGTGCCCCACCCTAAGGGGCACCTACTGTATTTTTTTGGATTTTTTGGAGGAATTTTACTATTTTTAAAACCCTTTATAGAGTTTATTTTGAGAAAATAAACGTCCGAACAAGTTCGCAAAAATCACCAAAAATTAGGGGCTCTACCTAAAGGTGTTTTACAACTACTATAGAAATTGGGAGGTGTGGTTTCTTATTTTGGTCCTCCAAAAGCTTTTACAAGCGAAATTAAACGCCCCAAAAAGAACGAAATTCACCAAAATGAATCGGCGTCCCCTCGACGCATATTTTTAAATACCTATTAAAAATTATGCGTATCTATCCAAGAAATCAACTAAGCTCGGAATATCGACGCGAAAATCGGAACGAAATCGCGGCGCGGCACCGAAATTTAACCCCGCCGCGACAATAATAAAAGAGCGATTGGACTACTACTAACCATTTCCTTATGTTGTTACTGCTTTGCGTACTTTTCTTAAAATCCAGTCTCGCACTGGTCCCCCGCATTTACTTTGCGTACTTTTCTTAAAATCCAGTCTCGCACTGGTCCCCCGCATTTACTTCCCGTACTTTCCTTTAAAATCCAGTCTCGCACTGGTCCCCCGCATTTACTTCCCGTATTTTCCTTTAAATCCAGTCTCGCACTGGTCCTGTCATTATGGCCTCTGCTTTCGGCCTACTTTTCTGCTTATTACCATGGCCTCTGCTTTCGGCCTACTTTTCTGCTTATTACCATGGCCTCTGCTTTCGGCCTACTTTTCTGCTTATTACCATGACCTCTGCTTTCGGCCTACTTTTCTGCTTATTACCATGGCCTTTGCTTTCGGCCTACTTTTCTGCTTATTACCATGGCCTCTGCTTTCGGCCTACTTTTCTGCTTATTACCATGGCCTCTGCTTTCGGCCTACTTTTCTGCTTATTACCATGGCCTCTGCTTTCGGCCTATATTTCTGCTTAGTGTTATGGCCCCTGCTTCCGGCCTAATTTATTTGCTAATGCAGAACTGTCATGGCAACCCAGCGGTGCTTATCCTCCCTTCTGCGAGGCCTTAGTTGGGGAAAACCCGGAGTTGAGTCCCTCCTCCTCGGTTAGTCCCAAGCAAGGAGCCCTCATACCGCTAATCCTCCCGGGCAGAGGTTTTGTGACCGGTCGAGTAGAATTGCCACGACACTTATGTGCTTGTTTTATATAAAGCGGGTGAAGATTGTTTGGGAGTGGCGGGTTGGTCACGCTCGCAGACCGTTCGTACCGGTGCGGGTGGGTTGACGACTCATGGCGACAGGGAGATGTGCACAACGGGTTATCACCCTCCGAGCCTGCAGTTTTACCTCCTCTGGTCGGCCTACAAATCGGCTCGTCGGATGTCGCTCACATCCAGTTAGTACACCAAGTTGTACAGGAGGGCCTGAATGATACGGTACGACTACATTCAGAAGTGGCAAGACTGGCCACTGTCACCGACGGCCACATCGGTGAGGCCCGCGGGGTTAGCTCCCCTGCTTGAAATAAAGCGGTCTGAACTGTGTCGACACAGGGTCTTTTGTATGCGTACAGGTTTGAATACCTGGATGTGCGTGTCTGCGCGTTATAGTGTTGTGTACTTACTATATGGCGCGGTTACGCGCTTTAGGGAGGGAAGCCCTATATATATATAGAGAGAGAGAGATATATATGTTTACCTGCTGCTAACTCTTTACCTTGCTTCGGCTATTTCATTTCTGTTCTTTAACCGCCCCCTGGATATGGATCCGGGGAGGGGATGTATTTTCTACTTAGCTCTGTGACTAACGGTTATTTCTTATAACCAATCACAGGAGATGGGACAGCAAGGAGCCCCCGCATCGCAGGATGAGTTACGAGCCTTGGAGATGGCCCGTTCGATTACCCCAGCCTCGACCCCTATCTTCAGAGACGTGAGTCCGAGAGTATAAGGACTAGCCTAGAGCTCCCTTTTGTTTTAGATTATGTAGCCCTCGAGGCAATGTTTTGTAAAATGATAGGCCCCGGCCATATTTAAATATGTAATATAATCTGCATGCTTAGCTTTTCCTATATTTGATTGCTTCCGCTGTGCGTTCTGATGTGTTGTGATGATTCTTGTGCCTGACAAAGAGACCGCTCGGCGCTTAAAAAGGGTGGGACGTCGCCACCCGAAAAGCGCTGGGTAGTCCTCTTTGGGCAGTAAGATCCCCCCCTCCCTGAACCCGGTTCAGTCTGGGAGGGGGGGTCTTACAGGAGGAGCCCCGTGCTACGGCCTTGTCTACGACAACGCTCTGCTCGAGGACTTAGAACTCACTCGAGGGGGCAAGTAGCCAGCCTGCAGGGGAGGAGCCCAGTGCCACGGCCTGGTCTACGGCAACGCTCTGCTCGAGGACTTAGAACTCACTCGAGGGGGCAAGTAGCCAGCCTGCAGGGGAGGAGCCCCGTGCTACGGCTTGGTCTACGACAACGCTCTGCTCGAGGACTTAGAACTCACTCGAGGGGGCAAGTAGCCAGCCTGCAGGGGAGGAGCCTAGTGCTACGGCCTGGTCTACGGCAACGCTCTGCTCGAGGACTTAGAATTCACTCGAGGGGGCAAGTAGCCAGCCTGCAGGGGAGGATCCCCATGCTACGGCCTGGTCTACGGCAACGCTCTGCTCGAGGATTTAGAACTCACTCGAGGGGGCAAGTAGCCAGCCTGCGGGGGAGGAGCCCAGTGCTACGGCCTGGTCTACGACAACGCTCTGCTCGAGGACTTAGACCTCACTCGTGGGGGCAAGCAGTCAGCCTGCAGGGGAGGAGTCCAGTGCTACGGCCTGGTCTACGGCAACGCTCTGCTCGAGGACTTAGAACTCACTCGAGGGGGCAAGCAGCCAGCCTACAGGGGAGGAGCCCAGTGCTACGGCCTGGTATACGGCAACGCTCTGCTCGAGGACTTAGAACTCACTCGAGGGGGCAAGTTGCCAGCCTGCAGGGGAGGAGCCCAGTGCTACGGCCTGGTCTACGACAACGCTCTGCTCGAGGACTTAGAACTCACTCGAGGGGGCAAGTAGCCAGCCTGCAGGGGAGGAGCCCAGTGCTACGGCCTGGTCTGCGGCAATGCTCTGCTCGAGGACTTAGAACTCACTCGAGGGGGCAAGTAGCCAGCCTGCAGGGGAGGAGCCCAGTGCTACGGCCTGGTCTACGGCAACGCTCTGCTCGAGGACTCAGAAGAGTTTTGTTACTTTATGCTTGTCGCCTAAGGGGTGGAGTGTTACACATTTGGGACCGAAAACATTCGCTTTATTCTACCACAAAAGATGAACTAGATATTACATATATTTTAGGAGTAGAAATGTTTCAGGTCGTTTCCACTCCAAGTGTTTTCCAGGAGTTCTCCCTTAACGTTCTGCAGGAGATACCCGCCGGTTCTTAACACCTCGAACACAATGTAGGGGCCTTCCCAGTTGGGGTGAAGTTTACCTACCGCGGCGGATCTTCCTGCGGCGTCCACCTTTTTGAGAACCAGGTCTCCCTTGGCGAACTGCTTGACTCGGACATGCTTGTCGAAGTGCTTTGCCATCCTTCGCTTGATCTCTTCCTGTCGGATCGTGGCCTGGTCGCGAAGTTCCTCCACGAAATCCAAGGCGAGTCGTTGCGCCCCTTCGTTCTCGAGTCTCCACCCTTCATCCCCGTCTTCTACCGCCACCACCCTGGGACTCCGGACTTCGAACTCTATCAGGATGAGAGCCTCTGAGCCGTGTGATAGCTTGAATGGTGTTTCGCCGGTTGTCATGGCGTGTCTCCGTCGGGCTCGCGAAGAGCACTCGCGCGCGGAGCGGCTGATCTTCACTCCCTAGGGGCGTCTCTTTGTCGGGGCGCTGGCTCGTTCCGGCTTCGGTGGGCGAGGCGGTGACGACAGGAGAAGGAGCGCCCGCCTCGGCGCGGGGCGCGAGTAGCCCCCTGATGGTGTCTTCCATTGCTTTCATGCCCTGCTCGAAAACGCTCTTGGTTACGAACTCGCTCAGAGGCAGCGAGTCCGCCTGGCCGGTCTCCGGCTCTTTATGCTCAGTCATGGGATCGTCCGATGAGATTTTCTTCTCTTGCTACAGTCCACGCTCACCGCACCAAAAATGTTGGAACCCGGATACCGGTCCAACTATGTTCGAGACTGGGGAGTAGCTTGAGTTACTTCTCTCTTCGTTCAATCCCTAGACGTAAGTACTTTGAGCTGGAGACAAGCCCTCACGGTTAGGTGGTAGATTGCTGGAAGATGACCCAAAGGCTGCAACGAGGAGGTCCCGCCACTTACCCAGAAGTCTTCTTGACTTCCCCTCCCTGAAAACCAAAGGCTGAGCCTGTCTCAGATAGCACGAAGAAGAAAGCACAGGCTCTTAAGGGGGGGGGGGGGGGGGTGGATCTGTGCTGATCTGAGACATAATGGGTCCTATTTATAGGCAAAATCTTCTAAGGGTAGAATGGTCCGGATGACCTGCGGATAGCGTAATCCCGCCTTACAATTTTACTAAGCGCACCCCAAATTGGTCTGCAGGTAGCCAGACTCCGCTGTCCCGAAGGGCTATAGGTAGACCACCAAGGGTGCCCAGATGATTCTATCCCCCGGAATCCGGGTCTGCTCGCCGAGGAGATACCTGTCTACTCGCCAAGCCTCCTTGGCTCTACTCGCCGAGGGAGATACCTGTCTACTCGCCAGGCCTCTTCGACTCCGCTCTCCAAGGTGCCGGCCTACTCGCCGGGTATCTTCGGCTCTACTCGCCGAATACACACCGGCCTACTCGCCAGGTACGTTCGGCCTACTCGCCGAATACGGGTTGTACATTAATATCTTTTAAATTCTTCGATCGGAAAATCCAATGTTTGCATGCAAAAGTTGAGTTCACCATCTAGCTGTGATTCACGGATCCCGCTTCAATCAAGTTCCCAGTCACCGCAAAAATTACTTGAATCGTGGTTCGGTTTGGTTAGGATTCGGTTCGGTTAGGATTCTATTATGTTAGTACTTAGGATTCAGTACGTCTAATTCTTGCTATTTGCACCCCAAAATTTGTAAAAATCCTAATTATATTAGTTCGCAGACCAGTTTTCACTAATCGCACCCCATCGAATAACCTCCGCCTCTCCATCTCTCTCCTCCCGTTGCCTAAACTCTAGCTGTAGTTCTATCGGTCGCGTCGTCTTTCCCCCTCTTAGATTCACCTAGCTTTTCTTAAAAAAAAAGTAAATTATCAGCGATTATCCCAAAAAAGTAGTCAGTTTTCTGGTTAGAGGAAGGTTTGCATGTCATTTAACTTGTTTTAAAGTTAATTTCTCTATACATGTCATTTAACTTGTTTTTCTGCTAGTTTTGTAAATTGTTTGAGTTTTTAAGATATTTCTCTAATGGTCTGTTCGGCGCGCAGGCAATGGCATTCTGGCATTGGCTTTGGGTAACAGTAAAGCCAATGCTCGCGTTCGGCGGGACGGAAATGGGCAGGAAATGGCTTTTAACTCAAAACCGTCGGTTTTAGCCCTACCCTACAAACGCGCAACCCCAATTCTTATATCCCGACTCAAGTTTTCGGTGATTTACGTCTTCTACAGCGCAGCCCCGACGAAAACTTTGCCTCCCGATCGAACGCGAGCACCGGTTCCGCTTCCTCCCGATCGAGCGGCGCACAGGTAAACCTCCTCTTCTTCTTCCTCCTCTTCTCATCTTCTTCACCTTGCTTCATCTACCTTGTCCTGTTCTTCTTCTTCTTCTTCTTCTTCTTCCTCCACTTCTCTTCCTCCTCCACTGGTTTTCTTCCTCCCCCTTTTCAGATCTGGGTTTTCTTCCTCCACTGGTTCCTTCCCAAAAATTTCAGATCTTGTTTTATTTGAGTAAACTGCTTTCATTAGTTGATGATGTAGTTCAATGGAGATACATATTTTATTTGAAGTTGTTCTATAGTTCAATGGTGATTTGGTCTTCAGATTTAGACTATAAATTCTTCTCAGTCAACATAGATTCGTGGAGATTTTAATGATGCTTTCAGTAAACTGCTTTTAAATGGTATCTTCTCGTGTCCAAATTGCAGTTCAAAATGCATGTTTAATGTTAGTATATATTTGTTACAGTTAATATTAGAAAATGCATGTTCTGTTCAAAATGCAAGTAGATAATAAGTATGTTCTGTTCAGTACATAATATGTAGATAATATGCATGTTATGTTCAATACAAGCCTTATAAGGGTCGAGATCTCTGTTCAATACATAATATGTAGATAATATACTTGTTCTGTTTTGTTCAAATTTTGTATCCTGGATCATGAGATTTTAATTATTTTAGGCTTGTCATGGATTATGAAGAGTTGCACATGACTGCGAATGCAGTTTGATCGCTAGATTGTTGTCTTTTCATGTGATATTTCTGTATTTTAATTTATGGACAATGATTATGCAGTAGAACATATTTATAATTTTGAACTTCAATTATTATTGGTAGCTTAATTTACTACTTCAATTTTAAAGAATATCAATTTTAAAAATTTCAATTCCCTAAAGCCAATTCCATCGTGCAGCCGAACACTTACAGACATCAATTCCAATTCTGTTCACTGAATTCCATCCTGCAACTGAACAGCAGAATTGGTTTTCTGCACAAAACCAATTCCTGCAGATATTGATTTTCTGGTCAAAGCCAATTCCAGAAAGTCATTACATGCGCGCCGAACGGACCCTAAGTGTTTCACTTATTTGTGATGAAAGTGAAGTGTAAATATAATTTTGGACCTACAAATAAAATTTGTGGACTACGAACAACGATGGACTGCGAATAGTCAGATCCGGACTGCTAATATCAACTCTCTCTAAAAACATACAAAATATTTGAAAGCATTTAGATTATTTGAAACCTTTTTTTGTAAATAATTATATGATATTATATTATTTCGTATATTTAAAGGCAAAATCAATATTTTGCCTTTAAATATACGAAATAATGGGGGGGGGGGGGGGGGGGTGGATCTGTGCTGATCTGAGACATAATGAGTCCTATTTATAGGCAAAATCTTCTAAGGGTAGAATGGTCTGGATGACCTGCGGATAGCGTAATCTCGCCTTACAATTTTACTAAGTGTGTTGGGTATATTGTCCTCAATATAACCTTGATTTGAAGAGGCATCACTCCTAATGCTAAGGACATATTGTATTTAACAAAGCTACACTTGTGTAGAATATACAGGCACAGGTAACTCAAAAGGAAGGGCCAAACATGGCCTTAGACAAGAAGGAATCATCCACAAGGAGATGAAGATCTGTCTCAGCATAACCGCTGAGACGATGGGTCACAACCGCTGAGACGAGGAGCCATCTCAGCGGGTCCACTGAGAAGAAGACTGGAACAACCGGTGAGAAGGGGATTGGAGCTGCCGCTGACACTGAAAGCTGTCTCAGCCCAACCGCTGAGATAGATCCAAATGTGCAGACTGGATCTTTTGGCGCAAACGACAAATAATAGGGAAAAGCAACTCCAATCCGCCCCATACCGTGTCAGGAGGATCGAAATAGCCGTTGAAGTCTTCTGAAGGTATAAAAGAAGAAGCTAGGGCACAACAACAACAAAAAATTGTTCGATTAAAAAGTTCTTGCTGCACGCCGCAATCGAGCATTCTCGTTTCAGCCAGTTGAAGTCATTCTCTGAAGCTGAAGTTAATCTTCCTAGGGAGATTAGATAGCTCTTCCTGCACTCACTCAAGAAGGGCAAGTTGATCTTCTGCTTTGCTGAAGGATAAGATCAAGGTGATTCAAATCTGAAGCTGCTGCCTTTCAGATCTGAAGAAGGAAAACAGAAGACCTGAGAGTAACTCTTTTATCTTCTGTAATCAAAACAAACTCTATTATATTTTTGTAAGGCATTGTTGCCTGAGAAAAAGGTTGTTGAGCCTGTGTGTAAAGTTGTGTTGACAGCTTGAGTGGTAGGACCTCTTAATAGGTCTGAGGTAGGAAATCTGTGGGATTTCTGAGTGGTAGGAGTTCATAACTCTGAGTTGTAGGGCTGCTGTTGAGCCTGAGTGTAGGGCTGTCGTGCCTGAGGTGTAGGGCTGTTGGGCCTGAGTGTAGGGCTGTTGAGCCTGAGTGTAGGGCTGTTGGGCCTGAGTGTAGGGTTGCTGTGCCTGAGGTAGGATCACTCTTGATCTGAGAAGTTCTGAGGAACTTGTGGTGTAAGCTCAAGAAGCTGAGATTGAAGTTTGGAGGAGTTGGCCCTGTCTAACACTCTGTTAGAAGGGTGAAGGGGGAAAGTGGACTACCCATAGACACACTGTCTTTGGGGAACCACTATAAATTAGTGTGTGCTTTCTGTGTTTGATATTTTTCTTAAACTAAACCAGAAAACCAATAGTCTACGTTAAAGAAATTAAAAAGAGACCTATTCACCCCCCCCCCCCTCCCCTCTAGGTGAATTAGTCAGCACACTTATAACCTTACAAGTGGTATCAAAGCGAGGTTGGTCAAGAAGGACTTAACAGTATGACTGGATCTCAAATAGGTATTGCTGACACTAAATTAAATGGCCTCTAGTGGAATGTCGAAGGAGTTAGGATCAATGAAGTTGCCCATATGCTCAAAGGAAAACTTTAGTATATGGAAGCAAAGGGTGAGGCTGTTCATGGAAGCCTCAGACCCAAGGATCTTCATAACAGTGAAAAATGGTCCTTACACATTTGAGAAAGTCTCAACTATTGACCCCACCAGGAAAGTGGTGAAGGTATTCTCAGAACTGACCAATGATGAAATTGCCCTATACACCATGGATAAAAGGGCTCAGAACATTATTGTCAATACTGTTGATGACTCCACATTTCAGAACTTGGTACACTGCACAACTGCCAAGGAAATGTGGGACACACTGATTGCATATATGGAGGGAACAGCTGAAGTAAAGGATGATAGAAAGTCACTCCTTAATCAGGAGTATGAAGCCTTCAGACAGCACAGTGGGGAAAGCATCTCCATATGCTATGAGAGGTTCTTCAGAACTGTCAATGAGCTGAGAACCTATGAGAGAGCATTCACAAACTATGAGCTGAATGATAAGTTCCTTAGATCTCTAACAAGGGACTGGGACACAAAAATCTGTGCAATCAGGGAAGTGGCCAGGCTTGGTGAGACCCCCACTCACACACTGTTTGGAAAGCTGCTCTCCTATGAGATGCAGCTGTCTGCTAGAAAGGAAGAGGACACCTCAACCAGGACACAGGCCAAGGAAAATTCTGTAGCTCTCAAAGCTGACAGCTCCAAGAGAAACAAGAACAGGATGGCATCTCCTCCAAGGAGAAGTGCTGAACCTGAAGTCAGCACCTCTGACAGCTCTTCCTCTGATGAAGAGTTTGCTGCCTTTTCAAAGCAGTTCAAAAAGATGATGAAGAGAAAGCAATGGGAGAACATGCCTTCTTCATCATCACACTACAAGAAAGATAGCAGGAGGTCTGAAAGACATCACCCAAAGGGTAACAGAAAAGAAAGTGGTGATAAGAAGCATCTTCACCATAAGAATAGGAAGGGAGAAAGATCCCTCCTAGCAAAGAAAGGAAGAAGCTGGAGTGAATCTGATTCCTCAACATCAGATTCAAATAATGAAGAAGAGGCCCTTATTGGGCTGTTTGCTGCTATGGAAGATGAGGACCTCCCTGCAGCAAAGGTGGGCATCAGAGCCCCTCTTTCTCACCCTGAGAGTGACAATGAGGTGGATGAAGAAGAAGAGGAAGGACTCACCGGTGTCATGGCCATATCTGAAGGATCATCAAGCAAAGCATTTGATGATAATGAGGTACCTACTCTACATTTTGCTCTTTCAAATTCTGAATATAGTACAAGCCCAGATTGTGATGCATCCTCAAGAACTAGAACTGAGGATGGTTCTGAATCTGAGATAAATGTTGGTCATTCAGTTGAGAGGTATGATGCTCTTCTTGATGTCCTGGACAAAAAGAAAAAGCTTGTTAAAGAACAAACTGATGAGCTCAAAGAGATAAGATCACATAAGGCTGAGCTACAAAGCAAGATGGACATTCTTCATCAAGATGGACAAAAGTCCATAGAGCTCCAGAAGGTAATTGACAACCTTCTTGATGAGAAACAAAAAAATGTGGGTGTACATTAGGAAGCTTCACAATCAACTTCTCATAGAACAAAGTATAGTAGCCCAATTCAATAAACCCAAATCTGAGCTACCCATCATTAGGACCCTCACCTCTCAATCTAGTAAGAATGGATCATGTAACAATAATGTGGCAGCTAGGACTGGGAACAATAGAAAAGGGAAAGCTCTAGCCAGGATGCAAAGCACCTTCCAAAAGGTGTGGCTACCCTCAAATGGGTATGACCAGAACAGCATATGTGGGCAATTGAAGATTGCCAAGGTTCCATGCAAGTAGAACACTCCAAGCAGTGGAAGAAGGAGATTTGAGTCGAGTACTCTGAAAGTACCCCATGAGGAAATACTGATGGCTCAATCTGAACCATTTGTATTTGGTGCCTTAGCACCCTCACTCAAAGGAAATGAGGCCTCCAACAGCATGAAAGCTGAAAGGCTGAAACTTGTCAGTAGCTTGAGGAAACACTCTCGTGCAACTCAACCCCAACCAGCTGTCACACCTCCTTCAGCTATAGATTCAAAGAATAAGGATGCCACCTACTTTGAACCAAGGCAGACCACTGCCCCTTTTACAAGGGATCAGAAAAGGAGATATAATATCCATGAGTGCTGGTGTTGTGGTAAGGTGAGACACTTTGCTATAGACTGTTGGCACAACTCTAATGTGTCATATGCAAAGATAAACCTTCCTACAAAGAGGGCAGTTCATGTAAGGTCATTCTATGACTCTAACAAGTACCTAGGACCCAAAGCTATTTGGGCTCCTAAGGATCACTAAAATCCCTCTTGAAAGATAGTTCAAGTACCAGACTGAACCAAAATTGGTACTTGGACAGTGGGTGCTAAAAGCACAAAACAGAAAGAAGGCTGATCTCATGGAGCAGCAAAAAGTAGACCAGTGTGGTTATCTGCACAGCAGATTCAGGATAAATAGCAACAGGGAGCTGCTGTGCACAGGTGTTGTAAATTCAACATTATCTAGTGCTAAATATGAGTCGTTTTAACCTATGTAACTTCATGTTAACCCTCTTGTGATTTCATATCTTCAACTCACTACATGTACTAGTGTGACAATTGAAAACTAAAATGGCGGTATACACAAAAAAAATATAATAAAAAAAAATGCACTTCCTAGATGTACTTTAACGACAAAAGTATCGTCAGAACAACGCTTAAATACTTGAAATATTGTTAAGCTCCACAAATCAGAGGCGCTCGACACGGTAGTCATCAAATCCTCGATAAATGAAAAAGGGTGCACGCCTCTTCACCTTCTCCCACTATAAATAGAGTGAATGCCTATGATGGAAATTTGCCCTGTGACTTTCCATTAACAAACCACCTCTTCGTCTCCAACCCTTCATCTTCCAAGAAAAATGTCACATGAAAAAGGAACCAGCGAGACGCCCTCCACTGTGACGATCACCTCCCTGTGGGAGCGAATAGAAACTCTCGTAGAAAATGCTATAACCAAAATGAAGGATGAAGTGAAGGATGACATCTCTCAACTTACAGCTCTACATGCGCAGTCCACAACTCTCATCCTGAACAGAATCACTAACCTGGAGCAATCCCTAGACACTCATCTCCAGGTATTAAGAAATGTCACAGATGTCGGAGATCAGGAAATTCTGGAGCAAATATCTGAACTGCAGGCGTCAGTAAAAGAAGTAATCCAAGACGGGGAAAGGAGAATTGGAGAAGAAATCTGGGAAGAGATCAAGGGAAGCATAGCTGCTTGCTCGCATCAAGCGAAATGGGTAAGCAATCAGGTAATGCAAGCGCTTCAAGTAACCCCCTCTGAATACATACCCACTGAACCCTCCTCCACCTCCGACTCTGAAACCGAATCGGATGAATCAGCAACAACTAGAAAGAAAAGGAAAGCGTCTTGCGAAGAGTATAGAAAGAAAATAGTAAATGAGGTTCAACAGGACACGGAATCTAGCCAATGGAGTCCTCGCTCAACCGAAATAATCACTGAATCTTGGATAGCTTTTGGACACCGTCAGAAAGACCATGAGAGAGCATACTCATCTGTCAAATGGAATCGTCACGTGAAAGATATGGAAGAAAGAGCAAGACACAAGATGGCCTTTCCTCACGGTCCACCTCCTCCACCAAAGAAAATTCCGAAGCCACTAAACTTCTATGGGCGAAAGAGGAAGAAGGGAGCAAAGGAAGCTAGCTCCAACAAAGACACCCCACTTATCTTCGATTGAAAGAAATTTATTTTTCTTTGCTGTTTTGAATTATGCTAAGACAATTTGTCAAGTCATATGACGGATCCTAGATACAAACAATTCTAGTATAAGAACTTTTATATATGAATGCGTATAAGGCATATGCCTGCGCTATTAATATATGCAATTACTGCCATATTCTGTTTTTAACTGCAAATAACGTGTCCTGCACCTTGTGTGCTTAGCTTGAAAAATGCAACACAAGCTAGAATTCAGTTGCAAGATGCAGGAAAGAAGAAAGAAAGGGAGAGCATATGCCAACCAATGAAGACAGTAGTGGGTAGGCTAATGAGGGGGAGCAACAAATGGAATAGACCTAAATGTAGTAGCTGTCACTATAATCCATTCTAAATAGTACATTATGAAACTTTACTTTACTCTACACTACAACTCAGTGACATGTCTAGGACAACTATTCAACCAAAATATCTAGACTAGGTCTAAACCTTAAGATCAGCTAAAGTGCAGTAGTATGTTCAGCTGAATCAGCTGAGAAAATCCCAGCTGAACCGCTGAGATGAGGAAACTGTAAGACCCCCCCCCCCCCCCCCCCCCCCCCTCCCCGGACTGAACCCGGGTTCAGGGAGGGGGGATCTTACTGCCCAAAGAAGACCACCCAGCGCTTTCCGGGTGGCGACGTCCCACCCACTCAAGCACTGAGCGGTCTCTTTGTCAGGCACAAGAATCATTACATCACATCAGATCGCACAGCGGAAGCAGATAATATAAAGAAAACAAGCATACTGCTTATATTATACATTTAAATATGGCCGGAGCCTATCGTTTACGAAATATTGCCCGAAGGCTACATAGTCCAAAACAACAAGGAGCCCTAGGCTAGTCTTTATTCTCTCGCACTCACGTCTCTGAAGATAGGAGGAGAGGCTGGGGTGTCCGATCGGGCCATCTCTAAGGCACGTATCTCATCCTGCGGAGTGGGGGCTTCGCGCTGTCCCGTTTCCTGTGATTGGTTATAAGAAGTAACCGTTAGTCACAGAGCTAAGTAGAACAATACATCCCCTCCCCGGATCCTTATCCGGGGGGGGGGGGGGGGGACGGCTAAAGGACAGAAATGAAATAGCCGAAGCAAGGAAGAGGGTTAGCAGCAAGTGAAAATGTATATATATATGTTTATATATATAGATAGGGCCGCTTGCCCTAAAGCCGGTATTTGCGCCGTATAGCAACCACACAACACTATATCGCGCAGACACACACCCAGGTATTCAAACCCGTACGCACCCAAAAGACCCTGTGTCGACACAGTTTAGACCGCTTTCGTTCAAGCAGGGGAGCTAACCCCGCGGGCCTCACCGATGTGGCCGTCGGTGACAGTGGCCAGTCTTGCCACTTCTGAATGTAGTCGTACCGTATCATTCAGGCCCTCCTGTACCACTTGGTGTACCAACTGAATGTGAGTGACATCCGGCGAGCCGATTTGTAGGCCGACCAGCGGAGGCAAAACTGCATGTTCTGAGGGTGATAACCCGCTGCACACATCTCCCTGTCGCCATGAGTCGTCAACCCACCCGCACCGGTACGAACGGTCTGCGAGCGTGACCAACCCGCCACTTCCAATCAATCTTCACCCGCTATATATAAAACAAACCCTTGGGCTACGTGGCAATTCTACTCGACCGGTCGCACGATCTTGGACCGGGAGGCTTAGCGGTATGAGGGCTCCTTGCTTGGGGCTAACCTGGGAGGAGAGACTCAACTCCGGGTTTTCCCCAACTAAGGCCTCGCCGAAGGGAGGATAAGCGCCGCATTTGTTGCCACGGCAGCTCTGCACTAGCAAGTAAAATAGGCCGAAGCAAGGGCCGTAATATTTAACAGAAATGTAGGCCGAAAGCAGAGGCCATAACGATAAGCAGAAAGTAGGCCGAAAGCAAAGGCCATGTAATAAACAGAATAGTAGGCCGAAAGCAGATGCCATAATGATAGGACCAGTGCAAGACTGGATTTAATTGAAAGTACAGAAAATAAGTGCGGGGGACCAGTGCGAGACTGGATTTAATTGAAAGTACAGGAAGTAAGTGCGGGGGACCAGTGCGAGACTGGATTTAATTGAAAGTACAGGAAGTAAGTGCGGGGGACCAGTGCGAGACTGGATTTAATTGAAAGTACAGAAAATAAGTACGGGGGGGGGGGGGGGGGGGGGGGGGACCAGTGCGAGACTGGATTTAAAGAAAAGTACAGAAGTAAATACGGGGGACCAGTGCGAGACTGGATTTAATGGAAAGTACGGAAAGCAGTAAAAGCATAAGAGGAAATGGTTAGTAGTCCAATCACTCCATGAGAGGAGGCTTCGATCGACGACTCCGTTCTTTTATTATCGTCGCGGCGGGGTTAAATTTCGGCGCCGCGCCGCGATGTCGTTCCGATTTTTGTATTGCTTTTCCGAGCTTAGTCGATTCTTTAGATTGATACGCATAATTTTGATAAGCATTTTAAAATATGCGTCGAGGGGGCGCCGATTCACTCCGATGAATTTCGCTCTTTTCCGGGCGTCTATTTTTGCTCGTAAAAGCATTTAGGGGATCAAATCAAAAGGTCACACCTCCCAACTTTGATAGTATTTGCAAAATACCTATACTTAGAGCCCCTAATTTTTGGGGAATTTTAGAAACTCATTTGGGCATTTTATTTCATAAAATAAACTTTATAATGGGTTTTAAAAATAGTAAAACTCTTCCAAAAAATCCCAAAAAATTACAGGAGATGCCCCTAAGAGTGGGGCACAATTTTTATTTAGGAAATTTCTTTTGAAGAGGCCCCATTTTTTCCTCAGAAAAATGGGGAAGGAAAAAGAGGGGTGGGGTGCGGTTAGAGGCAGGGAAGAGGCGCAGGGGTTTTGCACCCTGCGCCCTCCCGCGGCCCCCACAGCGGATCTGTGGCAGATCCGCTGCGGGGGGGCGCACAAACGGAGGCGGGGGGCGGGAAAATAGGAAATGGGGGCCGCTCGATCTCCTGGGGGAGATCGTGCGGCCCCCGCTCGCGCACGGTTGGCAGCCGCTGCCGCCGCCGGGCAGCGGCCGGCTGGGGCCGGCGCCGCCCCCGGTCGGTGCGCCGGGGGCCGGGGGCCGGCGACCACTCCGGTGGTGGTCCGGCGGGCTGGCGCCGCCGGCCACCGCCGGGGTTAGTGCCGGAGAGCGACACGGGGGCGGTGGCGGCCTGCATGCAGTGTGCATGCTAGCCGCCGCCGCCTCTGCCAGGGGGGGTGCGGGGAGTGCCCCCGGTCGGTGCGCCGGGGGCCGGCGACTCTTCCGGGGGTGGTCCGGCGGCCTGGCGCCGCCGGCCACCGCCGGGGGAGGTGATACAGAGGGCGGGAGGCGGGGGGCGTGGCCTGCATGGGCCATGCAGGCCCGCTGCGCCGCCGCCCCTCCGCCGAGGGGCCACTGGTGCCGCCCCCGGTCGGAGCGCCGGGGGTCGGCGCTTACTCCGGCGGTGGCCCGACAGCCTGGAGCCGCCGGCCGCCGCCGGGGGAGGGGCTATCCTCCTACAGGAAGTGCGGGGAGGAGGGGGAGGCCACGGGCACCGCCGGCTGTGCCCGCCGGCGGCCCGGCCGCCTCCCCTGTGCCGGCGCCGAGGTCCTCGAGGAGGACCCCCTCCCCCCCAGCGCCACCGCCGGCGCTGGGGAAGAGGGCTTCCTCGGCCGCCTCCTCCCCGAACCTTGCAAGGCTCGGGGCGGCGACCGGCGGCGCTCCGGCAACAGGGGGAGGGGGGGGGGGGTCTTCCTCCGGGAGGTGGGAAGGAGGAGGGGAGGTGGTTCTACCTGGTGAGGGGTTCGGGTGGAGGGGCGGCCGGCCATGAGGGAGGATGTGGTGGCGGCGGCTTGCTCCGGCAAGGAGGAGGAGGAGGGGGCGGCTGGCTGGGGGGGCTGCCGGCAGAGGAGAGCTGAGAGAGAGAGGGAGGTGGCGTGGGGGGAATTGGAGAGGGGCTGCCCCTCCTTTTATAGGAAGGAGGGGAGGTCCTCCCCCCCCCCCCCCCCCCCCCCCCCCCCCCCCCCCTCCCTCCCTTCCACGTGTATGAAGGGAGGGTGAGTGGGGGGAGATATTTTCTCCCCCCCCCCCCTTCCTTCCTCTCTCTTGCCCCTTGCCCTAATAGGGGCAGCCTCCCCCCCCCCCCTCCCCCCCCCCCCCCCCTTGGGGGGGTTTTTCTCTCTCCCCCCCCCCCTTTTCTTTAGCAATTTCGAGTTCGGGGGGGGGGGTTGACTAAGTCAACTTAGGGCGGGGTCCTCCTTGGCTCCCGGGGTACGATAAGAGTTGTCGGGGCCGATGCCGGGTTCGTGTGCTTTATATCTCGTGCGTTGCACTGAGGCGATCTGCATAGGAATAAAATGGCATACTCTCCTTACGACCTCGTATCGAGACGCAACGAGTTCCGTTGTGCTTGTATTCGTCATACGATCCTAACGGAACTGACAGAAGTCAATTCGGGGTTCGTACGGCCATTATTCACAATAATGGGGTGGTGGCGCGCTACGATACCTAAAATGGTCAATTTCTCCAAATGACCTCGGATTGAAGTGCAACGAATTCCGTTGCGCTCGTATTGTCCATACGAGTTCAATGGAACTGACGGAAGTCAATTCGGGGTTCGTACGGTCACTATTCATAATAATGAGGTAGTGGCGCGCTACGATACCCGAAATGGTCGTTTTCTCCAAACGACCTCGGATCGAAGTGCAACGAATTCCGTTGCGCTCGTATTGTCCATACGAGTTCAACGGAACTGACGGAAGTCCATTCGGGGTTCGTACTGTCACTATTCATAATAATGAGGTAGTGGCGCGCTACGATACCCGAAATGGTCGTTTTCTCCAAACGACCTCGGATCGAAGTGCAACGAATTCCGTTGCGCTCGTATTGTTCATACGAGTTCAACGGAACTGACGGAAGTCAATTCGGGGTTCGTACGGTCACTATTCATAATAATGAGGTAGTGGCGCGCTACGATACCCGAAATGGTCGTTTTCTACTGCTCGGGCCTACTTTTATTGGGCTCACTAGGGTCTAGTGGCCCAATAAAAGTCGGGATGTTACAATCCAATAAAAATAAAGAGATTTTCGTCCCCGAAAATTGGCTAAAGTAGGGGTGTAAAGGATGACATACCTGGGGAAATAGTACCGGGTATCTCTCCCGGACGAGGGCTTCTGGTTCCCAGGTGAACTCTTCGCGTCCTCCGTTTGACCATAGGATCTTGACCATTGTGACAGTTTTGTTCCGCAGCTCTTTGATCTTGGAGTCCACTATCTTCACAGGTTCGAGTCGGACAGATCGGTCAGATTGTACTGATGTCGGTGGTGTGGGAAGGTGCTGCTCGGGTTGGCGAAGTACGCGTCTCAGCGAAGAGACGTGAAACACGTCGTGGAGGTTTCCTAGTTCAGCTGGCAGGGCTAATCTATAGGCCACCGGGCCAACTCTTTCGATGACTGGATACGGGCCTAGATAGCGGGGGTCCAGCTTTTTCTGCCTCTTGATTCGTGATATCCCATGCATAGGCTTAATCTTCAAGAAAACCATATCTCCCACTTGGAATTCCACTTGCCGATGACGTGCGTCGTAATACTTGGCCTGCCGGCTCTGCGCTTCCAGCATGCGTTCCCAGATTAATCTTATCGCGGTGGTGGTATCGTCGACGTAGGTGACTCCCAAGGCTTCGGGGTCCTCATCCTGTGCCCAAGATAGCGGGGTTCGACAGCGTCTTCCGTAGAGGGCTTCGTAAGGTGTCATCTTGATGCTTGCCTGGAAGCTGTTGTTATATGAAAACTCTACCAGAGGTAGTAACTGCTCCCATGGCTCGTTGTGTTCCACTATGCATAATCAGAGAAGATCTTCCATCGTCCGATTCGTTCTTTCCGTCTGCCCATCGGTCTGGGGGTGGAAAGCGGTGCTAAAAGCTAACATGGTACCTAGATAAGCTTGCACTCTTCTCCATTCCTTCGATGTAAAGCGCCCGTCGCGGTCCGAGACGATTGATTTGGGTATTCCATGAAATCGGACTACCTGCTCGATAAATAGTCGGGCTAGAATGTCGACACCGTCACCTTGCCGGTTCGGGATGAATCAGGCTACCTTGGTGAGGCGGTCCACTACTACCCATATGGAGTCGTTACCTGCACGGGATCGGGGTAAGCCATGGACAAAATCCATGGAAATATCCTCGAACTTCCATTCCGGGATGGGCAGGGGTTGTAGTAGGCCTCCTGGGCTTCGACATTCTGCCTTGACCATTTGACAGGTCTGGCAGTGCGCAACATAGTTGGTGACATCCCTCTTCATTCCTGGCCAGTACAAGGTCCTTCGCAGATCCGTATACATTTTTACTACTCCCGGGTGTATCGAGTACCTGGTCTGGTGCGCTTCGCGGAGGATTTCTTCCCGAATTCCTTCTGTTGCGGGGATGAATATGCGGTGTCTGAACTGCAGGATGCCATCGTACAAATTGTAATCCTCCTGCGCACCATGTTGCAGGGCTTGAATGATCGGGGCTACTTCTACGTCAATCTTCTGAGCTTCTCTTATCCTATTCCGGATGTCGCACTGTATTTCCATCCAGTAGAGCTGGGCCTGGTATTCCATCGGATTTCTGCGGGCGATGAGGATAATATCCATTTCCGCCAATGATTTGACTAACTCCTCTGGCACCATTTCTAACCAACTCCCGGTCCTCGTAGGCTGCCGACTCAGGGCGTCTGCAACCTTATTAGCCTTGCCGGGGTGGTACTGGAGGGCGAAGTCATAATCACAGAGAAATTCTAACCACTGGCGTTGCCGGAGGTTCAGCTCTTTCTGGGTGAAGACGTATTTGAGGCTTTTATGATCGGAGAAGATTTCGCATCGTACCCCGTAGAGGTAGTGTCTCCAGACTTTTAATGCGAAAACTACCGCCCCCAGCTCCAGATCGTGGGTGGCGTAGTTTAGTTCATGTGGCTTGAGCTGACGTGAGGCGTAGGCAATCACCTTGCCGTGTTGCATAAGCACGGCCCCCAATCCTTTCAAAGAGGCATCATCATAGATTTGGAATCCCTCGGTACCGGAGGGGAGGGTTAGGATTGGGGCTGATATCAGCCGGTTCTTCAGTTCGATGAACGCCGCCTCGCATTCGGGAGACCATTGGAAAGTCACATCCTTCTTGGTGAGAGAGGTAAGTGGTAACGCGATTTTGGAGAAACCTTCGACGAACTTACGGTAGTAGCCGGCGAGACCAAGGAAACTTCGGATGTCTGCTGCTGTCTTAAGTGGCGGCCAATCTCGTACCGCTTGCACCTTGGCTTGATCCACCGCTACTCCGTTCTTGTTGATGGTGTGTCCCAGAAAGCCGACTTCTTCCATCCAGAACTCGCATTTGCTAAACTTGGCGAAGAGCGAGTGCTCTCTTAGCTTAAGTAGTACCATTTGGAGGTGCCTGGAGTGATCGGTTTTGTTCTTTGAGTAGATGAGAATATCATCTATGAAGACTATTACGAAATGGTCCAGGAAGGGTTTGAATACCGTATTCATCAAAGCCATGAAGGCGGACGGGGCATTGGTTAACCCAAATGGCATCACCATGAACTCGTATAGTCCGTAGCGAGAGCTGAAGGCGGTCTTGGGGATGTCCTCTTCTCGCACTCTAAGTTGATAGTAGCCGGACCTTAAGTCCATCTTGGAAAAGACGGACGCGCCTTGCAGCTGATCGAACAGTTCATCTATCCGGGGTAGGGGATAGGTATTCCGGACAGTGAGTTTATTCAAACCTCTGTAGTCGATGTAGAGACGCAGCGATCCATCCTTCTTTTTCACGAACAGTACTGGGGCTCCCCAGGGAGAGGTACTAGGACGTACGAATCCTGCGTCGACTAACTCTTGTAGCTGAATCTTGAGCTCGGCCAGTTCCCTCGGGGCCATCCGGTACGGTGCTCGGGACACTGGTCGGGCTCCTTGAGTAAGTTCGATTTGGAAGTCCACTTCACGTTGCGGGGGCAACCCGGGGAGTGACTCTGGGAAGATATCTGGGAAGTCCCTGATCACAGGTACTTTAGCGAGTACTTGCGTCGTGTTCTCCATCTCAAAGTAGATTAGGTATATCTCGTCCTTCCGTCGAACTGCCTTGACGGTTTGTGCAGATGTTAAGATAATGCGGGTGACGGAGGGTATACCTGCTAGCGTGATAAATTGCCCATTTGGATTCTTGAGGCAGATTTCTCGGGTCGAACAATTGATTTGGGCGCTGTGCTCGGCCAACCAATCCATCCCCAGAATGATGTCGAATCCGGTTATTGCTAAGATGGTGGCGTTGACTTCGAACTCTATGCCTCCCAGCATTGCTTGGAAGGAACATTTCTCGGTGGAAGTCATGTCTGACCCATCCGGGAGTCGTATTCGGATCGACATCCCGGATGATCTCACCGTGTTCCCTTTGTCAGCTATGAAGTTTTGTGCAACGAAAGAGTGTGTGGCGCCGGTATCGAACAGTGTTTTAGCGGGATGACCTTCTACCAAAAGTAGACCTGATAATATATATACTATGATCATAAGCTTTTCACAAATATACAGGAGTAGGGATGACATATACAAAAGTCCCAATACATAAAGCTACAACATCTCCTAGGATATCATACTATCGGAAGTAGATACCTATCACTACGTCAGGAGCAGGACCGTGCTGGAGATCCAACGCGTATGCCTCGAGCGGTGCTGCTCTGCCCTGCCTAGCCGGCTCCCTCCTGCCTGCGGGACGTCCTCTGCGTCCACCTCGTCCTCTCTCTGCCGCTCTCTGTACTGCTCCTAAACCGGGTCTCCCGGTAGCCTGTGGGCAGAAGGCTCGTATATGCCCAGGCTGCTGGCATAGGTAGCAGTTCCCTGCGAAGGGAACATCTCGTCGTGCGGCTGGGACGACCTGAGGTGCTGGGGCTGGGGGTGTTGGTCGAGGCTGGGGTGCCTGTCTATATGGCTGGTGACGCTGACGCTGTCTCCCGTCTCGGCCCTGCCTGCGAGGACCTACCCTTCTCTCTCGGCCCTGAGTCTGGGGAACACCTACGTGTCCCCTCCGCTGCTGGGCTACCATCCGCTGGTCCATCTCTAGAGCGGTGGCATGTGAGGCGATCGTGTGGAAGGATGCCTGGGAAATCATGATCAGGGCCTGACGGAGGTCGTCTTGTAATCCCCGGTAAAATCTGGCCGCCCTGTCCCTATCCGTACCTGCTAAGGTCCCGGCGAAGCGGGCCAGGTGGATAAACTCAACCTGGTAGTCTGGAACCGTCCTATCTCCCTGCCTGATCTGTAGGAATCGCTCCTGGAGTGCCATCCGGTCTGCATCCGAAATGAAATGCTCTAAGAAGGCCTCTGAGAACTCCCCCCAGAGAATGGTGCTGAGGGGTCGCCCTCTAAAAGTGGAGCGGCTAGCTGCCCTCCACCAGTCCCGGGCATAGCCCTCCAACATGGTCACCACTAGGGACACTGCGGCTATTGCTGGGCACATCATCCCTACAAGAAGCTCCTCTACCCTCTCCACCCACTCCTCGGCCTGGATGGCTGACTCTGTACCCCGAAAGGTGGGTGGCCTTAGCCCTCGGAATGTCGTCAGCAGATCGGTGGGTACGGTGGCCTGCTGGGGTGGCCGTAAGGTGGCTGTCTGGAAGGCGGCCAACAGGGCTACCAGGGTCTGCCCGAGCTCTGTCTCTCCGAACGGAACTGTGGCTGGAGCGGTCTGAGCTGGTGGTGGAGTGGTAGGGTGGTACTGGTCTCGAGAGGAGGACCTTCCGTTACTTGACTCCGGTATCTGGAGAAGTAACAAACGGGTGTCAGAACTTGCAAAAATAAGGGAATTTTGCAGGACTGAAAGGAAGTGGAAAGCGTGTGGGTGTACTATCGTGCAGTCTCGAGTCCTTAACCTTAAACCTAAAGGGTCTACCAGGCTTCCGCTGCGTGGTTCGTCCCGAACCAAGAAACGGAACCGGGGAAGGGAGGATCGACACAGTTTAGACCGCTTTCGTTCAAGCAGGGGAGCTAACCCCGCGGGCCTCACCGATGTGGCCGTCGGTGACAGTGGCCAGTCTTGCCACTTCTGAATGTAGTCGTACTGTATCATTCAGGCCCTCCTGTACCACTTGGTGTACCAACTGAATGTGAGCGACATCCGGCGAGCCGATTTGTAGGCCGACCAGCGGAGGCAAAACTGCATGTTCTGAGGGTGATAACCCGCTGCACACATCTCCCTGTCGCCATGAGTCGTCAACCCACCCGCACCGGTACGAACGGTCTGCGAGCGTGACCAACCCGCCACTTCCAATCAATCTTCACCCGCTATATATAAAACAAACCCTTGGGCTACGTGGCAATTCTACTCGACCGGTCGCACGATCTTGGACCGGGAGGCTTAGCGGTATGAGGGCTCCTTGCTTGGGGCTAACCTGGGAGGAGAGACTCAACTCCGGGTTTTCCCCAACTAAGGCCTCGCCGAAGGGAGGATAAGCGCCGCATTTGTTGCCACGGCAGCTCTGCACTAGCAAGTAAAATAGGCCGAAGCAAGGGCCGTAATATTTAACAGAAATGTAGGCCGAAAGCAGAGGCCATAACGATAAGCAGAAAGTAGGCCGAAAGCAAAGGCCATGTAATAAACAGAATAGTAGGCCGAAAGCAGAGGCCACCGGGAGGCTTAGCGGTATGAGGGCTCCTTGCTTGGGGCTAACCTGGGAGGAGAGACTCAACTCCGGGTTTTCCCCAACTAAGGCCTCGCCGAAGGGAGGATAAGCGCCGCATTTGTTGCCACGGCAGCTCTGCACTAGCAAGTAAAATAGGCCGAAGCAAGGGCCGTAATATTTAACAGAAATGTAGGCCGAAAGCAGAGGCCATAACGATAAGCAGAAAGTAGGCCGAAAGCAAAGGCCATGTAATAAACAGAATAGTAGGCCGAAAGCAGAGGCCATAATGATAGGACCAGTGCAAGACTGGATTTAATTGAAAGTACAGAAAATAAGTGCGGGGGACCAGTGCGAGACTGGATTTAATTGAAAGTACAGGAAGTAAGTGCGGGGGACCAGTGCGAGACTGGATTTAATTGAAAGTACAGGAAGTAAGTGCGGGGGACCAGTGCGAGACTGGATTTAATTGAAAGTACAGAAAATAAGTACGGGGGGGGGGGGGGGGGGGGGGGACCAGTGCGAGACTGGATTTAAAGAAAAGTACAGAAGTAAATACGGGGGACCAGTGCGAGACTGGATTTAATGGAAAGTACGGAAAGCAGTAAAAGCATAAGAGGAAATGGTTAGTAGTCCAATCACTCCATGAGAGGAGGCTTCGATCGACGACTCCGTTCTTTTATTATCGTCGCGGCGGGGTTAAATTTCGGCGCCGCGCCGCGATGTCGTTCCGATTTTTGTATTGCTTTTCCGAGCTTAGTCGATTCTTTAGATTGATACGCATAATTTTGATAAGCATTTTAAAATATGCGTCGAGGGGGCGTCGATTCACTCCGATGAATTTCGCTCTTTTCCGGGCGTCTATTTTTGCTCGTAAAAGCATTTAGGGGATCAAATCAAAAGGTCACACCTCCCAACTTTGATAGTATTTGCAAAATACCTATACTTAGAGCCCCTAATTTTTGGGGAATTTTAGAAACTCATTTGGGCCTTTTATTTCATAAAATAAACTTTATAATGGGTTTTAAAAATAGTAAAACTCTTCCAAAAAATCCCAAAAAATTACAGGAGATGCCCCTAAGAGTGGGGCACAATTTTCATTTAAGAAATTTCTTTTGAAGAGGCCCCATTTGGGGTGCGGTTAGAGGCAGGGAAGAGGCGCAGGGGTTTTGCACCCTGCGCCCTCCCGCGGCCCCACAGCGGATCTGTGGCAGATCCGCTGCGGGGGGCGCACAAACGGAGGCGGGGGGCGGGAAAATAGGAAATGGGGGCCGCTCGATCTCCTGGGGGAGATCGTGCGGCCCCCGCTCGCGCACGGTTGGCAGCCGCTGCCGCCGCCGGGCAGCGGCCGACTGGGGCCGGCGCCGCCCCCGGTCGGTGCGCCGGGGGCCGGGGGCCGGCGACCACTCCGGGGGTGGTCCGGCGGGCTGGCGCCGCCGGCCACCGCCGGGGTTAGTGCCGAGAGCGGCACGGGGGCGATGGCGGCCTGCATGCAGTGTGCATGCTAGCCGCCGCCGCCTCTGCCAGGGGGGGTGCGGGGAGTGCCCCCGGTCGGTGCGCCGGGGGCCGGCGACTCTTCCGGGGGTGGTCCGGCGGCCTGGCGCCGCCGGCCACCGCCGGGGGAGGTGATACAGAGGGCGGGAGGCGGGGGCGTGGCCTGCATGGGCCATGCAGGCCCGCTGCGCCGCCGCCCCTCCGCCGAGGGGCCACTGGTGTCGCCCCTGGTCTGAGCGCCGGGGGTCGGCGCTTACTCCGGCGGTCGCCCGGCAGCCTGGAGCCGCCGGCCGCCGCCGGGGGAGGGGCTATCCTCCTACAGGAAGTGCGGGGAGGAGGGGGAGGCCACGGGCACCGCCGGCTGTGCCCGCCGGCGGCCCGGCCGCCTCCCCTGTGCCGGCGCCGAGGTCCTCGAGGGGGACCCCCTCCCCCACAGCGCCACCGCCGGCGCTGGGGAAGAGGGCTTCCTCGGCCGCCTCCTCCCCGAACCTTGCAAGGCTCGGGGCGGCGGCCGGCGGCGCTCCGGCGACAGGGGGAGGGGGGGGGGGGTCTTCCTCCGGGAGGTGGGAAGGAGGAGGGGAGGTGGTTCTACCTGGTGAGGGGTTCGGGTGGAGGGGCGGCCGGCCAAGAGGGAGGAGGTGGTGGCGGCGGCTTGCTCCGACAAGGAGGAGGAGGGGGCGGCTGGCTGGGGGGGCTGCCGGCAGAGGAGAGCTGAGAGAGAGAGGGAGGTGGCGTGGGGGGAATTGGAGAGGGGTTGACCCTCCTTTTATAGGAAGGAGGGGAGCTCCCCCCCCCCCCCCCCCCCCCTCTCCCTCCCTTCCACGTGTATGAAGGGAGGGTGAGTGGGGGGAGATATTTTTCTCCCCCCCCCCCCCCCCCCCCCCCCCCCCCCCCCCCCCTTCCTTCCTCTCTCTTGCCCCTTGCCCTAATAGGGGCAGCCTCCCCCCCCCCCCCCCCCCTTTTCTTTAGCAATTTCGAGTTCGGGGGGGGGGGGGGGGGGGGGGGGGGGGCGGGTTTGACTAAGTCAACTTAGGGCGGGGTCCTCCTTGGCTCCCGGGGTACAATAAGAGTTGCCGGGGCCGATGTCGGGTTCGTGTGCTTTATATCTCGTGCGTTGCACTGAGGCGATCTGCATAGGACTAAAATGACATACTCTCCTTACGACCTCGTATCGAGACGCAACGAGTTACGTTGTGCTTGTATTGGTCATACGATCCTAACGGAACTGACAGAAGTCAATTCGGGGTTCGTACGGCCATTATTCACAATAATGGGGTGGTGGCGCGCTACGATACCTAAAATGGTCATTTTCTCCAAATGACCTCGGATCGAAGTGCAACGAATTCCGTTGCGCTCGTATTGTCCATACGAGTTCAACGGAACTGACGGAAGTCAATTCGGGGTTCGTACGGTCACTATTCATAATAATGAGGTAGTGGCGCGCTACGATACCCGAAATGGTCGTTTTCTCCAAACGACCTCGGATCGAAGTGCAACGAATTCCGTTGCGCTCGTATTGTCCATACGAGTTCAACGGAACTGACGGAAGTCCATTCGGGGTTCGTACGGTCACTATTCATAATAATGAGGTAGTGGCGCGCTACGATACCCGAAATGGTCGTTTTCTTCAAACGACCTCGGATCGAAGTGCAACGAATTCCGTTGCGCTCGTATTGTTCATACGAGTTCAACGGAACTGACGGAAGTCAATTCGGGGTTCGTACGGTCACTATTCATAATAATGAGGTAGTGGCGCGCTACGATACCCGAAATGGTCGTTTTCTACTGCTCGGGCCTACTTTTATTGGGCTCACTAGGGTCTAGTGGCCCAATAAAAGTCGGGATGTTACAGAAACTGTCCCAGCGGTTGACACTTTACTATCCCAGCGGCCTAAGTCTCCGTCTCAGCTGAACCGCTGAGACGGGATATGTTCAACATAACATCTGTTAATTAACCCCGAAATCCTTGAAACAATAAGGTAATCAAGTCTAAAAACCTAGGGTTAATAAAATCGAAACTAAAAACCTATAAATAGACACACTGTAACCTAAAACAAACCACAAAGCCAAACTCTTAGCCGTCGAGACGATTCATCTTCTCTTCCGTCTCAGCGCATCGATTCTCTGCTTCCATGGCGCCAAAAAGCTCGAAAGATCTCCTGGAGGGCTACGAAATCGTAAGAAATGGATTCTCTCATGCCTCAGAAGAAATTCGACACGTGATTCATCTAATGGAAGCTCAAGGTCTGGAGCACATGCTGTCTGAACCGTGTTGCATTCTCAAAACTGAAGTTCTGGAATGGTTCAACCATGTCAAACTGTCTCCATCCAAAACCATCCTGATGTCCAAGATAGGAGGTGAGAAGATAAAGATTACAGTTAAAAGGTTGGAGAAGGGTTTGAAATTAACTCCCTGCAGTAAATCTGAAGTGGAGGAAATATCTGAAAAGGATAAGAGGACTGCCCTAAGGTGGACAGGATACAGTGATACTAAAACCAGTTGTCTAAGGAGAAAGTTCTTCAATCAACAAGGGAAGCTGTTGTCTGATATTGTAGGCAAAGCTATCATATGCAAGCCTGGTTCACATGACACTGTCTCACAGTTCATGTTTGAATTAATGACAAGGATAATTCTGTCCAAGAGAACCTCATGGGGAGAAGTCATCTTTCAAAGGATAAAGGAATCCCTACAAGCCCCCAATATGGGAAGAATACTATCTCTGTACCTACAGAATAGTTTTTCAGAGATCTTTGCAAACTCCAAGGGGTCAAATCTCCATTACCTCAAAAGAATGGACATTAAGACTCTGGATAGATTCTCCAGGGTGCTCCCTATGAGCCAGCCATCTGTGGCAAAGGAAAAGAAGAAAGAAGTATCCCAGCAGAAATCAAATTCATCCTCAAAATCAGATGGGTCTGACAATGAGGACATTCATGGGTCTGACCATAGATCTGCAAGCAACCCAGTGAATATAGATAATGAAGATGTCCCCAGGACAGGAATGGATGAGGAGCCCCAAGGAAGAGATGTGCCCAATCCTGAGTCAACTCAAATGAATGCTGATCCAGTTGTTGCTCAAGCTGAAGATGAATTTCCCAATTCACCTACCCATGGTGACCCTAGACAAAACTCTCCTCCAATGGATGCCCTAAGTGAGGGGGAGCATAGCCCAGCCTATGCAGGAGAAGGTGGGTCTGCTAGTGAGGAAGAACATCAACAGGAACCAACCAATCCCAATCTACAAAGTGCACTAAATGCCCCATCTGAGGGGGAGCAGATCCCTGATGCTGGAAGGGATATAGCTCAGAGTGGAGCTGCAAAGCTGGTTGCAAAAGACTTGGCCCAGGAAAGACCAGTTGCTGCTCTAGACACATCTGACTTGCTAAACTCAATACAAACCATGATTGAGGGTCAGATGCTGTCAGTAAAAGAACTGGTTGCTGAAAGAATACAAGATGCTACTGCTCAAGTTAGGGATGAGCTAAATGCTACAAGAGCTGCATTGACTCAGGAGATCCAGGCCAGTGAGCATATAATGGAGTTAAGAGTGGCTGGAGTAAGAACTGAGCTGAATGACCAGATCAATGATGTCAAAACTGCATCAGATCATATCCTTCTGCAGATGACAAGATGGTTTGAAATGGCCAAAAATACTGTAGGTGCCCAACACACAATCTTGAAGGACATTGTTGACCACCAAGGGGATTCCACAAAGGACATCACATATGTAAAGAATCACCTTTACAAAAACCAAAATGTCTGGGAAAAAGCTGTTGCCAGCATGGCACAAGTGGTCAACACATCATGCAGCCAAGTAAAATCCCACATTGACAAGGCAAAGGACTTCATTTTGGATGATGTGGACAGCACCTTTCAGACTCTCTCCCAATCCATAATTCATCAACACTCTGAAATAGAGAAGAAAATAGTGGAAAACAGCAAAGCAGGGGAGGAGAAGATTACAAATCTACATGCTAAGATGAAAGGAGCACACATCCAGTTATATAACAACATGGAATCCTCACACAAACTGATACTGTCCAACCAAGAAGCAGCAAGCAAGCAAGTGGTGGAAGTGGTCAACAATGCTTCCAGCACTATTCAAGAAAATATCCTTGCAATGGTCAGAAAGGTCACTGACACTCAATGGGACACAAGTCTAAAAGTGCTGCAAGGAACAAGAGTTGCTTTGAATCTACCAATCCTGAACCCTAGCAGAGATGAAGATTTTGACTTCCAAAGTCAATCAAATCTGATTGCTGATGAGAGAGCAGCAAAAGGAGAAGGGTAGAAGGTATTCAAACTGCTGAAGAATACATGGCACAGAAAAGAATGGAAAAACTAGAGGACCCACTCCATGATGATGATAATCTGGAGTTGAACACAATTGTTGTGAATACCTGGGTGAGCCATGGCAATCCAATGAAGGACATTGATCATGTCTACTCAGCTGTAGAGTGGATCAAACACCTTGAAAGGGAATCCTTAAGGGAAAGGATTCTCAAAGAAAACATGGTAAGAAGGGAAACTCCTCTAAGGATTCCCCCAAGATATCTTCCCAAGCCACTTCTGTATTTCAAAGTAAAGGAGCAGATGAAGGCTGCTGAAGAAGCTAGGAAAAGAAAGTCTACTGTTGGAGAAAGCTCTTCACAGGGTCCATCTTAGAAGAATCAGCCTTGAAATTTATTTTGTTATTATTGCATGTACAACTATAAGTTGAATTCTCTTTTATATATTTGTACTGAACATCTAAAGTGGAATGAAATTTCCTATTCTGATCATAATATCGTGTTTGTTACTATTGATATGTACTTTTTATCTCTAGTATTCAGTAGATTAAATGGAGTGTTCAGATTGCAATGGCTCAGCTATTACAGGAAATAGCTCTCCAATTAAGGGGGAGTAAATTCCTTACTTAGTTGAGGGGTTGCTAGCACATGCTAAGAGTGCACAGGTTAGCCTATAGATTGATCCAAAGGGATCTATAGATGTTATCCCTCTATACATAGCAAGTTAAAGGGGGAGATAGGAAATTAAGGTTGAACAAGGCAGAAAGGGGGAGATAGGTCCAGTACCAATGCTGGAGAAAGGGAAGAAAGAGATGATGCTTATGCTTATGCTTAGAGTGTTATGCTTCACAGATCACTTTCTATAAGATCATTTTCTTTCTGTGATAAGATTTTTATTGTTAATGGACCTTAGCATTGGGGATGTTCTGCCTTCTTCAAATAGGGGGAGATTGTTGGGTATATTGTCCTCAATATAACCTTGATTTGAAGAGGCATCACTCCTAATGCTAAGGACATATTGTATTTAACAAAGCTACACTTGTGTAGAATATACAGGCACGGGTAACTCAAAAGGAAGGGCCAAACATGGCCTTAGACAAGAAGGAATCATCCACAAGGAGATGAAGATCTGTCTCAGCATAACCGCTGAGACGATGGGTCACAACCGCTGAGACGAGGAGCTGTCTCAGCGGGTCCACTGAGAAGAAGACTGGAACAACCGGTGAGAAGGGGACTGGAGCTGCCGCTGAGACTGAAAGCTGTCTCAGCCCAACCGCTGAGATAGATCCAAATGTGCAGACGGGATCTTCTTTTGGCGCAAACGACAAATAAAAGGGAAAAGCAACTCCAATCCGCCCCATACCGTGTCAGGAGGATCGAAATAGCCGTTGAAGTCTTCTGAAGGTATAAAAGAAGAAGCTAGGGCACAACAACAAAAAAAACTGTTCGATTAAAAAGTTCTTGCTGCACGCCGCAATCGAGCATTCTCGTTTCAGCCAGTTGAAGTCATTCTCTGAAGCTGAAGTTAATCTTCCTAGGGAGATTAGATAACTCTTCCTGCACTCACTCAAGAAGGACAAGTTGATCTTCTGCTTTGCTGAAGGATAAGATCAAGGTGATTCAAATCTGAAGCTGTTGCCTTTCAGATCTGAAGAAGGAAAATAGAAGACCTGAAAGTAACTCTTTTATCTTCTGTAATCAAAACAAACTCGATTATATTTTTGTAAGGCATTGTTGCCTGAGAAAAAGGCTGTTGAGCCTGTGTGTAAAGCTGTGTTGACAGCTTGAGTGGTAGGACCTCTTGATAGGTCTGAGGTAGGAAATTTGTGTGATTTCTGAGTGGTAGGAGTTCATAACTCTGAGTTGTAGGGCTGCTGTTGAGCCTGAGTGTAGGGCTGCCGTGCCTGAGGTGTAGGGCTGTTGGGCCTGAGTGTAGGGCTGTTGAGCCTGAGTGTAGGGCTGTTGGGCCTGAGTGTAGGGCTGCTGTGCCTGAGGTAGGATCACTCTTGATCTGAGAAGTTCTGAGGAACTTGTGGTGTAAGCTCAAGAAGCTGAGATTGAAGTTTGGAGGAGTTGGCCATGTCTAACACTCTGTTAGAAGGGTGAAGGGGGAAAGTGGACTACCCATAGACACACTGTCTTTGGGGAACCACTATAAATTAGTGTGTGCTTTCTGTGTTTGATATTTTTCCTAAACTAAACCAGAAAACCAATAGTCTACGTTAAAGAAATTAAAAAGAGACCTATTCACCCCTCCCTCTAGGTGAATTAGTCAGCATACTTATAACCTTACAAAGCGCACCCCAAATTGGTCTGCAGGTAGCCAGACTCCGCTGTCTCGAAGGGCTATAGGTAGACCACCAAGGGTGCCCAGATGATTCTATCCCCCGGAATCCGGGTCTGCTCGCCGAGGAGATACCTGTCTACTCGCCAGGCCTCCTTGGCTCTACTCGCCGAGGGAGATACCTGTTTACTCGCCAGGCCTCTTCGACTCCGCTCTCCAAGGTGTCGGCCTACTCGCCAAGTATCTTCGGCTCTACTCGTCGAATACATACCGGCCTACTCGCCAGGTACGTTCGGCCTACTCGCTGAATACGGGTTGTACATTAATATCTTTTAAATTCTTCGATCGGAAAATCCAATGTTTGCATGCAAAAGTTGAGTTCACCATCTAGCTGTGATTCACGGATCCCGCTTCAATCAAGTTCCCAGTCACCGCAAAAATTACTTGAATCGTGGTTCGGTTTGGTTAGGATTCGGTTCGGTTAGGATTCTATTATGTTAGTACTTAGGATTCAGTACGTCTAATTATTGCTATTTGCACCCCAAAATTTGTAAAAATCCTAATTATATTAGTTCGCAGACTAGTTTTCACTAATCGCACCCCATCGAATAACCTCTGCCTCTCCATCTCTCTCCTCCCATTGCCTAAACTCTAGCCGTAGTTCTATCGGTCGCGTCATCTTTCCCCCTCTTAGATTCACCTAGCTTTTCTTCTGTTGAAGATAGGGTCACAGTTCTCTGCTTTCGAGTGCTCCATGAAATAGGTTTGGATCCTAGCATAGTCGTTACAAAGCCAGAAGTGCTCTTGCGATCATCATCACACCCTCCCCAGTCACTATCAGAGTAGCATAGAAGAGTGTTGTCTTTTTCTTTGGAGAAACTGATACCATACATTCTTGTCCCATTGACATATCTGAGAATTCTTTTGACAGCTGCCATGTGTTTGATGGTTGGTTCTTGCATGAATCGGGACACAATACTTACAGAGTGTTCAATGTCGGGACGGGTATTGGTAAGATAGATGAGGGAGCCCACAATTCTTCTGTATTCCTCTGGATTTGTTTTCCCTGAGTCATCCTCCTTACTGAGTTTTTCTCCAGTCACCATGGGAGTGGGGCTGGGTGTTGAATTCAGCATCCCAGCTCGGGTGAGTATGTCAACAGCATATTTGCTTTGTGAAATGCTGGTGCTGCCATCTCCTTGAGTAATTTGGAGACTTAGGAAGTACTTGGTCTCACCCAAATCAGTCATTTCAAATGTAGAATTTAGGTGTGCTCTCAGGTTTTTGATTTCTTCAGTAGAATTGCCTGTAATTAGAAGGTCATCCACATAGATACATAGAATGATATACTTGCCATTTTCCTCCTTAATGTACATAGCTGGTTCACTTGTGGCCCTAGTGAACCCAATTTCTAATAAGTGAAAATCAATCTTCTGATTCCACGCCCGAGGGGCCTGCTTGAGCCCATACAAGGCTTTGTTCAACTTATAGACTTTGGCACAGTCACTGGTAACATAGCCTTCTGGTTGAGTTACAAAAATTTCCTCCTTAATCTCCCCATTTAAGAAAGCCGATTTTACATCCATTTGATATATTAAGAACTTGTTTTGGGTGGCAATGGCAATAAGGAGTCTTACTGACTCAAATCGGGCCACTGGAGCAAATGTGTCAAAATAATCCACCCCTGCCTTTTGAGAGTACCCCTTGGCGACTAACCTTGCTTTATATTTTATGATATCACCATGCTCATTGCACTTAACTTTGTATAGCCACTTTACACCAATAGCTTTCTTACCAACTGGCAGGCTTGAGAGCTCCCAGGTGTTGTTCTTGGTGATCATATGTATTTATGTATCCATGGCTTCTTTCCAGTTTGGATTGGTAATTGCTTCTTTGAAGGATTGTGGTTCTGCAGCCAGAAAAGCAATTTGGCAGTGTTGATATAGATCAGTCAAGAGTCGGAACTTCTGAGGTGATGATGGAGGTGATGCAAATTGAGATGGGCAGGGGTCAGGTGAGGCACACTGAGGGGTGCTCAGCTCTGCTGGAGGGTTCTGTAGAACTTCTTCCTCTTCCGGAAGGGATGGCAGTGGGTCTTCTTCAAGTTCAGGATCCACTGCAACCGCCGGCCTCAAGGACTGATCCTGAGCCTCATTCCAGTTCCAGCTGCTGTCCTCATCAATGATAACATCTCTGGTGATAAGTAATTTCTTTGATAAGGGATTATAAACTCTGTAAACTTTGGATGAATCACTATATCCCAACAGAATTCCTTTTTCTCCTTTTTCTGCCAGCTGTATTCACAGCTTCTCCCCAATATGCTTTAGGTAGTTGTTTTTGATGAAGCATACACCTGGCCATTTCTATAATTGTTCTGTTTCTCCTCTCAGCAATAGCATTCTGCTAAGGTGTACCTCTTACTGTCAATTCTCTCCTTATTCCCCACTCTTGACAATATCTGGTGAAGTCGTGGCTGAGGAATTCCCCTCCCCTATCTGTTCTTAAAGCCATGATCTTCTGTCCCCTTTCTCTCTCTGAGAGAGAAGTGGTTCTAGTCGGTCCCCAAATGTCGGCATAGACCAATTCCAATGGCTTGGAAGTTCTTGCCTTAGTGGCCAGAGGATGAGGAAGCCTGTGGAGTTTGCACATAGCACAGTTTTCACACACCCTTGCTTGGTTTCCCATCTTAGGTAGGCCAATTACAAGCTCTTTACTTTGAAGTTCTTGCAAATCCTGTAGGTTTAGATGACCATACCTTAAATGCCATATCTTTGCTTCAGGTGTGACAGCAGCCATGCAAGTGTCTTCCAGAGGTAAGGACATAGGGAACACTTTGTTATTTGTCATTCTGATTTTGGTAATAACCTGGGAGGTGTTTTTGTCTAGAATGGTGTGATAACTTCTAAAAAGAAGTTATCTATACCTATTAATTTTATATCATATCACACTTATTCATGAATTTGTATGCGGAAAGAGCTTAATATTTGAGATATTCTATTATTAATTTATATAGCTGTATTACCATCATTTTCCCCATGTTTTTATTGTAGAAATACTGAGGAATTCAAGATAATTCGTTATATATACAAAATTACTGCCCTGGGAAAGTTGTTACAACAACTTTTAAGTTGTTATAACAACCGCGGTTTTACAGTTACAGATTTTTAAATCCGAAAACTACAAAACTGGCGGTTACAAGCAGTGAAAGGAGGCATTTTTTCAGAACAGCACGAAATTATAAAGGAGGGGATGGATCTAGAACGTGGGGGAACAACTTTGGAGAGAGAAACGGAAGTTTTGGAGAAGAAGAGGGAGCCATTGGAAGTGCAGAATTCAGCCTGGATAAGGGGAAGAAGAAGGTTCCTGCAGCGTTTTGGAGACAAAATTCCTGCATTAATTTCTCTCTTCTAACCATGTCTTGTAAGAACTATAAACTCGTGTGTGATTTCTCTTCCGTTATGTTTGGCTAATTTCCTCTCAGATTTTATATGTTGTGAACTATACTAGTCATGTCATGAGATTATAATGCTTGAATGAAGTGATTTTGTTTGTTATCTTAAGTTCTTTTCTCTTTATTAGTAATGAGGTAAGAGATTACTCATTGTTCTATATTTTTACTGCATATCAACAAGCGAGAGCTGCGATTTGTAAGTATAAGAGAGTTGAAATTGAATGCATAGGTAGTCAAAAATGACTAGCATTGTATTTGTGGAATTAAAACCTAAACATTTACTACGCATGTTTAATTTTGTAGAGTTAGAGATAACCTACATGTTGATTATGCATAACGCAGTAATGGAATCGAGAGATGCTTATTGCAGTTTGCGGGTTTTCACAAGATAGAGAGCAAAATTCCTTTATTCTTAATTTTAACTATGATGACATGCTAATATAGGGATCAATATATGAAATCTGAACTTCTCTTAGTTGTTTAACTTTATAATTTCTGTCCGATTTATAAAAACTCCTTTTTATAAGAAAAATTAAGTTCACTACATCAAAAGTTATTGAATTTCTTGACTTAGATGAAAAGATTATTACTAGTATTCACAAACTTAGGTTAAGAATTGTCCTCGAGGGATCGACACTTTATCTTTTTACACTATATTACTTGAGTCGACACGTGCACTTGCGTAACACATTTAATTCGACCAACATGGTGCAGCTGAGGTCTTCAAAGATAAGCTTGTATCCCTTTTTTACCAGCTGCCCGACGCTCAGAAGATTTTGGGCCAAGTCTGGAACATATTGAACTTCAGAAATGTGCTTATATTTACCTTTATGTGTTCTCACAGCAATTGTCCCCTTCCCTTTTATATTTTTTGTAGAGCCATCTCCAAATACTACTTGAGAGTTGAGATCTTCATTTAGAAAGATAAAGGAATCCTTGTTGTTGGTCATGTGATTGGAGCAAGCAATGTCAAGATACCACACATTGTTTCCTGTTTCACCATTATTAGCACTGGAAAAGAATACATAGTCCTCTTCCTCTTGCTCACAATAATGAGCTTCTTCTTTGATTTGAGTAGCTTGCCTTTGCTTAGACCAACAATCTTTGTTTAGGTGAGTGGGATTCTTGCATTTCTTGCATCTATAGAAACAGTCCTGTGCTTCATGATTATTTCTTTTGCACAGTTTACAGAACAGGGGTTTGGAATATGCTTCTCTGGGATTGGTCTGGAGATCCTCCTCTTCTGGTCTGCTATAGGTTTTGATTTGAGCTTTGGTCTGAAAGGCTTGTTCCAAGGACTGAAGTTCATACCTTTTCATTCTCTCTTCATGAGACTGGAGAGAGCCCAGAAGGTCTGATAGGGACAAATTGTTGATATCCTTCCCTTCTTCGATAGCCACAACAAAGGCATATTTCTGTGTCAGGGTTTTGAGAATCTTCATTACCACTTTCCTCTCTTCTAAGTTGTCCCCATGGCTTCTAATCTGATTTGTAAGGATGGAAATTCTGGAGAAATAGCAGTGGGCATTCTCATCTTCTTTCATATTGAGAGTGTCAAACTCTTGCCACAAATTTTGCAATTTCATAGCCATGGTTTTGGTGGAGCCTTGAAACTCTTTCTTAAGGGAGTCCCATGCATCTTTGGCTGTGGCGGCTCCCATAATTCTTGGAAAGATGCTCCTGGCAACACCTTGTTGAATGTAGAGAAGGGCTTTAGCATCACGTTTGTAATTTTCTGCATAATCTTTTGCTTGAGTAGGTTCCCAGGCCTGTACAACCCGTATTCGCCGAGTGGGCCCCTCAAGCCAGCTGGCGAGACCTGGGCCAGTCAGATCATTCGGCCAAGTTCGGATAGGTGGAAGGGCCCCCAGGTCGATAGGGAAGGAATTCGGCAAGTGGTGCCCTCACGGACCATTCGCCCAGAGGAATGGGCACTCGCCCAGCTAGGCGGGTGCCCAGCGAGCGGTGCCCTCACGGACCATTCGCCCAGGATGATTTGAGGAGGAAATGACCAGAATACCCCTGGTGGGCTGCAAATAGCCCTTCGGAACAGCGGAGTTAGGCTGTTAGCAGACCAATTAGGGGTGCCGTTAGTAAAATTAAAAGGCAGATTCATGCTATTTGCAGACCAGCCTAGAAAAATCTATAAATAGACCCTTAAGGGCACCTTGGAGGAGATCCGATTTTAGAGAATCCTCTCCTTCAGGCTAGTTTTTGGTCGGCTGCTAGTGCCCTCCAAGGTGCCCGGTTGAGCTCTGGTTTGGGAGGGGAAGCTCTCTAAGATCTTCCGGGTGTGTGGCGGGACCTCCTCGCTTCAGCCTTGGGTCTATTCACATTCTCACATCCACCGTCAAGAGAGTCTAGTGAGGGAGAAGTAAGCATCGGCTACACCCCAGTGGGTCTGAACTCAAGAGACCTGTTGCAGGTTTCAACATTTTTGGTGCGGTGAGCGTGGACCGTAGCCGGTGAAGGAAAATCTCAAGCTAGGTTCGATGACAGGAGATGGAGGAAATGGTTCTGACTCAGGCCACTCGCAGCCGCCAGCAACAGGGGAGTGGCTGGAGATGTTTGAGAAGTTCAAGCGAGAAGTCCTGCAGACAGTTCTCGCTGGTCGGAGCGAGTGCGAGACCCCGGCAGTCCCCGTGGTTCTGCCCCTGCAGATCGGCGAGAACGCATCGGGGCAGCGGCCGGGGAAGGAGGTGCTAGCCGAAGGAAGTGCGCGAGATCTTCCCGGGCGGCAGCTGTTCAGCTGTCCGGCGAGTGCTGAGGTGTGCGAGCTGGCTCCGCGCGAGAGGACCATTCGCCGAGCAGGGGAAGGGAGCCCCTTTTGCAAGATGATCCTCTCGGCCCCAGTGCCAGAGGGGTTTCGTGGGCCGGAGATGTCCTACTACACCGGCAAGGAGGATCCAGTCGTGCACCTGCAGTGGTTTGAGGACATGACATCAATCCTTCCCATGTCGGATGCTTTTCAATGCCGACTCTTCGCAACCACCCTGAAGGAGAAAGCAAGGGACTGGTTCCACCAGCTTCCCACAGGTTCCATCTACGCGTTCGATGATCTGCGCCGAAGCTTCCGACTGCGTTTCTCGACGTCAAAAAAGAGGAAGAAGGATGCGGAGGCTCTCTTCAAGATCAGGCAGAGGGAGGGGGAATCCCTGGCCAAGTACGTGCACAGGTTCCAGGAGGAGATACACCTAGTGCAGGAGGTGCCGGGATTCGCCCTCCAGATGGCATTCATCGTAGGGTTGCGAGAGGGGTTCTTCAAGATGGACCTGAAGAGAAGACCTCCTGTGTCCTTCGAGGAGTTGATGGAGCGGGCCGCGGAGGAGATTGAAGGGGAGGCAGCCAACCCCGAATTCTACAAAAGGTTGGCAAAGATGAGCGAGCCCGAAGTGAAGCAACAAGAGGGAAGAAGGAGAGAGGAACCTAGAGGTCAAGGGTTCGAGAGACCACCTCGGAATTGGAGGTACTAGGAGCCCCACAACAGGTTGGGTTGGAGGAACCAGGAAGGACCAGCGAGAGGTCAGGAAGGAGGATACCAAGGAGGGGAGATGGGGGAGCCAATCCGGGGTGGAGGCAGGGTCCCCGACCCCCACACCCTCCGCGGGATCAAGCCATGGCGGTAGGCCGAGGAAGAGGGGGAAGAGGAGGTAGAGGAGGAAGAGGAAGAGTGGGAAGAGGGGGCAGGGTGGCGTTGCCCTATTGCGATTTTCATCAGGAAGAGGGCCATGCAACGGCCACCTGCCCCGAGTTCTTGGAGATGAGGGAGAGAGGTCAGCCACGGCGGCAGCAGGCCAGGATCGAGGAAGTACTCCCAGAGGCGGAAGAAGATAGGTGTGAAGACCGGGTGGATATAGGAGCTCGAGGGGGAATCGGGGTGATCCATGGAGGGGTTGGGATAGAGGCCTCCCGTAAGAAGAGTTTCCAAGAGATGTTTCGGAGAGACGTCGCGTCGACTTCCCAGACCCCGCCCCCCACAGAGAAGCTCACCTTCTCCTCGGAGGACATGCCCGATTATGAGGATCCGTTCTGCGACGCCCTGGTGATCCAGACGGCCATAGAAAACTTCACGGTTTCCCGGATTTTGGTGGACAACGGGAGCTCGGTGAATGTCATCTTTAAAAGGCTTTCGATGCGATGGAGGTGGAGAAGAAGAGAGTGCAGGCCTCGGATGGACCGCTGTTCGGTTTCTCCGGGGAAAGGAAGGAGGTTGAGGGAGGTGTTGGCCTCCAGGTGACGTTGGGAGGGGTCCCCAGGAATTGCCGGTTCGTCATCGTTGACTCTCTGAGCAGCTACAATGCCATATTCGGACGCCCTCTCATCAGTGCTTTCCGATGTGTGCCCTCCTCATACCACCAATGCCTGAAGTTCCATAGTGGAGGGGTCCAGATCCGAATCCGGGGAGATGCGAAGGTGGCGAGGCAGTGCTATGTGACTGCCGTCAACACCATCTCTTGGATGGCGGAGGCTGAGAAGATGGATGAAGAGATGAGGGGGACGGAAGGGCCCGGAGAAGAAGCGAAGAAAGGAGTAGAGGAAGAGGGTAGAACCCGAGGAGAGGAGATGGAGATAGCTCAGGGGGAGCGGGTTGAACCAATGGAGGAGGAGGACGCAGCGGAGGAAGAGCCGGCCCGGCTGAGGGCGGCGGAAGAGATAGTTGAGATGGAGGTTACCACCCAGGCAGGAAGGGTGGAGAAGGTGCGGATCAGCGGGGGCCTCGGCCCGGAGGACCAGAGAAGGATGCTGGAATGCATCCAGAAGAACGTGGACGTCTTCGCATGGAGCGCAGCGGACATGCCTGGCATCGATGCGGACGTGGCTTGCCATCGTCTCAACCTCGAGCTAGGAGCTCGCCCCATCCGGCAGAAGAGGAGGGCCATCGCCGACAAACTTGAAGAACCAATCCGCAAGGAGGTGGCCAAGCTCCTCGAAGCAGGTTTTGTATCGGAGGTCCAGTATCCAGGCTGGGTCTCCAATGTCGTCATGGTAGGAAAAGGCGATGGCCGCTGGCGCATGTGTATTGATTTTTCTCTATTAAACAAAGCCTGCCCTAAGGATTGTTATCCCCTGCCTCGGATCGACGCGCTGGTTGACTCAGTCGTCGGTTTTTCTGTGATGAGTTTTTTGGATGCTTTTTCAGGTTATCACCAGATCAGGATGCACCCCCCCCCCCCCCCCCCCCCCCCCCCCCCCCCCCCCCCCCCCGATATCAAAGATGTCTCGTTCATCACCAGGGAGGGGTGCTACTGCTATAAGATGATGCCCTTCGGGTTGAAAAACGCAGGAGCAACCTACCAGAAGATGATGGATCGGGTTTTCAAAGAGCAAAGGGGAAGGAACTTGGAGGTCTACGTAGATGACCTCATGGTAAAGAGCAAGAACGTGAGCATTCACCTACAAGACCTCGAGGAAACCTTCGCCACCATACGTAAGTACAAGATGCGACTGAACCCCCTGAAGTGCGTGTTCGGCGCCAGCAAGGGGAAATTTCTGGGACATCTTCTCACCCCTTTGGGGGTAGAACCTAATCCGGACAAGGTCAAAGCCATCATGGAGCTGGGATCGCCTCGGAATGCCAAGGAGGTCCAGCGATTGACGGGAAAGCTCGCGGGGTTGAGCAGGTTTCTCTCCCGGGCCGGGGAGAAATGCTCCCCCTTCTTCAAAACATTACGAGGCAACCGGAAATTCGAGTGGACAAAGGAGTGCCAGGAGGCCTTCCAAACCTTGAAGAGGCAACTCACCCAGGCTCCGCTGCTCCAGGGCCCCAAGGAGGGGGAGAACCTATCCTTGTATCTCGGGGTCGGAACCGAGGCCGTAAGCTCTGTTCTGGTCCGGGAGGAAGGCAAGAAACAACTGCCCATCTACTACATGAGTAGAGTTTTGAGGGCGGCGGAACTCAGATATCCGATCCTGGAGAAGCTGGCTTTCGCTCTGGTCGTCGCAGCAAGGAAACTCAGGCCGTACTTCCAGGCCCACTCGATTCAAGTAGTGACCGACCACCCCCTCCGCCAGATTTTCGAGGGGGTAGAGCACTCGGGGAGGCTCGCGAAGTGGTCAATAGAGCTAAGTGAGTTCAACGTCACCTTCGTCCCTCGACTATCCATGAAGGCGCAGGTAGTGGCAGACTTTATGGCAGATTATGTGGCCGGGTTGGAGGGAGAACAAGCCCCTCACCATGTTCCATGGAAGCTGCTAGTTGATGGGGCCTCGGGAAAAAATTCTCTTGGGGGAGGGGTGGTGTTGGAAAGCCCCCATGGGATGATGATCAAGCAGACGCTTGTGGTCCATTTCCCAATCACCAACAACCAGGCGGAATATGAGGCGGTGATCGCCGGCTTGCGTCTGGCCACGGAACTGGGAGTCCAGGATGTGGAGGTCCTCACAGACTCACTGGTAATCGCCTCTCAGATCAAGGGGGAGTTCGAGACAAGAGAGCCAACACTTATGAGATACCTAGCCAAGGTAAGGGGGCTCATTGGGACCTTCAAAACCTTCTCCATCAGGCACATCCCTCGTGAGGAGAGTATCACAGCGGATCGGTTGGCCAAGGCCGGCCCCCGAGCCGGGGGGACCCTGACAGATTTGTTCCGCCCTTCGATCGAGGAGAGTGAGCTCATGGAAATAGAACAGCGACCCTCTTGGAAGGATCCCTTCGTTACTTTTCTCACGACAGGAAAGTTTCCGGAGGAAGTTCCGGACCAAAGGCGCTTCCGGTACAAGTCCGCCTACTATGTGCTCCATGAAGGTGACTTGTATCGGAAGACCCTTTCTGGTCTCCTGGCCCGATGCATTTCAGAGGAGGAGGTCCCGAGGAACTTAGAGGAAGTTCACTCCGGCGAGTGTGGCAGCCACTCGGGAAGCAGGATGTTGGAGGCAAGAATAATGAGGCAGGGATACTTTTGGCCGACCCTAAGTAAAGACGCGGCGGCCTTCGCCAAGAAATGTAAGAAATGCCAAATGTTCGCCCCGCTTCAGCTCATGCCAGCTCAGAGGCTAAAAAGTATCACGGCGCCCTGGCCATTCGCCATATGGGGAATGGACCTGGTAGGACCCTTCCCTCAGGCTAGCGGGCAGAGGAGGTTCCTCTTAGTCATGATCGACTACTTCTCTAAATGGTTGGAGGTCAAGGCGCTGGCTAAGGTTACCTCTCAGGTGGTCCGCAACTTCATATGGGGGGAGATCATTTGTCGACATGGGCTTCCACAGGCCATAGTCACGGATAATGGTCCACAATTCGCAAGCGAGGAGTTCATCAGTTTCTGCGGCCAGCTGGGGATAGACCTCAGGTTTGCATCCGTTCATCATCCCAGGAGCAACGGGCAGGTGGAGGCGGCAAACAAGGTCATCGTGAACCTGCTTAAGAAGAAGGTGGAAAATCTGAAAGGCAACTGGGTGGAGCAGCTTCCATCGGTCCTGTGGGCTCTAAGAACTACCCCCAACACAGCCACAGGGGAGACCCCTTTCAAGCTCTCGCACGGCTGCGAGGCCGTCATCCCCATAGAGTTCGAAGTCATGACACCACGGGTAAAGGCCGCCACAAATGGAGAGGAAGGTTGGAGAGCTGAGAACGAAGAGGAGTTGCGGCTCTCCCTCGACCTCATCGAAGAGGCCCGGGATCTGGCAGCCATTCGCCAGGAAGAGGTCAAGCGACGGATGGCCAAGTACTTCGACAAACACATCAGGGTCAAGCAATTCGAAAAGGGAGACCTAGTACTCAAAAAGGTCGATGCGGCTGGAAGGTCTGCCGCCGTAGGAAAGCTTAACCCCAACTGGGAAGGTCCCTATGTCGTGGAAGAGGCACTAAAGTCGGGAGGGTATCGCCTTCAAAACGTGGAGGGTCAACCTCTCAGCCACACATGGAGTGGTGACGATCTTAAGCGCTTCTATCCCTAACGCTATGTAATAACAGTATTTTTGAATGAAGGTATTTCGTTTAAACCATGTGTATAAGTATGATGCTGCAGCATGTAGGTAAAGCTCCAAAAGCTTCAGAAGAATGGCCCCGAGCAGACCCGCTGCCCAGGCTCCCATCTAGCTGGCAGGTCTGAAGGCTCACTCGGTGGCAGGTTCTATGTTAAAGGAAAAATGGCCCCGAGCAGACCCGCTGTCCAGGCTCCCATCTAGCTGGCAGGTCCGAAGGCTCACTCGGTGGCAGGTTCTATGTTAAAGGAAAAATGGCCCCGAGCAGACCCGCTGTCCAGGCTCCCATCTAGCTGGCAGGTCCGAAGGCTCACTCGGTGGCAGGTTCTATTTTAAAGGAAAAATGGCCCCGAGCAGACCCGTTGTCCAGGCTCCCATCTAGCTGGCAGGTCCGAAGGCTCACTCGGTGGCAGGTTCTATGTTAAAGAAAAAATGGCCCCGAGCAGACCCGCTGTCCAGGCTCCCATCTAGCTGGCAGGTCCGAAGGCTCACTCGGTGGCAGGTTCTATGTTAAAGGAAAAATGGCCTCGAGCAGACCCGCTGTCCAGGCTCACATCTAGCTGGCAGGTCCGAAGGCTCACTCGGTGGCAGGTTCTATGTTAAAGGAAAAATGGCCCCGAGCAGACCCGCTGTCCAGGCTCCCATCTAGCTGGCAGGTCCGAAGGCTCACTCGGTGGCAGGTTCTATGTTAGAGGAAAAATGGCCCCGAGCAGACCCGCTGTCCAGGCTCCCATCTAGCTGGCAGGTCCGAAGGCTTACTCGGTGGCAGGTTCTATGTTAAAGGAAAAATGGCTCCGAGCAGACCCGCTGCCCAGGCTCCCATCTAGCTGGCAGGTCCGAAGGCTCACTCGGTGGCAGGTTCTATGTCAAAGGAAAAATGGCCCCGAGCAGACCCGCTGTCCAGGCTCCCATCTAGCTGGCAGGTCCGAAGGCTCACTCGGTTGCGGGTTTTATGTCAAAGAAAAATGGCCCCGAGCAGACCCGCTGTCCAGGCTCCCATCTAGCTGGCAGGTCCGAAGGCTCACCCGGTGGCAGGTTCTAAGTTCTCAAGAGATGATCTCAAGAGCATTCGCATAGACCACGCGCCGGAGAGAGGATCACACCCCACTTTCATGACTACCTAAGCGAAACCCCGTGATGCGCGAATGGTAAGGTTCACTCGGTAGCGAGAGGTCGAAAGGGAACGACCGACCTAAGTCATCTTCGAGCATTCGCGGGGTGGCCAAGACAGTCGCATCACGACCTAACGTCCTAATGAGCCTAACGAGGTATAGCGGCGAATAAGAAAGAATTAACGTCCTAATGAGCCTAACGAGGTATAGCGACGAATAAGAAAGAATCAACGTCCTAATGAGCCAAGCGAGATATAATGACGAATGACAAAAAATTGAGATAACACAAAAATTGTAATCGATATATATATATATTTTTCAAGGACATTCGCCCAGTTCATGATTACATCCAAAAGGGAGATAAAAAAGAGAACAAAATACAAAGAATTCGCCTCATGGGCCGGCAGACTTCTCGCCAGAAGGCCCACCGCTTTCGCTCGAATCCAGCAAGAGGGCGTCTTCACGCGGCTGGCCATCCTCGTCCTCCGGGAAGGGGATAGGAATGTAGAGCTCGGGGACGACCTGTCGGGTAGAGAGGCATTCGGCCTCCTCCTTCAGGTACCCAGCCTGCCGCAGCACCTGCAGCGCATGCTTAACGGCGCTCTGGGCGTTCTCTTGCATCAGCTGCTCCAATTCGTGGTGGGGGTAGAAGTGCCCCCCACTCGCCAGGGCGAGTGCCGAGGCCTCGGCTTCTCGCGACCGCTGGGCCTCGGCCTTCGCCAACCGGACTTCGTCCTCAAGGCCGACCACCCGCGCGCGAAGCATCTCGGCGACCGTGGTGTTCTGAAAAAGAAAAAGAAAATATTACAAAACATACATATGTAGGTGGTAAGAAGAGAGTGCATCAATCGGCAACAGGTCACTCGCGAGAAGGGAAAGTATATACCTCTGCCACGGGGCGGCGGGCGAGAAGGGTTTCCGCAGCTTCCAGCTTTATCTTAAGATCACGCGCCTCGGCAGAAGCGACATTCCGGGACTCCTCAACCTCCTTCAAGTTCCGCGCCAGTTTGATGCTCCGGCTCGAAGACATATGCGCGAGCTCGAGCGCCCGCAGCATGGCCCTGGCACTCTCATGAGCGAGAATCTGGGTCGTCTCGGCATCATAGACTTCGGCGTCTTCTCGGCCATAGAGGGCATACGCGATGGCGTAAGCCTCACCGCTGGCGAGATCGCTCTCTATCCACGACGGATGGAGGGTGGAGAGCGAGACCCTGTTAGCATTCCTATCCCACTTCACCAGGGGAGCCCCCGAGGGGTCCGTGTACTTCTCGCCGTTGGGAAAGTTCCGGTGGTCCCTGGGCAACGGAGGCGGCGGCAACGACGATCTCGCCGTGGTCTCAGCCCCGTCTGGCGCACCCGACCCCAAGGTTTGGGCCGGTGCATCTGCCCCCTGGGTTAGGGCCGGCACGCCCGTCCCCAGGGTCTGGGTCGGAGCACTCGTTCCTGGGGTCTCGTCCAAGATTCCCTTCCCCTTGGCGGAAGGACTTTTTGGCTTCTTGGAGGAGGATGAAGTGAGCGCTCCGGGTTTTCGCTTCCGGCCGCTGGGCTTGGACGAAGAAGGTTCCTCCCGGCAAGCATCCGATGCGGCTTGCGCAAGAGGCACGCAGAACCCCGGAGGTCGCGGCGGGTGAAGGGGGAAACTTCGCACACCTACGCAAGAACGCGAATGGGTTAGCAAATGGGGGTAAGATACACAGCCTAAAGGAAAGGAGGGGATCTCGAGAAAAACCTACCCTCACCCTGCGGAACGGGCGGGAGTGAATTGACGTTTCGCCGGAGATGGACGAGGTCCATCCCATGCTCCAGAATGTATTGATGGAGTTTGGCCTCGTGCCCACCTAAGGTCGGGGGGCGGAAGGTTGACTCCTCCTCCTGCACCGGGGCGAGAAGAGTGTTCCCCAGGCTCCCGCTGACGAAGAGGAAGCGGCGAACCCAGTCATGGTTTTTGTTCGGGAGCCCATAATGCTTGAGCGGGCTTTGACCCGAGAAGAAGGAGACGCCGTGGGTGCAGTGGAAAGTGTAGAGTTTGCGGAAGACGGGAAGCGAGAACTCGATCCCCTCTTCCCGCAGGTAGCACGCGCACCCGACCAGCATGGCGATAGAGTTGGGGTTGAGCTGGCCGGGCACGACCCCGTAATACCGGAAGGTCTGACGGAGTTCCGGCCAGATGGGAAGGCGAAAACCCACCTCGAAGTGCTCTAGCGGGATCGCAAGAGCACAAGGCGAGATGGTGTTTAGACGGTCCTCTGGTCCAGGCTTCCGCGCTTGAAATCCCGGCGGAACGTAGTCCGCGACAGCGGTCAGGTAAGCCTCGTCGGAGAGATCGCAAGAGTCGAATGCGTGGTTGGCGAATGCGCTGGCGCACCTGGCCCTACCTTCGGCTTCACCACCCATCGAATACTGAAGAAGGCGGGAGCAGTAGGGAAGAGAGAAGCGCGAGTGCTAGCGCGAGGAAAGAGAAGGAGCTGATGGTAAGGTATTTAATACGGTGGTTGAAAGGCCTATTTATAGAAGGGCTAAACGGCGTTTGGGCTTTCGAGGTAACGGGTGTGCAGATAGCAGTCGCGCCTTCTCGACGCCTCGGAACCCGGGCCGACCTCTCTCGCTCAGTAATGACCAATGCCCTGTGGCTATTCTCTCATCGACTACGCGAAAGAGGTTAAAAAAGCATTCGGCAATAATAAAACATTCGGCAATACCCAAGCAAGATATAGAAAATAAAAGACAAAGCATAGAGCATTCGCAAAACACAGGGCATAAGATTATTACAAACGGAAATAAAAATCCAGCATCCGCGCTACAGAAAACAGAAAGATTACAAGAAGGGCGAATGAAGACTGGCTCAATACTCCTCCCAGACCCACCGACCTCGCTTTCGCGACCCGGCTTCCAGGGCATTCGCGGGCGGTAATATGCGAGTATATTGGTGATCTCATGGGAAGCCAGTTGGAGTTGGTCCCGGGCTCGCGCGGCGTGTGTTTCGGGAGACAACTCCCCTCCTTCGCCCCCAGGCGCTCCACCGTGGTGAGAATGCGCGAGTAGTCCCGATGGAGGTCCTTTAACTCACGCGCGACTCTCAGCCGCACGTCGTCCACCTGGCCGGCTACGTTTCGCTGGATGTGGATGAGCTTCCCCAGAACCTCCGAGATCTGATCCTTCAGGGTCGCGTGATCCGAGGAATCACCCAGAAAGTCAGCGAGATCCCCACGGGAAGGGAGAGGCGAGAGCATCCCCTCTCCCCACTCGTAGTAGGAGTCGAAGGGGGAGGCTTCCCGATAGCCTGCGGAATCACAACTAGGTTAGTAGTGATAAAATATGCGAGTACGATGGGGGCGGGTGAGTGAACTGACCTGGGGTGGGGTCCTGGTGACCTGAAGGACGAGACGAATGGGGGTGCGTTCCAAACAACCAGGCGGGAGGTAAGACCTTTCCCTTTCCTGGACGGTAAGGCTGTGAGGAAGGAGCTGGAGCATCCGCAGGATCATCCGCGCGGTCCTGCTGACCGAGTCCCTTCTGGGGAGATACCCTCGGCTCATCCGCGAGCACGGAGGGGTTCGGTCGAACAGGGGAACTCGGAGGAACAGTGTCCCGCAGCGAAAGGTCGGGGTCGAGGGCTGCGAAAAGTAGTGGTCAGCAACGAGCCACATGAAGGGAGAATCTAAAAGGGTTTACAACTTACCGGACTGCAATGAGGTGTCGCCCGGAGGGGGTGGGGGAGCAAGGTCCAGATCTGGAGGCCTCTCGTTCGCGAGAGGTAGCACCGCGACACTGCCCGAGACGGCCCCGTGGCCAGTCTCCGGCACCAAAGCCCCCTGCGAATGGTCAGAATAAACGCAGGGTAAGGGACAGGAACTAAATGGAGACAGGAGGAATCCTCATACCAGCATCGCAGGGTCCGGAAGGGCATCCGCCAGCGTGTTCGCCGGTGGAGTATCCGCCGGAGACTCCGAGGCAGTCTCGCCTCTCTGACGATTCAGCCGAATCGCCTTGGCTCGACGCGAGACATAGGGGGCGCTCGGATCCCGTTTAGACATCAGCCAGGGAGCAAATTTGGATGCCTTGGGGGCAGTTGCAGCTTGGGCCGCAGCCAGGCGGTCGATCATCTCTCGCGAGAGGGGTTTCGCAGAAGGTTTGTGGAAAGACATTAGGAAGTGGAGAAACTCCGAGCCGAGATGAGAGAGTGGTCCAGAAAAACCTGACATGAGGATATATATATAGAATGACGGTGGGACCCACAGAATCTTATGAGGTCCAGTCAGCAAGCACTCACCGAATACAGGGTTGGACTGTTCTTTCCGAGCGCAGGAACCGCTCGCAAAGAGCGGGGATTGTGTACAACCCGTATTCGCCGAGTGGGCCCCTCAAGCCAGCTGGCGAGGCCTGGGCCAGTCAGATCATTCGGCCAGGTTCGGATAGGTGGAAGGGCCCCCAGGTCGATAGGGAAGGAATTCGGCGAGTGGTGCCCTCATGGACCATTCGCCCAGAGGAATGGGCACTCGCCTAGCTAGGCGGGTGCCCAGCGAGTGGTGCCCTCACGGACCATTCGCCCAGGATGATTTGAGGAGGAAATGACCAGGATACCCCTGGTGGGCTGCAAATAGCCCTTCGGAACAGCTGAGTTAGGCTGTTAGCAGACCAATTAGGGGTGCCGTTAGTAAAATTAAAAGGCGGATTCATGCTATTTGCAGACCAGCCTAGAAAAATCTATAAATAGACCCTTAAGGGCACCTTGGAGGAGATCCGATTTTAGAGAATCCTCTCCTCCAGGCTAGTTTTTGGTCGGCTGCTAGTGCCCTCCAAGGTGCCCGGTTGAGCTCTGGTTTGGGAGGGGAAGCTCTCTAAGATCTTCCGGGTGTGTGGCGGGACCTCCTCGCTTCAGCCTTGGGTCTATTCACATTCTCACATCCACCGTCAAGAGAGTCTAGTGAGGGAGAAGTAAGCATCGGCTACACCCCAGTGGGTCCGAACTCAAGAGACCTGTTGCAGGTTTCAACAAGGCCGTTAGGAGATTTTCTGCCGTGGGTTTTGTGTACCCCTCTAGCAGCAGGTCCCAAAGGCCTTGGGAGATAAATAAAGTTCTCATTTGCACATGCCAAAAGTCGTAAGAGTCGCCTTCAAAGATTGACACTCCACTGAGGGAATATTGAAAATTTAAGGAGGGATTGCTCGATGATGCCATGGGATGAAGAACACACGAAATGCAATGCAAGGAAATTGCAAGAACAGATGCTCTTACTGATGGCGGAGGCAACCTATTGCTTTGATACCATAAAGGAAATCACAATAATAAACACATATGGGGGAAGGCAGACGGCACTGCTCACTCTTCATTTCAACAAAAAAGGCACTCATAATACATAATTTTCCACACCCCCAAACATAACTGCTGCTCCCTTTATATAAGCAGGGAACAGGACAAAATACACAAACATCCATCCTAGGGACTAGAACAAGACAGCAGAAATATAAAAAAGAGCTCAGCGGCGGGCAGTGGCGGATTATGGCTTCAGGTCCGTGTCCTCTCCTTCTTTCCCAGTAGATTGACTTTCTTCTTGGTTTGCAGGGATGAGCGGCTGGCGGCTACAAGTCCCTATAGCGACGGGATTATCCTCTCTATAGCTATGTCGCTACCAGAACTGTGAAAATGGAAGACGGAGGACACACATGGCAGATTCCACTGCGTCAGCGTTGGAGGAGAAGATTTCGGCCCTATTTAGCGCAGCCGAATCAGGCAAAAGGTGAGTGAGTGCGAACAGGAACCGGACGGCGAGGACTCAATTTCTTTGTTTGGCGCGGCGTTTTTAAAACCAGCGGCACGTGCGCTGCTCTAAAAACGCCGCGCCAAACAGAGCCTAAAGTACTAGAAAAATATTTGTACATGACATCCATAATTATGGTATTTATCTGAAGCTCTTTGATCATTTATTAATTAATTAACCATGTTTAAGAATTATTTAATTTTAATTATATAACTATATATGCAAATATAAATCATCCACTAACTAATGTGGATATAACATTCATTTCCCTCGTCTAGATTCCAATCTTTCACAATCTTGTCATTACATTCTATTAAATTTATAAATGAGAATCATTTTGTTAACTACAAATGCGTGACGACTTTCTGGTTAAATTTTAGAATACTATTACCATGATTATATTTTAATTCAAGAAATTCATGAAGCCAAGTAATTCATTTTTGTTTCTCCATTAAAGCAATCAAAGTAATTGAAGCTTATTCTATAGGTAAAGTAATTTTTAATCTTGAAGAGCAAAATTATATGATTATTTTAATTTCTGGTCTGCACATAACATTATAATTTACACTTAAGTTCCCGAATCTGCGTATAGTAATGATGTGCGCATAGCAAAACAAACAATCAACCCTTAACATTATTAATCTTACAAAAACCCTAAGCACTCCCATAACAATACTACAAGCCACTAATTTATCTACTGCTTTACTTAAGATGGGCTGCTATTGCATCGGCGAAGTGCTCCGCTGCGTTTCTCCGCTTTCGAACACGCCCGCTTCGCCATTGCCTCCAGCATCTGTAGCAGTGGTATACTTATAAACATATATACATATATATTATATTATGTATTAAATATTATTTTTTAAGATATATACACAAATAAATGATTTAAATTAACGTACCATTTGCCTCCTAATTTGCCGCACGCTCCTCTGAGAATAATCAGTGTTAATAACAAACAATGAGCGCCAAAGTCAATAGTAGCCTTAATAAATTGAGAAGAAACTGTATGTTGCTCTGTTTGGCGCGGCGTTTTTGCTCCAGTGAGTTTGGACTACGTACAAAAACGTCACCATCATAGAATGCATGTTTGGCATTACGCACAATCGGTTGTGACCGCACTAAGAAAAGATAAAGCTGGTTTTGAACATAAAAGTGAATGAAGGTCATTAGGTGAGGTGGGGCGTTCACGAACGACGGTTCATAACCACCACGTGCACAACCGCCACCACTATGCCAAACAGAGCTATAACTGTTTGACAGTGGTGAACGAGGTGGTTATGAGCCGTCGTTCGTAAACACCCGACCTCATGCAAGGAATTTAATTCATCCACTTTTATATACAAAACTATTTTTATCTTCTTGGCGGCAAAAATGTCATGCCAAACGAAGTCTTACGATTTTGCTCCGGCGAGTTTGAACATAAAACACAACCGTCATGGAATGTATGTTTGGCATGACAACAGTTTGACCAAGAAAAAATTAATTAATTTTGAACATAAAAGTGAATGAAGTTCCTTAGGTGAGGCAGAGCGTTCACGAACGATAGTTACTATAACGCTCACGACCACCGTGGCCGAGCCAAGCAGAGCCTAAATAAGATAAAAAATAATTAGATTTGTGATATTTTTTAAAAAATAAAAAAACTATAATTTTTCTTTCTTTATTAAGATATATATCTTTTTAAAATAAAAACATTAAATTTAATTCATGATATTTACACCAACATCTTCGCACATATCTAGAGAGCCACGCGTACACATTGCACGCAAGCATGCGCCACGTGTACCAGCAGCCCGCATGATTATAAGTTTATAACAACAAGACATAATTTGCTTCCCAAGAATGGTGAAGTGTTTGGAAGTGCTTTCTCAAGTTCAGAGCATAATTTCAGCGATATTTCTGATGGAAATTATATTTTGTTATTATATGATTATATCATCAATTTAACAATATTTGAGAAATATAATTCAGAAAAGAGATTTAATCAGAGGTAAACTAACCAGGGTTAGGTGAAAATATAAGCGGTCCAATGGGAAGAAGTCAATTAATATTATTATTTAATCACATACGTACCTCCTCTTCTCTGAGACGGGTATTCTCTTCCTTTAGCTGGTTGAGCTCCGCCTCCAGCTCCACCGTATAAGCCTGCAAAGTAGGAAAACTATTCATGCCTATCCAGCTAGCTACCATCTCGCCACGTGGAACAAATCCTACCCGCTAATATAATCATTTATATAAAACATTTACCTGCTTGCGAGCACGTGACCTGGCAGCAGACTCTCTGTTCTTAATCATCCGCCGTTGCCGCCGCTCAACCACCACCTCCACCGCTCCGTCAGCAAGGCGCTTCCTCCCGCCACTGCTGTTATTCCCGCCGGCGCAATCCACCACAAGATCATACCCAGTACCATCCAGCGGTCTACCGCCGCCCCCCATGCCATCCGATGATATGGGGCTCACTAACGACCCCCCAACTCCGGCGAGCTGCAACCCTCCGTTGCCGCTTCCGTCTTCATCTCCGGGGTAGCAGTACAGATCCCCTCTTCTCCCATTCGGGACAGCGCCGGCGCAGTAAGCGTGACCAAGACTCGGCGAGAGGCCGTACTGCGGCTGTAGTCCGGCGGTCGGCTGTGGGGATTGCACCGTTGGGTGGTGGTAGCCTTCCCTGACAACCCCCGCCTTAATGAGGAAGTCTTCGAGCGTCATCTCGCCGAAGGTCGACTGACGGTTGGCTGTGCCGCCTTTGCTGTGGTTTGGACGGTGGAGGTTTTGCGGCCCCTGCTGCCGCCGTTGCTGACCTTGCTGCTTCTCTAAGTGGATCTCCGCCCAAACTTCCTCCACTGTTTTCCGGGAAAGCGGCGAGGGAAGGCCGGAGATAGACCCCTGCCTGTTCAGCGGCGCCGAACCGGCCGCCTGTTGGGCCTGAATTGCGGCAGAACCGGCCGAAATGAATCCCGCCTCTTCCACGCTCCAAAGGTTGGTGAGTAACTCGTCCATATTCATGGAGCCGAAGTTCTTCCCAGGCTCGCACACCGTGTTCTGGATTTCGTCCAGTGTCCGTGAGTATATGGAGGATTGCCTCGCCAGCGAAAATGAAACGCCGATCTCCGGCGGCGGCCGCAACGGTGTCTTTCGGACACACTCTGGCAGCTCCGATGATACCTCCGCCTCCTCAGCCACTATGGTGTTGCCGTTCTCCGGCGTGGACGCAGCCATCGCAGCTAGTTACTCAAAGACTGAGAGATTCGAATGCAGTTTACAGTACTGCTGCGGCTGAGAAAATGAAATTTTGGAATTATCAAGTCGTGGCAAAGATCGATCGAGGAGCACCGGAGAAATTGTAATCGCCGTTGCTGACTTCTTATATACGGCGTACCCGGAGAAAATATACGAAGACAATTTACGTCGGTTTGCTCGAAAATTGAAGTGTCAAAAATAAGAAAGCAATAGCAATTTGTCCGCACGTGCGGGGGGAAACGGGGAACAGCGGTCAGATGATGAAAACGACATTTAAAGCACAATTCTTTGATGATGATGATGAAGCAGCAGAAACTGGAAATTGAAGGAATTGTACGAATTTTATTCCCACACCAAAGAAATCCCACTACCACCCTTGCTCACCACTCACCTTAGAGTGATTTATAGCACAATTATTTGATGAATTATGTGTTAGGGTTAGAATGTGCTCAAAGTATTCTACGTATCTCATCAGATTTGGAATGAGATATAAGTAGTACCTCCAGCATAGGACCGGGTCTTAGAGAGACACGAACCCAGACACGAGTCGGACTCGACACGACAGGACATATAAATAAATAAATACATTAACAATCTCCTCCTATGTCCGTCGTGAACTCAGACTTCGGGTAGAGGGTGGTTTGTGTAATATTTAACCAGAAGTGAGACATACACAACCGTGTTCAGCACCTGTTTAAGATAGAATCGGACTATAACAAAAGATAGCATGCATGCATAAGTGAATAAACAACTCAGCTGCAACACAAGCGTCTCAGGTACACTCGAGACACAGGCCCTAAACACATGGTGTCCCAAAACAAGCAGAGATCTAAAAGTCCAAACAAACAGTGCTATAAAATAAGAGCTAAACAATGCTCTGAATAGAAGTACAGGAACTGAAAACAAAATAACACTAAAAAAAAAGCTAGTCATCCAAAAGATCATCCTTCTCCGGATCCCAGACAACCAGTGCTCCTCCTATCCCAGAGACTCCTGCAATTCAACAGAGAATTTCATTTTAGAATGAATTCTATCCTTTGTAATTTGCAGATATCTAGTTTTAACATAAAACTTAGTATTGATTATTATTTAATTTGGCTGGGAGGACACGTTCACAGAGTATTATAGTTTAACCTCAGAATCTGTTATCTGTTTCCAAATGAAACAATTATCAGACTTCTGGACATTGCAGCTATATCTGTAATCCTATATGGAATGTCACGGTTACTGCTCTTCTAAAGTCAATTGGAGCTCATCAAGTTTGAAATGGAACCAATCTTCAGAAGAAGAGACAAACCAAGTCAGATTGTGTTATCAGGTTTGGAATAACACTCTCCTCCAAGGTAAAAGCCGAATCCGATGAAGCTGTTAACATCAAGTTTGGAATGAAACAACTTACCAGATCCGAGCTCAGCAACCAAGAACATCAGCGGACCACAACATACTTGCATTGACAAGGGAATGTGGAATAATCAAAACGTCTGGACTAAGGCTGAACTGAATCGCCTGATACTGAACTAAGACCGAACTAAATCGCCTTTAGTCCCATTTCCCCCACTGTTTTGATTAACCGTTCTTTGGGCATTCCTTTCGTCAGTGGATCAGCAAGGTTATCCTTTGAGCGTACATCAATCAAAGTGATGACTCCTTGTGCTTTCAGATAATTCAACAATGCATGTCTCAGTCGTACATGTCTCCTCTTAGTATTATAGAGGGTATTCTTAACGACTTGAATTGCTGCCTGATTATCACAATACAAGCTCAACGAGTTGACTTGTAACTTAGACAGGGGAATGTCTAAAATCAAGTTTCTGATCCAGTCTGCCTCTTCACCAGCTGAAGCTAAGGCAAACAACTCGGCCTCCATAGACGACAAAGCTATACAGGTCTGTCTCTTGGATTTCCAAGTGACAGCAGCTCCTCCCAAAGTGAATATGAATCTACTGGTGGACTTGCTGTTTCCGACTTCTGAGCACCACGAGGCATCAGAATGTCCCTCCACGTTAGGTGGGAAACCAGTGTAGCGTACATGAGACTACCAATTATTTTGGAATATTTGACCTGATCAATGCTGGCCTCTAGATTATGACTCAACTTAACATTGTGGTCAAACGGTGTCTCAATCGGCCTACTCTTATCATATCCCCAGGTAGAGAGAAGTTGCTCAACATAGTGAGCCTGGCTAAGAGTAACTCGACCCTTGTCAACTCTAACCTTCATACCTAACAGGGTATCAACAGGACCGAGATCCTTCATGTCAAATACTTCTGCCAGAGTGGATTTGACATCCCTAACTGCAGCAAGATTAGACCCTAAAATCAACAAATCATCCACATATAAGCAAATGATGACTGTTTGATTTGACAAGGAGCGGTAATAAAGGCATTTGTCAAAGAGACTGGACTGGAATCCAATGCTCTTTACCACCTGATCAAACTTCATGTGCCACATCTTAGGTGCTTGTTTAAGACCATAGATTGACTTATCGAGTTTGCACACTTTGTCTTTATGATCTTTGTGAACATAACCTTCAGGTTGCGTCATGTAGATCTCTTCATTAAGCTCTCCATTTAAGAATGCAGTTTTAACGTCCATCTGATGAACTATAAAGTTCTCAATAGAGGCTAATGCAAGAAGAATCCTGATAGTCGATAGATGACACACAGGTGAGTAGACGTCAAAATAGTCAATTCCCCCTTGTTGCTTATAACCTTTAGCTACGAGACGCGCTTTATACCTGGCTATAGATCCATCACTATGTAACTTCTTCTTTAAAACCCACTTGCATCCTAGGACTTTAGCATCTTTCGGTAAGTCAACTAGATGTCAGGTATTGTTATGTAACAGCGAATCCATCTCATCATCAATGGCTTCTGCCCACATCAACGAATCTCTAGACCTCATTGCTTCCTGGTAGGAGAATGGATTATCCTCTAAGTGATAGGTGATGAAATTCTCACCAAAATCCTTAGGAACTCTCTCTCTGGTAGATGCTCTAAGTGGAATAGGTTCCACCTCTACAGGTTGGGGAGCAGTGCCAGAAGGGCCAGCTTCAGGTTCAACGATAGATTCTGTAATCATATCATTGGACCCGGAGACAGATAATCCATGATCTTTGACGAACTTGTCTTCAAAAAATATGGCATCTCTAGACTCTATCACGGTGTTCGTGGATAGATCGAGAAATCTGTCTGCTGCACTATCTTCTGCACTACCTAGATAGACGCATGTCGTCGTCTTAGGTCCCACCTTAGGCCTCTTAAGGTCTTGTATACGCACATAGGCAATACAGCCCCAAGTCTTTAGAGTATCATACCTGCACGGATGACCGTGCCACGGCTCATACAGAGTAGAAGTGAGCTGAGAGTGAGGTACTCTATTTAGAATGTGATTTGCAGTGCAGACTGCTTCTCCCCAAAAGGAATTAGGCATGCCAGCTGTTAGGAGCATGGAATTCAACATTTCTGTTAAAGTCCTATTCTTACGCTCGGCGACACTGTTAGACTGGGGTGAGTAAGGAGTTGTGGTTTCAAGAATTATTCCCTCAGAGGCACAGAATTCCTTGAATCCAGTAGCAGTATATTCTCCTCCCCGATCACTTCTAAATCTCTTAATTTTCAAGCTTAACTGATTTTCAACACGAGACTTAAAGGTCTTGAACGCCTCAAACGCTTCGTCTTTCGATTTTAACAGAGACACATGACAATATCTGGAAAAGTCGTATATGAAAGTAATTAGATACTTCCTTCCCCCTCTGGTGGCATGACTGCGGAAATCACAGAGGTCTGAATGTATCAATTCAAGAAGTTTTGTGCTCCTAGAAACTGACCTGAAAGGCTTTCTAGTAATTTTGGTTTGAGCACACACCTCGCACTTGTCAAAACGAATCGACAGATCTAAGGGGATGTTTTGACTCTTGGCTAGATCTAGCATCTTCCTATAGTTCACATGTCCAAGTCTGTTATGTAACAACTTAGGATCTATAAGGTTCGAACTTACTTGGTTGATGCTATCATTGTTTAAGCTAAGTCTATACATTCCGTTGATCAGATACGCACACCCAAAATAATGTGAATTTACCATAAGGGTCATTCTACCGTTTTGAGTTGTGAAGGTCATCCCAGCTTTGTCTAGCAGACTTATTGAAATCAGATTTTTAGTTAATGTTGGAACTACTTTAACATTCTTTAAAAATAAACTTTTACCTGACGAAAGAACCAGCTCGGCTGTCCCTGCATGGGTCACCTGAGTCTCTCCTCCGTTGCAGTTCTCCACTCTCTCCTTGACCGCCTTAACTTCAGTCAGTAATCCTCTGTCATTCGTTACATGACAGGTAGCTCCGCTATCCAGCCACCACTCAGCAGATGAACTGCGGTGACTGCTCCTGATCATAGCCACGAAGGACTTGGGATCTGAAGCATCTGCCAGCATGTTCGCCACATTTTGTGTGGCTTCCTCCTTGTTTTTCTTAGGGGCCTTGCAATCAGCCGCCCAATGTCCCCACTTACCACAGTTGTGGCACTTGCCCCTCTTTTTTTTGAAAGAGGGCTTTTTAGGCTCTAATTGGGTAGAGACATCACTTTTGGGCGTTGGTGGCTTCCTACGAGGATTGCTGGGCCGAGACACAAAGTTGACAGTCTGGGAGGACTGCCCACCTTGTTCCTGTCTCTTCCCTGCAATGTTTTGATCCTCGATATGGATGAACCTTTTGAGTTCATCAAGAGCGATCTTTTCCTTCAGCCTGTGCATTTCGGTCTTGAAGGTCGACCACTTAGGAGGTAGCTTGCTTAATATAGAACACACAAATAGATTATCAGAGATACCGGACTTATCGTCCTCCAACTTCTGACGCGGGGCTTCCAGTTCAATTATTTGGGAGGTGATTGTCGAGTTTAGATTAAATTTCATATTAAAAAATCTCTCTCCGAGGAGAGTCCTCGACAATCCCTCTTCTTTCTCGAAGTTCGCATTTAAGCGGTCCCAAATCTCTTTTGCAGTTTTATAACCACTGTAGGTCAAAGCGAGTCTAGGGTTGAGTGAATTAAGGAGGTAGTCTCTACAGAAGTCTTCGTCTTTTCTCCACTGATAATCGTCCACATCCTCTTTGGTTGTGTCGAAATCGCTCAACACGGTGTAGAAAATCTCTCTTTCCTTCATTCCCAGCTGGACGTGCAGTCTCCAAGCATGGAAATCGGAGAGATCGAACGACTGGAGCTTGACGATGTCGTAGGATGTGACCTTCGACATCTCTCTAAAGCTAGAAACAGTAAAACTGAAACAATATCACCTGAGCGGCGCGACGACGAGGCGCGGTCTTCGGATCTAATCCAGAAAATTTGTTTGTTCCTCCGCTCCGGCTTCCTCACCAATGATTTGGTGTTGATCTTGGCAGCAAACAGAGGTCCAAAAAACCACAAATAGAGTTCCTCCTTGATCTTCAACACAGCAGAACAACCACAGCAGCTTCACACGGCAAGATCAGAAGGAATAGAGGAGGAGCAGCAGCGGCGGGTCTGCAGCTTCACACCGGCGGCGACCGGATCGGGATTCAGATCTACTCTTCCTTGTTTCTTTGCGTCTACAGGCACACCTCTTCCTCTATCCAAAAACGCGACAGGAGATCTCTAGATCTGGATCTGGATCTGCGGCTTTGTTCAGCGATCGGGACCGACGGATCTTGATCGCAGATCGGAAGAGAACGACCCTGCTTCCAAGATCGAAGCAAGGACCTTCTTCGATCGGTTAGATCTGAAAAATAACTCCAGGCAAGGGAGACCTTCTTCCTCGGTGAAGGATTGAACCTCCTCTCGAGTGAGCACAACAGAGAGACGAAGAAGATCAGAGATCTGAACGGGAGGATCTGGAAATCGCAGCAAATCTGCGATCTAAGACCTCCTTGCGATCTCGACGGAAGACCTCCTTCAGGAACGACGTGATCGGCGAACAAGAAGAAACAACAGGAACGACTGGCGGCTTCTTCCTTGTGATCGAGCGCCGAAACGGAGGAGAGATATGGCGATCGGAATCAGCAGCGGGAACCAGAGCGGCGCAGAAGAACTCCGAGCGGAAAAACCCTAGCGCGTATACTTTGAGAGTGTTAGGGTTAGAATGTGCTCAAAGTATTCTACGTATCTCATCAGATTTGGAATGAGATATAAGTAGTACCTCAAGCATAGGATCGGGTCCTAGAGAGACACGAACCCAGACACGAGTCAGACTCGACACGACACGACATATAAATAAATAAATACATTAACGTTATGCTCTTCAATTTGCTCTAGTGAATGCACCCTTCTCTAATACTCACCCCCGCACTCGCTCTCCAAAAATCACTATGCTCTCCCGTGCGCGCTTTTGCACAATGCTCTGCAGTGCGCCTCTAACCAAAAGGCACTTCGCTCTCCAGTGTGCGTATTGGCACGCCATTCTAGAGTGCGTGCATTGCACGCCGCTCTCCAGAAGGCAGTACTCCGCTCTCCAGCCCCCCCCCCCCCCCCCCCCCCCCCCGGTCGGGCCTCACTCTGGTAGACTGAATCCGACTGAATTCTATTATTATATTCAGCGCAATAATAAAAAAATATAAAATATAACGCTTTGCTTCGCTGAAATCCCGCGCCCCTTCATTTCTCCTCTCCGTACTCCGCTCTCCTCGCTCTCCTCGTGAATTTCCCTCTCGCATTTCGGCGTTCTAGGGTTTGATTCCGGCGCAGCTCCCCCATCGTCTCCGGCAGTAATCGCTCTGCTCTCCGGCGCTCCTTATCCAATCCGATTATACACAAGAGCTCTCCGGCGCAGCCTACCCATCCTCCTCTCCGCAAGGTATGTATCGCATCCACCATTATCGCATCTGTTTGGCTCTCCGCTGATGGCTATCCGTCGTGAGGATAGAATGGCTCTCCGCGTAGAGCTAAACGACTCTCCCGCTGAGATCCACTGGCTCTCCGAGGAGAGCCCTTTGTCTCTCCGCGGAGAGCCGGAGAGCGGTTTGGCTCTCCGCGGAGAGCTGTTTGGCACTCCGCGGAGAGCCGTTTGGCTCTCCGCGGAGAGCCCTTTGCTCTCCGCGGAGAGCCCAAAATTTTTAATTACTGTTTTTAGGAAAAACGTTTGTTTGTTCATTCTTCTATGACAATCCTTGGAAATAAATTATAATTAGCATATAATTTGGAAGGTGAGGTAGGAAATAACCTAGGCAATCTACTATAACCAATTATAGTTACTCAAAATAGGATCCTAGTATTATGGCTACTAATCTAACCTTTGGGTTTGGTGACTAGATTATTTGACAATTTGTCTTTATCGACAATGAATGGTGTTGACATTGTGCTACGGGACATTGCGAAAACACAACGATCAGTAGAGACCCTCGTTCATCGCTGCCCTGAAATTCTACCCGAATCGATTCCGACGCAAATGCCTCCATTCTATTCGTCAGCCTTCGACCGCCCCACTACTGAGCCGTGCATTTGTGGGAAGCAATCAGGCACGTTGAACAAAATTCAGGAAGATTGGATCAAGATCCAAGTGAAAATGATGGAGGATGGCATTCGCCTTCCCATCCGAATCGATCCGCCAGTGCCACTGTGGAACAAGCGACCTGACCTGAATGCGTATCTTTTGAAACCATTGTTTGTGATTGATCCGGAACGGCAGTACGGCGTCAATGTGACAGCGGGTGCATGTCCATCTTGCAACAAAGTCGGCTTTCTTTCCCGCAAGCAATTAAGTGCCCCGCGAGTTGTCGATTGCATCGACACCACTGCATTCTCTATCAGTGCTAGATACATGTGCAAGAAGTCGAACACCTCCGGCGGCTGTGGTGCCACGTTCCAGGTCATGGACGAGGCAAAAAACGAGAAGTTGATCCCGACAGCCATCATCCTTAACTATCCTGTGCAACTTTTCGAACAGAGCGCACACGACGTCGGTCTTGTTCAAATGGCATACGACTTGTACACGTCCCGTTCCGGCATTGCTGATGCAGCCAAGGTGATTCATTGTGCACGAACGACTCGATACATGCGTCAAGCCGCACTATATCGTGGTCACGTGTCGTGGTATTTGGATATGCGCTTATGGGATGCAGCAATTGGGCAAACGTCATGGCAGAAGGATCCAGCAGTGTTCCCTGATTTCCCATCATTTTTTCAGCATTGTAACGGGTACAATGGCACTCTTGGTCCAGTGGAATCAACGCTTTCACGCCTAATCAATGACTGCATTGCTCGCCAACTTTCTTTCTTCAACCGAATGGAAGGCGCCATAACCGGGACTCATCTCTCGGCTGACCATCATCACAACGTGCCAGGACGCATGAAATTGACGGACGAGTTCAATGGCAGGAAATTTTCCCCCGTTGAAGGATTGCACTCCGTCATGAACGAGCGCCAACAAATTCTCTCCCATCAATTCACATCGACTACGGGCAATGCAGAGCGTCGATTTGTTGGTCGGAGTTTGCACAGATCGAGCTCGGCAGGAACTATTTATGGCTGGCGTGGCCGAAATCATTGTTGGCAATGGACATGCTTCAATGCGGGAAGGCTCCATCATTGAGGCTGAACTTGATGCATTGTTGGATCGAATTAAAAACTGGGAAAACGAGAATGATGTGCCACCGTCGAAGCGCATTGTGACGACCAAACTTCTATCTTGCCACGAGACGCAGAAAAAGCACATCAGAAATTGCTTAACACCGCCTGTAGGGGCGTCAAACACCGTCGTGGATCGCTTCTTCCGTTCGACTCTACGCCGTGGATCGGGGAAGAACGAAAACTTATGGCGTCAAGGACGAGCCATTTTCCCGGAGACTATGTCCCTGGATGGAGGGATCTTGCTGCTCCATGCCGTGGTCGCTCAAATCAACTTTCGCGGCGAACTCCAATTTGATCCTCGCTGGGCATATTTGCCAATCTCTGGTATGCATATCATTCTCACTCAATATCTCGCAGCTCTTTCGACCGATGGCATAACTCCCTCCCAAACGTCTCTGTCGACAATGTTTCATATGTTGCCTCTCTCGATTGAGGATTGCCACGGCGAGTTTGGATTAACGGCGACATTTGGACAATCCTTTCCTCAACTTCCAGAAATTCCAGCAGGTCAGCTAGAATCCGTTGGAATGATTGCCGAAGCAATAGCTGATAATGCAATTTGGTCGAGCCACACGTTCGATGCGATTGTGAACGATGCGCTTGAGGTTGCCGCAACTGCTGTGGAGAGGACTCCGAACGATGATCATCGCTGCATTGGAGAAGACGAAGCACTACCGCTAAACCATACTGATATAAGCAACACTCCCCATTCTATTCAGTCCAGTCGCAAGCGCAGAAAACCCGGACCAACATCACATGGGCAAAGCTCTTCTTCAAATCACCATAAAAAATCTCGCAGCCTCAACGCGTTGGGCAATGAACGTCAATCAGCATTAGAAGGCCTTAATCTCTGGGAAAAAGTGATGAGCACTTCACCAATGATCAACCCCTTCGAACGGCGCTTACTCAGAATGGTGGCTCTCAAATTTCTTCAACCCGATGAACTGCTTGATCTAAAAGATTTTCCAATTGAATCCTTGCATATTCCACAATTGCATCGAATTTGGTCTGTTCTTGTCTCGGCTTTACATAGCACCAATTACGCTTTCAAACGGTTCATTCGGCCAAAAACAGAACAGGTTCTTAAACAGCACTTGGAGGATATGGTTGCCCAGTCTCGTTTCAGATTGCCCATTCAACGAGCAGCGCCAAAACGCAGCATCATTACTGCACTAAATCTGGCCGCGTCATTGATTGCTCCAACGCAGGCGGGCCGTGAGGATAGTTTCATCCAGTTAGAAGAGACTGTCACCACAACAGTAACTCGAAGCGTCACTTTTACAACCGGCGCCCCAAGTCACAGTTCAAGTCAGCCCCTTGCAACAGATCTGCAAACGTCCCCGCCCGATCTAGTAATTGAAGGATCAGCGGACGATATCATTGATCGACTTGTTCAAAACGAGATTGATGTTGGGCATGCCGGCAACATTCACTGGACCAAAGTGGTCGCCCCAGCTTACGCCCGCATTGCTGCACGCCGTGAGGATCTAGTTCAGATGACCCACAAGGAGATTCAAAATCGTTGGGATTATCTTAGACGTCTCAAAAGGAAAAGGACATCAAACACTTTGCAGTCGCATACCGAAGCGCAAAAGGAGCTCGGTGATCAAGACGCCATTTACATTCAACCATCGCCGGTTGTTACACAATCATTGCCAGCTGAAACTCCGTCCACAAATAATTTAACTCAACCAGCGTCTTCTGCAGTCATCACGACGACGGAGGAACCTAATGTGGGCATCTCGTCCGCTGTCAGCGAGATTGGTTCTCGTCCTCCATTCATGGTAAATCAACAATTGCCGACTTTCAATCAGATAATGGAGGTCATCGTCCCCGCCCCAGCTACAGGAGAGCCGTTCTCCCAATCGGAGAAGGAGCTGCTCAATTACTTGCTAACTAGTCCAGCAGAGGGCTCCCATGTGAAATCGTCGACTGGTGATCAAATGTCTTGGAAGAGCCTAGCCAAGCGTTTCTTGTACTGGGGGCGAGTCGCACGGGTGTTGGGGATGAACCAGTTTCGGGTTCGATCCGATGTGCAGCTCAAGCAAAAGGTTAAGGATATTAACAAAAAAAAGAGCTTGCAACAGTATGTGTGAAACCATGAAAGGTATGTTTTTTATATGTATTATAGTAAAAAAATGATTTGGAAATAACACAATAATTTGCACTTATTATTCCATGATACAATTGTACCTCATTTAGGCCATTACCCAATTGGATCTCCATGGAGAGCCAATTGGATCTAAACGGAGAGCCAAATGGCTCTCCATGGAGAGCCAATTGGATCTAAACGGAGAGCCAAATGGCTCTCCATGGAGAGCCAATTGGATCTAAACAGAGAGCCAAATGGCACTCCATGGAGAGCCAAATGGCTCTCCACGGAGAGCCAATTGGAATGGCTCTCCGGAGAGCAAATGGCTCTCCCCGGAGAGCCAAATGGCTCTCCGCGGAGAGCCATCTGGCTCTCCGCGGAGAGCTACATAGCTCTCCGCGGAGAGCTACATAGCTCTCCGCGGAGAGCAGTTTGCTCTCCGCGGAGAGCCGTTTGCTCTCCGCGGAGAGCCGTTTGCTTCCTCTATTTCTCTCTCCAATTTATTCTTCTTGTCCCTCTATTGTAACATATGTTTATAAATTTTGCAAATCAATGGGGCAGAAAAAGATCCATTTTTTGAGCTCGAGGTGCTATTTAAACTCATTTGTTGGCCTAAGTTCAGCAATACTAGAACGATTGGAGGAGGATCAGAAGAAGATGCTGATGGATGCCAACATCTGGCATATCTTCCATGGACCAAAGGTATCACAGAACACTCCCCTTCTTTACGGTCTACTAAACTGGTATGATATAGAGAAGGATGTCTTCGTCATTGGATCGAGGGAGCTAACCTTCTCCCCCAATGACGTGGCAATGATATTGGGTCTGCCGAACCATGGGGAGGAAGTCATCCTGACTACCAAGCCATTTGGACCGCTAACGAAATCCGATTTGAAGACGGAACTTCAATCGATGGAGAAAGGGTCGTCCCCTGTGACGATGAAGATATTGATTTTGCACCTTCTGTGCAATTTCTTCTTCCCCTCGAGCGCGGAGAGGATGCCAATGTTCTTCGAGGAGGTCTCCAGCTTGGAGAAATTTCAAAAGTTCAATTGGCCAGAAGCGATCTATACCTTCATTATGAGGTCGTTCAGGTCGATGGTGGAGAAGCTGCCACCTGTTGCAGAAGAAGGCCAACTGCAACATTGGCCAGAGTCTTCAATGGGATACATCTATGGATGCACCCATGTTCTCGTTGTAAGTATCTATATTTCTAATTCCTAAAATGAAATTTGTTTAATATGTTCTAAGCTATCGCAATGTTTGATATAGATTTGGTTCCTCGAGCACACCACCACCTTCGCTCCGCACTATCCGTCGTTGAGACCACGAATATTAAGATGGTCGGAGAAGGTCTCATTTTCAATGAAAGAGATGGGGACTGTTGCAAAACTCTTGGATGAGCAGGTAAATAATTTAGTTTATTCGATTAACAACCACTTTTGAACTATCCAATACAATAGTTGTATTTCTTCTTTTTAGGTGTTGGAAGTACTAGATGAAATAACACGGACAGAGAAGTTGTTATGTTCAGACGTGACAACACAGTGGACACCACCACCTCCCACATTTAAGAGAAAACCAATAGTCTCGCCATCTAGGGTAGTAAAAAAAATGAAGTTTGCACCACCACCTCCCACATCATTACCACCTCCCTCATCATCATCACCTCCCCCATCACCCAGCACATCAGCACCTCCCCCACCACCTAGCACACCATCTATCCCTCCGGCACAGTTTTGGATTGATTTCCAACATAGGATGTTAGATCAATTTGCTTTATTAAATAGCAAGATAGATAGTTCTGTAGATAGATTAGACAAAAAAATAGATAGAGTACATAGTGATTTAATTAGTTTTAGTCACAGTGTAGGTGAATGTCTTGAATCCATGAGTGCTGATATAGACACACTCATTCATCATTCCTCTCCATCATCTAGCCCGAGTATCTCTAGATCCCCCGCCCATCAAAACGCTACCACCCTCACTACCCCTCACGATACTTCCATTAATGATATTCTAGACTCCCCATTGGGAGAAAGAGAAATTAAAACTACAAAGGCGGATGAAATTGATGTGTACCCCGTTGACTATCCGGGGAGACCGCTAATAGCTGAAGAAGATAGAGATATCATCCATCAGCGTATGAGCGTCATACCATCGAGGTGCCCTTTTGACATTATACACTTTTATATTTTCAAAATTTTGATCTATGCACATTGATATTGACGATGACTTTCTAATGTTTCAGGAACGACCAAGCATTCAATAAATGGAATATAGTCGGATTTCGAGATGGCATGGATGCTCTTCTGACGGACAAATACGTCGAAGATTGTCACATTGATGCCTACGCAAAGATCTTGACTTTGCGTAGAGATCGGGATAAAGAACCGTATCATCCGTTTATGTACATCAGTCCGAACTTTTTGGTATGATCTCCCTATCAGTGCTTTATACATTAATAATTCTGTTTGCATTGCTAAAAAATGTTACAAATTATGTAGTTGCACTTCCCAAGGTCCAATGACGGAGAATCTAAGCTTGTAGCTGCATTCCTTGAGGGCATTACCAAGGAGAATCTTGCCAATATCAAAATGATTCTAATGCCAGTATGTTATAGTCAACACTGGTATTTATTGGTGGGTATGGTTAAAGAGAAGAAGTGGCTTATGCATGACTCTCTGCGTAATGCCCAACGAAAAGTTTCCGCTAAAGAAGCTGTAAGTGCAGTTCATTGACATGCACTGTAGTATTGTACATTACGAGTTACTAATGTACGAACAAATTTGTGTTAATGTAGATTTCTGCGCTCCAGAAGGCGACCGTTAAAAAAGTCCACGCAGGATTTTCCAATTGGAAACTCGACTTGACTGCTGGTATACCACAGCAGGAGAACTCCGTGGATTGCGGTGTCTTCGTTATGAAGTATATGGAGCACATAGCGAAGGAAGGGCTGATGAGCTGGGAGAGTTGCGTAGACTGGCAGAAAAATATGCCTATGTTTAGAGCCCAGATCTGTGCAGACATCTTTAAAAATTTTGTGGTTGATTGATGTAAATTAAGAAACATTATTCGTGTACATTTGTAATGTTTGTCTATAATAATAATTGTTTCATGGATGAATACCGTTTTCAAATGGGTCAAAATCATAGTTTTAAATGAAATCAGTGAAGATACAGAAGGCTCTCCGCGGAGATCCAAAAGGCTCTCCGCGGAGAGCAAAAAGATCTCCGCGGAGAGCAAAAAGCTCTCCGCGGAGAGCAAAAAGCTCTCCGCGGAGAGCACAAAGTTCTCCGCGGAGATCCAAATGGCTCTCCGCGGAGATCCAAATGGCTCTCCGCGGAGATCCATTTAGATATCCGCGGAGAGCCATTTGGCTCTCCGCGGAGAGCCATTTGGATCTCCGCGGAGATCCAAATCAGCCAAATTTCTATCTTTCGCAAATTGTGGCCGCGTTCTCTCCCTCCCTCCCTTCATTTTTTCTTCCTTTCCCTCTTTTTTCTTTCTCCCTCCCCCTTTCCCTCTCCTCCCCCTCTTTTTTCTCCTCCCCCTCTTTTTCTTTTTTCTCCCCCCCCCCCTCCCCCCCTTTTTTCCCCCTCATACCAGAGTGGAACCCGGCGGCCCCCCCCCCCCTCAGTTTTCCAGAAAGCCCTCCACGCTTTAGAACGCATTCCGCTCTCCAGCGTACGCTCTCACGCTCCGTTCCTCAGTGGACACTCTCGCGATCCGTTCATCAACATGCGCCCCGGCCGACAATATTGCTAGGTGATTCTCTGTCGATCCGCAACAATGATTAATCAAAACCAAAAAAAAAACTTTGACCGATCCTCAACAATGGTGATGACGAAAGATCAGTGAACAAATAGCTGCTTCCATAGACTAATCAGCCATTATAAGCAACCTAGCTTCTTGACGAAGAAACAGCATATCACGTGGGTTTCAAAAGCGGTGGGGGCACCTAGGCGCGATCCAACCGTACACGTGGCAAAGATCGAGCTTTATTAAAGAGACCGAATAGCGCCGAGCGAAATACCGAAATGTCCAGAAGCAACCGTAACCGTACGATCATTTGTTCGCCGGCTGCTCCGGCTATCATCGTGTTCTTCACTCTTCCGGCGCTTTATATGCAGCGGATCGCTCATTTATGGCACGTGTCGAGATACTCGCCGTTTGCCAACTGTGAATAATTCTAAATCTGCTTTTAATTAAATTTAATTAAAACAAATTATTTAATTTATCACGAAAGCGGGAGGGGGAAGTCGGGGATAAGTCTAGCAGCACGTGTATGGCACGTGTCGAGATGGCAACGATATCAACGTGGTCGTGCATTTGACTAATTTCAGTTATTTATATTTGTCTAATTATATATATTGGAATCATGTTGAGTATTTAAGCATCATAAATCGTACGAAATTTAATAAGTAAATTTAACTAATTCAATGTACTTTCTAATTAAAATAAAGATTTATTATGCGTGTTGACTGAGCAAATACAAACTATGCGTTTATTCCAATTTTCATACTCATTTTATGCGCGCATTATTTTTTTTTAATTATTATTTTTGAGGCATTTGATACACGCATGATGAGAAAAATGTTTACGTAAAAAAATGCGTTTTGTGAATATTTTGGAAAGCAATAAATCTTCGTATTTTTGTCGCATCTTGATTCCTTGTGTTGCATCCCGTTTGCAAGTAGGGAGTTACAAGTAGGGTGTTACACCCGTTTGCTAAGTGTTGTCGTATTTTTGATTCCTTGGCTTCAAAGCCGAAAGCACATATTTTCTCGACACTATGAAAGGGAGAAGTGCTGAGGGCGAGGTGCGGGCAAGTTTGTCAAAAAAAAAGCGACATCGAAGTATTTGATGACTTCAGCAATACTCATCAGATCAGATGAAGCATGAGAGTCGAGAGGCTCAGGAGAAACTAGAGACAACTCAAGTCTATTAACGACTCGTGCGGAGAGCAAAACTTTCAGGGAATATGAAACTGGCAAAGAGGAAGCATGACCATCAAAGGTTCGCGGCAGGGGAGAAACTGCACAAGAAAATGGGCAATGACAGTTGAAATTTGCAGAAGAAGAATTGATGGGGTTCCCCTGAAGTTGTTCGAGTCAAGCCAGTTTGCACTTCGACCGAACCGCCAACATGGGCCGAGTCGGCCAAGTGGGAGCGCCTCGGAGACAGGAACGCACTGAGTCCAGGGACAAGCGCAATCAGGGGTCGCGCGCACGCCAAGCACACTCGTGTGCACCTCCCGTGCGCACTTGCGTGCCCGTGCGGGTGATTAATGATGCTTCCTCTAAGGAGGGCTGTGATGCTTCCTCTAAGGAGCTAGGGCTGTGATGCTATAAGATGAATTAGTGACTAAATTTAAAAGACAGATCGAATACCCTTTCATAGGTATTTATATACACACTGTCATCAATTGCATATATTCAGAATGCGTACATATTATTTCCTTGTTCTTAAAGGATGTTACTGACCATAATAATTAAATAATTTTCGAAATTAATTGATATAATAAATAAATGTTTTAATTATAAATTAATTTAACAGTTAAATTCCGAATGATAAAATTGCCATCTAGCGTCCATGCCAGGGCTGTATTGGGCCGGGCCCAAACCATTAACTAAGCCTATAGGACGGAATAATGCATTGACCAGGCTGGGCCTTCTAAGCATAATGTTGCATAAATGCCAATGGGCATTGTTTACTAATGGAAATAAATTTTCAAGTGAATAATGTTAATGTAAGCCAAAAGTTTTAAGATAAACCAAAATAAATTATTATAATAGCAAATATATAGTTTATTTTTAGAAAAACAAATTATTATTATTATTATTATTTATTTATTTAAAAAAAAAGACTATATATTACCTTTTAAATTGTGATGGTAGAGATTGAAATTTAAATGGAGTCCCAACGGGCCAACCATTTCCAACTTGATCGCATCTCTCTCACCTGCATCACAAAGGTAAGATTTTTATCTGGCGCACTATCGTGTGCGCACTGCCGTTAATACGTTTCACACAATCTATCTATCTATCTAGGCGCCTTTAAAATAATTATGAAATTATATACGGATTATATTTCGATGCCCACACGAGGGTATCATTCATACTCTACTGGTCTCTTTTGCCCAATTCTAATGTGGAATTGGAAAATATAAATTGAATTAATTACTAGTTAATTCTTATCTGTCATTTGATTTGACTAGGTTTACCTTATTTTCCTTCTTGAGAAAAAGCTATAGATGCGGGTCGCAAAGAGAAAAAGAGCGGCGCGCCAACTAATTGCACGTGTCAAATTAATATATAATATATAATATAATATTATTTATAAATGTCTTCTTTTGTGATTACTTTCCTCGCCCCGGCATTGACTAATGGAAATCGGTGATGTCATCGAATTTGGCATGATTTGAACATATAATTTATAATAATTAAAGCAATATTCTCTCCTTTGAGATATTAAAAATCTCTAGTATTCACTCACATATAAAATAATTAAACCAAATATGACAGAATTAGTATTTTTGCCGATCCAGACACCAAAGAAAAATTAATTATAAATAATATTTTTTTCATAAAAATAATGACATTACATATATACACTGAATAGATAAACTCTAAAAATTAATCCCCAGGGACTCGTCCATTTTATAGGAAATCCGGGCTGCAAATAGCTGGAATCTCGTAACCCTCACTCTCTTAGTGGGGAGTTAGGAGAAAACAGTCACGCACCCGATCACCGCACGCAATCCCCGCGCACGATCATCGCCAAACCGCCCCGCAAGCGTCGTCGGCGGCCGGCCCGACCCCTAGTCGGCCATCCTTCACGGCCAAGGGGCGGCAACCGGTCGCCACTCCCGCCCCGTGAGGGACGGCGGTGGGCCGCACCTCCTTGGGCGGCGGCCGACGGGCTCCCCCGTGAGCAGCGGTGGTCGGGCGACCCTCCACGTGAGGGGAGGCCACCAGCTGACCCTCCCTTTGAGGAGCGGCTGGCAGCCGCCCCTCTCCTCGAGGGGCGGAGGTCTCCCGCCCTCCTCCTTGAGGGGCGGCGGCCGACCGACCCTCCCCGTGAGGGGCGGCGGCCGGCCGGCCCTCGCTTTGAGGAGCGGCGGGCGGACACCTCTCTCCTCAAAGGGCGACGGCCACCCGCCCCCCTTCTCGAGGGGCGGCGGTCGGTCGGTCCCCCCCCCCCCTATGAGGGGCGGCAACCGGCCACCCTTCTCTTTGAGGGGAGGCGATCGGCCGCCCCTCCCCTTGAGGGGAGGCGGCCGGCCGGACGCCCCTCTCCTTGAGGAGCGGCGATCGGTCGCCCCTCTCCTTGAAGGGCGGCGCCCGGCCGCCCATCCCCTCGCCGGCGAGGAAGGGCCGGCCGACCTCCCCCGCCGGCCGGCCGGTCGGTCTCTCGTCGGTAGGTTACACGGCGGTTAGATTCTAACCGTCTGTTTCTCTCCGCGCAATCTCCACCGTTCAAGATGTGGATAACCACCCGTGTAACCACCCGAAGTGGGGGTGGTTATCTTCTAAAAATTAATTAGATATTGTCTAGTGATTACGGGCTGCAAATAACCATGTAACCGCCATAACTTCTCGTGGAACCTATAAATAGGGCCCAGAGGATCTCTTATTTTTAATCTTCTCTCCTCAGGATTTCTTTCTACGCCTCAGAGCTTTCCGGAATCTCCTTGGAGATCTCTATTGTTGAAACCAATACTTGGCTCTTGTGGAGTTCAGGGTCCCCAAAAAGGGGGTGACCTCACACTTACTTCTCTCAAGGGAGAGCGCTAGGTTGAAGGCTTAAAGAGCTAAGAATAGGACCGAGGGCTCAGCGAGGAGGTCCCACCACACTCCCGAAAGATCTTTGAACGATTCCCCTCCCAAGCCAATGCTGAGCTTGAGATACCTTTGGAGGCACTCTTCCCCCACCAAAGAAACCTAGGGAAGAGTAGCCCAGAGAGAGTGATGCCCCAAAATGTGCACCCTTGGTCCTATTTTTAGATTTCCGAGCTTGGTCTGCCAATATCCAGATTCTGGCCTAAAAGATTACAAAAATGCCACCGGGATTGGCCTGCTAACAGCCAAATCCTGCCGTTCCGAGACGCTAAATGCAGACACCCTCTAGGGCGGGGCAAGTGGGGGCTGAAATGCCTCCCCGCTCTCCACCTTGCTGGGGCTGGGCGAGCAGGGGGCAGGCCGCCTCCCTCGCTCGCCCCCTTGCTGGGGTTGGGCGAGCACGGGGCAGGCCGCCTCCCTCGCTCTCCACCTTTTGGGGATGGGAGAGCAGGGGGCTGGGGCGAGTTGGCCCGGATGCCTCCCCGCTCGCCCCCCTTGGGGCCGGGGAAAGTGGGGGCCGGATGCCTCCCCACTCGCCACCTTGTGGCTGGGGCGAGTGGGGGCCGGATGCCTCCGCGCTCGCCCCCCTTTGGGCCGGGGTGAGTGGGGTCGGATGCCCCCCCCCCCCCCCCCCCCCCCCCCCCCCCCCCTTTGGGGCCGGGGCGAGTGGGGGTCGAATGCCTCCCCGCTCGCCCCCTTTGGGGCCGGGGCGAGTGGGGGCAGATGCGTTCCCGCTCGCCCCCCTTCGGGGTCGGGGTAAGGGGGGCCGGATGCCTCCCCGCTCGCCCCCCTTTGGGGCGGGGCTGAGGGGGGTCAGATGCTTTCCCGCTCGCCCCCTTTGGGGTCGGGGCGAGGGGGAGCCAGATGCCTCCCCGCTCGCCCCCCTTTGGGGCCGAGGCGAGTGCGGGCCGGATGTCTCCCCGCTCGCCCCCCTTTGGGGCCGGGACGAGTGCAGGTCGGATGCCTCCCCGCTCACTCCCCCCCCCCTGGGGCCGGGGCGAGTGGGGGTCGGGGCGGTGTGTGTATGTGTCTTGGTCATCGTCAGGATAAAGACGATAACATATTTATTTGCAGATATTTACAATACTCCCTTTTAATGCTTAATTTACTAACATACTATTGTGTCACACACACACAACATAATATGGGTTAAAGGGGAGAGGCAAAACCACTTAATCACACACACACATCATAATATGGGTTCAAGGGGAGAGGCGAAATCACTTAGTCAATAAGTATAATATTGCTAACCCTCACGTCGGTTGTCACCCCATGTGTTTCAGGAGCTGTGTCGTGAACATGACTCAAAGGTAGAAGATTTCAAAGGATCGGTGCTATACTTAGCAACATAGATAGTTTATTAGATACATAGATTACATTTACTATGTATATCTTTTATATATCGATTGTCACCCCAAACATGATTCTATGTTGTACTTGGACCACGAGGCCCCGTGCTATTTTTGTTACTTTTCTGTCTCATTTTTATACATTTATTATTTCGTAATCTACAATGTGATTGTTATTTCTACCGCTGCCTTGCTTATATCCTACTCTTTTTGCGGTGTGATGACTATTCACTTGGCATCATTGTTGATTCATAGCGTTAGAAGAGAATGACGAGAAAAGGTTGAAACGTTCTTAAAAGGCCTGAAGGTGGTAAAAATGCACGAGTCTATCCTGTAGAAAAATCCAACAAGGACTGGATTAGGTCTAAGTGGCCTTAACATGCGGAATTTTTTTTTTGACCAAAACCTGGACGGAAATTTTGTCCGTCAAGGTGATCTCCTACGCTATCATTTTGATCTCTTACGTGATCTTTTTGATCTCCAGGAGATCTGACATCTTCTCTCTCCAGCTCCACGCCCAAAAATGTATTACACGTGACCCCTTCTTATCAGTCCCGGGCGAACATTTAGCAACAAAACAGGGCCTTGGGATTTTTCTTACGAGACTATTTTTTATTTTTGTAAAGAGGGAAAAATATCGGAATAAGATGGTTGAAAATACTAAATTAAGCGGGTTTATATATATAAAAAAACATTAAAATAGAGGAAAAAATCAAAAACAGTTGTGCGCGTAGATGGAATAGAAGCCGGCCGCTCTTCTCGGATCCGCAAAAATGGAGAGGATCCATTTCATCATCGAATGGATCAAAATACTTTAACCTATATCTAGGGGTGGAGATTTATTGAGATTAAAAAAATTATAAAAAGATGGGAAAAACTGAATTCGTCGGATCAAGGGACAGTAAATCTGGGCTTCATGGATCCCCTCCATTTCATGAAGAAATTACATGAGAAACTTCACTTCAGGCAGAATATTCAAAAGCAGAGCAGAGCAGAACAGAGCAGAGCAGAGTGAAATCTGAAAATGGCCAAGTGTGAAATTGTGGAAGAAGGATAAGACCAGGACGGGCTCTGCTTCCCACCAGACTTAAAAACTACAGGACCCCTGCAGACTTCAGCGCTTCTTTTCTCTCTCAAACTACATTACGCAATACTTTTGACCGACTCATGCATCACCCCACCTCGCGCCATTAAAACCTGCAGCTTCCCCTTCTTCTTCTTCTTCTTCTTCAATTCCTCTCCTTCTCCCCGGGAAATAGTTACTCCATGGCACAAGAATCCTCCAGCTTCACCTTCGTCCACCCACCTCCTTTCTTCCAATCTCTGAAACCTTCTCAAACCAAGCGCGAGATGATGGAGTGCCTTCCACTTCTCAGCAAGCTCGACGTCGAAGCTGACAAAATCGCTATTAAGGAGGAGCAGTTTTGTCGAGACAGGGGAATGGAGAAGACGGCGGCGGCCGTGGCTTTGGGCATAGGGTTGCCGGGATTTGATTATGATTATGATGAGCACGAGCACCAGAGCAAAGAAGAGGAGTTCTTGGATTATCTAGAGAGTGAGAAGAGCAGGTTTTGGATTCCTACACCGGCTCAAATTCTTGTAGGAGCGGTGCAGTTCTGCTGCTCTGTTTGCAACAAGTCATTCAATCGGTACAACAACATGCAGGTTCCTCATGGAAATTTCAACATGCAATTTTTTTTTAAATTTCATTAATTATACATGGATCGATTTTATTTAGATTTTCTATTGGATTCGTCAAGTTGTACTTTTTTGAAAGGTCTTCTTCTTTCTATTAAATTTCGTTTTTTTTTAATGAGTTTCAAGCAGTTTCAAAGACAAACACGTTACTGCGAGTTTTAATGATTTTTGAGAGTTGATATTAGCAGTTCGGAACCGGCTATTCGCAGTCCATCGCTATTTGTAGTTTGTAAATATTATTTGTAGTCCAAAATTATATTTGCACCTCACTCTCATCACAAATAAGACAAACACTTTACTGATTTATTAAGTACTAGAAGCCTAGAGAAAATCTGTAAAACTCTAAATAATTTAAAAAACTAGCAGAAAAACAAGTTAAATAGTATGCATAAAGGAATTAACTCTAAACCAAGTTAAATTACATGCAAACCTTCCTCTAACCAGAAACCTGACTACTTTTTGGGGTTTTCTTATTTTTTGAAGGTGAATCTAAGAGGGGGAAAACGACGTGACCGATAGAACTACGGCTATGGTTTAGGCAATGAGAGGTAGATAGAGAGGAGCTTATTCGATAGGATGCGATTAGCGAGAATTGGACTACGAATATAATTAAGATTTTTACAATTTTTGAGGTGCGAATAGCAATAATTGGACTGCTAATATCAGCTCTCTAATTTTATATATGAATCATATATGTTTGTCAATTGTTTAATATCAAATCGAGTAAATATTAAATTAAAACAAACCATTATTAATTTGATTATATATATACTATCATTAATAAAATTTTCTCTCTCCATTCCATCATTTTTTTCGCACTCCCCGTCTCTTCCTTAAATAATATAAATTATTAGGGCTAAAAAAAGATAATAATACATTAAATACACTTATCCTACTTTCAAAAATGAGAAAAATCTAAATTTCACACTAAAAGAAGGATATATTCACTCAATTGCATGCGAAGAGAATAAAAGTAATGAAAATTAAAAAGTAAAATGAAAAAACACAATTATTACATTTATATAGAGAGAGATCGAGAGGCTTCATTTTTATATAGGGTAATAAATTAATAATATAGATTAAGCTAGAATTTAGTTATAATAATGAATATATATATATGAAGCTATTCCTAGAAGAACAATTTTCGGCTAAAATCCTCCTCATTGATAGGCAAATTATTACTGGCATGGCTAAAAAAAAAATCAAATTTAATCAAAACTGCCACATTTAATCACTGTTTTAACTGAAAAAAAATAGTGCAATTTTTTTATCAGCGCATTAATAATCACGTATTCTTGTTTAATTTCCATATGAATAAATTTAACACTATATATTTTTAAAACATACGAAGAGGGGATCGAGGTGTTGCCTGAAGCAGTCCCTTGCCAAAATGCATGATAAGTTTGCCTACATTTCACCCTTGTAGTGGGACCCTTTTCATACATATAATTCAAGCAGGTTGGTTGAAGTGGAGAGGCGCATCTGGGATCTTATGTGATCGCCATTAAAACTTAAAAGTCAACTTTTACCGTTGTTGCGGGTCACTCGACGCTCTTCTAGAGTGGGCGAATTGAACCGTCTTAGCCCGAGAGTGGGCCGAATGCGCAAACAGTCACAGAGAGAACAAACAGGTGGCAAGAGAACGTTTTTAGCGTGGAAAACCCGGAAATGGTAAAAAACCACGTGGCCGGATCTGTGCCAGACAAATTTCACTAAATGTTGGAGTGTTACAAATGAGATTACAAGTTCAGAGAGCGACATGCCGCTTCTCGTTACAATTGAAATTGAAGAAAATTCTCCAAGGGTGACAGACCACCTCTCAGAGATGCTGAGTGTCTTCGCGTTGCAGGAAGTCTTCAAAGTCCGAAGAAGATCTTCGAACCGCGAAGGAGATCTTCGAAGGAAATCTTCAAGGAGCTCTCTCGGATGCCAAAAGTCCGCCCCCTCAAATGAGGATTCTGGGTCCCTTTTATAGATTTGGCCGGGGGCGACCCGGCAATTTTGCCGTTGTAACCACCTGACGGGCCGATCTCGTTCGCTGATCGGATCGCCACTTTTTGAACATGACAATTTTGCCCCCCCCCCCCCCCAGGTCAGTTCGGGCAGTTTCTGACTGCAATGTGTGAATCCTGCAATCTTTAAAAGATAGTGGAGTTAGTAATTGCGCGCGCTATGAACTTTGCAATGTTCAAGCGTGCGCGGATCAAAAGTACGCTACGAACTTAGCGGTGCTAAGCGCGCGTTGAGCGAGGGCGCCGTAAAAGCACGATCGGAGTCGTGCGAGGACGACGCGAAGGAGCGGCGGGCGTGCCAAGGGAGATTGCCTGGCCGGCCGCGCGCGCGCTAGTGGGCTAGCGCGCAGGGCGCGCGCTAGTGCGCGGGCGTGAGTACGCGCGGGCGCGTGCTAGCGTGCGGATGCGCGCGCGCTAGCAAGCGGGCCTGCGCGCGCGCAAAGGCGTGCGGGCCGCACGCGCGCGCGGGCCTGCGCTCGCGCGCGGACTAGCGCGCACGCGGACTAGCGCGCGTGCTAGCGCGTACGCTAGCGCAGGGCCGCTCGCGCTAGCGCGCAGGCCGCGCGTACGCGCGCGGTTGAGCAGTAACGCGTACGTGGATGTGCGCGACCTCGACGTGGTCGTGTGCGCGGTCGCGCGCGTTCGGTCGCGTGTGCGTGTTTTTGCGTGGCGTTGCGCGCGACTGTGCGTGGTTGCGGTTGTGCGAGGAGATAGTGGGTTTGACCCACTTTCTTCCCCATGACCCCCTCATCTTAGTGGAGGAGTTGGGTTTTTGGCTAATCGCAGCTCGGGTTTCTCTACAAAATTAGATGATAACCCATCAATTGCCCCCCAAATCCTCGGAGTTCATTGCTATTGCTCAAGGAAGTGCGAGGATTTTGTAATCTTTTGGTGTGATCTGGGCGTTGTGGTGGAACTAGAGGAGTCCCGTGCTGAAGTTCGTATGGAGAAGGCCCTTGTGAGGGGTTCGGCTTATTTGTTGGAGGATTTGCGAGCTACAGTGACTCTTCTGGGGGCCGAGTTGGTGTCTTTGAAGACGGAGGTGGAGCCTCAACTTGAGGACGAGCGCGAGGTGGCTTTCACATGCGGGATGGGGAAAGCCCTCCGCTTGGTTGTGCGGACACGAGGTTGCGATTTGTGCGGATTGAGTGTCGGAGATCATGACGAGCTTGTCGTTTAGCGTTGAGGCCTGATGAGCTTGGTGGCGAGGTGGATAAGCAACGTGGTGGTGAGGGGCCCAAACAGCGCGGAGGCGTGGTGGGCGAGGTGCCCAAGCAGCGCGGAGGCGAGATGCCCAAGCAGCGCGGAGGCGAGATGCCCAAGCAGCGCGGAGGCGAGATGCCCAAGCAGCGCGGAGGCGAGATGCCCAAGCAGCGCGGAGGCGAGATGCCCAAGCAGCGCGGAGGCGAGATGCCCAAGCAGCGCGGAGGCGAGATGCCCATGCAGCGCGGTGGCGAGGTGCCCGAGCAGCGCGGAGGCGAGATGCCCAAGCAGCGCGGAGGCGAGATGCCCGAGCAGCGCGGTGGCGAGATGCCCAGAGCAGCGCGGTGGCGAGGTGCCCGAGCAGCGCGGTGGCGAGGTGCCCGAGCAGCGCGGAGGCGAGGTGCCCGAGCAGCGCGGGTGGCGAGGTGCCCGAGCAGCGCGGAGGCGAGGTGCCCGAGCAGCGCGGGTGGCGAGGTGCCCGAGCAGCGCGGTGGCGAGGTGCCCGAGCAGCGCGGAGGCGAGGTGCCCGAGCAGCGCGGTGGCGAGGTGCCCGAGCAGCGCGGTGGCGAGGTGCCCGAGCAGCGCGGAGGCGAGATGCCCTAGCAGCGCGGAGGCGGGGTGCCCGAGCAGCGCAGAGGCGAGGTGCCCAAGCAGCGCGGTGGCGAGGTGCCCAAGCAGCGCGGTGGCGAGGTTGTATTTTGGGCGATTTTAGTTAAGATTATCGTACTTGACGCATATCCTCCACTCGTGAGAGGCCTCTTTTCTACACCACGTTGGCGAGTGCATTAATGCGTTAGCACCGAAGGTCGTGGCCTTAGCCTTCGTGGCCTTACTTCAGGAGATCCGTATCGCTAATGGAGTCTGAGAGTAGCAGTAGTAATTTAAATACACAATGGGTACATGCGCACAAGTATAATCTTGTGGCTTACTGTTTTAAAAGAAAGAAGAAAGACAGGAAAGAGCAACCAATAGAAACTGAGGATAAACGAAGCGCTGAATGCATGCGCTCTACTAGGGAAAAGTTCCCCTGCCCGGTTCCTCTGGCTTATCCGCGGCGGGGTACGACGTTGTTCTCTACTAGGTTGTCAGCCTGAGGTCCGTGTTGGTTCGGGACTTGGTTTAGTAAAAATCTTCCGAGGAGGCCCTGTCGGACAAGACGCTCGATTTCTTCCTTCAACCAGTTGCAGCCTTCAGTATTGTGTCCGTGCCCACGATGGAAGTCACAATATTGCGACTGGTTTCCTCTGTTTGGCGCAAGCGGCTCGGGCCTGCGAAGCGCGTTGCTGTCCTGGATGGCGAGAAGGACGTTAGTTCTGGTAGTGTTCAAGGGAGTGTAGTCCTGATGCTGGCGAGATCCTCGGTCTCGGCTGACGTTGTCGTGATGCTTGTTGTTCTTATTGGGAACAGTCTGCGACAACGACTCCTCTTTCATCCTCTTCGAGCTCCCCTCGAATTGCTGGCGGTGTGCTTCAATTGCCTCATCAACTGCTATTTGGGCCTCGACTCGGTGAACGAGGTCTGGGTAGCTAGGTACAGTTTCCCGCATCAGTGCGGAGTAGAAGCCACCGGGGCGGAGCCCTCCAAGAACCGTACTGCAATTAGGCCAACAATGCTCTGCGGTTCTGAGTGTTGGGCAGTGAATGATGTACATTAGCGAAAAATGAATGGGAGGTGTGGAGATGAGAATGTTGAGGTGGATGTGTGGTCATGCGAGAATGGATAAAATTAGGAATGAATGTATCAGGGATAAGACAGAAGTGACACCAATTGTAGAGAAGATGCGAGAAGCTAGCTCGTTTAAGATGGTTTGGACATGTGCACAGGAGACCATTAGATGCATTTGTTAGACGTTGCGAGAGTTTAGTCACTAGGCATGTTAAACTGGGGAGGGGTACCCGAATAATTAAGCCTCGGAATGAAACTATATACAAAAATCCTGTAAATCTCCATAAAGAGCTAATAAATTAGAGTTTATGATATGTAAGATATGATTATAATTAAATTGAAAATGCAGATGCATATGTGGGGTCATGGATCCGAGTACAGAAAAGGCCCAGAATCACTGAAAGGAGCGCAGCCAATCGCAATGCAGCTGAAACTCCCCTGCTACTGCTGCTCCAATGGCTGCAAGAACAACATCAACAATCCCCGAGCGAAGCCATTGAAGGACTTCAGAACTCTGCAGACTCACTACAAGAGAAAGCATGCAGGTGCGAAGCCATTCTCCTGCATCAGATGCAGAAAGCCATTCGCCGTCAGAGGAGACTGGAGGACGCACCAGAAGAACTGCGGCAGGCTCTGGCTCTGCTCCTGCGCCTCTGTTTTCAAGCACAAAAGATCGCTCACCGATCACATTAGATCCTTCGGAAGCGATCATTATCATAATTGTTATATTCCTCACAGAAACTCCATTATTGCCGACGAGCAGAAGGCGTGAATATCATGATATACTCATAAGATATATATATAGTGTTGTTATATAATGCATTCATGTGTGTAAAGCCATGAAACAAACAGAAAAATCAAAAACACAAAAGTCGTAGATTTACGCTCTTCGCCTCAAGATGTGCGAGTGAAAAAAAACACTTTTTGATGCAAAAATCAGCTTTTTCAGCTCCTCACTATTACAGATTTTTTGAATTTTTTTAAAAATATTTAATATTAAAAAACATGTTTTTATAGGGGCAGAGTAAAAATACTTGGTTGGAGCTCTCCTCCGAAAGAGTAATTTTGTGTAATGAATGTTATGAAATGTAAACCGGGATGAAAACTACTTCTGTAATTTTGAAAGATAGAGTGATGCAACCTGTAATTATACTAATTTATATAGTAAGCACTAATGTTAAGTACTTAGGCTCTGTTTGTATTGAACTTTTTTTCTTATTTGTCGGAGGAGAAAAATGTCAAAGCTAAAAAATAAAATCTCATTTTTGACTTTCAACGACAAAACTGCTCCCTCCCTTCATTCCCATGATCACTATTCCATTCTCATCGCCCGCATTCCCAACGCTCCAAATCGCACCCGCCAAAACAAACGCAGCTGCGAAATTTATATTAACGCGTTGAAAATAAATATATTAATGGCGCTGGGAAATTTTGCCTGTCACAAGGGTAGAGCTGGGGAAGGGGAACTTAAGGTGGGGGACTACTTTCTAAGTCCAATTTTGAAATTGAGGAAAAAAAGATAACCTAATTGTGTGTTTACAAAGTAGAAAGAAAACCTTGAGCATAAAAGACTAGGATGAGAATATGGTGATGAGTGGGTCCCCCCCTGATGATGTTGACAAGAAGAATGATGAAAGGGAGGCGAATTCACTTACGTCACCGATTATTTAATGACAGTTTACCATAGTAGGTTTATGAGATCTACATAAAATTTTTTGAATTATATGAATTTTTATCATTACTACTCTTAATATTGAAATATGATGTAATTACTTGTATGGACAATTTATTTGATTTTTTTTAAATGGTTAACTAAAGGTAACTTTTCCCTTTATATATATAGTAAAGATGTAACAATAAGAAATAAATCCCTAAATTTTATTGAATTTTTGAAATTAGTACCTAACTTTTTTTGGACATGAAATTAGTCCTAACTTTGGGGACCGATCCATCCCCAAATCAAGAAACAATATTGTCCCGATCGAGCACCTGCAAATGTGTGTTTTTAAAGCGGATATGACATTTACTTTTGGTGTAAAGACACTTTTTAAAATTGATCTGATAGATCATTTTCAGAAAGCGTCTTTACATGAAAAGTAAATGTCATATTTGCTATCCTAGAGTATTATGCTCTCTCGAAAAGCCAAAATGATCTTCCCAGGAGCATAAATGATCTCCCGATTATCCCCATGGAGTTGTCGAGAAGATCATCCGAGATAACATAAATGATATCTCGAGAGATCATAAAATGATCTCCCATGAAATTTTGGGGAGATCATTCGGGAGAGCATTTATGCTCACTAGGTAAATATTATATTGGCTTTCGTGGGATCATTTTTGCACACCCGAAGAGCATAAATGGTCTCCCGATGAGTTTTTTGGAAGATCGTATGGGAGAGCATTTTCATTCTTCCGATAGAAGCATATTTGGGAGAGTGCCCGAGTGCAATTACGCTCTTCGGGAAAACACACAGTATTTTGGCTCGATCTCTTGTGCTCAACCAAAGAAATTAAAGATTTTTCTAAGGTGGACTTTGTGGGCTCCTGTTCTTATTTAGTAGCCTCATTTACCATTTGTACTTAAGCTTATGTGGTTATATTGGGTCTTTTGTGAGATCGCTTTTATAACATTTAATTTAAATTTTGTTTGTTTCGGGTATTGCTGATCGAAAAAGCGTTGTTAGAAATGAAGTTTGAGAAAAAAATTGTTTTTGAAAAATAAAGTTTATAATAAAAATTTATGCGAATGAAGTTTGCAGAACTGTTCGAAAAGCAGTGCATAAATCTATTAAAAAAATTAAAACCATAGAACATATAATAGACCGCAGCAAAAGTAGTTGGGAGCTCCAGTTCAACATTACATTAAAATCAATTTTTTTTTTGTAAATGCCAAATAATTAACTAAGCGCACACAAACATATCAAAAATAGAAAACGAAGTTTTCAACGCACCAAAAAGGAGCCTGAACGCCTAAACAAACACAGCCTTAGCTAATTATTTTATTGTTATGTATTTCATTTATTGGCAAGTTAAATGCTTTTTATTTTTATTTTGGTACCTCTCATCAGGATCATCAGGTCTATTATGTGATGACTTCTGTGTTTTTATTTATGGACAATTTTTATGAATTAGAATATGTTTGTGTTTAATGAACTTCAGTTATTATTAATATTTTATTCAAATGTTTCAATTTAAAGAATTACAATTTTATAAATTTTCAATTCATGTGAATGAACGATTTTGTAAATTTTCAATTCATGTGAATGAATTTAATCGTGCAGCCGAATATCAGAAATAAATTTGATTGTGCAGCCGAATATCAGAAATAAATTTTTGAACAAAGTCAAATTATGCTCTAATATTATGACCAAAATAAATTCGAAAAAATAAATTCCTAAATGATGTGCTGATATATTATTATTTTTAAGAAAACTGTGTTTACACGAGCTCAAAATAAATGCCATTCACGTTTTAAAAACATTAGGGTAGGCATCGGCCTCTCGGGCTTCGGAATCTCCGCCTCTTCCCCCGCCTTTATGAGATCCGAGTTCGGTGGCGTCGCGGGAGTATTTTTTCGATCTATTCTTTCTCGTTGACTCTTCGATCGTCTTCTCTTCGTCCTCCGGTGAGCTCTCGATTTTGTATTTCATCTCTTCGTTAGTCGTGATTTGCAATACCTAGTTTTAGTTTGAGATCGATCCATACTCTTTATCTTAACTCTTTGTTATTACTCACTCCCTCATTCGTGTTTCTTGTTTGATCGTTTGAGCGCAACTTGGAACGATCCTGGTTCTTGTTGGCTGAATTTCTTGTGATTCGGCCATATTATTCCTGTTTCACGCTTTTGCCGCGCAGTACTGGATTGCGACGCCTGTTTTTTGTGCTTCGCCAGTTTAATACTGTCCTTGTTATCCTACTGCTGCGCGTTTTTTTTCCATGTATCATGAGATTTGTTTATTTGTAATGTTTTTTTACTGTTATCGATGAGGTGCTGCTAGCATATAGTGCGGATACTGAGGACCCAGCTGTTATGGAAAAAAACTGAACTGATTTTTGTGGATCGTGCAAGCAGAAGCAGGGTCCTGTAGAAAGCTTGTTCGATACGTCAATTAATTGAGAGGTGCGACTGATCAATTTATTGCAGTAGAGATTCTCTTTTTGGAATTTCTTTTTTGGATGATTTAGTGGTGATTTTGGAGGAATTTAACGCTTGCACTATGAATTTTTTTTCCCTTGCCCTCCTATCTAAAGTTGTCATGGTAGGATGCTTAAACTTGCACAAGGATTGTCGTCCTGCGCTTATTTACTTGAGATTTCTGAAATAAATAGTAATAATTTTGATTTGCTAGGATTGATATTCTCCTCTTCATCTAAGATGCCTTCTAATTAATCATACTTTTATAGATTCATCTCATTGTACCTCAGTGGTTCAACATTAATATGTAGATTATTCCAGGAAGACCTTGATTTATTATGTAACCGCTCCAGTTTGTCAGATCTTCAAGCGAATGTCTAAAACCAGCCAAAACTTCCTCCAAATGCTCTATAACCATCTTCTTTTTCCTTTTGTACCCTCCCTGATTTGGCTTGAAATAGGATTGTATAGCATTTATAATATTTGTTATGCAAAATCCTGATAGATTTGGAGAAAACTACATACCATTGGCGGATTTGAGATCCCGGATTCGCCCGGATTTGAAGGGTGAAAAATATTTTCTAAGGTGTAGGTGACACTAGGGATTAAGAGGCGCGAGTGACTAGAGTGATCAACAGAGGAAGGAGAGAAAACTTTATTTCTTTACAAGAATTGAGGGGGTTCTATTAAATTAATGAAGAGTTAGTTTTTTTATTTTATCAACATTTATCCTACATAGTTAGGCGATTGCTAACCGTAACTCAAACATGGCTATCAACAAGCATTTGTTAATCGCAACTCGAAAAATTTGAAAATTTTATCCGCAATCAAATTTGTTAGCCGCAAATAAAAAAAACAAAAGAAAACAACTTTAATCATTGTTTTTACATTCACATGTTAAGAATTTGGCAACCAAAATTTAATATTGTTAAATTACAAGCAATGAGAATTTCATACAAGGCACTTAAAAATTGTACAAAAACATATCAAAAACAATCAATGGAAATTTGAAATTATTCTTTACCAATGATGAGGAGAACTTTGATTGGTTTCTGACCATACTTTCTACAAGAATACTCATCAAGATGTATATCAGCATGCTTGTTAGTAATGGCAGACACCTTATTATGGATCTCTTCACTTTCAGCTTCCTACAAAAACAACAAAATATCAACTCAATCAGTCATCATGATTCAAAACAACATATCATAATTCTAGACAAAATTTTATGTAAAAAACTGCGGAACATCAACCTTTTCTTCGAACAATGACATCTTCCACTACTAGATCATTTTTGGCTCCCATCCTCTCCTCTCCTGGTGCACCTCCTCGCGGATTTTGGTGCAAATTTGATGACTGCTGCTGAAGATATTGGACCTGCGCGGAGGGTTTGACGGGGATTCGGGGGGAGCCGAGTGGAGTTAAGGCACTGGTTTGCTCTCCAAGATCCTTCGGTCAAAAGCATTCCGGTTTAGGGTCTTCACTGCAATCTTTCTGATTGACGTCCTGAGGAATCGATTCTTTCACATCTACTTCATGTTTCACCTGATTCGAATTGAAACCCTTTCGAAACCACGGATTCTCAGCAATCTTTCTGAACGAGATCCTACTGGCCGGATTCGGGTGGAGAATTCTTGTTATCAGCTTCCTCAAGAATACTCATCGAGAGGTATATCAACAAGTTTGTTAGTAATGGCAGACACCTTATTATGGATCTCTTCACTCTCAGCTTCCTACAAAAACAACAAAATATCAACTCAATCAGTCATCATGATACGAAACAACATATCATAATTCTAGACAAAAATTTTTGTAAAAAACTGCGGAACATCAACCTTTTCTTCGAACAATGACATCTTCCACTACTAGAACATTTTCAGCTCCCATCCTCTCCTCTTCTGGTGCACCTCCTCCGCGTATTTTGGTGCAAATTTGATGATTGTTGCTGAAGATATTGGACCTGCGTGGAGGGTTGGACGGGATTCGGGGGGAGCCAAATGGAATTGAGGCACTAGTTTGCTCTCCAAGATCTTTCGGCCAAAAGCATTCCGGTTTAGGGTCTTCACTGCAATCTTTCTGATTGACCCGAGGAATCGATTCTTTCACATCTACTTCATGCTTCACCTGATTCAAATTGAAACCCTTTCGAAACCACGAATTCTCCATAATCTTTCTGAACGAGACCCTGCTTGCCGGATTCGGGTGGAGAATTCTTGTTATCAGCTTCCTCAAGAGTACTCATCAAGAGGTATATCAGCAAGCTTGTTAATAATGGCAGGCACCTTATTATGGATCTCTTCACTCTCAGCTTCCTACGAAAACAACAAAATATCAACTCAATCAGTCATCATGATACAAAACAGCATATCATAATTCTAGACAAAAAATTATGTAAAAAGCTGCGGAACATCAACCTTTTCTTTAAGCACATCTTCCACTACTAGAACATTTTCGGCTCCCATCCTCTCCTCTTCTGGTGCACCTCCTCTGCGGATTTTGGTGCAAATTTGGTGATTGCTGCTGAAGATATTGGACCTGCGTGGAGGGTTGGACGGCATTCACGGGGGAGCCGAATGGAATTGAGGCACTGGTTTGCTCTTCAAGATCCTTCGGCCAAAAGCATTCCGGTTTAGGGTCTTCACTGCAATATTTCTGATTGACGTCCCGAGGAATCGATTCTTTCACGTCTACTTCATGCTTCACCTGATTCGAATGAAACCCTTTGGAAACCACAGATTCTCCATAATCTTTCTGAACGAGACCCCACTTGCCGGATTCGGGTGGAGAATTCTTGTTATCAGCTTCCTTAAGAATACTCATCAAGAGGTATATCAACAAGCTTGTTAGTAATGGCAAGAACCTTATTATGGATCTCTTCACTCTCAACTTCCTACAAAAACAACAAAATATTAACTCACTCAGTCATCATGATACAAAACAGCATATCATAATTCTAGACAAATTTATGTAAAAAACTGCGGAACATCAATCTTTTCTTCGAGCAATGACATCTTCCACTACTAGAACATTTTTGGATCCCATCCTCTCCTCTTCTGGTGAACCTCCTCCGCAGATTTTGGTGCAAATTTGATGATTGTTGCTGAAGATATTGGCCCTGCGTGGAGGGTTGGACGGGATTCGGGGGGGAGCCGAATGGAATTGAGGAACTGGTTTGCTCTCCAAGATCCTTCAACCAAAAGCATTCCGGTTTAGAGTCTTCACAGCAATCTTTCTGATTGACGCCCCGAGAATCGATTCTTTCACATCTACTTCATGCTTCACCTGATTCGAATTGAAACCCTTTCGAAACCACGGATTCTCCGTAATCTTTCTGAACGAGACCCTCCTTGCCGGATTCTGGTGGAGAATTCCTGTTATCAGCTTCCTCAAGAATACTCAACAAGAGGTATATCAACAAGCTTGTTAGTAATGGCAGGCAACTTATTATGGATCTCTTCACTCTCATCTTCCTACAAAAACAACAAAATATCAACTCAATCTGTCATCGTGATACAAAACAGCATATCATAATTCTAGACAAAAATTTATGTAAAAAACTGCGGAACATTAACCTTTTCTTCGAACAATGACATCTTCCACTACTAGAACATTTTCGGCTCCCATCCTCTCCTCTTCTGGTGCACCTCCTCCGTGGATTTTGGTGCAAATTTGATGATTGCTGCTAAAGATATTGGACCTGCGTGGAGGGTTGGACGGGATTCGGGGGGAGACGAATGGAATTGAGGCACTGGTTTGCTCTCCAAGATTCTTCGGCCAAAAGCATTCCGGATTAGGGCCTTCACTGCAATCTTTCTGATTGACGCCTCGAGGAATTGATTCTTTCACATCTACTTCATGCTTCGCCTAATTCGAATTGAAACCCTTTCGAAACCACGGATTCTCCGTAATCTTTCTGAACGAGACCCTACTTGCTGGATTCGGGTGGAGAATTCTTGTTATCAGCTTCCTCAAGAATACTCATCAAGAGGTATATCAGCAAGTTTGTTAGTAATGGCAGACACCTTATTATGGATCTCTTCACTCTCAGCTCCTACAAAAACAACAAAATATCAACTCAATCAGTCATCATGATACAAAGCAACATATCATAATTCTAGACAAAAAATTATGTAAAATACTGTGGAACATCAACCTTTTGTTCGAACAATGACATCTACTAGTAGAACATTTCCGGCTCCCATCCTCTCCTCTTCTGGTGCGCCTCCTTCACGGATTTTGGTGCAAATTTGTTGGTTGTTGCGGAAGATTTATGACCTGTGTGGAGGGTTGGACGGGATTCGGTGGAGCCGAATGGATTTGAGGTACTGCTTTGCTCTCCAAGAAGATCCTTCGGTCAAAAGCACTCCGGTTTCGGCATCTGCAGCGGGAACGAACACGGCTTCGGCGTTGGCGATGGGAACGAGGGCCTGCTAGGGCTCCAGGTCAGGATTCATGAAGTAATTAATTTGGGAAGATTTCAGGTTGCGATTTTGGGGTGCAGATAATCATATTTGAGTTGCGGTTAACAATGACCTATAGTTATTATGTTTGAAATGTTAGATGCTGAATTGTGCCCCTATTAGATCAACACAAATTAGCCTTTTCTTACCAAGTTCTTAAAATCAATTTCAAACCTTTTCGAAAGTTTTAGGCTCCGTTTGGCGCGATGATGACGGTTGTGAGCGCGGTGGTTATGAATTGTCATTCCTGACCGTCCGACCTCACCTTAAGGAACTTCATCAACATTTAGGTTCAGAACTAGTTTTTTTTTCGCAGTGGCGGGCATAACCATTGTCATGTCAAATTTACATTCGATAATTGTGGCGTTCAAACTAGAATTTAGTATGACACAGGAGCCTTAATTTCATTGATTTTTTTTCTTCTTATAATTATCACCGTATTTGTTTTAATTTCTGTTATTTTTTGTTAATCTAGAATTTAGTATGACACAGGAGCGCTAATTAATGTCTGCCTCATTAGCTAAATATAACTACAGATAATGTCTCTTTTATCAACAATGACCTATAGTTTTCATTTGTTGATATATATATATATATATATTTGAATGGCAAACAATAGTTTGATTCTCACCATTAGCAACTTTTTCATCTTCAAAAATTCAATCCATTTTCCTGCCTCTCTGCTTCTTCCAGGTACCCACAAGCCACAATGTCCACTCTCGCTCTCTCCGCCGCCCCCCAAATTCACGCCAGCATCCAATCTCCCGCCCGTTCCTCCATGTTGGCGAAGCCCCCGCAAAGTTCCCTCGCCTTCACAAGATCCATCTCCAAAGCGTTTCGGCTTGGCACGTCGAGCTGCTTCAGAGCCACGGCGATGGCGGTGTACAGGGTGAAGCTCATCGGGCCGGACGGCAACGAGAACGAGTTCGAAGCCCCGGACGACGAGTACATTCTGGATTCGGCGGAGAGCGCCGGAATAGAGCTGCCATACTCGTGCAGAGCGGGGGCCTGCTCGACCTGCGCCGGGCTTGTGGGGTCGGGGTCGGTTGACCAGTCGGATGGCTCCTTCCTGGACGAATCCCAGATGGAGAGTGGGTATGTGCTGACGTGCGTCTCCTATCCAAAGTCAGACTGCGTCATCCACACCCACAAGGAAGGGGAGCTTTACTGAACGCAGTTTAGATGCAGCATCTGGAAGGTTCAGTCAGTTCTTCCCCCAGCTTAGTATTATTACATTATTATTAAATTGATCTTCCTCCATCGTCTATTATTTCACTGGATTTATGTGCTGCGAGTTTTAGAACTTTCTGTTGCTTTTGGTGTTATTGTTGCCTGTAAGGTACCCCGAAGTGATAGCCTACCCCTTTCTTCATTCCTTTTTTTTAATGCCACATTTAGATGAATAATATATTATTTATTGTGCGGGTTTGGTTCTGCTCTCTACATGAGCCTAGATCCATGTTTTACAGCTTTTTTGGCAAAAGATTTGTTTGGCTTGATGCACACAGCGCGCTGCATAAGTAGGCTCCGTTTGGCGCGCCATTTTTGCTCCGGCAAAAACATCACGACATAAAACTGATTTTGAACATAAAAGTGGATGAAGTTCCTTAGGTAACGACAGTTCATAACCACCGTGTGTCCATGACTGTCGCTGCTGTGTCAAACAGAGCCTTAATGTGTTAAATTTTGTGGGGGGAAAAATGCATTGTTAGACGCATTGATAATTTTTTGGGGAAACAATTCTATTTGCAATGTTGTTCGGAACATAGGAGCAATTGCATATATATTTGAAGAGTTATAAATGTGTATGTAATGCAGTATTATTTTAAGAGAATTGTGGAGTATATTAAAAATAATATAAATAATAACAAACATTATTTTCATTATAAGTAATGTCAAATTTGTAAGTGAAGATGTACCGAGAAAAAGCAATGCAATATTCAAAATATTGTCAAACCCTGTAGCGGCCTTTTGATGAATTGCTTTAAAAACCAGAAGAAAAAATGGCATGGCGAGAACACATGCCCACGAGAACACAGGATAAAATGCGATCCGCAATCCCGCCTATATTATAACTCAACATTTACACAGCTTATACATGTAATCACACACTCCGCCCGGTGAAGAATGTGAAAGACTTGCAGCAATTCATAGGGCTACAGACTCACGATGTTTGCAAGCAAACCTTTGTTGGACGACCAACTAATCCCACCACCGGAAAGAGAGCCTCCAGCAAATCCAGGCCTTGCCGTGTATGCGCAGTTCATATCAGATCTGTACTCTCAACCGCTGCACGACAGAGGTGCAAACGAGTCGAGCTCGGCAAAATTTCTAAACTCGAGCTCGACGAGCTCATTTTATACTGGCTCAAGCTCGATCTCAATGCCTACTTATCAAGCTCGAGTTTCGAGCTCGCGAGCTCGAGTCGAGTTTTTTAGCTCATGAGCTTTATTTTCTTTATATTTTAAATTTTTGTGCATGATTGTTATGAAATGTAAACTTAAGGTTTCTTTTTGTAATTTCAAAAGAGGGGTGCAACCTATAATTTTGGTAATTATTTGGGTCATTTACGGGGACCTCCCCCTCTAAGTTAGCTAAATTATAGGTTGCTCCCCTCTTTTGAAATTTCAAAAATCTCCCCTCTTTTGAAATTACAAAAATCTACCCTGTAAGAGGACATTTTGTAACAACCAGGCACAAAAAGACCACCATGAAAATGTACTACGAGGGTGTATTTTTGTGCATGGATATTATGAAATGAGAAGGGTTTTGTAATTTCAAAAGTACGAAGGGGTGCAACCTGTAATTATGCTAACTTTCAGGAGAAGTCTTGGTAATTACTACATTTATAGATACAAAGAACAATTAGAAAAGAATAATACATGCATACTCCTAAAAAGAAGAAGGGCAACCTCACATATGACTACAATTTAAATTACTTATATGCCATCATCATTCTTGTTTCTTCAACATGCCAAGTGGAAAGTAAAATTACTAAAAAGATGATAGATTTCGAGCTATTAAGTTGTAGGGTATTTTTTTCATGCTCTCAATCACAGTAAAGAGTGTGAGCTTCTAATCATATCTATAATACACAATTAATACAACTGTCCAAAAAAGAAGGAAAATAAATTAACAAACTACAAGAAAATTATATGAACCCATGAAACTAATGGGCAACGATTCTTAACAAAGTACAGCAGCAGCAGCAGCAGCAGCAACAAAAAACTATTAGAAAGGTTGCTGCAAATACCACCCGAGAACAGCGAGATACAAATTTCTGAGAAACAGCAGCAGAGAAGATGAATGGTTAATTCCTTAAGCATCATCTTCATCCTCCTTATTTTTCTCCGCATCATCTTCATCCTCCTTATTTTTCTCCACATCATCTTCGGCAACATCAGCATCATCATCTTGTGCTGGAAGCTCTTCCTCTGATTTTCGTTTTTTGGTTGCCTCTTTGCCTTTGGTTCCAGACCTCTTCGCAGCGTTCTTTCTTCTAAACTCTGTAGAACAGAAAAAATTACTAGGCCATAATTCAAATTTCCTCCAAATTTAATCGTCTAACAAAAAATCATCTCAACTTTGGTTTAGATTTCAGTACCCACAGGCGGAAGTTAATGTTTCGCTAGTTCCATAAGTTTTGACTGCTACAAACTGTAGCAGCAGAAATATTAGACAACTACAATCAAGCACGAAAAGGTATCAAAGCAGGTCTGTCAACTAAGCCGGCTTGTTTCACAAGGCAATGAGCCCACCCTCTAAAGTCCTAATGGGTCGACCTAAGTAAGCACGAGCAATTGTGTGAACATCTCCGCCTGCTCTCTCTCACTCTCTCTATCTCTCTTCTATTTCCCTTCTCTTTTATCTCTACCTTAAAAATGAAAAACCTTAATGTTACACTAACAATGTGGCCTCCCTTTTACATACATAGTATGTAGTATATAGTATAATAGAATAGTTCAAATGAGTTCACCCTAATAGGCTCACTCTGGCTCTTGATCCCATTTATAATTTCCGAGCTCTGACATGGGCTCTAATAATCTCAAAAGTGAAATAAGTATAACATTAAGGATACCTCTTCAATTCATGGTTTGCATAAACACACAAATTAAACATTTTGATAACCTATCTATCAAATACATTTGTTAAGCCGTCATTAAACTCCAAAAGTTCAAAATGATTGTCAAGTTCAGCACTCCTCAAAATTTGACACAAATAACCTAAGTTGATAATGGTTGAACTAAAAATTGAGTGAAATTTCTATATTTCATTTATTGAAGAAATAGACTACCCAAAATTCATCATAAATCAGGGTAAGTCTACATTCATAATGGGCAAGTGAGATAAACGGGCTTAAAAAGAAGGGTCGTTTACCGGGATCTCCCCTCAAAGTTTGCAAAATTACAAGTTGCACGCCTCTATTTTTTTTAAATTGCAATAACCTCCCGTATAAGTTCACAATTCACAACATGCATACACAAAAATGCCCCTAGAGGAAAGCGTCGGGGAGTTAACTTTGTGCATGCATGTTATGTGTTAGAAATCAGGAGGAAAGAAATATAAGGTGCAATTTTATTCTTCCACAAAGGGGCTAATATATAGCATTAGAAGGAGACACAACACCGCTAGCCGGTGTGGGACTAAACCTTAAATACCTAAATACTTAAATATAAATACTTCTAACACTCCCCCTCAAGCTGAAGGGTTCCCCTTCAGCTTGAACACAACATAAAAGAAAAGGTAAAAGGTGGTTTACAATGTGGGATAAAACAACAGCCACCGAGGCCCAACCGCGTGTCACCGGGGATACTTCAACCGGGCATAAGCCACACGACGTTGGTCCACAAACCGACCATGAACACGTTGGATGCTCCTGGTGTTGAAACCAGGTCAACCAACAAAGGCCAAACCACCCTACCTAATATAGAAGAAAAAGATGGGGAGCCACAAACAGCATACGAAATATGCCTGGAGGCCGTGTGTGACTAAGGCAGGAGTCGGGAAAAGAGGCATCCGAGTCGCCGTTATCACAAACACTCCCCCTCACGTGGAACACGTGCATGAAGGCATAGACTCGCATGGAAACGCAGACGAAGACAATCAGAACAACACATAAAAGAACAACTATGGATAACAGTTGCCGGCAAGACCACGATCCAGGATACAGGGAGCAAAGCACAAGCCAGCTGCGAGCAGAAGGCTCAAGCGGCTGCGAGCAGAGTGCTCAAGCAGCGGCGAGCAAAAAAAGGCTCAAGCAGCGGCGAGTGAGAAGAGAGGAAGAGAAGAGCTCGGCACCAAAAGAGCAGCAGCACGGAAATCATCGTTCATAGCACGCGACTAGAAGACACTACCAACACAATAACTAAGACATACGAAACAACACAAAAACTACAGCAGACACTTTAAAAAAAATTGATAGGGCACGACATAGCAGCAACGGCACAGCAGTGGGATCGGCCATCGTCGAGAGCAGCAGCAAGGGAACGGGACAGGAAGCTGGACTGGATCGAAGGAGAGGAATAGGCGCAGCAGCAGCTCCACCTGGAAACGGGATCGAGGGAGGAGAGGTGCGGTTCCGTCGATGAGAACGAGAGCAGCGAGAACTGTTGGATCTGTCGTCGAAGGCGCGGAGTGGAGACGAAGTCGCAGACGGAGCCGTCGATGAAGAAGTAGCGGAATACAGGCCGGAGAAGAAGCAGCAGAGGCCTGGGAGCAGTGCAGGCGAGAGGGAGGGCAAGGCCGGAGAAGTAGCAGCCGCACAGCGAGAGGGTTGTCGGGTCGGAGACGAAGCAGCAGCAACAGCAGGAGGGCTGTCGGGTCGGATCAAAGCAAGACCAGCAGACGGAAGAAACCTGGAAGAAAGTCACCGGCGGGCTCAGCAGCAGACGAAATAAGCCATGAATCCAGCGGGCTCAGCAGCAGCAGACGGAAGAGGCCACGACTTTGGCGGGCACAGGTGCATCGACGACAGACAGCGGCGGAAACTGCCTCAGCACCCGAAGACGGCGTCGGATCCACCAGCCGATCGCATCAGCGGGAAGCTTCCTACCTGCCGATCAAAGCCACGGCGAGAGATCGGCAGAGGAGAAGCTGCGGCAGCAGACGCACCTGTCGACGGGATCGAGCACAGGAGCATCGACGGGATCGCGGGGAAAGAGGCGTACGCGTCGACGATAGCGCAAAGGGGCCAAGATCCGCTCCCGTCAATGGAATCTAACGCCGATTCCGTCGACGGGAGCGGGAGCGGAAGAAGCCGAGGCTTGACGGGACGAGAACGAGAAGGAGAGACGGAAATCAGAGAGCGGAAGCCACCGAGTAATTAGATCGCCAACAATTAGGGCGACCAAATTTCAGGGAGGAGTCAATTCCAGCTCTGATACCCATGTTAGAAATCAGGAGGAAAGAAATATAAGGTGCAATTTTATTCTTCCACAAAGGGGCTAATATATAGCATTACAAGTAGACACACAATACCGCTAGCCGGTGTGGGACTAAATCTTAAATACCTAAATACTTAAATATAAATACTTCTAACACTATGAAATGTAAGCTTACAGAGGAGGTTTTTGTAAATTCAAAAAATAGAGGGGTGCAACCTATAGTTATGTGAACTCCTAGGGAAGGCTTGGGTAATTAATAGTTAAAAAGAAATTGGACAGCAAATTTGAACCGGTGGAGTAGAATGATCATATTTGATGGCATGGTAGGGAAACTATACAAAATACTTTCGTTGATGGAACTTCTTCTCAAGTATAAGAGGGAGAAATCATATTAATCGAGCCACTACTAGCATGATAAAGATCATGAAAAGAAAAATATTGTGTGCCGCCTATTTTGGGAGCCGGCATTATGCAGTCCACACGTTTTTCCATTACACAGACGACTGCAAATTTTGTGTTGTTTTCGACCACGAGCAAATGACTGGTAGAGCTCAGCAGCGGCCAGCGGGTAATTCAGGTGGTGACAATTCGGGTGGTGACATCCAGACGATCAATCAGAGAAACATTTTCAGTGAAGAAAAAAAACAAGTTGAAGCTAAATGAGTAAGTAGACATCAATATATTCAATACCATCTAAGCAAGTGTGATAAATGTTCCACATGATGTAAAAGGATGCTAAGATCTCAAACAAGATTTATTAATACAAACATTCTTTCAACTATGAAGCTAAGATCTCAAACAAGATTCATTCTGAAGTTCCATTCAAGTATAATCAGTCATCGACATATCTTAAAAGTATGATATCCTTATGTGTTAACATAATACACCTGGTGTATAGTAATCACCCATTGCAGGGATTGAGGAAACTTTCATCTCTTTCAAACATACATCCATCTTGTTTATAAACCCGAAAAATAATGACACGGTTTGCTGTGGAAGTGTACCGAGGTTAATGCAAGTCTATGTAACTGGTGCGAGGTTGACTCGAATAGACCTAATCTACATGATGTGTGTATGGCTTGATTCAATCCAGAATTAATTTTAGTAATAAGATTAGATAAGTTTAGCAATCCACACGACGTTCACTGCAATTTTGAGTGAATAAGCAAAAAATAAAAGACATGTTCTCCTTCACACGAAGGGCTTAAAACTAAACTTGTACAAACAATTTTTTATAGGAAAATGAGAAAGTGAAACAATTACACAAACAAGTCAATATTCTCAAACAATTATACGATAGTCATCCAATTTTCCATAAAGAAGAAGAAACACAATACAAAATACTCACAAACGCGAAGATCTGGAGGTGGGAGATGAAGGCCGTCTGCTGCTGTGAATTTGGGTGGTTTCGGCGGCAGGAACTAGAGAAGGGAACGAGTTTACCATCAAAAACAGGGGTTGGGGCTTGCGGTAGGAGGCAGAGAACGGGGATTAGGGCTTGTAGGTGGGGATCAGGTAGGAGAAGGGTGGGCGGTTGGAGGTAGGGGAATGGTGGTTTTGCGGCAGAAACTGGAGTTCGGGATGCGATGGTTTCGCTGGAAGAAACGACTGGCTCTTGGCGGCTAGAAGCAGGAGGGGCAGGTTGCAGAGGCTCTGTGAGAAGGTGTGAGGGGATCTGAGCGGCATTGCGGCAGGAGCAGAGAATCGGGATAGCGATTTGCAGTGGGGGGCGGGCGAGGGATCTTGCGGCTTTGAGCGAAAGGGGGAAGCTGGAACGTGTGAGAGGTATTCACGATGTATGGGAAAGGGAAATAGACGGAGACTAAAAAGAAAATTGAGACGTCGCACCACGGGATCTCACGGCGGCGCACCACGATATGATTGTCAGTTTTGGATTCTCTCATAAGGCTAACAATACCTCAAAATGACAGTCATCACCCCTATTTATAATGAAAAGGGGATTTGGGCACCCGACGTGAACAACTATGATTGGTTGTTACGCCCGGTGTTCGAATAATACTAAATAAAGTCCAAAAAAATAAAACAAAGATACATGAATAGTAAAACGACGCTCCCGACGTGCTTGTGGTCTTGGATCGCCAATCCGGTCAACGCCTCCTGCACGAGTACACAAATGAGGGCCCTGTCGAGTGGTGGCCCGAAGTCCAATGTTGATCATTTGGCTATCGGCTGATCCCTATCAACTCCTCCTGACTGAAAAGCGTTCATCTCTGATAAATGGAGATGATCGTACTGACGCCGAAGATCGGGGGAAGTCTATCAAGCTCTGTCGACGATATTTACGTGTCGTCAAAGGTGGGGCGTCCACTCCAGTACCAAATAACGACAATAATATCAGCAATGCTCTCAACTCTCACCTCTCATGCTGGTAGATCCAAAAGAACCTGTGGAATCATGGGTGCGGGCAAGTCTGTAGGTGCTCTCCTAAGTGGCCGGGGTAAGGATCAGGCTATAATTGGGAGGGTGTAGGGGGTAAGGTAGGGGTCTCTATGCTCAAGAAGCTCAAAGTAATTTGTCAAATCATTTATATTAAATATAGGATGAATACCCATATCTGCAGGGAGATCAATCTTGTAGGTATTTGTTCCAATTTTCTTTATAATCCTATAAGGACTCATTCGTTTAGGTTGTAGCTTTTTAGTGGCATTTTTTGAGAGCCTCTCCATGCGAATTCTGATCATGATCTGCTCGCCCACCTGAAAATGTTGCTCACGTCTGTTGTCATCTGTCATGCTAGCAGTTTTTTTTCCGAATTTTGATCATGACCTGCTTGCCCACCTGAAAATATTGCTCACGTCTGTTGTCGTCTGTCACGCTAGCAATTATTTTCCGGATCAAGTCATGCATTTCATATATATGATGGATGAAAGATTTAGAGAACTCACTAGGAAGTGACTCTAAGGGAACGACGAGGTTAATAGGCTTTCTGGGCTCATATTCTAATACTATATGAAATGAACTCATGTCAGTAGACCTATTGAACGAGCTATTGTACGCGAACTCAGCTACGGGCAACACAGAATCCCAAACCGAAGGATGCCAACCAACTAGACACTGTAACAAATTTCTAAAACTCCTATTTACGACCTCAGTTTGTCCGTCAATCTATGGGCTACGTTGAAAATTTCAGTGTCATAACGTCCTCCAAAGATAACTCATGAATCGTATATCACGGTCAGACACTATGAACATAGGTAATCCGTGCAGCTGAAAGATGTCTCTAATGAAGAGGGTCGTCACATGGGTCGCGTCTGCGTTCCTGCGCCAGGCAATAAATTACGTTATCTTCAAAAATAAGGTCTAACACTACAAAAATGGAATCATCCTTCCTAAAAGTGCAAGGAAAGTCCGGTACAAAATCCATGTTGATATCGATCCAAGGCTGATGTGGGACCGGAAGAGGGGCATAAACTCCAATGATTTGTTTTGAACCCTTCAAAATCTGGCAGGTGGCGTAGTGAAGTACATGTGCCACATACCTTTTTAGGGCGGGTCAATAAAAGCGATCATTAACCAAAGCAATCGTCTTGTCTCTGCTGAAGTGGCCAGCGGCGCCACCAGCGTGTATCTCACAAATCATAAAGTCCTGGAAGGAGGTCTGGAGGATGCAGAGTCGAGACACACGATATAAATATCCCTCGACGATATTGAACCCCTTAGTAAGCTCAGGGGGATCCCTCAAGAATCCAGAATAAATCTCACCAAACTTAGTGCAGGTGTGGTAATCCCTACGCAATCGATCAAAGCTCGTCAGATATCTTATCTGGGAGGAGGATGCCGGATTCATTTTAGCCGCGTTGAGACGAAACATTAGACCTGATTTCTTTTACATGGTATTACTTGACTAGCAGAGAATTCCAAGTACGCGGAGTATATCACTTGGCCACTTTCTTGCTTCATCGTGGCAGGAGGCTGGGATCTCCACCACTTCACCTTCCTGGGAATTCATTTGGCAGGCCATCGTTCCTAATATAATTAGAATCTTCAATTGGAGGGCTGCTTTGGATCTCCTTCCTACAGATTCTAACCTTCGCTGAAAGCACAATCCTCATCTTTTATCTACAAACAACTATGACGGGGCAGTTTCTGCTACTCAAAACTGTGTGGGTCCGATATCGCGACCCGCGACGGTGATGGTAGGTGTCTTGCTTGGTCTACAAACAAATTCATCTACCTCTCCTCGCCGGCTGAAGTGTTGGCAGCTAGGTAAGCTATAGAGCTCGCATATCGTTGTGGGTGGAAGTTATTATTGAAGGCGTGCAAATATTGTAAGCAAACTGGTCTTCAACAAGTTCGATCGCGACTGTCGGTCACATCCTCCAGGATGTCAGGATGCTCATTCCCAACTTTGATCATTGCTCTCCTTCTCTTGTTAGGAGATCGGCAATTTGTGTTGCTCGCGCCCTTGCTAGATCCTCTATATTTTGTCCTACTACCTCAGAGCTTTTGAGAGAAGCTGCTCCATGTTTGCTTGCTAACTCTCAGGCTTGACTCTATCTTTATATGAAGGAAACTTATGTTAAAAAAACTCAGTTTCAGTTACGAATAGTTTAACCACACAAAAAATTCATATTTAATTTCATTTATAGACCGACGTAATAGAAGCCACCTGAGAGCCATCCTTCAATCAAATGAAAGATAATGTGCATTTTAGCTTCCTATGGTAGCTCACTTGTCCAATGCATTCAAGTGCATGAAAAGTTCAATACTCACACGCGCGAAAATTTCTTGCTAGAAGCAGCTAGTACATACATTGTCACGGTCTAATACGATGGTCTCCGGTAGTCTCCGGTATGTCTATGAAGACCCAAAATATGCTTAAAGAAAACGAGTCACACTGGCCATCATATAAGGGTGAGACCTGGGAATGAAATATGCAGCTTCGAAGAATCAATCAATCCATCATGTCGAATGGGATTTTCTTCCCCTATACTTGGCTAAACTATTGATGAAATCCATGGAGATGTTGGACCATACCTGGGTGAGAATGGAGAACGGTTGGCGATCTCCCAAGGGTGAAGATGCTCTCCTTTTTTCTGATGAACCACATAGTTTTCCACTCAAGTTGGCCTCACCTTTGAGTCCCTTTCACAACTTTTTTTTGATATGTTGCATGTTCTTCTGGGTCCACTCATGAGTTTGATCAGGCATTGCTAGGATAATAATGGATGTTAGGGATGATGTTGGTAGGAAGTACAACTTCTCCTTGTAGTAAATAAGCCCTTTCCAGCTCTACCAATACACGCTAGCTCCCTATGCCAGAATTTGGTCCCTCGTATCTGAAAGAGTTGTCGAGCCAACAATTTCTTCTTGCATGGCTTCGAAAAGAGACATTGGGGCTTAAGATGGCACAAATTACTCCTTCCTCCTTGTCTTGTAGCGATAAGACATCCACTGCATTGTTAAGAACCCTTGAAACGTGCTCTCCCATAAAATTGAAGCTCATTGACTTGCTCACTCAATGTTGTTTTGGTGATGTGGTCAACTTATGCTCCAAAAAATACATGTGGTTGTGGTCTATACTATAAAGTGTCTAACCCACATGTAAAGCCGCCAATGTTGCATAGCCTTGGACAACTGAATCACCTCTTGCTCCTAGACAGGAAGTTTTAAGTAGTGTGCTGCAATTTCACAAATGAAAAGGGTAATGGGGTCCATTTATTGCAACAAGTACCCTGTTCTGGCACCCGAAGCACCGAATCCACTTGAAATTATTGTGTGAGTTTAGAAAATGAAGTATTGACGCATATCATATAAGGCTCCCTTAAGCATCGAATCCACTGAAAATAATTCCTCTTGGGAAGATTTGTTAGGGATGATGTGATTTCACCAAAAGTCCGTACAAACTTTTTGTAGTTGCCCGTCAACCCCAAGAATCCACAAGGCTCTCAAATTGGTCGCAAGCCAATCCACCGTTGCATTATTTTTTTTAATTAAGTCTAATCGAAGGGGAGCCTTGGCGCACCGGTTGAGGTGTTGTCGTGTGACCTTGAGGTCACGGGTTCGAGTCCTGGAAGCAACCTCTTGCAAAAATGCATGGTAAGGTTTGCCTACATTTCACCCTTGTGGCCTTGTGGTGGGACCCTTCCCCGGACTCTCACTGCGCGGGGATGCCTTTGTGCACCAGGCTGCCCTTTTTTTAAGTCTAATCGACAAAGACACCTATCTCATGTACTATATATCCCAGATAAATCATGGTATCGTCATTGAGAGTACTTCTCTAATTTTAAGAAAAAATGATTTGTTTTTTTATTAAATCTAACACTGTGATATGAGTTCATTGAGTTGTATTAAACTTTGGATGAATGGAAAAATTGGTAAATAAGTTTAATTCCAAATTACTCTTCTATCTCTAATATCATTCATTTCTCTCATGCACGAGCCAACACCTTAGCCCCACATTCTAGGGTAGTGAAGCTCATCCCCTCCAGTTGCCATTTCTTGTTACAGTGAGCTCTCACCTTTCAATTTTAAGATAATACTCATTTATCTTCAAAAATCGAAAACTCTTGAGGAACCAGAGGAAGGAGGGGAAAGCCAAGGAGTGTATCATTGGATGCAACTATTGGTGACGAGATCCTTTGTTATGGCAAGTAACAACTAACAAAGTAATCATTTAACTTAAAAGTGATGCTACAGACTGACTCCTCAACGGGCTCCAGCATGGCTTGAATGTCAACCAAGGCCATGTATTTGTATTCCTAGACCCCAGTGATTGAACAACCATGAAAAGTGACACTTTAAGAAGATTTTGCATAACTGATATTAGCATCAGTCTTGAAGATTGACACACATTGAGATGAGGCATTATACAACAATTAACGCAAGGACATGGCGTAATATAAATAGTAAGACATGAAGCAATATGTAAACAATATTTTCTTTATAAATTATTAATGCAAAATTATATAGTTTTACCCTAATTATTTATAGTATGCAAAATATTAAATCAAATTTTCAATCAAAACACCTAATGTCAATATTCTCAATAAAAATGTAACACCCATAATTTAATACGCAAAGCTAATTTTGGTCGCAGAGCCCGATCTCGAGCGAGATTGACCAAGCCAACGTTGGATCGAGGTACAAATTTTAATACGATCAATGGGTGCGCATCGAAAATGTATTAACAAAAATATTTGGAGTTTTATTTGTCGCATTTTAGCACTTTTACGGAGCGTGGCGTTTAGGCGTAACAGCTCTTAAGGAATGATAAATTTGGTTTGCAATTTATCTTATAGGTTTAAAGTTTCCTAAAAAGAAACTCAGCCAATGTTCCTTTCCTTTCTCATTATCTTCACGGATCAAATCAGCCTAAAACCGCAAGCCACGATTTATTTCCCATAACCGACAGCCTAAACAAATGCGCCCCTTCAGTTTTCCTCTCAGACGTGCGCTATATTCATCTTCCACTCACCTGCGTAACCGCATCTCCTCACACAGCCGATCGACGCAACTGCCCGTACCTTCCTCCTCCTCGCGCCGACGCTCCAGACAACTCCCCGTCGATCTTTCTCCTGGCCCTAATTGTCGTTGTAGGCGAAATTACCAGCAGTCCGGTGCATTTACAGGAGCCGGCGAGCCTTCTACGACATCGACGCAGGCGCTCTCCCTCATTTTTGTCGACCTCAAGACCCAGTGCAGATCACGCTCCTTCCTCGTTTGGGAGTTCTCAGTTAGTATCCCAGGTAGGATCAGCCCTCCCCCTTCGGTCGTTAGAGGGCACCGACGCCGTTTCCCCACGGTAAAGGGAGTTCGACGTTTTGTTTCGTGTGGCTAGGAGAGTGTCAACAGTGATCTTCTCTTCCGCCTGGGACTGCTTCTCTCTTCGCCGTTGTTGAGAAGGTAAATGTCGTAAAAGGCCTTTGATGACTCCTTCCTGTCGGGATGTGATTGCTAGTCAGTAACTGATGCATTCGTTTTTCTCTTGTCCAGCCGAGACCAAGAATCAAAAGTCTGAGTTTTTCTTTTACTTGCCATGAGTGTAAGTCCCGTCAGAAGGCCGCCTAACTCATCGATTCCGTTCAGTAAGTTATTAAAAATACTCGTAGAAGATTTTCTTTTTTTTCTCCTTAGTGAGCGTAGAAATCAGCCCCGTTTATTTGTTTTACTTCAGAAACAGTAGACCCCGATACTCGTGCTGGTTGATCTGTTGATTTCAGCGTTGTGCGTACGTTTGGAAAGAGAGTTAGGGTGTGTTTGGACTTATATATAAGAAGGTTTTCAATCGTCAAGCGACCGAGAAGAAATCATGCCGCCGCGTCAAGTGTACGAGCGTCGAAATATCAATGTAAGAAATTCTATTCTTTTTTATTAGACATACCAGATAATTATATGCATAGTTTGTATCCCTTGTATAGAAGGAGGATAATTATAATAGTGTACAACCACGTATATCTAGACATTAATGTTCAATACGTTAGTGAACTACGACATATGATTAGTCAGTCTAACAAGTTTAAAGAAATTCCAACTGGTAAAGGAAGATAATTAGGAGGCATGATTGAGATTCTCTCCATCGTGAAAGATAGAGGCGCACTATCCTACTCATGGGGCGTAGTAGACCCTATGAGCCTCAAATGCAGGGAGATGTTTTCTCCAATAGAAATTCAGAAGATGCGAGTCTATGTCCGTGAGACAGTAGAACCTCTGCGTTCGCTAGTTAGGACTTGAATCGTTAGAATGCGCATAAACAGTTTCTCAGCATAAGATTTTAAGAAGAATAATCACTAGACAAACATCACTCAACATACGACAAAATTTAGAAATGGTATTATAGTTAAGCTTTCTTTTTGGAGCTTGAATAATTATGTTTAAGATGTTTACAAACTAGAACATACATTTATGTTAAGCATTTTATAGAAAATCATGCATATTATAGCATCGTATAAATAGTTTACTTTTGTAGAATAACAATATCGTTTTCAAAAGAGAAAGCAAGAAATCATGTTCTTTATAAATTATTTTTAGTGTCACTAAGAAGAATGGTTTTTCTTACTCTTCAATTGGGCTGACCCATTTTTGGGCTTCTCATTACAGGAGTCACAGGTGGGGTGTTGCGCCTAGGATGAGCTTGCCTGCAGTTTGCCCTTCTTTTAGTTCGTTTACATGATGTAGTTGTTCTTATAGCTCTGTTCTATGTTTTGGACTTGTATCGGAATCTCTCTAATGGTTCTTGTATCAGACTATGTTTAAGATTTCAGTATTTCAAGTATTTGGACACTTTCATTTTTAGTGGTTCTGTGAAATCAAGTTTGAGGTACACTTTTACCCCTTAGTTTCTTTTACTGTTTCCACTGTAAGTACTCTTTAGCACTTTTAATTTATACCAGCTATGTACCAATTTTTATTATCGTTTCTTGATTTGCTTCTTATCACGGGGCCCGGCCGGACTGCTGATTTATGGTAAAACTAAGATGAGGTGTTACAAAAAAAATACACAATGAAGAAAAGTCGGTATTGGTATAATTACAATCACATTATAATATTTCACCTTGTATTTAAAAGTCAACAACAAACCGATATTAGCATTAATTATCAGACATAATTTTGTCTGCACTGATATTGTATTATGTCTATATGACCAAATAGCAAAAAATCATACAATAGCATAATCTTAAAAATAATCACAAAAATACAAATAAGTTACTGCATTAATCAGACCCCGTACACTTTATATCATCAATCAATTGTCCAATCTTAACCAAATTTACTGAACCAAAAAAAAACTTGTGCAGGTCATGTTCATGTTAGGAAGTGCAACGAACACGAGTGGGATGTGCAATGTCCGTGTCTAGAATTGTTTTGATTGTCTTGGGGTGTATTTGTATAGAGGCATATTCTATGTTGCTTGTTAGACGGTATTGGAAGACTTGATACCTCAATAGAGGTACAAGAGTTTATTTATATAGGACTAGGAATACAAGGGAAATACATAATACGGAAAACACTCCCCCTCAAGTTGGATCAAGGGGTATTACCCAGAACTAACTTGTTACATATAAATTTCATTCTAACTCCCGTAACTCCCTTAGTAAGAATATATGTGACTTGGTCTCCGGTCTTCACATGACTTACAGAAATAAATCCTTCATACTTTTCCCTAATAAAATGACAATCGACCTCAATGTGTTTTGTGCGTTCATGGAACACAGGATTAGTGACAATCTGTATCGCATCTTGATTATCGCACCATAGAGGACTGAGATCTTGAACTGAATACCATATTTCACAAAGAGTCTGTCTACTCCACATGATCTCCGCAAAAGTGTGAGACATGACTCGATATTTCACTTTTGCACTAGATCTGACAACCGTGGTTTGTTTCTTGCTCTTCCAAGAGACAAGATTTCAACCCATAAAGATAGTGAACCATGTGGTTGACTTTCAAGTGGCTAAGCAGCTTTTCCAGTCAGAGTCACAATACGCTTTTATATTGGAATGACCCTGATTCTTGTACGATGTCCCGAGTCCATGATCTTTCTTTATGTATCGGACAATTCGAAGTGCAGATTCCCATTGAAAGAGTTGAAGTTGTTACGAACTGACTGACCTTACTTACTGCACAGACAATGTTAGGATGAGTCATGGTAAGGTAGTTCAGTTTCCAACTACTCTTCGATATTTTTTTGTTGAATCAAATAATTTGCTTTCAACATAAAGACCCTTTTCCCTGGTTCAAGTGGAGAGTCCATAGGGCCACAGTTAGACATCCCAAGATCTGATAGTAAGTTAAGAGCATATTTACGCTGGAAAATAAAGACAGTGTTATCATAATTTGCAACTTCAATGCCTAAGAAGTAACGCAATGAGCCCAGATCCTTAGTTTGAAAGTTGGAGTGTAAAAATGCCTTAAGATTTATTATCCCTTCTAAATTGCTTCATGTGATAATATCATCGACATATTTCACTAATAGGACAATACCTGCCGGAGAGTTTTGATAGAAGAGAGACGAGTCTTTCGTACTCGTGGTAAGACCGAACTGAGTGATTACAGATCGGAAGCGAGCAAACCATGCTCGGGGGGATTGCTTAAATCCATATAACGACTTCTTGAGGTGGCACACCATGGTTCTCTCCCCCTCAGCAATGAACCCAGATGGTTGCTCTATGTACACCTCTTCGTCCAAGGACCCATGAAGAAGGACATTCTTTATGTCCAATTGGTGTATGGGACACTGGTGAGATGCTGTAGGTGAGAGAATAATGCAAATGGAGGACATTTTGGCGACCAGGGCAAACGTTTCATCATAGTCCACTCCATAAGTCTGAGCATAGCCTTTGACAACCAAGCAGACTTTCAAGTGATCAAGGGAACCATATGCATTGATCTTGATGGAGTAAATCCATTTGCACTCAATAGCCCATTTCCCAGTGGGCAAAGGAACCAAGTCTCACGCGTGATTAAGTTAAAGAGCCATCAACTCATTTTGCATAGCAGTTGCCCAGTCCGGATGAGCTTTGGCATCAGCGACGATAGATGGAAGATGATATTGATCCAGAGTGTAGTGCAGCGCAGTATGAGAAGCCGATAATCCCTGAGGTTTGTTCCGACGAGCACGACTTCCTTCCCATACAGTAATGGGTGGCTCCGAGCTAACTGACAAGGGATCCACAGGCGCACTAGCAGGGTCTTCCTGAGGAATAGTCGTCGGACTACCAGGGGAAGAGATAGGCTGAGGTGGAACGCGGATGTGCTATCAAAAGGGCGACGAGTGTAAACTTGACGCAGGACGAATCTATAGGGGGCGGGTAAACCATGACCTAACCCCACATGCTATGCAAAGTCCGACGGACTAGCCACAGTTAGATAATAAACATTAAACATCCCACGCAGTTAATTCACAGCAAGATACAATAATTAAATTAGGGCGAAACAGGCTTAGGCTTTCCTCCGCGTGGAGGGCCAAAGCACGAGCGCGCGGCAATTGAATCCTGCAAATCACAATAATAGTCTAACAAACAACCACCATGCAAGATATTCAAACAAGTACAAGATTCAATCCAATATAAATATGCTGAAATAATAATCCAATACAACGAGAACTCACAAAGTAGTGGGCTGACCAAGGCACTGAAGAATTCGGAATCGGAGATGCGTGGACGACGATCCGAGGTGTAACCGAAGGCGTGGAAATGATGGCGGTGGCGGTGGCTGTCCTCGGCGATGGGAGATGAAAACGGACCGGAAATGGATGGATCCGGACACGTGGGTAGAGATCCGGACGGGGGTGGATAGATCCGATGATTTGATAACGGATCCGGGTTAGGGAATGGTGGATGGATGGGGAGAAAGCCGGATCCGGGCTGGATTTGTCCAAATCCGGGCTGCTAGGGTGCGGGAGGAGCTGCGCGGGTGGATCCACGGGAAGGGGTGGGCTGGCGTTTTGGGATGGAGGCGGTAGAGGGAGGTGGGGCTGTAGACCTGGAGGAAGGAAGTGGCGGGAGGGGAATCAGGCGGAGGGCAGGAGGGGAATCAGGCAGAGGATGATCTCCGAGAGATTTTCAGGCAGCCAGCACTTGGGGGAAAAAACTATAGTAATGAATAGTACATTTCATTTTTGAACAGTACATATAAGTAGATATGAATTTCTTCTGGGAAGTAGTGGTAGGAATGGGGGGAACCGCTGCTGTTTGGGGGCTGTGGAGGCTGAGAGAGGGGGCGTGGGAGGGGGGAGAAGGAGTCTAGGGTTAGGGCAAACCTTGGGGGGAAGAAGCCTAGGAGTCGTCACCTAGGGTTCCACGGAGTCGGCACCGTGGGATGATCGCGGGAATCCGGGAATAGCTTTCTCCAAATTCTGCAATGCCTCCAATCAGCCCACTACTCTCTTATTTATAATAAAAACAAAGCTAGGACATCTCAATCAACGACTATGATTGGTCGGGGGAAAATCCACCTAAATACAACAATAATAAACCAAAATATATAAAGTAATATATGAAATTGACTCGCAACACGAATCCGAACGCATCCACGGAGTCGGATCGTCGATCCGGGCACGCCATATATGGTAAGTCGCCAAATCAGCCCCGAATGGGCCCAAAGCTCGCCCTCGCCTCTGCTCGGCATCAAAACTTGTCCCCAAAGACGGCTTAGGTGGTCATCCGGAGAGAGTACAGCATGCTCGAGACAAGGAACAAGGATAGAATCAAGGGAAGAGCCAGGAGGTGTAGATCCACGAAGAAGGGTAGGATAAGAGTCAGATATAAGGAAGACAACATCAGCCGAGATAATATATTTGTGGAGGTCAGGAGAATAACATCGATATCCCTTAGTAGTACGGGAGTACCCGAGAAATATACATTTCAAGGAGTGAGAATCAAGTTTGGAGACAGACGGATGAGCATCCCTAACAAAACACACCCAAAGACTCGTAAAGGTAGGGAGAGACTAGGGTGGTCAAGATGAAGGGTATGGTCGGGTGTCTCCCCCTAAAGAATGAGTGGGAAGACAATTGATAAGATGTGCGGCAGTAAGGAGTAAGGACCGCATCACCCCAAAAGTGTTTGGGTACGTCATATAATGAAGAATAGCTCGCATGACCTCAAGGAGGTGGCGGTTTTTTCTTTCGACAACGTCATTTTGTTGGGGGATATCGGGACAAGTTGTTTGATTCATAATGTCTTTGTCGGAGAGAAAGTTAGACATAGATTGCAATAAGTATTCCTTGTTGGAACACGATCCAACATTCCCTACCATTATCATTACGAAGACATTTAAGACGAATAAAAAATTGAGTAAATATTTCATTTCACAAGTTTTGAAAAATAGAAGGACGCTCAAAACGATTTTTCATTAAATACACCAAACTCATACAAGAGAAATCATCAATGAAAGCAACATAATATTTATGTCCTAACAACGTAGGGACGGGACAGGGTCCCCAAACATAGAGTGAAGAAAATCAAACAGTGCAGTGGCACGTTCATCAAGACGAGGAATGTAGCTAGCTCTGTAGAGTTTAGCAAAATGACAAGACTCATGGTTGAGATGAGGAACATGCCCAAACTCATGATACAAACGACGCATAACATGCACAGCCGGGTGACTATGACGATAAGGAAGATCCAAAAACTTAGTGGAAACAACAGAACAAGCAAGAGGTGAGACTTCATCCAGGACATACACACCATCACTCAGCTTCCCTCTGCTAATAATACGGCTCGTCGACTGTTCCTGAAAAAACACAACCAGAAGATGTGAAGGTAGCAATACAATTTAAATCACGAGTAAGTTTATTAATCGACAATAAGTTGTAAGCAGATTAGGGAACGTGAGCAACCGAGGACAGAGTCATGTTTGGAGTCGCATCACAGCTACCAAACCCAACAATAGGTACAGTCGATCCATCTGTAATAGTAATCGAAAACCCGCTATGAGGTTTGTATGAGTGTAAGATGCTTAAGGTACTAGTAAGGTGATCAGAAGCGTCCGAATCTGTCATCCACCAAACGGGGTGATGTTAAGTACATATTGGCTGAATGATTTGTGTCGCAGCAACGCTATGAGTAGGAGAATCAATCTGGAGTGTCTGTAGGCGACGGTACTCTTCAGATATTTCAACTGTCCTCGAAATCCCAGATCCAGAAGTGGAATCAGCAAGGTGCACAGAGCGAGATGATGGAGGAGGTTTGGAGGCCCATTCAGGCTTCCCATGGATAACCCAACAAGTGTCCTTCATGTGGCCCCGACAACCGCAATGGGTGCAATGTCTCATGTCGGTGTCACGACCACATCCAAAGCGGCCTCCACGGTTACTCCCCCTTCCACCACGAGAAGAAAGATCCATCAGATCCCCAGAGGAAATATGTAGTGCAGATGAGGTAGTGGAATTAAAGTTGTCACTTAAAACCGAAAACCGTAAACCGAATCGGAACCGCAAAGAACCGGAACGAACCGTTCGCGAATTATTTAGGTTCCGGTTTGAATTTTGGAACCGTGAACAACATTGGTCCGGGTGTGGTTCTGATTCGCAACAATGTGCAATCGCAACAAAGGGGGTCGGTTTTGGACTGAACAAAATCGCACTGCACCAAAACCGTGTTGTGTGGTTTGACATTGGTGCAATTTAGAGTCGGTTTTCGCGGTGTACTTTCAATTTTTATACAGTCAAATATTGTATTTTCAATTTTACTCACATATTTTTCTGAAATAGTAAGACAAATATAATTGTAGCTGATACAACAACAACAACACTCAAGTCTTTATACCATCATAGCTGATAAATTAATCAAATTGAATTAACTAATATATTCTTCAAACAAAATTTTAATTGTAAAATAAAATTTCAATAGCAACAATTCAAAGTTCTTTACTCTATGTTGAGTCGTGATCTTCAGCAACATGAACATTGCGTCAGCATTGCACGGTCATGATCTTTGAATTTTTAAAATCAGCACGGTCTGATGCAATTTTGTGATTTTGAGGTTTCAATTTACAACTTTTAGCTCGACTTATTATATATTATACAAAAAGTACTCCCCCTTAGTGTAACAAGAAATTCTTGCGCTCGGGCCTCAGACTTCGAAGTTTCTCTTGCAAAAAAAGCTGAACAGGTATACTTTTCCCCTCCAGTTTTTTACTTTTGGCCTCCCACCTTCATTCCGTCAAGTTTGTTTTTGGTTCTAGTTGGAACCGATTGCAACCGGACCGAACCGCATAGAACTGGACCGAACCGCATAGAACCGGACCGAACCATTAGTGGTCGGTTCGGTTTTGGTTCTTGTTGAACCGTAACCGGAACCGTTAACACGACGGTTCCAAAAATTATGCTGGAACCGGAACCAGAATCGAAACCAGTCAAACCAAATACGGTTTTGGTTCTAATTTGAAGAACTGTTACCTTAGCGGTTCGGTTCACGGTTTTAGTAGAACCAGAACCGAACCAGAACCGTGACAGCTCTAAGTGGAACTGGCTGTTCCGGCTTTGGTCAGGCGATGGTACACACTAGCAGTCTTCAGAGTAGAGGGGCTCGCTAACATTTCAGTCTTTGTTGTAGAAAAATTTAGATCAAGGCCATTAAGCAGCCAAAGTAGTGCAAGGTGCTCACGTTGAGTCTGGTGTTCCTCCCTGGTATAAGGGATCTCCCAAAGATCCAAGATCTCATCAACAAGGACCTTCCATTCGGCGAAGTACTCGGTGACTAAACGTGCCCCTTATCTCAGTTCAACCATCTTGGGGAAGAGTTCACCAAGACGACTGAGGTTGTTCGCTTGGGAGAACATCATATGTAATGTATCCTATAGTTTCTTAGTGATGTCACAGTTATTGTACATTTGTTGAACCGAGGGATCCATGGAGCTTAGTAGGAGAGCGAAGATCTGACAGTCATCATTGTATCAATCCTCGTACTCTGGACTGCCCACAACATGAGTTGGGAGTCGATTAAGGTGGTGCATATGTCGGATGCCCGATAGGGACATAATGATCTTTTTTTCCACAATTGGAAGTTTGAAGAGATAATGATAGTAGTAGCAAGCTTCGCATTAGGAGGAAATGTATTGTTGGAATCCCCTGGGGGTACGGTCGTCGAAGCGGTGCTTGTAACTGAGGAAGCCATGACCTAGTTGTAGAGCACCAAGAAGGTTGAAGTACGTTGTTGCAGGCTGTCAAACGTGAAATACATCAAATCGAAGATACATCAAGGAAAGTTGCGATCGACAACTGCATAGAAAGCAGTGGAAACAAGAAAGTTATGATCGGCCTCAACCTATCAAGTGGTAACCATCATGGAAGCTGCAATTCCATAGGTATCGAGAGGCAGTGGGATTAGGAAAGCAGATCGGCAGCAGTTGCGGGCATCTTGATTCGTCGGAGGAACCAGGCACGAAAGCAGATCGGAACCAGGGTCAATAACCCTGGATTAGTCGGAGGAAGGTAGTTGCATCACCGCTTGGCCCCTACGACGTCAGGCGGCCGATGACACACCCCTTTTAGGTCGTCGACGTCTTCAAGCGGAGGAGGAGGTGTCTTCATCGACTTCAAGCGGTGTCGATTCAAGAGAGGAGCGCGCGAGAGGAGTTGCGCGGGAGAGCGGGGCAAGAGAGGAGTTATACCATAACCATGTTCTGATACTATGTTAGACGGTATTAGAAGACATGATACCTCAATAGAGGTACGATAGTTTATTTATATAGGACTACGAATACAAGGGAAATACATAATACGAAAAAACACAACAATATATCTAATCATATCTAACATAAATACACACCTACGGCTCAAGACTCACCAGGCTTGGAGTACTACACTTTTACACGCCTTTTTTGAGGTTTTGGAGCATAAAATGCGCGTCTGGGCAAAAATTTTGTTGCAATTTTTTTTCAAAAAGAAAGAAGGAATTAATGTAATTGATCTACAACTTTTAAATGATTTAGAGTTTGTGAAATATAATCGAGTGCTAAGGATTTGATATGGTGTCAATGACCACATTGATCCTACTTTTTAAGAGATATAGATGATAGTAAAGAATGGTTGATGAGTAAAATGGATGAAGAATTTGATCAAAAAGATGAATTGATGTTTGATGGCGATCTTTTAAAATGGGAGTGGTTGTTTCTTGCCTTGTCAGAGAAGCTCTAGTTATTTCAACTAATACAAACCAAAGACAAGAATTTGTTAGCGATGCACAAAAAAAAACAAGCCTCCGTTCATTTAGATGGAAATAGAATTGGATATTGAAATTAAGATCAATTTCAATTTCTAGCCAATTTAGGCATCATTATTAAGGAATTGAGATTACCATAAAATGAACTCCATGGAATTCAATATGATTGTCAATTACTTAATTTATTTTGTTCTCGAACAATGGAATTGGAATTTATTCCTCTAATCTAATTCCAATGGCTCAATTTCGTCCAAACGAACGGAATCTGAAGGAATATTGAAACATTTGTATTATGCTCTCGGTGAAATTATATTATAATTAAGGATGCTAAGTTCTCCATTGGCCTGGTAGGTAGAAGATTCATTGTTTTTTTATTTTTAGAATGTTTTGAACAACTGGAAAAAAGGTGCATATAAACAGATAGTAAGGAATAGCCAGGGGGGGGGGGCATTTCCATGTTCCACGCATTCAAAATCATAACGCAAACCCAATTGAACCTCTATTGGGCACAAAGGCTCGAAATTTTGAAATCTCAAAATCCGTAACCATGTTCATCTCTATTTATTAAGTGTTGAGTTCTCAAGGAAGTTTGCATCCCTAAACAATCCAAATGATCACCAAGGTGCATGATAAAATGAGATCAACCTACATTTGAAAATACGTAGATATTCCTCTTTATGCATTTCTAGTACGTCAAACACTGGGTTAAGAGCATTCAATTCAACTATAGTGCGTAGAAACATCCTCAACACCATTATCAATAATAGCATCATCCCATATATTTGGTGTTATCTTTATGAATTCTCATTTTTCATTCTTTCATTTATTATTGTTGAGTAATACCCGAAGTATGCTCTATCATACATGCATTTAATAACTTCAACATATCTTTGGCACGTGAATTTCTTTCTTAATGTGCATCAATCAAATCTCGGGATACTCAATCATACATCTTTTCAAGATCAATAAGAATCATCTAAAGATCTTTGTTTTGCTCTCTATACAACTTCATTGATTTACTTCACACAAAAATCACTTTTATAGGAGATCTTCACAGCATGCAAACTCTTATTAATGATCAATAACTGACTAATTACAAGTCATATATATATAGAAATATGATTACATGACAAAGTTAAATCCTATTCTTATTCAAATAAAATGATATTAAATAGCACATAAATAGGATAGACAGGTCCTATCAGTTTTTTATTTTAAATTGAAAAATAAGGAAAATCGGGCTATAAAAATAAAGACTCGTAAAAGGCTTAAAATTTAGTCCGGTTCAGCTCTTTTAAGGTCTGGTCATCTTCCTTGAGCTTGGCCATGTAAAATTAAAGTTCTTGAGTTAAACGGATGATATACTGCTGTGGTGCGCCAAACAATTTCCTTCTTACCAAGTAATGGTACAAAATATGCAGAAGTGCAAGACATCACACTTCAAATAAGTATACAAAGTAAATGCAGGAAAACAAATGAAGAGCTCCCAACATAACAATTCATAATCCACACATTCTGAGTTAAAGGGTAAGAAGTGAACTACATTCATATGCAATCACATCGGGATAGATACCCAAGACTCCAGACAAATACCAGCATCAGCAATGGCATATCAGAAGCATATAAAGGGTAAGCACAAAAAGCTTACTAACCTTCTAATGAAGCTCTTAGCGGCTGAATGAACTCCGGAAATTCCATGTCTTCAATGGCTTTGAAAACATCTTCTGCGTTGATGGTTTGTCTGTTAGATTCCTTGCAGATGTCATTTGCTCTGCACCGGATGAGATTCTTGAGAAGTCAGGATAAGCGCAGTCATTCTAATGTAGTGCAAACATCCAATGAAGTATAAATTTCTTCTTTCGGAGACCACGGTGAGAGTTTGGAACTGGAGGAACTCCGGAAAACCCGTCCGAAAAGAAGAAATGAAGAAAACCCTAAACAACAAAAAACGGGTGGAGAAAGCAGTGAGTTGGCGTACGTGGCGGAGAGATAGTGGATGAAGATCCTAGCGCTTTCCGAAAATGCCAGTAGAGCGTCCTTGTGAAGCATCATCTCCTCGTCTCCGCCTTCGCCGGATTTAGAAGTTTTGCTGGAAGAAGATGATAGTTGGGAGAGTTTGTCCTTCACCATCCGCCGTACAATAGTCCTCGGCAGCTCCTCCCCCACAACAGCAGTCGCCGGCGCAGCCGTCGTGCTTTCCGTCCCTTTCGCCATTGATCCGCCTCTTCTTTTCTCCTCCGATTGTTTTCAGTAGGCACCCATAAAACATTTTATACGTCATTTTAATTTTCACGGTACTTTTGGCTATTCACAATTGTTACCCTTAAATAAAATTTTAGAAAAAGGAAAAACGAGTATTTATTTTTATCAGTTAAGCGGTTACGACCGCATGAACCAGAACCGCATAAATCGGAAGGTCCAGTTCATGCGGTCATAACCGCTTGACCGGTGAAAATAAGTCCCCTCAAACGAAGCCTTAATGTGAAATTCAAGGACAAAATTGACTATTGATATGGGAATCAGAAGAGGATAATCCTAAGCGAAAATGAAAAATAAATCAATTATACAAATTATGGACATATCTCGATTCTCACACAAAAAAGAAAAAGAATTATATGTGCAAACCAATGTTTGTTATGTGCAAATCATGAAATTATAAGTGCAAATCATTGTGTTATGCGCAAAACCTTTCCTCCCTCCTTCCCTCCATAGCCGTACACCCCCTCCTACATTTTCAATCACCGCCAAAGCCACCGGCAACTATTTTGGCTGGCCACCACCACCTCCGCCACTACTCCCTGCTATAGGACACTCCTGCAAACCAAAACTGCCCCTCCCTGTAACTGCCGCTTCTCTCCAAAACAGACGCCATCTTGAAGCTTTCCCTACTTGTAACCCTCAATCTCCTCCATCATGAAGACCATTCAACGCCTCTCTACCTCCCAGAACAACCCAACTGCTGCCAAAATTCATTCCCCTCCATTGTTCCACTTCGGGGCCAGCTACAAAACCCTTCACTGGGTTCTGGAACTTCAGTCCAGTACCCAGGAATGAAGGGTGGTTACTTACGTCCCTCCTGTTCCCATACGATGGATCAGCCTCGGATATAGCTTTGATAACTGTTGCGGGTCGTTCAACGCTCTCCTGGACCGGTCGAGCTGAACCGCCTTAGCTCGAGAGTGAGTCGAACGCGCAAACAGTCAACAATAAGAGCCAACAGTAGACAGCGAGGTTTTTACGTGGAAAACCCGGAAAGGGAAAAACCACGGGGCCTAGCCCAGTTCTGAACGATCCACTAGTTTTGTGAGTTACATAGAGAATTATTTTTCGAGGGTGACAAGTCACCGCTCATTACAGAGATTTTGTTAAAGTCCTTCAAATCCTCGGGAGTCGAGCGTAGTGAAGCGTGCTTGGGGACAGCCTTGAGCGGAGCGCTGCGGAGCAGCCTGGAGCGGAGCGCCGCGAGACAACCTGGAGCGGAGCGCTGCGGAGCAGCTTGGAGCGGAGCGCCGCGAGACAGCCTCGAGCGGAGCGCTGCGGAGCAGCTTGAAGCGGAGCGTCGCGAGACAGCCTGGAGCGGAGCGTCGCGGAGCAGCCTAGAGCAGAGCACTGCGGAGCGGCCTAGAGCGGAGCGCTGCTGAGCAGTTTGGAGAGGAGCGCTGCAGAGCGGCCTGGAGCGGAGCGCTCCTGAGCAGTTTGGAGCGGAGCACTGCTGAGCAGCCTAGAGCAGAGCGTTGCTGAGCATTCTGGAGCGGAGCGCCGCGGGGCAGCCTCGAGCGGAGCGCCGCGGGGCAGCCTGGAGCGGAGCGCCGCGGGGCAGCCTGGAGCGGAGCGCCGCGGGGCAGCCTGGAGGGGAGCGCCGCGGGGTAGCCTGGAGCGGAGCGCCGCGGGGCAGCCTGGAGCGGAGCGCCGCGGGGCAGCCTGGAGCGGAGCGCCGCGGGGCAGCCTGGAGCGGAGCGCCGCGGGGCAGCCTGGAGCGGAGCGCCGCGGGGCAGCCTGGAGCGGAGCGCCGCGGGGCAGCCTGGAGCGGAGCGCCGCGGGGCAGCCTGGAGCGGAGCGCCGCGGGGCAGCCTGGAGCGGAGCGCCGCGGGGCAGCCTGGAGCGGAGCGCTGCGGGACAGCCTGGAGGGGAGCGCCGCGGAGCAGCCTGGAGCGGAGCGCTGCGGGACAGCCTGGAGCGGAGCGCTGCTGAGCAGTTTGGTGCGGAGCGCTGCGGAGCGGCCTGGAGCGGAGCGCTGCGGAGTGGCCTGGAGCGGAGCGCTGTGAAGCAGCCTGGATCCAAGCCACCGAGATCCTCCCAAGTTCTTGAAGTAAAGCTAAAGTACTGAGGGAGATCTCTGAGGGTAGCTCGAAGGTCGATGAAGATCTTCCAAGAGTCCTCGCCAGAAAACTCAAGAACTCCTTCTTCTCCCAGTGCCCAAAAAGTCCCTTCAAATGAAGGTATGGTCCCTCTTTTATAGTTTTTTAGGAGGGCGTTCTTGTAACTGCGTTATGCCGATTTCTGGACAAGCGAATGAGAATGTTTGATTCGGAGCACACAGATCTTAAACTTTGAGATTATGACGAGTTTGCCCCCCGGTCATGCTGGGCAGCCTGGACAGCCTCCCTGGTGTTGGTGGTGGCCGGCGATCGACGTCGGCGATGGATGATAGTGGCGCATCTTGAGGATCATACGAGAGCGGAAGCGTTTCCCGTGGAGCGGGAGCGAGCTTGAGCGAGCGAGAGCGCTTCCTGCGGAGCAAGAGCGAGCGGGAGCGCAAGAGCACTTCCCGCGGAGCAGGAGCGTGCGGAAGCGCTCTTACGGAGCAAGAGCGAGCGGAAGCGCTCTTGCGGAGCAGGAGCGAGCGGAAGCGCTCTTCCGGAGCAGGAGCGAGCGGAAGCGCTCTTACGGGTCAGGAGCGAGTGAAAGCGCTCTTACGAAACATGAGGAAGCGAAAGCGCTCTTACGGAACATGAGCGAGGGGAAGCGCTCTTACGGAACATGAGCGAGCGGAAGCGCTCTTACGGAGCATGAACGAGCGGAAGCGCTCTTACGGGGTAGGAGCGAGTGGAAGCGCTCTTGAGCGGTTCTTAGGGAACAAGTGAAAGCGCGAAGCTGCTTAGCTGCGGGATTAAGACCGGACATAAAATTGAGGCTGTCAAGTGGGTCCGGGCGGGGCTGTGATGAGAAACACTTGGTCTGACTCAACCCGAACCCTTTTAGGGGGACCCCAACAATTGCCCCCGAGTTTTCGGAGGCCGAGATTTGCAATCGATAGTCCGAAAATTTCTTCTACTCATCGGGAGTCCACGGGGGAGTGTTTCGACATGACGGCCCTCACGCTCTATAAATTGCGCTAGGCGATTACAGAACCGAGGTGGAAAAATTCACGGAGCCTTTGCGAGGGAGGATCGGCACTGTCCGGACTGAGAAAATTACCACGGTCGCAAGAGAGGAGGTTTTGCTCGTGGCGAAGAAGATCACGCGGAAGCTCGCTCGCGACGTAGCATGCGCAAGGGGCGTAGGGGAGCGCACCTGAGCACGCCGCACCTCAAAGCGGCGCGCGCGGGCCTAGAAAATGTGCAAAGGGCGCGGAGGGCGCGCACCTGAGCTTACCATAACTCAGAAAAGGCGCGGCGCTGCCGCGCATGGGTCACGGCGCTGCTGCGCGCGGACTGCGCGGGCTGCGCTGCGACCCATGCGCGGCAGCGCCGCGCCTTTTCTGAGCTTACCATAACTCAGAAAAGGCGCGGCGCTGCCGCGCATGGGTCGCGACGCTGCTGCGCGCGGACTGCGCGGGCTGCGCTGCACTGCCGCACGCCGGCAGCGCGTGAACAGGAGCGAGCGGAAGCCCACTTCCCGCGGAGCAGGAGCGAGCGGAAGCGCTCTTACGGAGCAAGAGCGAGCGGAAGCGCTCTTACGGAGCATGAGCGAGCGGAAGCGCTCTTACGGGTCAGGAGCGAGGGAAAACGCTCTTACGGAACATGAGCGAGCGGAAGCGCTCTTACGGAACATGAGCGAGCGGAAGCGCTCTTACGGAGCATGAGCGAGCGGAAGCGCTCTTACGGGGCAGGAGCGGGCGGAAGCGCTCTTGAGCGGTTCTTAGGGAATAAGTCGAAGCGCGAAGCTGCTTAGCTGCGGGATTAAGACCAGACATAAAATTGGGGCTGTCAAGCGGGTCCGGGCGAGGCTGTGATGAGAAACACTTGGTTCGACTCAACCCGAACCCTTTTAGGGGGACCCCAACAATAACAATATTGGCGGCGGGTTGCTTCCGACCGGGGGCATTGGAAGAAGATATGTAAGAACGAGTACAGGCGCTGCGGAGGAGGCCGGCCCTAGGTCGTCGGACGGTAAGCCGAATGAGGGCGACGCGGGAGGAGGCCGGCCCTAGGTCCCCATGGAGGAGATCGGGAGAAATGCGGGATGCGGGTATCGAGAGTGGGAAGGGGTTGCACCTAGGTTATTAGAGAATTTTATTATTATAATATTATTTAATTTTGGACCATTTTTAGTGGGTTTGCAAGTAGCCAACTTTGGTATGCACTTAAACAGCCTTCAAAAGGAAATGCAGCTCTTACCAAAACATTTTGAGGGTGAATCATTGTTGTTGTCAAGCCAAAAGTTAAAGTTACTGCTGAAGAAAATAGATTCATTATAAATTGATTCAGCTAAAACGTGTACTAATTCTTGTTCTTACAATGGCTTTAAAGATAGCAATGAGTCCTTGAGGCAGATATTTGGAGCCAGCGACGGAGCCAGAAAATAATGTCAGGGTGGGCAGACTCATTTCATAATGTAGCTAAAAAATTAACTTAAATTATTCAAATAAATGTATTAATACAAGAAAATTAACATATGAATATTTAAGTATTTTTCAACTAAATTAAAATTAAAAACACATAACATTACCTTTCATAGTTGACCACGTCGACTTTTCATATTTTGAAAGCGTTTGATGATAATCTCATTATCAATACTTTTGAATATATCTCTTTCAATATATGTAACCAAGCAATCATTCATCATTGAGTCTCCCATCCGATTACGCAGACGGTTTTTCACGATATTCATTGCAGAAAATGCCATCTCAACTGTAGCTGTTGCAACTGGTAAAACCAATGATAATTTCAGGAGCAAGTAAACCAAAGGATATAAAATATCCTTCTTTTTCTCAACCATCTTTACTGCAAGATCGCCAATTCCATTTACTTGTGCAAAATCACTATCAGCCCGAACATCATAAACATAAGTTTCCAACTGACAATTCAGTTCCATAATATCTAAATTTGAAAATTCGGATGGATAAAACTCAGCAAGTCGTCTTAATTTTTGCTTATCAAATGCAGAAAATGAATTATTCGGACTCAAACATGCAACACAAAGAAGTAGTTCTGTATTCCTCTCCGAAAATCGGCTATTCAATTCTTGAACTTGCATATCTATCACATTGTAAAATATCTCAACTCGATAATGGTGTAAATTTGTCATTTCTTGAACCCTTCTTCTTGATCGGCCTCTTGCAACATATAAAGTATTCATATCTGGAATACTAATTTTGTACTTATTACAGAATAAAGAAACTTCATCAAATAATTCTGTCCAACCTTTTTCCCGTTTATCCTGCAACCTTTGTTTAGAAATTTGCACTAAATGCATGGCATTACAAATATCTTGGTCTTTACGTTGCAATGCCTGTGATAGACTATTCGTTATTCCCAATATATCTCTCATCAAAAATAAAACAATTATGAAATCAAATGATTGTAGTGAATCTAACAATGAAAAGGTCGTTGCTTTATGATCAGAACTTGAATGTGGATCTTTTTCAACAATCTCGAGAACATCGATAATGGAGGAAAACATCACAATTATGTTAAGCAATGAACCATAATGTGATCCCCACCTAGTATCACCTGATCTTTTTATAGCCCTTTCTTGGTTTAAACCAGTACCACTTAAAAGTTCACCTTTTTGCAAACCTTCAACAATCTTAACAAACTGAGACTCACGTAAAAGTTCTTGACGCTTGCATGAGACATTGATTATATTGGTCAAAGTGACAGCCAAATCAAAAAGCCAAGCAACTTGAACATGATTTTTTGCAACTGCTACTAACGCTAATTGAAGTTGATGTGCAAAACAATGAACATAATATGCAGATGGGTTCTCTTTCATAATTAGAGCTTTAAGTCCATTAAACTCCCCTCGCATATTACTTGCACCATCATATCCTTGTCCTCGTAATTTTGAAATGCTGAATCCATGATATAAAAAGAATTCTTCTATTGCTGCTTTAAGAGAATGAGCTGATGTATCCATTACATGCACAATTCCAAGAAAGAGTTCAATTACCTGCCCTTCACTGTTAACATAGCGCAACGCAATAGCCATTTGCTCTTTAGTAGATATATCTCGTGACTCATCTATCAGTATAGAAAATAAAGCATCTCCAATATCCATTTTAATACGATTTATTGTCTCAACTGCCATTGCATTGATAATATCTTTTTGAATTTCAGGAGCAGTTAACTTGTTATTTTCTGGCGCGTTATACAAAATCACTTTTTTCACCTCTTCATTATGATCTCCAAGAAATCTTAAAAGCTCAAGAAAATTTTCTCGATTTGTTGAAGAATCTGATTCATCATTACCACGTAATGCTAAGCCCTGTTGTATTAGAAATCGAATGCAATCAACTGATGCAGTTAGACGTGTTTTATGCTCTTGTCTAGCGAGATCCGATTGTTTAAGAAACTGGACCTCAATATGCTGACCTGATTTCATTAAGTTAGTGCACATCACTGCAGCCTGATTGTGAATACTATTGGGACCCCCAACATGTTCTCGAAGTCTACTTAAACCATCTTTCAAATTTCTAAATCCGTCAACAGTAAATGAATCTCCCCCTGATTGTTGTCCCATTTCATGCTTAAAAAGATAACAAAATATACAAAATGCCGCGTCTTTTGCTATACTATATTCCAACCAAGAAGGAAATTGCTCAAACCATGCATAATTAAATCTTCTAGGTGTATTCCCAAACATTGTCTGTGGAAACTGATGATGTCGTGGTTGACATGGCCCTTTCAATAGATATTTTCTTCTAATTTCATCTCTATCATTAACATTATAATCTGATAATCTAACTCGTAACCCTGGATCGGCTATTATGTTATCCGGATTAGTTTCAATCAGACCCCTCTTTGAATTTGATTCCAAATCATCTTGACAAATTCGTTTTTTCTTAAGAGCTGATTCAGAAATTGGAAGTTTCTTAAAAAATGATTCCATCCTTGTAATGAGAAAACCCCTTTCAGTATGCTAGTTGTGATCGGATTGCCTACACAATGACCATAGTCCGTAACAATTAGCCCAAACGTCTACACAACGAAAATAATGGGCAAGAGAGAAACAATTGCCCAAACGAAGGTTCGCTAAGCCTCTTTAGATCTCTCAAGGGCTATAAAGTCAATGTTCGATCAAGCGAAATGGACCCACACGATCCGAACGAGTGATGTTGTACCAAAAGAGAACCACCCAAAACAAATGTTTCGCAAGGGGGTAGTCTCTCCCAACAAAAAACAACGAGGTTCACCAAGCCTTCTCGGGCGTATTTTTTTAAAGTAAAAAATTACCACCATAGACAAATTACACAAGAGGAAAGTGGAGGAACGTCGTTACCTCAACCGAGAGATTCTCCTGCAGAAAGACCTAGACCGTTCGTCGGCTACAATTTCACTCCAATTTATCCTGCAGAAAATCCCTCCTGCAGAAATCATCAAAGATTGAAGATGTTATCGATATCTAAAACAGGAAATCTAACCGTGAAGGAAAATCAAACAGCAAAATCTGCTGCAATATGGCAAAATCTGCAAGCATTCAACATCACTACAGGAGATCAAAGCAAAAATCTGTTGTAATATGGCAAAATCTACAAGCATTCAACATCACTTCAGGAGATCAAAGCAAGCATTCAGCATCACAACAAAACACCCAATGAAATCAAAACACTTCAGGAGATCAAAGCAAGCATTCAACATCACTGTAGCTAAATGAAATCCACGCCACTTCAGTTAGCGGGAACAATCGCAAACAAAAATAATGGCGGACCATGAAGAAACTGGTGTTTAGAAGCTACAACCTGAAAGGAAGGTCGCCGGCGCCTGAGAAGGAAGACTGGAAAACTGGCAGACAGATGAGTACTTGCTGTCGGGGGAGGATACGCTGTCGAGGAGGAAGTTTCGCCCGCCGCCGGGGATGTCGGACCTGGAGTAGCGGCGGGATGCGGAAGAAAGGAACGGCGCTTAATCGGTGGGTACAAATATAAAGACCTAAATCGGAGAGTTTAAAATCTTAGCCATCGATTAAAATCGGAGGGTTTAAAAAAAACAGGTTTAAAAAAAAGATGTAAGGTTTCGATCCCTGATCACACCCAAATCATCCAAAACTTGTACCGCTGCACCCAATTAAAACATATGAATATTTTGTTTACTTATTTATATATATAATAATTTTATATATATTAAAAAATTTAAAAAATTTAAAACCTCTAATTTGTTGAAAATTTCGCAAAATCCAGGGTGGGTAGCTGCCCACCCTGGACCCTATGTAGGTCCGCCCCTGTTTGGAGCACCTTAATTCGGCAAATTTTGTGAGCAGGGAGACGGAAGTTGGAGACAGTTTATTTTTAGGCTCTGTTTGGCGCAACGTTTTTGGTCCGGTGAGCTTGGACAAAAACACCACCGACATATAATGTGTGTTTGGTGTGACAATGGTTATGACCGCCACCAAGAAAAAAAAACTTTTTTGAATATAAAAGTGAATGAAGTTCCCAAGGTGAGGTCGTGTGTTCATGAACGACGACGGTTCATAACCACCGCGTTCACGACCCCTACCGCCGTGCCAAACGAAGCCTTAGAGCACTGGCGGCAGATTTTACGAGCATAGAGGCGGATGTTGGAGTTGGGATGTGGTTTTCGCGAGCGCGAGTAGGAAGGCGGAAGTGTTGGATCTTACGACGCCCTTAGAGTTGGGTGAATAAGGGAATAAAATTCTTTTTATAATTTTTAAGATAATTACTATGTTGTTTTTGATTAATAGGAAATAAGATGACAAATTAGTAATAACAATTTTGCAATAATGAAATTTTACGCCAATTGAGAGAAATCAAATAAACACAAATATAATCATGATTGCATTATATAAAAAAGGTGTTTACAAAATTTGATTTCAATATCGCTAGAAATCGGAGGCGTACAAAAGTGAATTTCTTTTCCTTTTCTATACCGACTTGTATCCCCACAAACCGCTTGGCTTTAGCTTATCCTTCCCCGGATAAGGCCTCAAGCCGCTCTAGCCAATCCTTCCCCGGATATGGCCTCGAGCCCCCTAGATCTAATCACCTAGAACTAGTCGCCAACACAAAGCGAATTTCCCCCTAAGTCTTACCCAGACCTAGTCGCCAACACGAGGCGAATTAACTAAACGGTTACAAAGAAAGTATGGAATGGAAATAATGAAAAACAATAATAAAACTCCCTATATGAGATCTCTGGAGTCGAGGATGAAGGATCGTTGTAGCATAAGCGAGGTAGAAACGATCGTTCTTCGGATGTAGCGTGACGTAGTCCTCCTCCAGAATTCTCCTTAAGCTTTTTGTGGGAGATCCATCTTCGACAGCATAACCGCACTGGAATTTGTGGCACAAGCAACCTCTCTGGGATGGATAGCCAAAACGAGAAGCAAAGCTCCAATTTATAGAACTTGGAGCTAGCCCCTGCGGTAGCATTCGTGTGGAGCGGTTGCGAAACCGTCGGCGGCGTGGCGCTGTGCACGAACTGGAGATAGCGCCTGGCGGTAGCGATAGCGCTAGCGGTAGCGCTAGCGGTAGCGCTAGCGGTAGCGGTTGCGAAACTGTCGCTGTGCACGAACTAGAGATAGCGTCTGGCGGTAGCGAAAACTGTCGGGAACGAACTTTCGTCGGTCGGAGCTTCAAGTTCGTCGAACGAAAATTTCGTCGAACGGAGCCAAATTCGTCGATCAAAATTTCGTCGAATGCAGCTTCAATTTCGTCGAACGGCTAGCGCCTGGCGGTAGCGTTAGCGCCGGCGGTAGCGCTGCTCCTTTCAAGAGTTTGATTCCATGCTGCCTTCTACCTGTGGAGTATTGCACCTATAGTTCCTGCACACTATAAACACACTACAAACAATATCAAATACGATATGAGATTTGTTATTCTCAAACAAAGGGATGTGACACACATGTCCAACAATCTTCCCCTTTTGATAATAACAAATCCACTTAGCTAGAAATCAACAATAATATTTATAGTAAATGATAAGCAAGATGATAGTGCAACTATAGTATATGATAAGCATGATAATGTGCATACTCCCCCTATCTTAATGCCCCCCTACATAAATGCAATTTATGTGTTACTCCCCCTAAATGATAGATTTCATGAATTAGTCTCCCCTTATTTATCTATATTTCTCATATATATATTTCTTCAATTAATCTCCCCCTTTTGGTATTATCAAAAGAAGGTGGGGTGAGAGTAGTAAGGAGACATTTATATATCATGATCGAGCTTTTCGAAATATAAAGAATGATAAAGAGTTTAAGCATATCATATATAAGAGATTTCAAATATAAAGATAAGAGTTGTAAGCAAGCGGAAGAAAATATCTTTTTGTAAGCATGAAAAGCATAAGTAGAAATATGAGCTTTAGTTCAAAATTGAAAGATGTTTTAACCTTTTAGAAATCTCAAATTTTTTCATAAAGATACCAAGCATGAATTGAACATATCAAAGAGAGATTATACTACAATGTTACTTAATTCTAAGTTCAAGAAATACCAAAACATTGTAGAGATCATGCTAGGTTTATCTAGTGCATTTTTATATAAAGAGTAGTATAAATAAAGCATTAGAATTCAATACTCATGAGAAGAAGTGTTATGAAAGATAATGATGTGCACATAAGTGTATTTTGGGCAACGTTAACAATGGATTTAAATCATCAAAATACAAGACATATGTAAAGTAAAGTGCACAATAAAACACAAGTAAATTACTTTCACACACTTTTAATGCACATAATTTTTTTTTAACAGTGGTGTAATAATCAAAGTTTGCACAAGACACTTTACTATTCTTTCCAAGGTGCTCAACCTCACAATGCTTATAAAGACTTATCAGGAGGTTCAAATAGTGCTTGGTGGAGTTATATTTGTCTACATATATAATTTTTTGTTCACATTTGTGAGACAACATTCTCCGAATACACTTGTTTTGCAAACCCAATTTTTAACTTAACCACTTTTCTAAATTTCATAAGTGCAATTCAAATGTAGTGTAGGCAATAAATTTATGCAAGTTTTAATTCATTGCACAAATACAATACACAAGCAAGCATTTTTAGATTTAGACACACATGTTGATTACCAAAATAAGTGAGTGAAAGGTATCATTATCAATCATAATACATTTACTCATACTTAGAGGCATGCTAAGCTTGGTTCTACACATATTTTTCAATACAATTGATGCACTTTAAATAGATATATCAAAGCATGATAAGCAAAACAATGTTTATAGTAACTTGAAAGAATATGTTTTAACATTGTAAATAATTCTAAATAATAGAATTCATACATGTTTGATATTAGCAATAAAGATTATACAGTTTTTTTTGTTGTTTTATCATTTTTAATGAGAAAAAGAAAACAGAAAATCACAAAAACATATTTTTGTATTTTTGAATTTTGAACTTTTATAGTTGATTTTTCATAGAATGAATAAAACACAAATAACAAAAACATATTTTTGTATTTTTGAATTTTGAATTTTTGTAGTTGATTTTTCATAAAGTGAATAAAATTAAAATACCAAATGTAAGAAATACAAAAACAAAGTAGTACATATAGACTAAAATATTTTTAATGATTTTTAGAAATTTTAAAACCCAGAAAAATCAGACACTCACGCTAGCGCTGGCGCTATCGCTAGCGCTGGAAACAGTACACTATTTTTTGAGAATTTTAAAAATCTGATTTTTGATATTTATTAAGTGTCCTTAAAGTAGTTTCATGCTGAAATTTCATAATTTTTGGAGATCTCTAGGTGGATCAAATTTGCATGAAACTGTGGCTTTTCAAATTCTTGTGTTTTACAAAACCATTTAGACATGAAGATATAAACTATGAAGACACAAGAGGACATTTTTTATTAAACAACCCAAAATATGCATGATTTAAGTGATAAGTAAATAAAATGATCATGTAAAGAGTAATATATGTAAGTCCTAAGATTAAAAACTATCCCGACTAAATGTTTACACCCTAGCCCCGTACTAAGTGACGGATGGGCATGAGGAGCTGCACACATGCCGTAGGTTGGGGTGTTAGTCCCATATGCACACACTAGAGAACACTCAACCTTGCACTCTTTCCCCTCAGTGTCTCACAAGGCCCCACTGGAACCCTCCCCGGTTAAGGACAAGACATGTCTTAGAGGTTAGGTCTCTAATGCATCCAATCTTACGCCCCCGCTATTGTGAGATGTGAAGTCAAAGGTGAATAATCTTTGGACAACCTAAGCTTTTAAACTATGGGTTGATTTATAAACTATGAGTTTTGTTTAATGTGATGAGTTATAAAGCCGCATAGTTTTTCTACTATTATGAGATGACGATATGAGATTACTAGCACAATTACTAATATTCAATATGTGATAATGCTAGTATGATGAGTTTTGGGTTTAATGTCATGTCATAAGATTAATATTAATATTGCATGTATTCCAAAATAGAATTTCAAATTATAGATCTAGAATGGAGTGATGATTTAGTTTGATTTATACTTTCATTACAAAGTTGATTCTAGAGTTTACAAATATGAGAGATACATGCAATCACTAGCAAAGCAAATCAATACATCAAATAATGTAAAGAAAAAACAATATTCATATTTGTATCATAAGATTCATAATTCCTAGGTGATATTCTTGTTTTGAGATTTTTCTTGATAGAACATGAATTATGATTTATGATTATAGAGATTTTGCATATAATAAATGTTAGATCATCATGATGTATGTAAATTCTAGTTCTTCTAAACTTATGACAATATGATTTGGAGATTTTCTTTTGAATGAGTATGTTTGACTTGTAAGGCTAGGAAATGATGATCATGTAATCATATTAAAGACAAAGATCACATATAGAATGTTTTGAAATTTATAATAAAATTTGCATTCAATAATTGAATCTATTGATCTTTGGTTTTGCATGATAATATATGATTTATGATATAATATTTATATATATATATATATATATATTCTAATGATTAATCCATAAACTATGTGTTTGTTGGAATTTTAGTATTCTATATAATTTCAAATCACATAGTTATCATCAAATTTAAATAACATTGTAAGTGTTATACCTAGCATATAAATTTAAGCACAAATTAAGAAGTGATGCTAGAATGATACGTTTGAATGCAATGTTATTACATAGAATTAATGGAGATAATGTTGCATGTAACATGAGAAGTTTACAAATTAATTTTCTTTAGACCTATAATGAAATGATTAAACTTTTGATTTGATCTTAATGATATAAGATGATTCTAAGGTCTAAATTACATGCAAACAATGGTGACACACATCACACATAATATCTAAATTAATATATGAAACAATTATACATAGGATATCATGTGATGAAAAATCCATAAACACAGAAATTTCCGAATCAAGTGAACTAAGATAGCATTTAAAAACAGAGTTGAAATTGAGCAAATTGACAACACCAAACAAACTTAAATGGGCAAGTTTAGTTTGCCGATAGATGGAGATTTCTGTGCTCTTTCCGAAAAGATATTAAACGCGAAAATCGTATGAGCGAATCAAAAGATATGGCTATTTGAAGTTTTGATCAAAAACTCGATTTTTGAAAGATTAAGCATGCGTTTAGATGAATTTTTGTTTTCGATTTTATTTGATAATATTTTTCATTATAATGGCTATCAAATGCAACAAATAGAAAAATAATCAAAACGTTGCGCATTTTAATTTTTAGCTTAAGCCCTTTAATAAACCATTTAAATCCATAAATTTTTTTTTAAATAATTTCATTAGACTTGAAAATAATTTTATATTCAAATGATAATGTTAATTCAAGACATTGATGGGCAAAGGATTTAAAAGGATATATTTAAACAATTTAAGATGAGAGATAGATCACTTTGAAAAATATATGACTTAATGTTCAATTTTAATTCAAATTTGATTTGATAAACATTAGGCTTAATATATGAAAGTCATATTTCATGATATATAAAGTGATCATAACATGTTTGTTTTTAAAAACAATATAAAATAAACAAAAGAAAAGAGACAATAAACATATCATGAAGTAGAGTAGTGATATTTCATTTTTATTTGTTTCTACTTCATGCAAATGATAGGATACTAATGAATAAGAGATTTAGGTATCCAAAGTTGACCATGTGTAATGGTTCCTTTGGGCACCCAAACATGACATGACGACCTTTTAGGAGACAAGGGTAAATGGGTCTTTTCTATTAAAGTTGATGTATCATTTTTCTTTAAGGGTCTCCATTCATACCTTGGTAGGTTATATTTTAAATTCATATTATGATTATATGACATCTTTATATGATTATATTTGTTTGAAAAATAATTCATTTGTGATTTATGTTTATTCAAATTATTTTTAAAAATAGATTGATGTTGATAATCATAATGATTTTCATTATATGGATTCTTTGAAATTTTATAAGAGTGATTGTCTTTCATTATAAGTGATTGTTGAAAGAGTGAGTTACAATATGTTTTAAAAGATTGATTATAATTTTGATGATTTCCATTTCCACTCTTTCTTATAGACATACTCTTAGGATAATATTTTGAATTTTGATTTTCATGAAAAGGAGTTTTTAAATATGAGTCATGATTGAAAATATATTGAGACCTATAATAGTGACTCTTAAGAATTTTGTGAGGATCATAATTCTTTTTGAAACTAAACTCCTTTTGATTTAATGTGTAAAAATGGTCATTTTTAGAAATGATTTTGTAAGTTAATTTATCCTTGTTATTCAAAATCTTATGATGAAATTCATTACATGACATTTGAAATTTTTCAACAAAAGATTTTAATTGTATTAACTTATAAGTTAAAGCATCATTTTCAACTATCAATTTTCCATTATGCCTTTTAGAAATTAAGAGCCCTTTTTCAATTTCCTTGAATTTTTCTTTAAATAAATTGCAATCAAAACAAGGAGTAGAAATTGTAACTAAAGAGCATGAAATAGAATTTAACACATCAATATTTGTTTCTACTTTATCGTTTGCTTTTAAAGATTTATTTTCTAAACGTAATTTGGAATTAGTAAATTTTAACTTTAAAATTTTACGTTTAGCAAATTTAAGCATACGAGATTTAGAAATGGAATTTGTTACAAAAAGAGAAGTTTTTGATTTTCTTACATTGCTATGGTTTCCGTCTTCTCTTTTGCTTGATGTGTTGCCAACAAATGAGTCCAACATTGTGACGTTGTATTTTTCTTCCTCCAAGCATGAGTCCTCATCAATTTCTTCTCTTGGATCCATAAGGAATTCCACGTCGATTTCTTTATTAGATTTATCTTCCTCCAAGAAAGAGTCCTTGTCGATTTCTTCTCTTGGATCCATAAGGAATTCCTCTTGTTCATCATCTGTAGAAGGAAAACTATAAGTATTCTCAAGAAATTTCCAAACTTCATAAGCAGTAGGAAGTGTATAAATAAGTTTGAAAATATTTTGATCTAATGCACAATATAGACTATTCATAGATTTGGCATTTAAAGACATTTCATTTTTATTTAAAATACTTGGGGGCATTTTAATTGTAATATTCCATACTTTATGTAAGAACCCCCTTTTTCAAACTAAGGGGATCCTTATGCCCAGGGCGAGCTTTCCCCCAAGAGGTTCGTGTGCCCGAAGAGGTTTTACCCTCTTACCTGACCCATGACCCAATTGGCGGAACGTTCGCCCTGTAAGGCTATTGCATCATGACAGAAAAACATTCGCAGAGTATAAAATTTTCGGAAGCAAAACATCACAGAACATCCCAACATGATATATGATAAAACATAAATGAAAACCCGCGAAGGGGTACATAAAGTCTCGAAGCAACAACCAACATAGTCAAAAGACGACAAAATGTCTAATCAAAGTGATCTCTCATCCTCTCCTCTCTCAAAATAATGCCCTCACGTCCGCATAAATCGTCCTGGCTGGCTCATGGAACTCCTCGTCATCACGGGCACGTCTACGCTCGTCCATCCGCTCTCGCTCCGTCGGTAGGTGCATCGGTTCCTAAAATGATAACGTACAAAGTACGTTAGCCACGACGGACCAAGTAAATCTCACGCTCCTCCCCAGCCCCCTAATGGGCACCAAGGTGAACACCTGCATGGGGAGTTAGCACAATAGCCGAAGCAAATATGTATCCATCGGGGTTATATAAATAAAGTAGTAACTCGAAACAATTCAAGAAAGGGAAAACAAGTAAAGTAGTAAAATCACCCGACATCGTATAACCCTTCATAACGGTGGTTATACGATGTCGGACCAAGGTGAGAGTACAAGTAATGTAACATATGATATAGTGTGTGTTGACGCCAGGAAAATCCTGACCTCAAGATTCGGACCGATGCAGCCGGAGGCTACTCGCCCAGCAGCCCGACGAGATGGCTTGGCTGGCAACGACGAAGAAGCTAGAAGAGCAACAAACAGGACCCCAGGTGCTGCGGCAGGGAGGTCCCACCACGTACCCAGAAGCTCGAGAGAGTCTTCCCCTCCAAAACCAAAGTGGCCGAGCTTGGTACAGGGAAGGCACCGACTTGGCTGAAAGCAAGGGTGACGGGCTCGAGAGTTCGGGAATCGGGGTCCAAAAGCTCAAGTCCAGGTGCCAATCCATGTACCCATGGGGTCCTATTTATAGGAAAACCAAGGGGTAGGGGGGGTTTTTATAGCCCAGCCCCCAACCCGGCGACTATGGGTTACTCGGCGAGTATCATGTCATAGTCGCCCATTTGGCGAGTATTGGGTGCTGCTCGCACACGCTGGGCCAATATGCGCCAGGTCTTCTGTTCCATACTCGCCAGCCTGGCGAGTATTGCCTACATACTCGCCGAGGTCTTCCATACTTCTGCCTTGAACTGCCGAGCTCTGTGTTGACCTCTTTGACCTTGACTTCTGCCTACGTGGCCCTGGGGGGGGGTCTACCCTCGGAGAATGAGGGTTGTACACAATCCCCGCTCTTTGCGAGTAACGTAGTTGCTCGGAAAGAATCATCCAACCTTCATTCGACGAGCTGTCTTTCTGGCGAGTATATGGTCTGTACTCGCCTTCTTGCTGGCCGACGATCGATCTCTATAAATAGAGGGGCAGGGGTCTCTGATGGCACGTCTTTTCTGAACTCGCTCAAGATGGCGCGCGACTATGCTGCAGAGGCTAAGGCGGCCATGGCTGGCCTCGTTGGTTTATTTGATGGTCCTACGCTCCTTCCTCGCCCAGATCTCGCATCTGGCGACCTTCCATCTTCCAAGAAGAGGAAGAGGCTCGCCCAGAAGAAGAAGAAGAAGGAGAAGAAAAAGGCCGCCGAGGAAGAGGTCGCCGCCCCTTTGGCCGATCAACACCAGCAGCTGCTGGACGACCTGGGGCTCTCTAATGCGGGTGACTCGCCGGCTGCTGATTCTCCTGCTCAAAATGTCGCTGAGGGGGCGAGCATTCCTGAGTCTACGACCCATAATCCGCCGGAGAATCTCGCTTCTGTGCGAGGTACGAGCACATACTCGCTACTGCCTTTGAACGTCCTCTACTTGGTCCGAGTTTGCTGAATTCCTCTTCTATGCTCGCAGATTCGTCCACCATCGGTGCTCAGGAGGAGCCTTTAGCCGCAGCTCCTCTGAGATCGTCGCCCATGATCTCGCCCAGGGGTGGAGGTCGCTCAGGGCGAGTTCTTCACAGCTCCTCGCTGGAGAAGAGGCCGATGAGTGAGCAACGTGCTCCTTTGGCGGGCATCGTGCTTCCGCCTCCACCGCCACCGCTTCTCGATTCCTCGGGGTTTGCGAGCAGCTCACAGCTGCCCGCAGGTGGGCTTCCGCCACCTCCTTCGTTCCCTCCTTCTGCTACCCTTCAGGGCGATCAGCGCCCTTCGACTTCTACTGCGCCCTCTACTCATCAGGGCGAATCCTCGCGCCGTGGCGGGACTGGGGGCTCTTCGGGCTTCTTCGCTCCCAGAGGGGGAGGGCGACCAGGTGATAATCGCGGTCGGGGGAACGCGCCTCCCAGCCGGGATCCGGCGATCGGGGGCTCTTCGCGGCGAGACGACCATCATCGCAGCACATCTCCTCGCCGGGCAAGGGTCTCTCCTCGCCGTCGTTCACGCAGTCCTAGGCCAGGTATTTGGTCGTTATTTTCAATAGTCGCTACTGTCTTCACTTCGCTTTTTGCTTCGTCATCTAAGTTCTAACACTCTTACCTTTTTTGGCAGCTCGCGCCCATACCCCCATTGGAGCCTTGATCGACGCGGTCGGGCTTCCTTCTCGCGAGTACCAGGAGAGGGCTACTCGCGCAATTCTGGAGCTGGAGTCCAAGCTGGAGCGCCTGGCGATTTGTGAGCCTCATCGCCGCCTGTCCGAGGTTGAATCGCGAGTTGAGCGCCTGGCGAGCTCTGACGCTCATCGTCGTTTGACCGAGCTGGAGGTGCGAGTATCGCGGCTGGAAGAGTTCGATACTCGCCTGGCTGGTGCAGAATCTCGCCTTCATACGGTTGGCGACCTGGAGCGCAGATTGGCGAGGATCGAGCATCGCCAACAGCTGCATCATGACGAGTTGGTGGGGATGCGCGCGAGCATGGGCTCGGTTGGTCGGCTGGCGAGGATCGAAGACCAACTGCGTCAGGGCGAGGACGCGATGTCTCTGGCCTTTGAGCACTTCAAGCGTGCTCGCAGCATGGGCTTCGTTGGGCGACATCCTCAGCCTCCGGATTTTCAAGCGAATCTCCAAGCACCTCCCTAGACGCTGCTTCTTCTCCTATTTTTCTTCTTTCTACGCTATGTCGCCTTTTGGCGAGTAGCTCTGTACTGCTGAACTATTGCCTGATTTGATGTAATATTACTTTGGCGAGTATTAGAAAACTCGTCGTTTACTAAAGTGTTCTGCCTTCTTCTTTCTGTGATGGATTTTATCTTGAGTTTTTCTCTATCTTCTTTTATTTTGGCGAGTAGCTATCTGTTCCTCGCCTTATGCATAGCGAGCTTTTTCCGCGCCTTTCCTTGCAGGTCTTCTCGCTTGGGAGGTCGACTTCTTGCTGACGCGCGTTGCTGAGTTGGCGATTACAACGTAATACTCGCCACCCCCTTATTCCTAATCGCGCCGTCGTGCTCGATACGCCAAGCTACCCGACCACTATAAATAGGGGGGGGTGGGTGAGTCTTAAATACGCTTTTGGCGACCTTCTGAGCTCTCGTGCGAGTATCTTCCGTCTCCCTTTCCTCTTCGTGCTTTCTTGGATACTCGCCTTTCTTCCCTTCCTTCAAAAGATGGCCGATGAGGCGACCATCCGGCGTGCTAATCACGCCCAGAACTTTGCGGCGACCACCTTCAAGAAGTCGATCACGACTGAGAAGGAGTTGGAGGTCGTCAGGGCGAAGTACCTCCCGCCAGGGTACATCGCTAGGCTTCCTCGCCAGGGAGAGCGACTAAATTCCATTCTGGGTGATGGGCGAGTACTCCCTACTCGCCACTTCGAGGTGGGCCTGCGACTACCACTGTGGACGGAGTTCTCTCAGATACTCCGCTACTTTGGGATAGTCCCCGCCCAGATCAACCCTAACGGGGTGGCGATGATCGTGGGCTTCCTCTGCTATTTGCGCGACCAGGGGATCGCCTTCGACCTTTCTGTCTTTCGGCGAGTATTCAACTTCATGGCGACAGGCGAGGGCGTCATCTTCTTCTGCAGCCATGTCTGCACGCTGGTCGGCACCGCGAACAAGAATCATCGCTGGGGAGAGCGATTAGTCGTCATTTCTGGCGACTTTCAAGCGATCCCCGACAAATCCTTCCAGCCACCGGAGAGCGTCTTCGGGACTTCCTTCCTAAGCGAGGGTGGCGTGAAGCTGCTCGAGTCCTTCAAGAATCGCCGTCTTGATGTGGTGCACTGGAGGAGGCGAGTAGATGAGCTCGCCGAGGTTTTCGTAGGCGAAGGTAATCTACTGTGCGAGTATTCGCAATACTCGTTCTTCGTCTTCCACTTGGCGACTAACTGGATTTATCACTTCTCTTCCTGCAGCAGTCCACGTCCTGCCGCGCGAGCTTCTTCCTGCGGTGGTGAAGACGACTACTTCCACCCAGGGAGGCACAGGGACCTCTGCTCGCGGGGATGGGGCCTACTCGCCCATCGACTTGTCGCCGGGAGGTGATGAGACCCTGGTCGGCGGCGAAGGCTCCAGGCTGTCGAAGAAGCGGAAGGAGAGGGGCGAGCCCTCCGAGCCCTCGAGGAAGAAGAAGGAGGTCGCTCACCGGGACCTTGGCAAGAAGGCGGACCCTTCTGAGGCCGGCGAGCCCTATACCCACCCAAACTTCAACTTGGGTGTTCGTGGCGAGGATGCCTATGGACGCCGCCTAGTCGCCTGGTCGGAGGGCGACCATGTGGTGTCCCTGAGCTCCAACCTCCCGCCCTGGTCAGAGGACTGGGAGGATCAAGGCGAGGCTTTTGACGTGCTCCACGCCGTCTATGGTCGCGAGGACGCGGAGAGGCTGCGGGAGGAATCCTCCGAGTATCTGGCGCACCAAACCTCGCGATCCCTGCTGCGATCTGCCGAGCTGGCTCATTCGACGGCGAGGAGGTTGCTGGAGTACGAGGAGACCATCCGGATCAGTACAAAGAAAATGATCGCCATGGGGCTCAAGGCGAAGGAGCATGAGGTACTCGCTTCTCTTTGATACTCGCCTCCGGGATAGTCGCTTCTTTGCCGAATAACTTACTGATTTTGCGTCTTCTTGCTTTTGAAGGTCGCCGAGATGGAGATGGCGACAAAGATGTCCCAGCTGGAGAAAGAGCTGGATGACACTCGGCTGGCTTTGGAGGCCGCCCAAGTTCGCATCGCTGAGCTGGAAACTCGGCCTGCCGAGCAACAGCCAGCGGTGGCGGGCCCCTCCAGGATCGGCAAGCAGATCCGGATGCATGGCGACGACATGCCACGAGTTCGCCGAGAGATCGCACGAGCTACGGGGACCGTCATCCTGAGTCAACTGAAGGCGGATGATCTCCTGAAGCCGGCTGCAATGGAGTTGAGGGTGGAGGACATCATCCCGGCGTTGCTCGCCCAGGAGTCCACCTCCCCCTTGCGAGCATCGTCGCCGCCTTCCAGTGGTGCCGAGGATGATGATGTTGATGACGAGGATGACGAAGATGATGACGACGAGCCAGATGTGGATATTAGTGGCGAGGATGACGCCTAGTCGCCTGGGCTCCCTTTTTGCTCGCCCGGCGACCTTTTGTAAACACTTTGAAGATTCTTTTGTAATATTCATCAAATATTTACATATGAAAAGGACAAAGTTTTTGCTCGCCTGTCTCCTTGGTGCTTGCTTCTTTTTCTGAATGTCGCTTAGGCTCCTAGGCTCGAAGCGAGATTGAGTGCTCGCTAGGCTCTTAGGATTACGGCGAGGTTGTGTGTACCTCCATACTCGTACTTATATGCTCGCTCCTCCATGCTCGCACATGTATACTCGCTCCTCCATGCTCGCACATGTATACTCGCCTAGGTACTCGCACATGCAGGCTCGCCTTCTGCAATGCTTCCCTTGAGGGAGTTGAACTGTGGAGGTTACTCAGAGGGTTTAGAGGGACACGTGCTCTCAAGGTCTTGCCTGGTACCTGGTGAAGAGTTAACAATAATGAATTTTTTAGGGAAAAGAGATAGGGAACGGCAGTTGGGGAGGCCTGGAGGGACACATCTTCCCGAGGCCTTCATCCTACTTGGATGCCGGAAGATCTCCTTTCTTTTAGTTGTTCAAATCGGTCCTGTCCTTTTCATCGTTGGAACGTCGGCTTCCAGGCTTTCCCCTGGCAATCTCTTCAGTCGGACGAGAAATGCAGTCGGTGGGAACCGCGACCAACATGCAAGGGAGGAGCTGATCTCGGTCGTCATTGCAGAGGCTTGGTCTTAAGGGATCGCACACCCGAGGCACTGTCCCATCATCCGTTCTGAGTTTTTACGAGGGTTAAGCCGGAATATCGTGTTCCAACTCGCGATGGTGATTGTTGATGTAGGACGACGTCAAGCAGGGAGTGGCAGTCGGGGAGATCCAAGGGGACACACCATCCCGAGGCCTCCATCCTACTTGGATGCTGAATGTGGATCGGACCTGCTTCCTGTTGCTCAGGGAGTTTAGCAGGGAGTTAAGCACACTTTAGGCACAATAACTCATATGATCTAACACAGTAACTTTAGAAAATGAAATGCTTTGCTGCGAGCTTTTCAGCTTTCGAGGGTACATGACGCCTTTTTTCAAGGGTCCCCTGAGTTAGTGAAATCGATCATCTCTTCGCCGAATCGGAAGGTCGGCGTCCAGACTTCTTCCCGGTAATCTCTACAGTCGGACGAGAAATGCAGTCGGTGGGAACCGCGGCCAACATGCAAGGGGGGAGCTGATCTCGGCCGTCATTGCAGAGGCTTGGTCTTAAGGGAACGCACACCCGAGGCACTGTCCCATCATCCGTTCTGAGTTTTTACGAGGGTTAAGTCGGAGGCCTGTTTCCCAACCTGGCGTGGAGATTGACTTCACCTGACTTCCTTATTTTGAGGTTTTGTTGATGCGAAGGAAGCTTCCTCGTCCCATGTTTCAGGGCGACGTAAATTTTATTCAAAAGGAATGAATTTACAAGGATGGGATATATACATCTCCCCTTAGGGATAAAACCTTTTTAGGTCATCGCCGTTCCAGGTGCTCCCAAGCAGTTCGCCCTCCTGGTTTTGCAAATGGTACCCTCCTGTCAGGAGCGCCTCCCGGATGATGAAAGGTCCTTCCCAATTCGGATTGAGCTTCCCGACGGCGGCGGACCTTCCTGCTGCGTCCACCTTCTTCAGGACTAGGTCACCTGCTTGGAAGTGTTTGAGGCGGACATTTTTGTCAAAATGTTTCGCCATTCGGCGCTTGATTTCCTCTTGCCTGACTGAAGCTAAATCTCGGAGTTCCTCGATGTAGTCGAGAGATAGCTTCTGAACCTCTTCGTTCTCTAGTCGCCATTCTTCGGTTCCGTCTTCCGCGGCTACCACCCTTGGGCTTCTGACTTCGAACTCTACTGGGATGAGAGCTTCCGACCCGTGAGAGAGTTTGAACGGTGTTTCCCCTGTGGCTGAGCTAGGAGTGGTCCTCAAAGCCCACAGGACCGAGGGGAGCTGGTCTGCCCAGTTACCTCTTAGGTTCTCCACCTTCTTCTTCAGTAGGTTGATGATCAGCTTGTTGGCGGCCTCTACCTGGCCATTGCTCCTTGGGTGATGTACGGAGGCGAATCGAAGATCAGTTCCTAGCTGCCTGCAAAAATCTTCTAGCTCCAAGCTGGCAAACTGGGGACCGTTGTCGGTGATGATGGCGAGAGGGATCCCGAATCTGCAGACGATCTCTCCCCAGATGAAGTTCTTCACGACTTGAGAGGTGGTCTTGGCCAAAGCTTTGGCTTCGATCCATTTGGAGAAGTAGTCGATCATGACGAGAACGAACTTTCTCTGACCGCTTGCTTGAGGGAAAGGGCCGATCAGGTCCATCCCCCAGATGGCGAACGGCCATGGGGAGATGATCGATCGGAGCTGCTGGGCTGGCTGCAACTGAAGGGGGGCGAAGAGCTGGCACTTTTGGCACTTTTTTGAGAAGACCTCAGCATCCTTTCGGATAGTAGGCCAGAAGTAACCATGCCTCAAGACCCTCTGCTCCAAAGTGCGAGTCCCAGAATGACTTCCACACTCTCCCGAGTGGATCTCTTCCAATACTCGGGGTACTTCGTCTTCAGAAACGCATCTGGCCAGGGGACCCGAGATGGTTTTACGGTACAGCTCTCCATCTTGCAGGAGGTAGTATGCCGCCTTGTACCGAAACCTTCTTTGATCCCTTTCGTCTGCTGGGAGCTGACCGCTGGCCAGGAATGCCACAAAGGAATCCATCCACGAGGGGCGTTGCTCGATCTCCATCATCTCTCCCTCCTCAATGGACGGGTGGAATAATTCGGTGATAGTTCCTCCGGCCCTCGGCCCATACTTGGCGAGGCGATCTGCTGCCGAGTTCTCCTCTCTTGGCACATGCTCGACGAAGAAGGACTGGAAGCCTCCAATCAGTCCTTTCACTTTTACCAAGTACCTCTGCAGGGTGGTGTCACGCACCTCGAACTCTCCTCGGATTTGCGACGCGACCACCATTGAGTCCGTGAAAGCCCGGACATCACGGATCCCCAGCTCCTTGGCAAGGCGCAAGCCTGCCACTATGGCCTCGTACTCTGCCTGGTTGTTTGTGACGGGGAAGAGGATCTCGACGGCTTGCTCGATCCTTGTTCCCTGTGGGCTGACGAGCACGATGCCCACCCCCACAGAACTTTTGCCCGAAGCTCCATCAACAAACATCTTCCAAGGGATTGGGTTGAGCACCTCTTCTCCGGGTTCCGCTTCCACCGAGAAGTCAGCCAGGAAGTCTGCTACTGCCTGAGCCTTGATCGCCACTCGGGGGGAGAAGGAAATGTCGAACTCGCTGAGTTCTACCGACCATTTCGCCAACCTCCCCGAATGCTCCACTCCCTCCAGGATATTGCGGAGAGGATGATCAGTTACCACTCGGATGGAGTGAGCCTGAAAATAAGGCCGGAGCTTCCGCGCCGACACCACCAAGGCGAAGGCAAGCTTCTCCAGGATTGGATACTTTAGTTCCGCCTTCTTCAGCACCCGGCTGACATAGTAGATGGGTAGCTGCTTCCTCCCCTCTTCTCGGACCAAGATGGAGCTAACTGCCTCTGCTCCCACTCCCAGGTAGATGAGCAGGTCTTCGCCTTCCTTCGGGCTCTGAAGGAGAGGTGTCTGAGTCAATTGCTCCTTCAACCTTCCGAATGCTATCTCGCATCCCTCGGTCCATTCGAAGCTTTCTGTTTTGCGGAGCGTCTTGAAGAACGGAGAGCACTTCTCTCCGGCTTTTGAGAGGAAGCGGCTAAGTCCCGCCAGCCTTCCTGTCAACCTTTGGACTTCCTTCATCGTCTTCGGGGACGGCATTTCTAGGATCGCCTTAACCTTGTCGGGGTTAGGCTCTACTCCCATCGGGGTTAGGAGATGTCCCAGGAACTTTCCCTTTCCTGTTCCGAAGACGCACTTCGTCGGATTGAGCCTCATCTTGAACCTCCTCAACGTTTCAAAGGTCTCCACCAGATCGGCTATGTGTTCCTGGACGTTCTTGCTTTTGATCAAGAGGTCGTCCACGTACACTTCCAGGTTCCTCCCCTTTTGCCCCTTGAAGATGTGGTCCATCATCCGCTGGTAGGTGGCTCCCGCATTCTTCAAACCGAAGGGCATCATCCTGTAGCTGTAGCAGCCGTCGTCGGTGATGAAGGAGACATCGCGGCAATCAGGGGGATGCATCCGGATCTGGTGATATCCTGAAAACGCATCAAGGAAACTCATCACAGAAAAACCGACGGCTGAATCAACCAGCGCGTCGATTCGAGGCAAGGGATAACAATCCTTCGGGCAGCTTTTATTCATTAAGGAAAAATCCACACACATTCTCCAGCCTCCCCCCGCCTTTGTCACCATTACAACATTAGAGACCCAGCCTGGGTACTGGATCTCCGACACAAAACCTGCATCTAGCAGTTTTTTAACCTCCTCCCTAATTGGCTTGGCGAGGATGGTGGCGGTTCTTCTCTTCTTTTGGCGGACGGGCTGGACAGAGGGATCCAGGTTGAGGCGATGACACGCAACCTCAGGGTCGACTCCTGGCATCTCGGCGGCACTCCAAGCGAAGATGTCGACGTTTTTTTTTGCAGACACGCCGCCATCTCGATCTTCTCCTCGGTCTTCAGCGACCCGCCAATCTTCAGCAACCCAGGCACTCCTGCTGCGGAGAGTACCTCGATTTCTTCCACTTCCTCTGCCACCTCCAGCCTGGCCGGGCTCTCCAACACTCTCCCGAACTCCTCCGCGTCAGCCATCCAGCTGATGGTACTGACGGCGGTAAGATAGCATTCCCTGGCGGCTCTTGGATCGCTCCTGATCCTCACCTGGACGTCTCCTTTACAGTACTTCAAGCACTGATGGTAGGAGGATGGGACGGCCTTGAAGGTGTTGAGAATCGGCCTCCCAAAGATGGCTCTGTAGCAGCTCGGGGCGTCGACGATGATGAATCGACAGTTGATGGAGGTGCCACCGAGTGTTACCAGGAGATCTGCTCCTCCTTCCACTTCCTTCTTCTCTCCGGAGAAGCCGAAGAGGGGACCATCAGATGCTCGAACTCTGGCAGCTTCGACTCCCAGTCCGTCAAACGTCCCCTTAAAGATGACGTTTACAGAGCTACCGTTGTCGATCAGAATTCGATCAACGGTGAAGTCCTCCATTGCGGCCTGAATCACGAGGGCATCATGGAAGGGATTCTCGTTCCCTAGCATGTCCTCCTCGGAAAAAGTAATCTCCTCCATCGGGGGTGGTGCTTGCGAGGTCGAGGCGACACTCCTGCGGTAGATCTGATGAAGGCTCCCCTTGCGGGAAGCCTCCAGCCCTGCTCCCCCATGGATTACTCCAACTCGGCCTCCCTGGCCCAGGTCTCCCCGGCCTCCCTGGTCGACCCGATCCTCGTTCCTCCTGCGAACGACTGCGGCCTGCCCTGCCTGTGGCTCGGCAGGGGCCTCTATCCTCCTCTGCTCTCCTCCAGCCTCTCCTGCTGCCAACCTCCTCCGGGCTTCCCAAAAGTCTGGGCAGGCAGCCATGGCATGTCCCCCCACCTGGTGGAAGTCGCAGTAGAGAGGAACCTCTTCTGCTTGACGCCTCCTAGGCTTCGGCTTCTTCCTTCCTTGACGGCGGCCTCGCCCGGCTACCGCCATTGCTTCATCTCTCCTCCTCTCCTGACGCCTCTCTAGTTGGCGAAAGGGCCTTCTTTCTGGGGATCTCCCTCTTTGGTCTTGACGCTGGTGCCGTCCAGCCGGCCTCCAAGGTGGCCGGTTGACGGGGACCTGGTAGCGTCTTCCCTCCTCCTGACGCTCAGGGGACTCGACGGGCCTTCTCTCCACGATCCTCCCGGTTTCCTTCCTCCTGAGCTCCTCCTTTTTCTCCTCTTGTCGCTCCGGCCACTTCCTTCCCTCCCTTCGGGGCTCCTCTCTCTTCCTTTTCTCAGGGATCCCATCCCTCTCTCCACGGTCACCTCTGGTCACCCGTGCCAACCTTGCCAAGAAGTCAGGATTGGAGGCTTCTCCCCGGACAAATTTATTGGCCCTCTGAATGAGGTTGTCGTAGGAGTAGGGAGGATTCTCACTGAGTTCCAACTTGAAGAGGCCTTGACTGATGCCGAATGTCAGGGCCAGCAACAGGATGTTGCTATCTACCTCCTGGATTTGCAGAACCTCCTCCTGGAAACGCTCGATGTAAGGGCCCAAGGCCTCATCCGGCCCTTGCACGAGGTAGAACAGGGCCGTGGCCTCCTTCTTTAGCTTCCGTGCCGTGTCGAACCGGGTCGTCAGCCCACGACACAGGTCTTCGAAGCAGTAGATTGAGCCTGCGGGCAACTGATGGAACCAGTCCCAGGCCTTTGCGCGGAAGGTAATGGCAAACAACCTGCACTTGAAGGCGTCCGACATGGTTCGGATAGAGACTATATCCTCGAACCATTGGATGTGCCTGACGGGGTCCTCCTTCCCTGAATAGTAGTTCAAGGCAGGGTCCCTGAACCCCTCTGGCACTGGCGCGGCGAGAATCTCCTCGCAGAAGGGGCTCCTCCCTCCTGCCCGGCGACGATCCTCAACCTGGCGAGTATCACCTCCATACTCGCCATATGGGCGAGTATCCGGGTACCTCCCCTGCTCGCACGGCTCGCGGAAGCGAATACCTTGCGAGGTTGGCTGGTAGAATTGCGACCTCCTTGGTCGCTCGGTTTCATCTTCCATGTGCTCCTTTCCTGCTCGCCGAGGAGGACTCCCTCCCTCGGACGGAACTGGGCGATGCGGCGAGGTCGCAGTGACCTCGGCGCGCGGCTGAAGCGCTGCTCGCATGGCTCCCTCCATGCGCTGCGCGAAGGCTTCGAAAACCTCCAGCGTCACGAACCTGCCAGCTCCCGTCGAGTTGCCGACCTCCTCCTCATGGTCGCCACCTACGACCATCTCGCCTTCTTGCCGAACTTTCTTCCAACGACTACGGTCCACGCTCACCGCACCAAAGTGTTGACGCCAGGAAAATCCTGACCTCAAGATTCGGACCGATGCAGCCGGAGGCTACTCGCCCAGCAGCCCGACGAGATGGCTTGGCTGGCAACGACGAAGAAGCTAGAAGAGCAACAAACAGGACCCCAGGTGCTGCGGCAGGGAGGTCCCACCACGTACCCAGAAGCTCGAGAGAGTCTTCCCCTCCAAAACCAAAGTGGCCGAGCTTGGTACAGGGAAGGCACCGACTTGGCTGAAAGCAAGGGTGACGGGCTCGAGAGTTCGGGAATCGGGGTCCAAAAGCTCAAGTCCAGGTGCCAATCCATGTACCCCTGGGGTCCTATTTATAGGAAAACCAAGGGGTAGGGGGGGTTTTTATAGCCCAGCCCCCAACCCGGCGACTATGGGTTACTCGGCGAGTATCATGCCATAGTCGCCCATCTGGCGAGTATTGGGTGCTGCTCGCACACGCTGGGCCAATATGCGCCAGGTCTTCTGTTCCATACTCGCCAGCCTGGCGAGTATTGCCTACATACTCGCCGAGGTCTTCCATACTTCTGCCTTGAACTGCCGAGCTCTGTGTTGACCTCTTTGACCTTGACTTCTGCCTACGTGGCCCTGGGGGGGGGGGGGGGGGGGGGTCTACCCTCGGAGAATGAGGGTTGTACAGTGTGCATGTATGATTATCCTCCCTGTCACTCGAATGATGTGTCTCAATCACTTTCCCCTATGTCGACATAGTGACCTGTTAAGAGAAGGAGCTCACTTCCCAGGCCTCACCGCCGTGGCCAGACGGTGACAGTGGGTCGGTCGTTCCCACTTCTAGGTTATGGATATACCCCAACTTCCTAGGCCCTCGTACCTCTATGAAGGACAGGTACTCTCGGTGGGAACACATCCTCACCTCGTGCGGAGATCCTCTCGGCACATAACCAAATAGGTGTGAGACGGACCTGTGTGGAAGGGGTAGCTAGCCCCCGGCCCTCTTCACCACCAAAACAAAAGAGTTCGTCGTCACAACTTCTCCCATAGTGTATATTATGGGGAAGCCGACGAACTCGCCACATCGGTAACCATGCACCCTCCCATGCCCTCATGCACAAGGTGATAAATGAAGTAGTATAAATATCAATATTCAAAACTTGAGAATTTAATTTATGATTGCACTTTTAGGGTCAAAATTAAATTGCTTGGAGGCTGTAAATCAGAAAGAACAAAACATGAAAGTTGTAGTACAACTACTTATCTACCATATCGTGTCTCACAAGCTTTTCCTAAAACAGAGCCTAAGGTCTCCAAAACAGAGGTTGAAGTTTATATAAAATAACAGTTTCCTGGGCAAAACAGATTTTCTGAATTTTGGTTGCACTTTTAGGGCTAAGTTAAAATTACCTAGAGGCTGTAAATTTAAAAGTACAAAGCATGAAAGATGTAGTATAAATATTTATCTACCATGTCATGTCTCACAAGCTTTTCCCAAAACAGAGCCTAAGGTCTCCAAAACAGAGGTTGAAGTTTATATAAAATAACAGTTTCCTGGGCAAAACAGATTTTCTGAATTTTGGTTGCACTTTTAGGGCTAAGTTAAAATTACCTAGAGACTGTAAATTTAAAAGTACAAAACATGAAAGATGTAGTATAAATATTTATCTACCATGTCATGTCTCACAAGCTTTTCCCAAAACAGAGCCTAAGATCTCCAAAACAGAGGTTGAAGTTTATATAAAATAACAGTTTCCTGGGCAAAACAGATTTTCTGAATTTTGGTTGCACTTTTAGGGCTAAGTTAAAATTACCTAGAGGCTGTAAATTTAAAAGTACAAAACATGAAAGATGTAGTATAAATATTTATCTACCATGTCATGTCTCACAAGCTTTTCCCAAAACAGAGCCTAAAGTCTCCAAAACAGAGGTTGAAGTTTATATAAAATAACAGTTTCCTGGGCAAAACAGATTTTCTGAATTTTGGTTGCACTTTTAGGGCTAAGTTAAAATTACCTAGAGGCTGTAAATTTAAAAGTACAAAACATGAAAGATGTAGTATAAATATTTATCTACCATATCATGTCTCACGTAAATTTTCCATATCTGCCTCTAAAGCTATTAAAAACCCATTTTAAAAACAAGTAAATCTTCCAAAACCTGGCAGATTTTCTGCCGAAGGAAATTAATTTTCTGCGCACGGATCTTGGCACAGACCGGTGTAGGGGTGTAAACGAGTCGAGCTCGAGTCGAGCTTGGCAAAAATCCCAAACTCGAGCTCGAGCTCGAGCTAAATATTTCGAGCTCGAGCTCGAGCTCGAGCTCGTCGAGCTCACCCTGCTTGGCTCGAGCTCGAGCTCGAGACCAGTATATTGAGCTCGAGCTCGAGCTTTCGAGCTCGCGAGCTCGAGTCGAGCTCGAGCTGCTCGCGAGCTTTTTGCTCATGAACCCATTTTTATTTTTATTTATATATTTTTTTTAAAAAAAATACCCAAGAAAAAAGCTCACGAGCCGGCTCGCGAACTCATGAACAAGAGTAATCGAGCTCGAGCTCGGCTCGAAATCGAGCTCGAGCTCAACTGGTTCGAGCTCGAGTCGAGCTTTTTTCGAGCCGGCTCATCGAGCTCACGAGCCGGCTCGACTCAACTTGCAGGGCTAGACCGGTGGCTGCATGCGAGCCAAAACAATAAATCCGTGCAGTGGGGAGTGCACCGGATTATTTGTCCGAACAAATATGTATGTGTATTGTACATATTTATGTACATACACATATACGTATAGGTATAAAAATATATATACATTTATGCATATAATTATTTATAAATAAATTTTCATATATATACATATGTGTACACATGTATATCAAAATTTTATATGTTAATATATATTTAGTATAACTATTTATGCATATATATATTTCTGTTAAAATATATAAAAAAAACTATTTAAATATATATATAAAATCTATATATGTATGTTTTAGATTATAGTATATTTGATGTGCCAACAGTTTAGCACATCATGTAATTGCTGTTAATAATTTTTAACAGCTTAGTTTTTAGTGGAGATATTGTTATAATAAAATCTAGTCCTTGATAGAAATAATAAATATCAGTACCACAAAGCTTAGCTATTAGCTCTAACATATCGATAGTGATCATTTTGCTGGCAGTTTGAAATAGCTATTACTTAGCATGTTAGCCAGTTGTTGTTGTGATAAGCCCTTTTTATTATTATTATTGTTATTATTTTTTTTTAAATCTTAAAGATCTAATTTTAAAAATCAATAAATCTATCAATCACTCGTAAACATTCTGCAACATTATCTTTATCGCAAACCATTAGTGTCATGATTAATAAATGTTGAATTATAACATTCTTATAGAATCTGTTATTATTTTATAAACATATATGACATATATATATATATGTGTGTATATATATATATATATATATCAGCCGTAAGTATACATATCAGTCGTAAGGAGGCCCTCCCCACCACCGCCGGTGGGGGTTCTATCTCCGGCCACTACCCCCAGCGGGAGTACCCCCGGGAGGGCCTCCGGTGGGGTGACTGCCGGCGGCCGGCCGCCGCCGGCGGTGGCCGGAAAACAAAAAAAAAATTGAAATATTAAAATTTTCTGTTGGAAAGAGGAGGCCGCCGGAGCGGCTTCCGACGGATCTCCTCGCCTCAAGGGCCTTGAGGAAGGGTCGTGGGGACTCTTCCTCCCCTTCACACGCCCCATGCAAGGCCGAAGCCCGCGGTGGTGGCGGAGATTCGTGGGGGCGGTCCGAAGCTTCCAAGGCCGGGATCGCCGGCTCCGGTGGTCGGAGACGGCGGAGGTCGACGAGAAGAGATCTAAGGGCAAGGAGGAGTCACGAGAACTTACATTCGTGCCGTTTAGGCGAGGGGATCGTCGTGCGGCCATTGTTGGAGGTGGAGTTCGCCGGAGTTGAGGAGGAAGCTCGCCGGAAGGTCACCGGAGTTCGTTTCCTAGCTGGTTAGGAGAGCAAGGTGCAGGGAAAAACTAATTCCTAAGGAGGAGGGGGTTTATATAGGAGTGGGGGTGGTCTTTTTAGGGTTTGAGAGAGGTTTTAAATGAGGAGTAATTACCTCCTCTTAGTAATTCCGCCCCTCCCGCCGGTTCATCCTTCCCAAAGCTTTGGGAATAGGGGAAATAATTTCTCCAGCAGGCATATGGCGTGGGGAGTAATTGGCGGGGGGGGGGGGGGGGGGGGGGGGGGGTTTAAAATCATTTACTAGCATTCAATATTAATACTTAATTACTATCATTTATCACTAATTGATATTTTTAATTGCTCGATGAACTAATTTTTATAACCCATTTATACTTGGTTTTATTGTCCATTATATTCAGAATATTATTATTGGAATGTTCCGGTAGAATTTCGAAGTTGATGGGCATTCATTCGTCACGATTCAGATTATTCTTTTATCTTCGTAATTTAATAGTTATTTAATAACCAAGTATATTATTTGAATAGCAAAATAATAATTTAGAGGTCTCTCTTCTATTCATAGTATAATACGTTATTTTTGACTGTCGGCGAGTCAACGACACCTTCCGTCAATGATTTGCTCAAGTTGGGTGGTTTGGTGTGCGTTTAAACTAATTATGATGGTTTTGAGTTTTACATGATTCAATTGGGCCAATTTGATATGTTTCGAGTATGGTGCACTATTCGTGTGTTATTTGAGTCTACTAAAACCTAATGAGTCAATTCACATACCTACGGGTCTTTGTGTCCGTTTTAATGTTGAAAGTATTTATATAACCCGGTGGGTGAATTTAGGACCTATTGGGTGAATAATACCCAATAGTGTACTAACCTATCATTTGGGTGTTAACCAAGCCCACAAAACCTTAGCGGGTCATATAATCACAATGGGGTCTAGAAATTCAAAATTGGGATGTTACACTTTACTATCCAAAGATTTAAGAAATCTTTCCATAAGAAATTTCCACTCATTATAATTTTTGCCTTCAAATAAAGGTGGTGCTAAAATTTTTTCATTTATAAGAAAGTTCCCCCCACTAGTAGAAGCGAGATCACGAGACGCCATTATTCCCGGTTGTTAAGCCGATTTGGAATAACCTGCTCTGATACCACTTGTTGGATCTTACGACGCCCTTAGAGGGGGGGGGGGGGTGAATAAGGGAATAAAATTCTTTTTATAATTTTTAAGATAATTACTAAGTTGTTTTTGATTAATAGGAAATAAGATGACAAATTAGTAATAACAATTTTGCAATAATGAAATTTTATGCCAATTGAGAGAAATCAAATAAACACAAATATAATCATGATTGCATTATATAAAAAGGGTGTTTACAAAATTTGATTTCAATATCGCTAGAAATCGGAGGCGTACAAAAGTGAATTTCTTTTCCTTTTCTATACCGACTTGTATCCCCACAAACCGGTTGGCTTTAGCCTATGCTTCCCCGGATAAGGCCTCAAGCCGCTCTAGCCAATCCTTCCCCGGATATGGCCTCGAGCCCCCTAGTTCTAATCACCTAGAACTAGTCGCCAACACAAGGCGAATTTCCCCATAAGTCCTACCCAGACCTAGTTGCCAACACAAGGTGTAAGATCCCTTTCCCGCTCCCGGGGCCAAGCGGACCTTATGCCCAGAACCGACGCGTTGCGGTGACTTCCAACACACGGGTTGGGCTACACCACGCAACGTCGACCCTGCCGGCTACGATCATAGTGCGAGCAATAGTAAAAGTGAGTACGAGAGAGAGTACAAACTAAATAAAAGGAGTCCACAAATCACATTCCCAAAATATATCAAAAGCTAATCAAAGCGATACATATATAAGTCCTAGCATGAAAATAGAGAGTACATAAATGAAAGGGCTTAAGTCCGGTACATCATGAAACAAATCTCTCACATCTCACATCCTCTCTACATGCAGAAGCTATCTCATCATCACACATCACTAACACTTAAAATGTAATCCACCTGATGTCTCGTAGCCGCTACCCGTTGCATCGCTGGCTGCTCGGGTCCTGCCCTCGTCTCCTGCGGTGCGTGCGACAGCTCCGTCTCCTCGGAATCCTAGATTGTTTTTCGGCCCCAATGCAAACCGTCAGTCAAAAATGACCGAGCTCGCTAGGTCCCCTCCTCCTCCTGCGACTCCTAGGTACCGCGCGGGAGGAAGAAGCGGGGGATGAGCAAGGAACAAGCAGGTGACAGGGAAAGTAAACTAGTATACACATAAGTGAAAAAAGGGGCTAATCTAAACATGTATAAGCAGGATTATAAAATGAAGATGTACAGCAGTAAATAAACAATAAGTAAAGCAGGTAAAGCGAAGCAGTAAGAACAGTAGCGACAAGTAATCAATCTCGTACCCTAACTTATATGAATGCCCATACAAACTTATAAGTTAGGATTTCCAGTAATTATAACGCATCATATAAAAGAGCCCATACCAATTTATATGATGAGGATCTGCAAGTGCGTATGCTATGCTTATGCTATGAATGATTATGCAATGAACTCACACACACGACTCTGTGCACACAGACCTTTGTAGTTCCCTCTATTTGAGAGGAAGCCAACCTCTCGGGTACCAACCGCTGTGACACACGGTGGTAGCGGACCGGGCTGTCCACTCCTAGGCGGGTATACACTCTACCAGGCCTAGACCGCACGTACGCCTCGACGCTAAACAACCGTGGAGCTTTGCGTACTCTTTGCTGGAGTCCACCAGACTGTGAGCCAAGTGAGAGGTGTCTTCGGGGAACTGTCATCCCGACACGCAGCCAAACTGGCCCCTTAGACCTCTACACACCCGCTAAGTCAACGTACCGCGGTCGGAGTGACGACACTTAGTATTATTGGTCGTGTTTCCTTACTTATTTCTTAGGTTACTTCTTTGGTGATTTAAGGTAAGTCCTGGACTTCCCGCGGTCCACCCGATGAAGGGTTCCCGGCGGTACTAGGGGACGCAATGGGCTCAACCCCACCATCCTCCTCAAGACATTTACTTTAGTTGGTGGTTAACAATCGGTTCACCCTTCCTCGTTTCCTATAGTTAAAATGACTTAGCTCATCTCCCGTCCCACCCAAATGGGTTGAACGTACCTTCATTCCTCCTACGTTGACTCTAGCACAACCGCACAACTAACCCTAGGATTGACCCTCCCTGAATCCTTGTGTGCTATAACTCAATTACTGATTGTATACCACTTCTAAACACTACTTAGTGGTCTGAATTGTCTAAAACTCAAAATTCTATTTTTACTAAACGCAGACCACTAATTTGAACTAACCATCAACCCCATAAGTGAACCCTTCTAAAAAACTCATCACCAAGGTCTCCAGTAATTATCCTAGTCTCCCACTGACCTTAGTAAGGTATATTCCAATTTCCATAATTTTCCATATTAAATTGGTATTTAATATAATTTTAAGTAGTTAAGGCCTTAAGTCACATTACACATGAACTACCCTCAAAATGATTCTACATGCTTCATGAGAATTATCAGTATGATAATATTCCATATCATGGTGGTTCACTGAGTATCATGGCCCTAGGGTGTCATTTGGCCTACTGAATCATCATAATTGTATAATTACCAAAATGCCACTATAATTAGGAAAAATAGTATTTCCCTTCTGAAAACTCTACAAAAATTACCAAGTGTCCATATGGGGACCTATAGTCCCCTGCCAAATTATTGAGTTATTACCATGTGATTTGATATTTTAAATGGTTAAACATCCAAAGGTGGCGATTATCAATTTCTACATGAGGTACAAGAAATATAAATCTAAAAGCTTCCAAACTGTAGTCATGGACACATATTAACATAAAATGACAGATTCCCAAGTATCATAATATTGCCACATGATTTGATATTCTTAATGGATTAAATTCTCAAGTGATGTAAATTTCACTTTCTGCATGAAGTACAAGAAATAGAATTCAACAGGCTTCCAAACATTTATCATGGGCATATATTGACCTAAAACTACAGATTCTCAAGTATCATAATATTTCCACATGATTTGGTATTTTAAATGGATTAAATTCTCAAGCTATGTAAATTTCACTTTCTACATGAAGTACAAGAATTAAAATTCAACAGGCTTCCAAACATTAATCATGGGCATATATTGACCTAAAACAACAGATTCCCATGTATCATAATATTGCCACATGATTTGGTATTTTAAATGAATTAAATTCTCAAGTGATATAAATTTCACTTTCTACATAAAGTACAAGAAATAGAATTCAACAGGCTTTCAAACATTTATCATGGGCATATATTGACCTAAAATTACAGATTCCCAAGTATCATAATATTGCCACATGATTTGGTATTTTAAATGGATTAAATTCGCAAGTGATGTAAATTTCACTTTCTACATGAAGTACAAGAAATAGAATTCAACAGGCTTCCAAACATTTATCATGGGCATATATTGACCTAAAATTACAGATTCCCAAGTATCATAATATTGCCACATGATTTGATATTTTAAAAAGATTAAATTCCCTTAAGCTAACAATCACTTAAAACTTTCTATACAAGGAATAATGCTTTCATATCTCATAACAAAATTACCATAGCCTTATTTCAGCATAGTACATCCCCTGATAGTATATCAAAGTCATACAAGGTCATAAGACCTTGCATTTTATTTTATTAAAGAAAAGGTGGCAATTTCAATTATTAGGGCAAAAGTACCTATGTGCTTCTAACAAGTCTCATGATGATCCTCCTAGCCCTATAACACTATTCCCTACTTAGGGATGAAGTTTGGTTGTCTAAATATGTGTTTAGGTCCTAGTTGCTTCATTAAGGCCCAAAAAGGCAATTAAGTAATTTTAGAGGTATGGGCTAGGGCCTTTGGTCTCCATTGCTCCAATCACCCCTTGATGATGAGCAAGACCCTACACAATCCCTAAGCCCCATTACCACTGGATTTGGATAAGCCCTTATGGCTAAGCTCCAAAATCCACAAGCCAACAAGGCTAAGTGGCTTCCAAACCTAGGGCATCAAAATGTCCTTTGGGGGTTCACCATTAAGATGAAATCCAATTGTCCTCAAATTTGAAACAGAGGCTACTCATATACATATCTACATGCCACCAAAAGGTTGGGGCAATTAGGGGTGGTTTACACCCTCTAATTATTCTTAGGTTAGTTTCCTAAATTATGATCAAAACTATAACAACAAGTGCCTTAAACACACCACTATTTGGGCACAGGGTAGACCTAGGGTGGGCACTGATGTGGCCAAAATTTCAGCCCCATAGGCCCACTCATTCAAAAGTTATTAAGGTTTTGGTGGGCTAACCCCACCTAGGACCAGCCCTAGGAAAAAGGCTCCTCTGGGGTCTACTGACCTCCAAATGCCAAAATCTTAGTTTCTAATAAAACTAGACAGGTAGGGATACAATAGTGTGTCTCACACCATTTTCATGATTTGGCCATTAAGGGCCTCAATTTGGCTCCTTAAGCTAAGTGAAATTCCTGGCCCAACATACACAAACCCTTAAGCCATCCTCACTCCAGAGAGGGTTCACCCACAAGGAGTGATCCAATGGACCCAATATTTTTAACAGTGTGTGGACATAGCCTAAACTTCACCCCACCCTAATATGGGGGCCCCACAAGGGGGTTTGGCCACCTAATTATCATAAATTTCAATTTCAATGTTTGGACAAAAACTATAGAAAAATGTGCCCCAAAAATTCTGATTTTTGGGCACAAGGTAGGTCAGGGATAGTTACAATAGGGTTTAAAGTTTCAGCCCTAAACTCCAAGCCAAATGGGAGTTATGGTTGTTTTGGTGGTGGAAGTTATTTTGTACCAGTCTTAGCAAAATGGACCTACAGGAGTCGAATCAACTCCAAATGATTTGATCTAAAGTTCAAACGAAAGTAGACTTCCAGATCTACAAAGGTTGTCTCAGGCAACTTTTTGATTTGAGGCCTCTAAGGACCTTAAAATTAAACTACAAAAATAGCTACAAATCTGCTAACAGCACACCAAGTCATGTATTAATTAAGGCGCTGATCTTGCACAGATCTTAAAGCAGATCGAGCGGCGCTCCTTCATCATCTTCCTCGAGCCAACGACCCAGATCTGCCTATCCTGGAGTCGCTTGAAACCGAAAATCCCAGCCGTCCTTCCATCTCCCTGGCCAGCCACCGCCACCACCACCTCCGTTGAGGTGGTGCCGATCGATTGGCGGTGGATTGGTCGCCGGAGGAGGCGGTTTCCGGCGGTTCTACTAAGAAACCCAAACGGCTAAAACCATGGAAAATCCGAATTGAACTCGGCTCAATTGAGCTCGAACTCGACTCCTAACGATCCTAGATGCTAGCACAGTCAGGGGGGGGGGGGGGGGAAGCGAACCTGGGAACGGGCTGGGCGGCAAGTATTCCGGCGGTTTGCCATCTCCGTCTCTGTCTCCGGCGAGCTTGCTACAGCACTCGATCCTCCACCGAATTCTCTGATCCAAAGCTCTAACCCGAATGCAAAGGAGCTTCTGGAGCTCGTGGAGAGGTTTAAATGGGGAGAGGAGGCCGGCCTTGGAAGTTTTGAAGCTGGGGGTCACGGGGTCGCCACCTCAGCCGACAAGGCTGCCTTCACCAGCTTTCCAGCTCCTCCTCAGCACTCATCTCCCTTCAGGGAAGAGCCCAAGGCTGATTGGGAGGAGAGAGAGGGAGAGGGGAAGCTTTTGCTTTATTAATTTACTTTTTGTCCCCTCCTTTAGCCCAATCCCCCACTTGGGTTAGCTTGGGTTAGCCCAATCTTCCTTAGCCATACTCCACCTGGTCCTTATGAGTTTATTTTGATTAGTTAACTTAGGACTTAGGTCATTATAATGGGGAAAATGGGCTAGGCCTCTCAAGTTGGGTTTAAGCCCAATTGAGTTGACTTTGACTTGACCATTTGGGTTGACTGGTCCCCCATGTAGGTCATGGGTCCCATGGCATCACCCAATAGGGCTTGACCCATGGTGGGGCCCCCTTTGGCCCAATTTGATCAAAAGATGTGGAATTACCCAAAATGCCCTTCCTTGGGACTTTTGCCAAATTGGGGGAAATTGTCCCTTCCATGATGGGGCTTTTGGGTCTCTTAGATCCCTAATGATGTTTAAAGACTAGATGTGTAGTCAATTTTAAGGTTTGAAAGCAAATTGACCACATTTGGGTTGAGTTGACCTTTTTGCCCTAATTTGGATTTTAACCAAATTGGAGAGGGTTGACCATCCTATGATGGGGCTTTTGGGTCCAAGGGGTCCCTAATCATGTTTAGAAAGTAGGGGGAGGATGAATTTGATCATTGGAAGGCTAATTGGTCCTCAATTGATTGATTTGAGTTTTTGGCCTTAAAGTGCCCTAATTAGGGCATTGGCCCAATTTAAGGGCAACTAGATACCCCATGATGGGGCTTTTGGGACCTTTAAGTTCAAAATTATATTTATAATATAGGTGTGAGACCAATTTGGCCATTGGGTGGCCAAATTGGTTACAAGATGGTGGATTTGACCATTTTGCCCCTTAATTGATTGGTTTGGTCCATGTTCACCTAAGGTGATTTTGGGCTAAACCTATGGAATTGAGCCCCATTAAGAGGTGATGATCACACCATCACCCTTCCTTAAGGTTTAGGGGACTAAGGGTGGTCTCATTTTGGGGAAATTGGTATTCAATTGGCCCTCCTTAGTAGCTTGGGTCCTATTTGATTAGGACTTTAGGTGTGCACTTAGCAAAATTCTCATCCTAAGGGGTCCTTAAGGCCCCTCATCCCACCCTTTGAGCTCACCATTCTCACACTAGGGTTCTAGAAGGATTGGGGATGTTACACAAGACGAATTAACTAAACGGTTACAAAGAAAGTATGGAATGGAAATAATAGAAAACAATAATAAAACTCCCTATATGAGATCTCTGGAGTCGAGGATGAAGGATCGTTGTAGCATAAGCGAGGTAGAAGCGATCGTTCTTCGGATGTAGCGTGACGTAGTCCTCCTCCAGAATTCTCCTTAAGCTTTTTGTGGGAGATCCATCTTCGGCAACATAACATCACTGGAATTTGTGGCACAAGCAACCTCTCTGGGATGGATAGCCAAAACGAGAAGCAAAGCTCCAATTTATAGAACTTGGAGCTAGTGCCTTCGGTAGTGGCTAGCGCCTGCGGTAGCGTTCGTGTGGAGCGGTTGTGAAACCGTCGGCGGCGTGGCGCTGTGCACGAACTGGAGATAGCGCCTGGCGGTAGCGATAACGCTGGCGGTAGCGGTAGCGCTGGCGGTAGCGGTTGCGAAACTGTCGCTGTGCACGAACTGGAGATAGCGCCTGGCGGTAGCGATAGCGCTGGCGGTAGCGAAAACTGTCGGTAACAAACTTTCGTCGGTCGGAGCTTCAAGTTCGTCGAACGAAAATTTCGTCGAATGGAGCCAAATTCGTCGATCAAAATTTCGTCGAACGCAGCTTCAATTTCGTCGAACGGCTAGCGCCTGGCGGTAGCGTTAGCGCCGGCGGTAGCGCTGCTCCTTTCAAAAGTTTGATTTCATGCTGCCTTCTACCTGTGGAGTATTGCACCTATAGTTCTTGCACACTATAAACACACTACAAGCAATATCAAATACAATGTGAGATTTGTTATTCTCAAACAAAGGGATGTGACACACATGTCCAACAGGAAGCTGTAGTGCTGGTTGTGTGCTTGAATATGTGAGCATGTGGCGGCGGGAGTTGTAGCACCGACTACGTGGAATGCGGCGGCTTCTCTCGACGGGGTCGGGGGAGATGAAAGAGCGATGCAGGAAACATAAGAGTGTGTATAGTAGTGTTAGAAAGCCCTACAAACTAAATTAATTAGGTGTTAACAGCTATATTTGTAGTAGATATAACATTGGCCCATTTATACTGGCACTATATTTTTGAATATTAGCACTCTTCAAAAGACATCAAATAAGACCTAATTTTTAACATCTTACTCCTATGCCAGCCCGTCGGCCTAACTCATGACCCCTCATTTCACGCTCCTCCACTAACGTGCTCTTTCCTTATGTTCCCGACCACTTCTCTCATGCTTCCACCGACGTAATTGACCTCGCTGCGCCGACTAGCCTACATTCGGCAACAGAAGAAGCTCTGAGGACCCATCCTCTACTCCCGACAAAGGTCACTCTGCTCGAGCCCTAACTCGCGACCCACATTTTGTCAATCTCCACTCCGGTGATGACTCCTCTACTTCCGACAAGAGCTCTCTTGCACGCTCATGTTTTCACCATTCCAAATGTCAATCCTTTCCCCCTTTGCACAATTGTCCAAACTCACTGTTTTAGGGTTCCTATACTTGCAATATCTTTTGAAAGTATCGCTTACATGCACGGGGGACCCAGGTTATATAAGACACACCCGGGCACGTGCCCGGGCATGAAAATAGTGGAATTTTGCATAATGCATGCACTTTTGGATTTCGCGGACGCCTGGAATCTGGATATCACTTACATGCTTCCTCCTCGTCGTCCACTAGTCCTCGACGTCTTCGTCCCTGAGTGGCCGAGAGTTGAAAATAATTGACAAAATAATAACACTTTACATTATTACATTGGTCCCCTATTTATACACATATGGGGGGGGGGGATCTAGTACTGGATTGGAGATGTTGGACTAAATTACCAAAAGGAGGAAGGTGCTAAACGCACGTCAATGTGTTAAACGCACACCACTGTATACTATTTACGCACCAAATATCAATACTTCCCCTCAAGGTGGGCGAAAGATATCCACTGAGCTCATCTTGTCACACAATCAACATAAGTCCAGTGAGCTAAATCCTTTGGTTAGACAATCAATTACTTGCTCTTTCGTAGCAGCATGTCCCACCTTTAGCGTTTCACCATCAAGTTTTTCTTTAGTGAAGAATCTATCGATCTCTATATGCTTGGTTCTGTCATGTTGGACGGGGTTATTTGCAATGTTGATATGTGGCTTGCTATCACACGACAATGTCATTTGTTTACCTTGATTCATCCTGAGTTCAACCAGTAGGGCTTTTAGCCATAACATCTCCCCTACACCTAATTAAGATCATGGTCTTGTACTCTGCCTCGGCCGTTGATCTCGTAACTGCAGCCTGCTTCTTGCTTTTATAGAAGACAAGGTTGTCTCCCACAAATATATAATATCCCGATGTATACCTTCTGTCATCTGCACAACTAGCCTAGTCAGAGTCGCAATAGCCCTCGATGTTTATTTTTTCGGAAGATCAGGGCCTTTTAAGGTGCTCTCTTCAGATATCGAAGAATTTGATACACGACATCCAAGTGACCATCCCTCGTATCATGCATATAACGAGCTACCACACTTGCGACGAAAGATATGTCGGTACGGGCGTGACTGAGATAAATCAGGTGGCCCACCAGCCTCTGGTACCTTTCTCTATCAGTTGGTTCTACTGCCTCCGCACGATCAATAGGTGAGACGGCAGACATGCAACCTAGCATGTTTGTCTCTTTGAGTAGGTCCAACACATATTTTCGTTGAGATAGAACGATCCCTCGTATGTCGCAGGCTACCTCAATCCCAATGAAATATCTTAGCTGACCCAAGTCTTTCACTTCAAATTCTTTGCTCAATCTTCTCTCAAGCTAAGTAATTCCACTCTCATCATCACCCGTGGTGATCGTATCATCCACATACACAACAAGTATTGTAATGTGAGCTTCATGCCTCTTAAAAAATAAGGTATGGTCAGTATTGGTCTGCTGATATCCCATGTTTTCCAAGACTCTTCTAAATCTATCAAACCAAGCTTGATGAGACTGCTTCAGCACATAAAGTGACTTCTTGAGTCTACACACTTTCTCTTCTGTTTGCCTTGTGCCACAAGTGTCACTATAGGTATTGTAGATTCTTTCTGCTGACTTCTTCGTGTATGCATTCTCAGCTCCCCCTGAACCTGAGGTTCATAGGTGATAGAATTATTCTCTTCGTGTATGCATACTTGTAATGTGCATTTGAGCTCGGATATACATTCGAGCGCCTCGCGTAATGTGCATTCACTGGTGATAGAATTATTATGAGTCTACCATGGTTTCCAAGGCCCTTTTTTCAGGAGGACGAGGGATACGCACTATCCCCTCACTACTACTATTATGAATGTATATTACGCGAGGCGCTCGAATGTATATCCGAGCTCAAATGCCTAGCACGATATTGTGTGCTAGACGGGCTTGGATTTAGAGATTTATGATGGAAAATACTTATCGACTCGAACATTATAATTTAGGGAAAGTAATTATATGAATAAATATGTTAAATAAATTGATTAACCTTAGTATTAAATTTAAAGGATGTGCTATTTTTTAACATAGTATTCTGACCTTTTTTTTTACATGGATCAAAATCTCCGAGGTTGCGTATCTAGAAAATGAGGCCTATCTAAAGAAGAGAGAAGGGCATGAAGATTAGGATAAGGGGAAGGAGCCGGGTAAAGGAATTGATCAGCTCATCAGGCGCATGACCTGCAGATTATAGGTTGGAATCCTGTCCTCGCCTAATCACTTTAGATACATTTTTGTGTGCATAGCATGATTTTTCGCTTCTTAAGGTTGGGTCTACCACGCTTCGCAAGGTTTACTATCGGCACTAGCTCAAGTTCCCTTTTCGTTGGAGAATTCTATGCTCTTTTTTATTTATCACTTACATTCTGTAATATAAGTGACAAATACGACCAATCGTGACAGTACCTCGACCCCGACACTATCTCGCCCATGCCGCGCCCGCCACTCGCAAAATTTGTTAACGATGATTAATAATTTCATAAAAATTTATATTAAAAAAATTGGAATAAATATTAATAAAAATTTAAATTAATAGAAATAATTAAATTATGATAGACATCTCTCCCCCCCTCTCTCTCTTTCGCCATCTCTCTCTCCTCTCTCTTCTTTAATTTTTTAATATAATTGTTATATTGAATGTTTAACTAAATACATCTTTTCTTTTTTAATATAGTATAGATAATGATTACAAAGGGGTATACTTATTTTGGGCAAACACTATTAGTTCGAGTCTTACAGATGACAATAAACATTCTTTTAATGAATTTTAGACATTTATTTATATAAATTATTATTATAAATCGCAAAATATGATAAATAAATAATTTAATATGTGTAAGTAATTTACAAAAAGCAAATTTATATAAATATTATAATTTTCATTTAAACTTAAAGAAAACCGAGCGATGGTAAAAACGTCTGATAATGACGGAATAATTTTGTACGGGAAAAACGGAGCTTCCGAAAAGCTCCCTAAACCACCCAAAAAATTTGTTTCTATGTTCACACTTTGGCCGATTATATTATGGATAGTTACGGGGTAATATTGGAAATAGAGAACTGACAAAACGATGGGAAGCGGCAGCGCGAAGGCAACACTGAGAAGAGTGGAAGAGGCCTGGTACTGCTCAATTTGGCTGGAGCTCTGAAACCCTAGCTATGGCTGCGAGGCTTGCATCGAGACACTTAGTGCGCAGATTCTCGACCAACGGGAGGATTCTAGGCGAGGAGGAGAAAGCTGCGGAGAATGTCTACATCAAGGTTCATTTCTGGATGTGGTTTTCTATATCTGGATTAATTTTAGTCAATGTTTATTTACATATAAATTGAGTAGATACTTCAGATTTAATATTTTCCTTCGAACTTATCTCGTGTTAGTAGATCCGATTTCTGGCTTTTTACGATGAAAGCATCTCGATGTATATAATTTTACTCAAATCAGTTACTATTGATTATTAGAGGCAATTAGATTTGCCGGTCACTGAAATCGACGTGTTTGGAGTCTTTGAAGGGTCGTGTTCGTCCTGGATTCTGCTGTCGGTATAATTAGGAAGAGAAACGGCAAGTCGTTGTTTTGGGAGATCGTATTTCTGGAGTTTCTTGGTAAAGCTACCTTGATTCATTGACATTCCTCTGGTAGTAACCGAGTCATCTGACAGCACGTGAAAGACTGATTTCAGAAATATACAGTTGTCCGTCTTTCAACAATGGTTATTCCAGTATCAGGCTGGTTAAAACGAGCATTGACCACAAGCAAGTCACTGACCAAGACTAGAATATGAACACAGCATGATCTCCATCAGCTAGAGGAACAATTGATGCATGCTGCCAGGGAGGTGCTGACCACCACCCGTCATCCAACCGTCCAAATTTCCTTTCTTTGTTTTCTAATTTCATGCTACATGCACTTTTCAATTTTGTTTTTTTTTCCAAATTTCCAATTGAGACATGAATTAGTCTTGGACTTGATTTGATTGAGGCCAGCAAACCAAATGATCAAAATGATGATTTTTGCTTAAACTGGGGACTTAGAAGCGTAACCAAGGTCCAATGTTGAATTGGATCCTTAGAGTCAAGCTTGAGCATCAATTGTGCTCTATTTCTTGTGTCCAAAATTATGTTCACCGAAGGCCAATTAGACTTTTTTTGTGAATTGAACTAAATTGGGGTCAACCAACACTCATGTTGACTCAATGGGTGATGTGCCTTTTTAACACATGTGTTATATATCGACAAGTGCACCCATCGCATAAATAATAAGACAGTATTGTTTCTACAGGGATTCTGTTTGAACGACAATATTGTTACTTTGAACAGAAATTATCTAGCAGACGATTGATTGAGGTTTAGTTTGATCTCAAAGAAATAAATAAAATGAATTAACTATTGATTTAACAAAAATACTTAAAAAAGACAATTAAATTTATTGAATTAGACTTAGGGTGATGTTTCATAGTTTGAATATTAATTAAGACTAATCATGAGTGAAGTGATATAATTTTGTAAAGATTTTTTCACAATTGCCGGCGAGTTTTCTTAAGCACGTCAAATCTCCTTGGTTTGGGCGAATCATTTATAATTCACTAGCAGACGACACGTTGTGGACTGAGCTTTTCTACAATGAAAGTAAAAGCTTTAATGCGATGTGAAAAATACAAACTACATCCAATTTTTAGAATGGAATTACCGCATATACCAGTACCACATGGCCTGTAGGTATTTAAACCTATGGTTCTATCCACAAGATCCGTAAATCAATTGATTCACAGTTAGATATCAATGATTACATATGAGACCAAAGTAGTGACCAACTAAACTAAAATACATAGTAAACACATGAATACAACTCTATTCATAGAAATATAAATGAAATAATCATAAAAATCCAAGAATTAATTCTTATTACTACACAATCACCTCAACAAGAGAGTTAGCCTCTCGTTGTTGGACAAACCATTGAAGATTTGAAGATGAAGAACAAAATATGTATGATCTCAGGTAGTAAGTTCACAAAATAGAGAAAAGAAAAACAAACTCTATGAAGGTCGTCAATCTTGTAGAGAATTCACAATTCGAACTCCAATTTGGGCTTCCAAATGATGTTCCTTCGGTCTCGAACGATTCTCCTCTCTAAAGACTCTATAATAAGACTAAAGTGCTCTGAAATAAAGTAAAAACTGAGCTATTATGAACCAAGGTCCAAAAGTCATATTTCCTGAAAAGTGCATTAGTATTAAAAGAAAACGATAATTCAATTACAAAAATACAACGCCATCCAAATCCGCTTCAACATTCTCGCGGAATTCGGGATGAGCTAACTCTAGAGATTGTCATAAAAAAGAAACATTTTTTTTTCAAATTGCGCACAAAAGTCGGTGGCACGATTTGCTTCCCTTTGAACATGGTGGAATATACTAAAGCCATAAAAGGACGGTAATGTTTTCTTCCGCATGGCGCATACGCATCAGCCATCAGCTCCGCCCGTAGGCCGCAATAGAGAGTTTTGGCAGAACTCCATAATGCTCCTACAATCTCCCTCAATAACCGCACCATGCGCCTCTAGCATAGATGGTTGCACAATCTTCTTAATGTCTAGCAAGGCTTCAGTTCCACTCCTCTTGGGTCCTAATGGGAGAGGGATGTGCCTGCCGCACATAACATTTGCCCATTGTCATCACGGACCACAACACCTAGTCCTGCCAGGTGGTTGGTTTTAATCGCAGGGGGGCACCAAGTTTGGAACGAAGACAATCTGTCCGACTGGTTGATGCTCCAGTGTTCCCAAACGGGGTAATTGTTGGTCAGGGTAATGTTCTCTATAATATTGTCCGCCATCACCGCGGGAGTAGTGCAGTTGCAGTTATGCACTTTCACATAATGAACTTTTGGGTATATATAGAAAATGGATAAAGCGCACGACCATGCATGAAAACCCACATGCGTGCTCTTATTGTAATTGCCATGAACCGTCGTCAGAGTGGAGAAAACTGATTGAAACACACGAGCGTGCTCTTTGATGTCATAGCCAAGAGGGCGGGGAAACAGGGAAGAACGCACGGGCGTGCCCTTGGAAGAACGCACGGGCGTGCCCTTGGAAGAACGCATGGGCGTGCCCTTGGAAGAACGCAGGGGCGTGCCCTTGGAAGAACACATGGGCGTGCCCTTGGAAGAACACATGAGCGTGCCCTTGGAAGTACGCATGGGCGTGCCCTTGGAAGAACGCATGGGCGTGCCCTTGGAAGAACGCATGGGCGTGCCCTTGGAAGAACGCATGGGCGTGCCGTGCCCTTGGAAGAACGCATGGGCGTGCCGTGCCCTTGGAAGAAAGCATGGGCGTGTCGTGCCCTTGGAAGAACGCATGGGCGTGCGTGGATTTGGAACTAGAGGCGCACGAACGTTCGTATGAACGCATGTACATGCAGATGTCAACGCACAGGTGTGCTGCAATGTAAATCTGGCTTGCGTTGGCACACGGTCGTGCGGTTGACCGTGAGCTGTCTTCTCCTTAGCCGTGAGAAACACCATCTCCTGAAGTGAACCATGCGTATCAACACACAGGCGTGTGTCAGGACGTGCATGCTCATATTTTGCTCTTATGCCTTTGCCGATGCTCATATTTCTCCCTAAGTGCCTCCATTAGCTTCATTTTGCTCAAAATTGCTCTTAATTGTTCTCTTATCAGCCTCTTAACATAGAAATACAAAATACTGTTTAAATCCATCTTCATGGCATAAAAACGCATAGAAAATAAATGCAACATAAGAGTGAAATGAAGAGAATATATGTCACTTATTTGATGTTAGCAAATACCCCCAACTTAAATTTTCCTATTCCAAAGCAAAGAAAAATTTAAATCAAGAAAACAATAAAAGATGCATGCATGGTTATACTAAATGTTTTTAAAATAGAATTCTTTCGACCCTTTCATATACAAGATATTTCATACATAACTTCATTAAATCAAAATTTCTGATTAATATAAAATAGAAACAAATTTAAAGGCGATATAACTCATCAAATATTAAACCTCCACATTCTCAAACGTAGTCAGGTGAAGAGTGTATTAAGTTAATATGAATATATGAGAGTATGCATATTACTAAACTTAGAGTGTCTCCTCTAAAATCTATTAGAGTCATCATCCATGTTTCTTCTTTCAATATTTTCTCCACACTCATAAGATTCAATTCATTCTAAAATTAAAAGGACTTAGTTAGCTTGCAATTTGTTGGCTTGCCCATATAATATAAGAAATAACAAAACTTGGGCACTATACTAGATAATCAAAACAATATTGCTTCTACATTCTCTTTTTTATTTGATATATCATTTTCTACTATCCATACACATAAATTTTTTTCTCCCATATATTTTCATTTCATAGCTCATCAAACATAAGCTCAAATTTTTTTTTCCTTTTCTTTTGCTCAAACACCATAAAGCGTTTGTGCTCTTTTCAATCACCTCACTCCAAGATATCTAGAATGCCCCAAGATTTGAAAATAGGATGAGAATTTTGGCTTTGATGAATAATTTAATGGGTTTGACAAAAGAAAATGTAATTAAGCTCAAAAGAGGAACTAGTGGTAAAATTGTTGCGATGGACTAGAAATATGTAGAGATGTTGAAAACAAAGAACATCTTAATCTGTTTAGAATGAAATCATCCCACAATCTTAATTTCAAGAATAAATCAGAAAAATTCTATATGACAAGAAAGACAAATCAATCCAGCATATTCATAATCCTTATCTAATAATTCACATAGAAAACTACTACAAACCACATGCTTTATCATTTTTCAAACGGATGATTAATTTAGAAATGTTACAAAAGATTATAAATTTGTAACTAAGTGATACTCATAAAAAAAATTGATTCAAATTCATGCATGTGAAAATATGAAGTACAATGAATTGCATATGGAGAAGATTTAAAAGAAATAACCTAGTAATGTCATCTAATCAAAATTTCCAAGACTAAAAATAAAAGAAGTGGTAGATGGTAAGATACATCATAATATAAAATGACATTACTTATTCTCATTTCACCATGCTTAAACTATGTATAATATGCGATGAATAAAAAAATCTGAATATTTCAAAGAGGAAATATTAAGAGTATAAACTACCGGGGTGCGTGGAAGATCTTCATTCCTAGAGCTTCCAATGAGCATGTCCTTTGAGCGGGCTAAGAGAGATATCCTGCATAAGATAAAATACAAACAAATAAATACGTGCAAACCACAACTAGCATAAATAAAGTGCATAAAATAAAGAAATACCAAATGCATGATGGTGGTGAAGAAAGTGCTAGTGAACTCCTCCAATCACTCCTCTGGGGGATGTTACTGTTGTTGGTGGTAAGCTCAGTCTGGTGGTGGAGACGTGTGTATCGGGAATATGAACATGTAGCCGTCGCCTTTTGGACGCACGTTCGTGCGACTCGGGGCACGTTCACACGAAATGGCGCACGGGTGTGTGTTAAATGCATGATTGGTCTCCAAATTTTGATTATGGCTTTATTTTGAAGATTTTTTCTAGAAAAATTCATCATTTTTATAATAACCAATCATAATGCAGTAAATTAAAGAGTATATAGTAGAGTTTACTACATTTTGATGATAAAAGATATATACTGACTACCTTCTCCCCATATTCCAAGACGAACTCTTCAATTTGCACCTACACCACTTGTAAGGGAATCTATAACACACATAATGAACGCACTACACAAAATCAATAATTAAAGCAGTAAAACAAATAAAAATGATAACCATGTGGTGCCTACCACGATGTGTTTTTTGACGTCACTAGCTTGACGCATTAAGCTCTAAATGTGTCATCACCATAGTGATGACTTAAAGTTTGGAAATTCCGTAATAACATTGCTATTAAACATCCTCGAACGACGTATGATCCGTGTTGTCTTTTGGCCAACCCTCCGCCGTCCTCTGACGAATGCTCTTTATTTACTCTTTCCAAGTGTTTCTTGGAAAACTTTCTTCTTCATGACTTCTTCTTTGTATCCATAATGCTTTCATCCTTCTTAACCTCTTCTGCACACTCAAGTAGTTTATCAGAAATAACAAAGCATTTTTCAATTCTTACACTTGAGAAAGGCACATCAAACACATTCATAGTTATTTTCTCCTCTCGCAGTTGGGGAGTTAGATTGTCTTTCTCAACATCAATTACAGCTTTTGAGGTTGCTAAGAACGGCCTTCCTAATATTAATAGGACTTGGTGGTCCTCATCCATATCTAGAACAATGAAATCTACGAGGTAGACAAAACTACCAATTTGGAGTGAAATGTCTTCCACAATCCTGCTTGGATGCTTTATGGATTGGTCCTCCAACTAGAGAGTAATGGACGTGGGATGTAATATACTATAATACACATAATGAACGCACTGCACAAAATCAGTAATTAAAGCAGTAAAACAAATACAAATGATAACCATGTGGTGCCTTCTGCGATGTGCTTTTTGACGTCACTAGCTTGACGCATTAAGCTCTAAATGTGTCATCACCGTAGTGATGAATTAAAGTTTGGAAATTCCGCAATAACATCGATATAAAACATCCTCGAATGGCGTACGATCCGTGTTGGCTTTGGCCAACCCTCCGCCTCTCTCTGACGATTGCTCTCTATTTGCTCTTTCCAAGTCTTTCTTGGAAAACTTTCTTCATCATGACTTCTTCTTTTCATCCATTTTAACCTCTTCTGCACACTCAAGTAGTTTATGAGAAATAACAAAACATTTTTCAATTCTTACACTTGAGAAAGGCACATCAAACACATTCATAGTTATTTTCTCCTCTCCCAGTTGGGGAGTTAGATTGTTTTTCTCAATATCAATTACAACTCTTGAGGTTGCTAAGAACGACCTTCCTAATATTAATAATACTTGGGGGTCCTCATCCATATCCAGAACAATGAAATCTACGAGGTAAACACAATTGCCAATTTGGAGTGGAATGTCTTCCACAATCCCGCTCGGATGCTTTATGGATTGGTTCTCCAACTAGAGAGTAACGGACGAGGGATGTAATTCTTGAAGGCCCAACCTGCTATAGAGAAATAAAGACATTAGATTAATAGAAGCACCTAAGTCACATAATACATTTATCTTTGAAAGGAAACTCATTGCACAACGAATAATGAAACTCCCTTGATCTTTTTGTTTCTCCGGAAAGTTGTTGGATAACAATACTGAGCATTGTTTGTTTGGGCTTACGCTTTCGCTCTCCACAAGCTTCCTCTTCTTGTCAGGATTTCCTTTATGTACTTCACATAACTCGGGATTTCGGTCAATGCTTCCACTAGCGGGATATTGATTCTTAAATTCCTGATCACCTCCAAAAATTCATGAATTTCTTATCCACCACGTCCTCCTTCATTCTTTGCGGGAACAGTACCTTTGCTACAAATGACACTTCTTAGGAGGATGTTTTTATCTTCTTTCTTTCCTTCTACTCCATTCTCTTTTTCAATCATAATCTTTTTCTCAGCTGCAGACTTTTGTAGGGTTTCACTCAACAACTTCTCACCTCGGTTCTCTATCTCTCTTCTACTTCTTAAATATATAATATTAACCCCCTTGTGGTTCTTTTCAGCTGCACTAGGAAGAGTGCCTTTGACTCGACCCGAGATGATTTCTGCAAGTTGACCTACTTGAGTTTCAAATTTTTTTAAAGTCGCTTCATTGTTTTGGAATCTGGCTTTAGTGTTAGTGATGAACTTTGAAAGAAGCTCCTCCAAACTAGGTCTCTTATCTTGTGATAGGGTTCTTTCTTGTTGTTGAAATTGTGGAAGAAATTGGAATTGAGGTGCGTTTGATTGTTGTTGGACATTCCCTTGTGTCCAATAAAAATTTCGATGATTGTGACACTTTATATTGTAGGTATTTGTGTATGGATTTCCTTGATTGCACATTTGATTCCTTAACAAACTCACAGATTTAGGATTAGATGAAATTAAAAATGGATTGCCAACTTGACAATCTATGGATGTATGTTCAGATCCTCCACAAAGATCTTATGAAATGCCTATCTTTTTGTGCAAGGCCTCCAACTTGTTGTTCAATGATTGAATTACGTCCGACTGAAGAATGGTAGTGAGCTTTCTTACAAGATTTCTATCAGATTGCTACTGACAGTTGTTTGCGGCAATCTCCCCTAAAAGATCATAGCCATCTTCCTCAAAGTTTTTCATTAAAGATCACATGCAGTAGAATCTACCAAAATACAGTTATTTCCAAAAGGATCATTATAAAATGTTTGTACAATGAGTCAAACAGGGAACTGATGATGCAGACATTTACGTATGAGATCTTTGAATCTCTCCCAAACATCATATAAAGACTCTTGATCTAATTGGGAGAATTTTGTAATGTCTATTCTTATCTTCGCGGTTTTAGATGGTGAAAAATATTTGGCTAGAAATTTGTGAGCCAAATTGTCCCACGTCATAATGGATCCGACCAGAAGTGAGTTCAATTAGCTCTTGGCTCTATTTCTGAGGAAAAATAGAAACAAAAGCAATCTAACGACATCACTTGTGACATTTTGATGTTTAAATGTATCACAAGTCTCCAAGAAATTTGTGATATGTATTAAGTGATAAAAAAATTGTACGTTGTTTTGGATCATTTGAATTATGATAGGTTTAATCTCAAAATTATTTGCAGTAATAGTCGGTCGAGCAATGCTTGATCCAACACCATCAATTGATAGAATGACATAGTCAAACTTGACTCGGTATGGTTGATCCCCATTGGGTTCAACATTAGTGTTTGTCATACTATTTCTATTAACTTTCCTCAATTGAGAAAGTGTGTCCAATTTCAAAAATTAGAGTTAAGATTTTTCTCCCTCTAAATGTTTGCATACACGCAAAATAAATAAATAAATAAATAAAAACAGAAATAAAAACAATCTAGAATAAGCTATATAAAAGATGACTTCAAAGCTGTTGCACAAGAATCTTCTGCAACGGCACCAAAAACTTGATGTACCTGTGTTACGATGTTGCATCCGCCGAAGCACACAACCTTGCAAGAGCCATGGGAGCGCGTATGGAAGCCGCCGTGATATTTCTTCGTGTACTTATTATTATTAGTCAATTAATTAATATTGATTAATTAAATATTAATTAATATTAATTAATTTAATTAAAGTATTTTTGTAATGTAATTGCCCTCCCTCATCTATATAAGGGGGAGTGGTATTGGAGTATTGTCGTCCAATTAATAATAATTAACCAATATTAATTAATTAATTTAAGTTATCTATTTAATTAATAATTTCCGTCATGAATGTACCATGGCGGTTTCCATATGCGAGCGGTGGTGGTCCTACTAAAATAATAATAAAGCTCATCATGAATGTGCAATGGCGACTTCCATGGCGGCTTCCATATGCAAGCGTCGGTGGTCCCATTAAGAGGAATCTGCTTGGGCGAGTGCGTAACAGAGGGGGTCTTAGGAGGAACCAGCCTCCTAGATCTTGCCGGAGTCCGCTCCGGATTGTATCTGCGTTCTTGTTTATTGCAATCATGTCTCTCGTTTTGTTCGATAATCCATCAACCTGTTTAACACATGTGCTATACATCGTAAGTGCACCAATCACATAAGTAATAAAAATTGATGAAAAAGTATCGTCTCCACATGGATTCTATTTGAACGGTGATTTGGTTTGAACACAATTTATCTAGACAAATGATTGATTGAGGTTTAATTTGATCAAAGAAAGAAATAAAATGCACTAACTGTTGATTTAACAAAAATACTTAAAACAAATAATTAAAATTACGGTTGAAAACTCTGAGAATTAGAGTTAAGGTGATTGCATTGTAATATGAATATTAACTGGGATTAATCATGAGTAAATTGATGTAATTTTGTAAAGATTTTTTTTGCATAATTGACATCGAGTTTTCCTAAGCACTTCAAAACTCCTTGGTCCATACGAATCAATTATAATCACTAGCAGACGAGATGTCGTGGACCGAACTTGTCTAGAATGAAAGTAAAAGCTTTAATGCGTTGTGAAAATACTATCTACATCTAATATTTAGAATGAAGCTACCGCATAGACCAGTACCATGTGGCCCGTTGGTATTTTAATTTATGGTCCTATCCATTGGATCCGTAAATCAATTAGTTTATGGTCCGATATCAATGTTACACAAGACTAGAGTAGTAATCACCTAAACTAGAATACACAATAGACACATGGACATAACTATAATCAAACAAAATATAAATGAAATAAAACATATTCACTCATAACAATCCAAGCATTAATTCATATTACTACACAATCACCTTAACAAGAGAGTTAGCCTCTCATTGTTGTGCAAACCATTGAAGATGGAGAAAAAAATATACATGGTCTCAGGTAATAAGTTCACAAAATAGAGAAGAAAAGAAAAATCTACGAAGGCAGTCAATCTTTTAGAGAATTCACAATCCCGACTCGAGATTGAGCTTCCAAATGATGTTCTTTCAGACTCCAACGGTTCTCTCTAAAATCTCTAAAGACTCTACAATAAGTCTAAAATGTTCTGAAATAAAGTAGAAACAGTGCTATTCTGAACCAAGTTCCACAAGTCTTCTTCTCATAATGAAATTCTGGGTATATATAGAAAATGGGTAAAACACACGGGCGTGCTCTTGTTATAACTGCCATGAACTGCCGCCGGAATGGAGAAAACCGACTGAAACACATGTCCGAGCGTGGAAACGCACGGGCGTGCTGAATAATTTACAAAAATCTTTGAGATTCAATTTTTATCTAATTATGAATTGTAAATACTGTTGTTTAAACTGACATTATTTTGAGCATCCTAGTTTTGTTTGTATAAAACCATACGTAGCACTAATTAGCTGCCATACTCCTGCAGAAAGTTGAGCGAGAGAAGCTGGAGAAACTTGCGTTCAAGGTAGTTTATACTTTTAACCCTTATTTGTTGCCCTTCGTCATGGGTTTTATGCTTGGAATCTGTACTTACATTCATATATTGCACTTACAAGGATTTGGGATATTTTGAAGTACTATTTTATTCTGTTGCAAAAGGTGAATCTTTAATACTTAAGGATTTCTGTTTCAAGTTCCTAGCCAACTAAAAATAAAATATCTTTAATGAAAAGAAGAAAGAAGAAAGGGAGATTATTCCGCCATGTGCTGCTTTATTGTTTCTTTTCTACCCTGCTAACATGATGGGTCTGCAGTCACTTATTAGCTTACTAGCTGTATTTCATTCCTTGATTGATTAATAGTAAGGAAGCCACGGCAGAGTATACTTGCAAGTAGGGTGAAATTGAATGGAACTCAAAATTCATTAGAAACATTACACGTCTTAAAATTGAATGGAACCAATTTCTAGTCATGTTTGAGCTTCACACTGAACTCAAAAATTTTTTCTGAGTTTTTTTTACAATAAATTTTATTCTGAGTTTGCTTCTACTCAAAAATAGATTTGAGTTGACTTGAAATATGGCTCTACATGAGTATTTGCATAAAATGTGTTATTTTACAGTATACAATATGCATAATCTGTAACATTAAATTTATATTTATGTATAATTTGTTAAAAATAAATTTGAAGTTGACTAAAAGTCAGTTTCGAGTTGAGTCTGAAATTGTATCACTTCTATTTGAAGGGCATTACTTGGAAGGATTTTGATTTCAAATCGGATCTGAATCATAATTTTTATTTTGAGTAGAGTCAAACTTCCTTGATCTCAATTAGATATCAAGCTTAGCACCAGTAAACCACAGAAACCATGCGGTAATATTATATTTATTTTGTATATAATTTATCAAAAATAAATTTGAAGACAACTCAAAGTGAGTTGAGTCATGAATCACTTCAAGTCTGGTGGCTTAACTCGAAATGATTTGAATTCAATTCAGAGTTTAAACCTTTATTTATTTATTTTGAGTCAAGTCAAACTTCCTTGATCTCAGCTGGATATTAGGCTTAGCACCAATAAATGGAAACTTTGAAGAAAGATTGGGAAGTTGGAAGTAGCCTTGAACTAAGAATATAAGTGAGGAGGGAAAGAAGGAGCACAGCACAGCCTACACGGGAAAAGACATGCAACCATCATAAGTTTTGTTCCAATATGTTTTTAGATTCAAGATAAACCACATGACTTCACTCTGCAAGTTATAGATAGTCAGCTTACTTGAGATGATCTCAGTCACGTGCAACTTTATATCCTTATTATCAACTGTGTTATCCAAGTGAAAAGACCACATAACAGTAAAAAAGGAACGAGATCACTATCACCCAACAATCAAAGGTCACATATACAAGCATTTCCTATTTGATTTGAATCATTGCCGCTTATTCGTAATTTCTTCACGGCTTATGTAATACAATAGGAAATACATGTGATTCCAATAAAACGGATTCCTGTGGCCAGTTCCTCAGCCCCTCAGCCTTCCCCTACCTCCTGAACTCCTGTCGGCTCCTGGAACTGCACATCAAGCCGCTCCCTGTCGTTTCCCTGCCCCCACTTTCAGTTATTATCCTCCCATCCCCGTGCTGGGACTTCAAACAGCTAGTCTGCACCTATAATTTCCCATTTCCCATTTTTCTTGCTGCCCGTCACTGTCTGTTACCCATTCTGGGTTTTCCACACTGCAGGCAGCCTCCTCCAGGCCCCACCCCCATCTCCCACCAGCCTCCGACCACCTCCAAACAGCCTCCTCGACTCCTCCCAGCTGCTGTCTTTACCCATCCAGGCCTGAAGCAGCCCAGTTTCAGCAATCTGAGCTCCCCCCGGAGGCCCTAATCCAGTCGGTGCTTCAACCCCAACTGTCGATAACTCTCCGGACATCCTCCGAGTCTTCTACCCAGTGATTATTGTGAGTTTATTACTTGGTTGTTATTTCTTCTTGTGTTGAATCTTGAATGAATTTACTGTTTTGGAAAATATTAGTTTGTAAACTTTGTGCCAATATTATCCCGTCACTTGTTGGGTTTGTTCGTTGAAGTATTTGTTTTCTAGCACTCTTGCATGTATATTACAATATTTGTTTCATTAATTGAGACTCTACTTGAAGTCTTGAACGTGATTATTGTGTCATATTATTTATAATGTTCATTGCTGCAAGTTTAGTAGTCAGATTCGTGTCCAATTCATTCAAGCATTAATAGAGTCGACATATACACTTTTGACACATTCGACCTCCAACAAATACCCTTTGTGTCACCTGTCTTTTTAGCCTTTCCAAATTTATCCCCGATTGTAGTAAAGAAATAAATAAAAAGGCCGGGAATGGTCGGAAAAGTAGTAAAAAGAAAGAAGCTGGGAAGTGGTACATGGAGGAGGTTGCGTCGTTGGACGGATCGACACCCGCTCCGGCGATGTCCAACATAGAAAGATTTATAGAAAGAGACGGATTAAGCCAGGGGAGGAGTTCCAGCTAGTGTATGAGCTACGCAGAGGCACAAAAGCCTTCAATGGCAATGGTACGTCGGAGGTGGTTGGTGCCAGTGCAGCTCTAGGTGGTAGAGAGAGATTGTGAGACGGAGAGTGGGGGATGAGAGAGAGAGACGAGAAGACAGGGAAAGCTTCACCCCTTCAACAGTTGGAAAAGGGATGCATAGGTTCTCTTCATCTTTCACTCCATTGAGGCTGCCGCACAGGGTAGAGACATCATGTTGATCTGCGAGGCTTCATTTACTCTGATGGCGATCATGAGGCACCCTCCCCTTTGCTCACCTACTTCCTCTAAGACAGATTTTCTGTATAGAGCTTTGTAAGAGAGAAGAAAATTCTTATAGCTGTCAGTATGAGATTTTATTATTAGAAGATATTAATATATATTAATTTACAAGATATTTCATTGACAGGCACTTGACAGGGCATATCAAGACATCATGTTCACATAATATATATTATTTAATAGATTTAGTTAATTAAATTTATTAAATTAATATATGTGTATGTATCATATTATTATTTCATATATTGCATTAATTTAATTTATTATATTGATGAGTAATCTCGCACGAGCTTTACCCGTGCTCTACAGGATGAATCCCGTACTCAACGGGACTCCTGTCGCTCGCAGTCTTCCGGAGCACAATATGACGACAATACTCCTTCAATCATTTAGTATGATGCAAAGATGGATAAATGGTCTATATTTAAAGATCCATATATATATAAATATATATGTAAACATCTATTGCATCCTCTTTAGATGGTCCCATTAGTGATGCTCCTTTTCTTTCATATAATTTCTTTGAGAAGGGTGACTAAATCAGGGACTAACTAACATAACGTTGAAACGTGGGTCTTAGGAACTACTTTTTTTCTTCTCTTTTCAGTCGAGCTATCGCCTCTCGTTTCGTGAGTTTGCACCTCTCTTTCCAGTCGAGCAAGGCTCTCCCAAAGGGAGTTCGTACCTCTCTAGCCTTTTCGATCTACAGGTCAGCCGTTCATATGAGCATAACATGGGGAATCTAGACTAAGAGCGTTTGATTTGTCCCTTGACATTCTAGGTGAGGTATCACTCTTGAGGGGCCTACAACTTTGCGCCTTTGCCGAGCCGACTAGCATCTCTTTCCACTGCGCATTTTTTGAACAAAGAAGATGACTATATATATATGATCGAATTCGCTTTCCGTGGTGAACTGGTCCATACTTTCTGTGTGTCTGATTTGTGTGGAACCAAATCTTTTTTGGTTCCAGATAAATTAAAGTAGGTAGGGTTGGGCGAGAAAGGGTCCCTCGTTGCCTGTGATTTGAAGTAAGTGGGCCTTCAATTCCAGTGCACTAGGGACTTACGATTTCGGAGAGGGGGGATAACTACCTAACTAAAGAATATTACTTTTCCTATTCTCTAAGGCTTCATTTGGTTTAGCGGTTGCGGTTGTAAAAGGAGCTGTTGTAAAGTGAGGTTTGTAAATGGAGCTTTTGAAAACTGGCTGGTGAAATGAAGATCTGTTTGGGTAATCTCTGTTTTCAGAGCTGTTCAAAACAGAGAAGCATTTGGAAAAACTGTGGTGGCGTTTTGTTAATAATTTTTATAATTTAAAAAAAAAAATTATTTTATAATTAGTTTTTAAAAAAAAAAATTATATAAGAACATATACACGAGTCACAGTTCAAACATATACAAGAACACATGCTACAGTTCAAACATATACAAGAACTCCAAATACTTCTAATAAGATGTAAACAACCAAATAGTGAATAATCAAAATACAACAAGTTACTACACATCAGCGGCCACATCAGTTCAAGCTCTTTGTAGTTGTTCGGCAATGGAGTCGCGCAATGCCATCATCTCATCCACCCCTACCCGAACCCCTCTAACATGGTCTCCACCCTCACTTTCATTAATCTGACATGTTGTTCTCTGAAGGCCAACCGGGTAAATGAAGTTCTCGTCTTCATCGCAGGCACGAAAATGGGTGTCTGAGCGGGATGGATGCCTTCGAATGTAATTATGTAAAGCCATTGTTGTAATGACAATGTCCCGTTGTTTTGCCAAACTGTACGGTGGCATATCTCTCAGTATTTTCCACTTCTTCTTCCATACACCGAATGAACGTTCTATGACACTGCGTAGTGACGAGTGAGCCTGGTTGAATATTTCCCGTCGCCCTTGTATTGGCCTACTGCCCCGTCTAAAATCCGGTAAATGATATCGTGTGCATGAATATGGTTTTAAAAACCCACGTTGTAGTGGATACCCGGCATCCACTACATAATATTTGCCTGCGAAAATTTATATTGAATGTTATATGTCAATATTATAGATTACAAGTGTCAAAATTATTTTTAAAAATGTAGTGAATATTAAAAGCTCACTAGGTGGCGGATATGGAAAATTAAAACTTGGGTCCATAAGAGCCTGCTGAAATATACGGCTATCATGAGTTGAACCCTCCCAGCCTGCTAATGCAAAAGTATAGCACATGTTGAAATCACACACCGCCATGACATTCTGTGTAGTGGTACCATGCCGGCCAATGTAAGCAACTTGTTGATCAGCAGGAACTCGAGCGTCAACATGTGTTCCATCAATCGCTCCTATGCAGTCTTTAAAGAATGGCATGTAGCGAGCATCATTTAAGATTTGTGGGGGAATATTCATAAAAAGATGATCTGCAGGCCTAATAACATCAGCAGACATTCTCTTAATTGCTATGATACCCCTTGCAAAAAATCTGCTGATCGTTTCTGTGGAGTGTTGAAATCGCTCGCTAGCAAGTTGCATGCTTACGTTATGACCTAAAATGTGCAGAGTTACCGCGAGCACTTCACGTGCTAGAGTTCTCCTGCTTCCTTGCAACCCATATTGTTGTGTGAGTAGTAGAAGCAAGTCATTGAATATTACCTTGGACATTCTAAGGGCACTAAAAAACCTGACCGGGTGGCCATTGAGTAGTTCACCAATCCATCTTGCCCCTGTTTGAGTAGATGTCATGCAAGGTGTAATAGAGGATCTGCTCAAGTGATAATTAGTTTCTAACACCGTTTGACGCCCAGCCACTACTCTATTACGGTTATACAAGCCAGCTACTTGTACTTGAATCTCCTCATCAGAACTATCGACATCATCCCTGGATGCCATAATCTGTGTCAAATACATACAACATCATTTGCGAACAAGTATTAATAAAAGCTATTATAGAACACAGCATATAAAATAGTAGAATCAAAGATGTCCAACACAGCAAATAAGATGTCCAACACATGACAGAATAATAGAAGATGCAAGTGAACCAAAGAAATCAACTAATTTGTCTTGTTGTCAAAACAAGACTCCAGCCACTCCACACGTCGATCCGGTCGCATGCTCATGAAAGTCTCGCGGTTGTGTTTGTCCCTCATAAACAGAAGACAGTAGTGGTAGAAGTCTTTTCTAGCAACATCCATAACCTCTGGAATGTTCTCGATCTCCGAGATAGCCTCTGGAATGGTGTATAATGGGGTAGAAATATGAATGGGCGGGGGCTCCATCATGCAACGCCCAATAATGCGTGAAGTTTCTGCTAGCTCGTCCATCGTGGAACTCCTCGCCCTTTTGAAGTTATTCTTGTTTTTCCCCTTGGCCGACCGTTTCTCCCTCGCATCTACAGAACCAGGAGAGTCGAAATTGTCTTGTTCTTGATCTCCATCAGGCAACGCATGTTCATCGATAGATTCATGGTCGAAATTCCTAGAATTTGGTGCCAAAGCCAGATCTCCACCTGCTACTACCTGCCCAAACATCATGTGTAGCTTTTCCTCTAGCTCTGGAGCAATTCCTGAAAACTGAAATTTTTTAGCTTGTGGAACAACCTGAAATGAAAATCAGGATTATTAGTACATAAAGATCTACAATAATAAAGTTAAAAAAACAATCCTTAAAAAAAAATACCTTCAGGCGTTCCTTCCACCAATCGACTGAAGCGGCTATAGTCTTCCGAATAGGATCCCATCCCAAACCTGTTTCACGGCCCTTAAGATCGCGCCATAATTTCCAATCCTTTTTAAGCTGATCCCACTTATTTTTCATTTGAGTTCGATCATAAGCCTTACCGGTCCGAGCAAAGAAATTGGTTGTTAGGTTATTCCACCCATCCCTACTAAAGTGGGTGGTGGGACGATTACCCAGCTCTATTTCTTTCAAACATAAGTCACAAAATATCATAACATCATTGGAGTCCCAATTTGCACTCACACCACCTTCTTTGTGTTTACCCATATTCCTACAAAAGTCTTTTAAAACGTCACCCACAACACACAGTATAATCAATCACAACACACAGTATAAACAATCACACACACACACACACAACTACACATGCACACACATACACACACACAAACACATACATAAACACACATCACTTTACAAGACATACAACACACATACACAACACACACATACCACACAACACATAACACATAACACAAACACGCCATCCATACAACACACATACACACACAAACAAATACACACACAAACAAATACACAACATATACAAGACACAATAAAACAACACTTAACACACAAACACACACAAAACTACATACACAAATACATACACACACCACTAAACTACACACACAAACACACACACTCATACACATAAATAATCGCATACACATAAATAATCACATACACACACATCACTCAACTACACACACAAATACGTACACAATCACACATACACTCACAAATACATACACATACACATCATAGCTAATAATCAACACATACACAAGCACATGCACATGATAAACTCATAAGCCTACACAAATCTACACAAGCACATACACAATAATCAACACATACTCATCATAGCTTTGAAAGGGGAAGAAGATATACCTGCTGACCTATACTGCTGCTGATCAGGGATCCAAGCCTCAATGTGGTGTGCAGGCGGGAAGCTAACAGGAGTCGTGGATCTGCTAGGGAAGAAGATGATTCAACGTGCTCCAGGAACGCACTGGATCTGATTGGGGGGGGGGGGGGGGGGGGAGAATGAAAAATATAACAATGTTCAGATGTGGAAATTAGAACAAGGAAAAAAAATCGAACAACTATAGATGGAACCTGCGATCCTTACCTCCTCTGCTCGGGTCCGATTAGGGATGAAGATGGCTAGCGGGATTTGCTCAATGAAGGCACAGAGAGAGGGAAGCTAGCGGGATCTGATGGGGGGGGGGGGGGGGGGAAGCAAAAATCAGAACATTTGGGCTTCAAAAAACCAGGAGAGTCAGAAAAGGGAGAAGAGGAACAGGGGTCCTTACGGGATCTGCGCGAGCTCTGGAGGAAGACGGAAGACGAGCAGGAAGACGAGCCGGAGAAGATGCCGCCAGATGATGCCGCCGGAGAAGATGCCGTTGGAGAGGATCGCCGGAGTAGAAGCTAGCAGAAGTCGACGGGAGAGTCGACAGAGAACTGCCCTAACGTCCTCTTTTGTTCTCCTCCAAAACGCGTAAAACCGAGCTCTGGCCTCCGGTTCAACGCCCCGGTATTTTGACGAGGAAAGAAACGCTGGCGGTTCGAACCAAAAGCGGAAAAACAAACAAAAATATCGCTCACCTAGCGTTTTGACCAAACGCACCGGACGGGAAAAGCTCTACCAAATGAGGCCTAAGTATACATGTGTTGAATAAAATATGTAAAGACCCAAAATAAGACCCATCTTGTTCCTTAAGTTTAGTAATCTCGCTGACGCCTGCTCACCGATTCTTGTGGTTATCTCCTTCCTCGCTGCTCTCCAGCTTGCCAGGCCGTTGCAGATCGCTGGCCTCTGTTCTTTTCTCTTGTTGCTCGCTAGCCGGTTTGCCAATTTTCTTGATCGCCAGACCACTGCTGCTCTCCTAGCCGCGCGTGTTGCTAGCTGGAGGTGTTGCTCTCCTAACCGCAGGGGTATTCCTACTCGTCAGACCGCTCGGTTCTTGCCTGTCCGCCTGTTCTTCCCGCGATTTGCAGTGTTTCTCTTCGCAGAAGTCTGTCCGCCGGCCTCTGCTCTTGCCGCGTGTGCTCGTTTGCCCGTGCCCCGACTTGCAGCTTTCTTTTATCCATGGATTTAACTAATGCTCCCTCCCTTCCGGCCCGTGCTGCCACCCCCTCTCTGAAATCCGTGATGAGCTTCAGATCACCACTATCTCTCTTAGTGGGAAGAACTTTGTTGGTTGGGTGCACTCCGTTCATCGTGTTCTGCAGACCAAATGCCTCCTTCATCATTTGATAAAGTTAACCCTTACCGCACCTACCGAGGAATGGATTCGTGATGACGGTCGTGTCCAATCGTGGATTCTCAACTCTATGGATAGTGAACCATATTGGATGACCATGTATCATGAGACGGTCAAGGCCATGTGGGAGGAACTTCACTCCCTCTATTCTGGCCAGGACAGCCTCCAGCACCTGTTCGACATTATAACCGACCTTCAGACACTTGACTCAGGAGCGGCAGGAGACTTAACCTCCTTTGTTGCGAGATCCAAGACTCTTGTTGAGGCATGGATACAACATCAGCCCCCCACAACGGACCTTGCAGCACAACGAGCTCAGAAAGATCAGTCAGGATCGCCATGATGACGACCCGTATTCCACCTCATCTCCACAGCGTTTGGGCTCAAATTCTCTCTTCCTCTACAATCCCGTCTCTATCGAATGTGTGCTCCATGCTCTTGAAGGTTGCACCACCACCCGATGCTTTTGGGACCCTATCTCCGACTCTCCTCCAACAGTCTTTCAACTCTCCTCTTGCTCCTTCGGCTCGTGGAGGTCACACAACTTCTCGGGTAGGGGACGTACTGGAAGACCCCGCCTCAAGTGTTCCCATTGTGGTCGGGATGACCACCTTGAGGCCACCTGCTATCGCAAGCATGGTCTACCCCCACAACAAAATGCTTCCATTGCGGTCGATCCTACCTCCACTACCCATAACGACATTGATGTCTTGCGCACCCAGCTCCAGCATCTCCAAGGGATGATTAGTCATTCATCTGGCTCTGTTGCATCGATCTCGAATGAAGGTATCTCCTGACTCTCCCATAACTCCAACTAGATTGTGGACTCGGGTGCCACACACCATATTATTCCGCAGAAACCGCCTCAGTACTTACAATCTGCACATCCCAAGTTCATTACCGTGGCTAATGGTGACACCGCCCCGGTTTTTGGCGCTGCTAATCTGCCCCTCACTCCAACTCTCTCTATGCTTGGTCCTTCATGTCCCGGGATCGTCTTTTAACCTTATTTCTGTTAGTCATCTTACTCAGGACCTTGATTGTTGTATAACCTTCTCTCCTTCCTCCTTTGATGTGCAGGATCGACAGACGCAGAGTATCATTAGTAAGGGGCGGTTGTCTAATGGGCTCTATATCTTGGATGTTCTGCCTACGATTCTCTCCTTTGTTTCTTCTGTTGATTGACATCGACTTCTTGGACATGCTCCCCTCCAGATCCTCAAGAAAGCTCTTCCCGATATCTCCCTCCATGACTTTACTTGCGAATCATGTATCTTTGGTAAACAACATCGTTCGTCTTTTCTCCCTAATTGTACTCGGAGCAATGCTCCTTTTGTTTTAGCACACTCTGATATTTGGGGACCCTATAAAACATCTAGTGTGTATGGTTATTGTTACTTTGTTACATTTATTGATGATTACTTGCACATGACCTGGTTGTTTTTTACTTCGTGTTTGTGCTAAAATCACCTCTATCTTTCGTGCTTTTATTACTGGACTCGTACTCAATTTTTCAGTCCTCTGAAGATACTTCGCACCAACATGGCGTGAATATACAAGCCATGTTTTTACTAATCTTTGTACTGAGTTTGGGATCATCCATCAAACTTCATGGGCTTATAGGCCCCAACAAAATGGCGTGGCCGAGCGAAATAATCGTCACCTTCTTGACGTAGCACGCTCACTAATGTTTCAAATGCAGGTACCCAAACTTTACTGGAACTTCGCGGTTTCTATTGCCCGCCATCTCATCAATCACATTCCCTCCTCCATTCTCAACTTTGCAACTCCTTTTAGTCTTCTTTTTCCTTCCACCTCCCTTTTCCGTCACACATCACGTTTTTGGATGTACCTGTTATGTCCATTATCTTGGTCATTCCACCGACAAGCTTGCTCCTCGTGCTACAAAATATATGTTTGTTGGTTACTCCCGAACTCAGAAAGGATATGTGTGCTATTCTCCCAATGATCGCAAAGTTGTCGTTTATGTAGATGTCACTTTCCTCGAGGACCAACCTTTTCACTCTCCTCCTCCAGTGCTTCATACACCTTCACTTCTACCACGTCCTACCATCCTTGTTACGTCTCGTCTTCCACCACTTCTTCCAACCCTGACTCCAATACCACCCAAACCACCTCTTTGTGTGTACACCCGTCGCTCTCCCATATCTGATGCCCTACAACAGTTACCCTCTACCAGTGATACCTCACGGCCTGACGAGTCGACACCAGTCTCTACGGCTCATCCCTTGGCGAATTATGTATCCTTATACCTTCTCTCTCCACCACTTCTCAAATTCGCGCTTTCTTTATCCTCCATTTCTATACCTAACTCTTTGTAGGAGGCTCTTCAATATTCGGGGTGGCGTGTGGCCATGGATGAGGAAATGACTGTCTTATAGGCTAATCAGACTTGGGATCTTGTTCATCTTCCTCCAGGCCAGATTTGTGTGGCATGTAAGTGAGTCTTTGCGATCAAACATGCTTCAGACGGGACAGTTGAACGTCTAAAAGCTCGTCTTGTGGCCCGGGGGTTTACTCAGCAACACTGTCTCAATTATGATGAGACCTTCTCACCAGTCGCCAAGTTGAATACTGTTCGTGTCCTGTTCTCCTTATCTGTTCATTGACAGTGGCTCTTACATCAATTGGATATCAAGAATGTCTTTCTCAATGGCGACCTTCAAGAAACTGTTTACATGCACCAACCTCCCGAGTTTGAGACCAGAGGGAGTCTCGTGTTTTTCATCTCAAGAAATCTATTTATGGTCTCAAACAGTCTCCTCGAGCATGGTTTGACAGGTTTAGTAAGATTGTCCGTGTTGGATTCACTCGAAGCTCGGCCGACTTCTCTCTCTTTACTCGTCATTGATCGACCGACACAGTGATTCTCTTAGTGTATGTCGATGATATTCTGATTACTGGTGATGACTCCAAAGGTATACAAATGATCAATCAACACTTAGACTCGGTCTTTCAAACTAAAGATCTGAGTAATCTTCGGTACTTCCTTGGTCTTGAGGTAGCGAGACGTCCTGATGGTCTCGTCCTATCTCAACGGAAGTATTGTCTTGTGTTGGGAAAATGATTTCTCTTAACCCCTGAAAATGAGTCAAATATGAATTCCAAGAATGAAAAACAAGGCTAAGTAAATATGCGTCGAATAGTGTTCGACGCAACGTCGAAATGTAGTCGACGTCTCTTTCAGATTAAGTCGAAGTAACTCTAGGAAGATTTCGACGTATGTGTTGTCGACGTTACTCTGATTTCTAGTCGACGCAACTAGTGAAGTCGACGCACCTTAGTCGACGCACCTTCCTTATTCACCTCTCGACGTCCAGACAGGATGTACTCGACGCTTGCGTCGAATGGCAATCGACGCACGTCGATTTATTTGACAGACTTAAATATGCGCCAGATCTCTTTCCTTCTTTCAGTAAATCTGATTTGTATGGAATAATGTTAATATTTTATAGCCGTTCTGAATCATTCTTTCCTTCTATTTGATTCTTGGCTAATCTGATTAACTCTATTTTGGATACTATTTGAAATCAGAATTCATTCTTTTCTTCTACAGAAATAAACATTATGGAAACATTTTTTCTTTCTATTCTCTCTAACTGCTAATTGATTATCCTCCTATAGTATTATGTTGAATTAACAGAGCTATAAATAAAGAGGAGGTCGGCAGAAAATAAACAAGAGTGATCTACCACACACATTTGAAATAGAGGAAAAGCTCCCAAGAGAAAAGAGAGAAATTGAGAAAAAGCTCTGCAGCAACATTCAAACACTTCTTCTTCTTCTTCTTCTGCTTCTGAAGTCATACTGCTGCAAAATCTGATAGCTCTCACAAAGAGAGAAATGCTGCAAATCTTCTTCTCTCTATAGAAGAAAGATTCAATTCACTTCTTGTGCTTCCAATCTTCTTGCTAGGAAGAAGATTCTTTCTTGTTTTTATTTCTTCTCCTTTCTTTCTTTCTCACTTAAACATTGTAAAAGAGTTTTTAGAATCTCTCTCCAAAAAATTCAGTGTACTGGTTCTAAGAGTCTCCTTGTCAAAAGACTCAGTTGGTTCTAAGAGTCTTCTTGTCAAAAGACTCAGGGTGGTTCTAAGAGTCTCCTTATCAAAAGACTCAGTGCAAGATAGTGAATTCCTACCAAGGGGGTAGAAGAGTGGACTACCCAAAGTTTGGGGAACCACTATATTTTCTTGTGTTGTGCTGTGATTTATTTTCTTGCATTTACTTTATTTTCTTGCTTAATTCTTGTTGGTGTGTGGGAAGCCCTAATCTGTGATCATACACATATATATTAACTTTGCACAAAATAATTTTTAAATCTCTATTCACCCCCCCCCCCCCCCTCTAGAGAATTCTAGTGAGGTTAATTGTGCACTTTCATCTTGACTTTCTTCATGATGATGACTATTCTGGATGCAAGCCCGTTGACACTCCTATGGATGTCAACCACAAGCTCTGCGCTCTTGACTCTGAATCCGATCTACTTCCAAACCCGGAGTATTATCGTCGTCTTGCAGGAAAACTGATTTATCTTACTGTTACAAGACCTGATATGTTCTTTGCTGTTTGAGTTGTCAGTCGATTTATGCATGCTTCACGGATCTCTCATCTCCAGTCCGTCGAGCGCATCCTCAGATATTTGAAGACTGCTCCTGGACAAGGGCTTGTATATAAACCTTCTTCTTCTCTATCTCTGATTACGTACTCTGATGCTGACTATGCTGGCTCTCTTGATGATCGACGCTCCACAAGTGGTTTCTGTACTTACTTTGGAGGACACCTTATCACCTGGCGCAACAAGAAGCAATCTGTTGTAGCTCGCTCCTCTGCTGAAGTCGAGTATCATTCAATGACCGTTGTTGTGTCTGAGCTTACCTGGCTAGAAAGTCTCCTAGGTGATTTGGGAGTCAAACTTACCTCACCAGCCACTCTATTTTGTGACAGCAAAGCTGCTATACACATTGCCAAGAATCTTGTATTCCATGAATGAATAAAACACATTGAAGTTGATTGTCACTTCATTCGGGAGAAGGTTCAATTGAAGAAGTTGGAATTAAAACATGTTCCTGCTGCCGAGCAAGTTGTTGACATTCTCACCAAGGCCTTAGCACGACCACTATACTATCAGTTTCTCTCCAAGTTTTGTGCTTACGATCTGTATGCTCTAGCTTGCGGGGGAGTGTTGAAGAAAATTTGTAAAGGCCCAAAATAAGGCCCATCTTGTCTTTTAAGTTTAGTCCCACATCTTAGGATGAGATTTCCCCTCCTCTATCTCTTCTTGTATAAGTGTACAAATATCTGTATGGAGGATGTATGAGGAAAGAAATTAATAAAAATACTTTTCTTTTTCTCTCTTCTTGTGCATTTCTACAATATGTACACACTATATAAAGGAGAAGTTTCGTGTCACGACCACATTTCAGACTTCCGAATGTACTTCTGACATTCACCTAATTTACAACTATTGTTTCTTTTCTAAAATTTAAATTTTTTTTATGCTAGCCAGTTGACGGAGGAGTGGAGGTGGTGGCAGACTCCGCCGAGATGACAGGAAGCGCCGGATGTGGCGATGGCTCAATGAATGTTGGTCTGGTAGGCGGCGAGGACGTCTTCGGAGGGTTGACCGGTCGAGATGACACGCAGTTGACATGGGTAGCCACGCGGATGCCGTCAAGATGACCGGAAGCACCCTATGCGGTGGCGACCCAACATACGCTAGAGTGGTAGGCGGTGAGGACATTGCCGGAGGCGGAGGTGGGCGCGAACGTGACTGAGATGATGAGAAGTTTCCATGGGTAGCCAACCATTTTTGTGACCTGCTGTCGCTGAAGTTCTAAAGAGCTGGATTTAGCTGGGAATTCAGCTATTGACAAACTCGAGGCTCCATGACATTTGTGTTGTGGTACACAATCAGAAGCGACAACTCGAGATTCACTGAAGGTTGTAGTTGTCCGTGAGCTATATAGGGGATGATTGACAATAATAAATATACATAATAATTATTAAGTTACCACGCACACACACACGCACGAGTGGCCGTGCATTGGGTACCCCCATGCCCCGCAATAACAGTACCCTTGCCCTTCGCCTTCCCCGTGTGCATTGTGTGCCGTTGATTGGACCCTTGACTTCGCTCGATGCCCACTCGCTTGAAAAATGACAGAAATTAAGCTTATGTTTGATGATATGATCCATGTCATTTTCCAAGCGAGAGGACGTTTAGTGAGGCTTGAGGTCCGGTCGCCAGCGCACACTGCACACGAGGGAAGGTGAGTGGCAGAGATATTGTGACGCAGGACGAATCCATATGTGGCGGAAGACCGATGCCCTAACCCTAGATGCAGTGCAAACAAGCACATGCCAGATGCAAATCAAGCTACGACCAACCTTAAAATGTCATGAATGCATACACACAATCCAATGAAATGCCACTTTAAATGCATGTGCAAATGGAATTGAGCAGTCCGATTGAATCAACAATCAACAATTAATTAAAATAAATACAGTCTGAGCACATTCGTTCACATCAAATTCAATTAGAAGGGCAAATTTAGTTAATTGAGGCACAAATATTCTAAACGCGCGCCAAATAAATCCTGCAAATCAAGTGATTTCACGACAACAAACACATAATATCACATCCAACTAGATGTGGTCAAAACACTCGAAAGTAGAAAACTAAAATACCAAATTACGACTTACATGTGCAGGCGTAGGTGAAATCCGGTGTTGTAGGAGGGTTGTCGAGCGGCTGGAATGGTCGGAGATGGGCTGGTGGCGACTAGGTGAAGGTTGGAAGGCAGCTGGAGGGTGGTTCCACGGGAGGGAATGGCTGCAAGAGGTGGTCAGCTGATTTGGGGATGATATGGGACTGTGGGGGAATGGAGGGGGCTTTGAGGGTGTCTGCATGGATGCTCACAGGAGAAATAAAATTATATAAAGAAGGGTTCACGGTAGAATGCAAGCATGGATGTCACGGGAAAGGCAGGGGAGGGGGAATTTCTTCAGGAAGCAGGAACAGGTGTGGATATGTTTTGAAAAAAAAAACAGAAATAGGGACTTTGCAGGAATCAATGATGGAGGGGGGATGGAAACATTGGATCGATGCTTCTTGGGAGGGAGAAAAGTGACAGAAATGAGAGGGGAGGGCTGGTATCAGACTAGACTAGGACTGGAGTGTGGTATGGGGATGTTCTGGGCGGAAGAGGCGGACTGGGAGGGTGGGAATCAAGAGGATGAGGGTTCAACGGTTGTGAGTAAGAAAAATGGAGGAACTTATGGTACAAGGAGGGGGCTGGCGAGGATTAGACGAGGATTCGTGGATGAGGGTGTCGCCTTGGAGTCGCACTAAGGGGGAGGGATTTCCCGGAGTCACATCGAGAAGGAGGGGCTGGAGTCCACCAACGTGACTGAAGGATTTCTTCCAAAAAACCGTCGATGCCCCCCGCTAGATGGCCCTGCACGGTTAAATAAAACAGCACAAAAATAGAGCACCTGAATCGGACGGCTCATATCGTCTGAGTCGATCGGGTGTCAAGCACAACTCGAAACAAACAAAGTAATATATGAAAATGACTCGGAACAATCATTCGGTTTTCATCTGCGGTCTCAGATCGTCAGAACGGGAAGCAGATCACCGTAATCTCTATAAATTCCCCTGGCTTGAAAGCACTCATCTCCGGTGAGTGACGATGATCATGCTCTCGGTGTAGCCTAGGGACAGTACACTTAAGCTCATATGGGGCAATCCATGTATCATCTGAGAATGGTGTTAATGTTAAGGTTGTCGAGGCCGAAAACATAGTAGTCTGAGATGAAGGAGTACGAGCCAATCGCCACGGGCAAACCTGTGCAGTGGCCAGCCATCGAGGCACATGAAATCCTGACATTGGGGTAACTCTCAGCTGCAATGTGTCCACAAGGTCGCAGGAGGTCCGCTCTTCATGAACAAGAGCAGCTACATGCGAGTGAGATGAGTTGACTCCGTCAGTGTCGGCTCATCCCAGTCCAATTCTAGTGCCTCGAAGTCAGCTGAGCAAATGTCTATCTTCCATGCCTATGTGCATCAACATATCACGATGGGGACACGTGTGCAGGGGGTTGCTTATAGGGGAAGCATTAACACTTGTTGTGGAGTTCCAAGTAGTCCCGGTGTGAGAGGCGCTAGACTAGGTTTGACTTTGGGTTGAGGGGTTATAGAGGCGGGGGCTCAGGGAAAAGGGTGTGGTTGGAGAGCATTGGGTTCAAATGCTGGGCGTCTGGATGAGGTAGATGGTTTGGAAGAGTAGTGGTAGGAACACTGGGTGGAGTGGAGTGGGGCCGCACGCAGTGGGGGACCATTGGTGAGGGAGGCAGACTCTTCTCCACAAACCACGCTTGCTCCTGGGCGCAAGCGGGAGCGGTGGGTTGTGCATGTGAAGACGTGCTCAATGTTGGGCTGCAACCCAGCGAGAAAGTAACCAAGTATGATCGGATGCCGGACCCGGAACATGTGTTGCGATTTTGATGAAATTGTTAGAATGAGAGTCCACTGACTCCACTTGGTTGACTGTATTGAGCCGCTTGAAGGTGTAGACCGCCTGGTGCGAGTCGTAGCGGCAAATGATTTCGTCCTTGAGGCTTGTCCAAGAGGGGATGGGTTGGAGTGGTATCCCTAAGGTCAAAGAATTGCCCCACCCATGCAATCCATCTCATATGGTCGATATAGTTGAACACTGGTTTGTCGAGGTGACGTGAATGGGCTGATTGAGCTCCACGAGAGAGCCATGCTGGCATGTTGCGGGTGTCCGACACCTACAACCAATGACGGTGCATGATGGTAGAGGCGTAGCGATCTTCTGTGCAGGTGTGTGGGAGGCAGAAATCGGACGCCAATCAGATTGGGCGCGTTGCGCATGCTAGGGCACACGTAAGAGATGATGACGTCGACTGCACGAGCAGCAGGGAGGGCGGCGGTGGGGGTGCGTGATTGAGGGTTGACAGACCAATTTATTGCTCCTGTTGCCAGCTTCGGCGAAGGTAGCAGGTTGTGCAAACACGGGGAACATTGGGTCGCTCTGCCCGTGACTTACTTTTTCGGGTTTTCTTCTTCTTAAAAGAAGGGCATCTCCCTATAATATAAGGGAGAGTAGGAGTAGGTTTGGGATCTTTCGAGCTGTGTGTGAGTTTTTCCTTGAAGAGGAGTCGTTAACGAGAACAGCAGCCCTTAAGAACGCCACCTCTCTTCTTGTAATACTCTTCTTGTCATACAACTGCTTATTTTCTAATTGCTATCGCCTTTGGAACTGCCTAGGCTGAGCAAGAATGAGCTTTGGGCTCTGTTTGATGGAGAGGGTTGGGTGCTTGCAATGGAGGGTGGTGGGCCTGTTCAACAAGGTGCTGTGACACAACAGAGCGCTGGTTTCTTGTGTCAGGGAGTCTGGGGTCTTGCGGTCTTTGGTGTGGGAAAAAGTGCGGTGGTTTGCAGGGTCGCATGGCTGTTACTGGCATGAATCACAACAGCATGTTCTTTAAGGTTTTTATTATTATTTCAATGTCAACAGCTGCTGATGTGCTTTTTCAGGGATCCAAACCAGAAGAAAACCCAGCTTCGCCGGTCCCACCCACTTCCGATGCGAAGCCTGGTTCAAAATCCGGCTCCTCCACAAACCAGACCCGAAACTACGCTGTAATTGCTGGGGCCATTGTCGCCGCATCAGCAGTAGGCTGGTACTTACTGTCGAAGCCCCAAAAAACTGAAGAAGAATCCAAGTAAGCTGAGTCTCATCTCCTGTTTTGCTTGTATTAGCTGCAACAGTTTTCTACTCTGCAATAATAAGTATCTGGATGCATAATTTTCTTGTGGTAAAAGACCTTGCATCCTTTTCATACTTTGAATGTCCAGGAGAGTGGAAGAACAATTTACTTGTCTGTTCTGATGCGACATGTGCTTGTTTTTCTGATTTTTGATAAAATCTGGTTTAAAATTTTGTTATAATGCAAGCATTCAAACCAGCGGCCTATTTTTTTTAATCATTTCTATACTCTTTGCGCCGTCTTGCTTGGGGACAGCATTGTCATTACAGTGGTAAAAAAATGCAGGCAAAAATGATGTTTTGCTTCACACAATAGCTTAGCTTGAAGCACGGATACTTTCCCGAGGGCCGCGTGCCCTTACCAGGTACGTTTCCGGTACGTATTCGACACTCGACGGATACACATGCTGCTCTAGTCAGAGGATAAGCTGGGATTTGATAGATCGTTGTACATTTTGTGATATGACCATGTTTTTCTAAAGCAAACAAAAAAATTCTCCGTGCATTTTAGAAGAAAAAAAAAGACTCGTAAATTCAACTAACGGTGTTTGTTTAATACAGTATCAAAATAAAATGTGATTATTATTTAAGTTTCTTTTTATCGTTAGAACTATGAAAAATTTGATTTAAATTTGATTATTTTGTTAATTTAGAATTAAATATTTTTTCTATTTGCTCAATATAAATTTTTTCTTATATTTATATATATAAATCAATTTTATTAACATCGTTCGAACTACAGCCTTATTTTTTTTAATCTCCACGTACCACCGTATTAGATACGTATCATATATGGTCCAGGATAGTAATCTCCACGTACCATCGTATTTTTAATCTCCCGGAGAGCCTCTACCCAAGAACAAAGCACAAATGCACCATTCTTTTCAGTCCAGGATAGTAATCAAAATCTAAAATAAAGCTCACATCATAAATATTCTGTCATTAACACATCACTGAAATACTTATTTGAAAATGTTTAGAATGTCAAAATTTTGTTGACAAAAAAGAAAGAAAAAGAGAATTGCTCGAAATTGTTGGAAGCCTAGGCGATTCGCCTAAATTTCAGTCTTATGATGTATTTTTCAATCTCTTGGAAACGATGAAAGCGGCCGCAATGGCTGCGGCCAGCACTCCAGAAATGAGCAGAGTAGACATCAACGTGCTTCCCAGCTTGCGCTTCTCTGATTCCTTTGCTCTTGCCCTTGCCTCTGCCCTTGCCTTTTCTGCTGCCGCTTCTTCTTCCTTTCATGAAAATAAAAAATAATAATTAAGAGAAAAATTTCATCATGAGCCTGAAAAACTATGTAAAATTAGTCATATAGCAGTAACTAATGAATTCCATGTAGTGGTGACAATAATACAATTAATATCCACCTGATAGAATTTGGAAGTGTCGAGCTTGGAAGAAATGGGATCAACAGGAAAGTCTTCAGGAACTCCGAGATTCAGCTGCTTGGAGGCGTTGATCTCCGGAAACGGATCCGCAATTCCGCCCTCCATTGGTTGATCTGCGTCTCGTCTTCTTCCCCTGGACGTACTTTCGCCTTCGATTCCTCCGCGCGTGTTTTCCTTCTCCTTGTTTTGTTTTCCAGTTTTGTCAGCCAAAGCCGGATTCTATTTGTAAGGGGTGGAGGCAAAGGAGATCCACCAGTGCTTGGGCAAGGATGGGCCATAATTCTCTCTCTCTCTCTCTCTCTCTCTCTCTCCTAGCTATAAAATTGTTTCACGATTAAAAAAATAAATTTTAAAGCTTGTTTAATTGATAAACAAATTCTGAAACGTTAAATAAACCCAAGTCCTGAATGGTTGGATCTTAAAATTTTGACCTTCGCACCTAGCTTCAAATATAGTAGGCTAAATGGCGAATTTTGCTGCCATGGCATATTTTGTTAATTTATTTAATTAAATACTTAATTTATATTACTACTATTTATTATATAGTTATTTTATATAAATTTTCCATTCGTAGTGAAATTATATTACTATTATTTACATATTATTTACAAATTGCGGTGCGACTAGTCAAAACTAAGATGCCTTTAACAACTCCCCCAAAAAATTATGCGCTCAGGGACATCGTGCGATGGCCACGGAACATTGTGCCAGGGGAATCTGTGCCCTTTAAAACCTTTATTTCTTATTATTTTTCATCTATGTTAAAGCGGCTAATGTTCATATTATGATAATTGAGTTTTTGCCCAAACTCACTTGAGCTAATAAGCCGCGCCAAACGAAGCCTATGTCCGGCTAGACAGTGTTCACACAGGTAATCGTTAGTGTATATTGTATAGGTGTGTGTGTATGTCTGTGTATATATACTGCATCTACCGAATCAAACAAGGGCTCCGTTTGGTGTGGCGTTTTTGCTCCGGTGAGTTTAGACAAAAATGTCACTATCATAGAATGTATTGACAACTTATGACCGCCACCAAGAAAAGAAAACTAGGTTTGAATATAAAAGTCGATGAAGCTCCTTAGGTGAGGTCAGGTGTTCATGAACTACACTTCATAACCACCACGTTCACAACCGCTACCTGCGTAACGCCATGCCAAATGGAGCCAAGAACTTAGAAAAATAAAAAATTTAATAGAGAAATTGTTGGGTATTGGAAATTGTCCACCGCTAATTTCTTTGGGAAAAATAATAAAATAAAAAACTGATGTATTTAGCTTCATATTTAGATTTAAATATTGCATTATTATCTCTTAAATATAACTCGTATTCGCTGAGGGTATGCCCAACCTAGTTATAGGCCTATTACAATACGAAGGTTGACCATTATTCAAGGAGGACATGGACGAGGAGGAACAGAAAGCAGACAAGTGACGAGACAATCAGTCTACCCGGGTCGCCGAAAGGCGAGACATCTCTTGAGGTCACCCATAGGCAAGGTCTCTCGCCAGATCGCCCGTAGGCGAAGTCTCTCACTAGATCGCCATATGTGAGCCCCCACTTTAAGTGCATGATAGAGACCTTGGGTAGCTCGTTTCAAAGTTCACACCATCAACACCGAGATCGCGAGGTTGTTCCAAACAACCTCGACCGGCTCGCCCAATATCCTAGAAAATGACGGATCCAGTGTTTTACGGGGGTAAATATTCATTCGGGTCCCTCCTGGTTCCCCATTTGCCGAGCTCATGCTGCTTTTCTTGTGCCCATTGCAGTCTTGGTTTAGAAGGGGAAGTTCCTATATACATTCGGGCGTGTGGTGAGACCTCCTCACTACAGCTTGTGGGTCTTATTTATAGGCAGTTCAACTCTTAGCCCTTGAGAATCGTTTCTCATGTTATCAGGCCTGTGGTGTTAGACCGCTAAATCAATAACCTCTGACTACCCTTTTCGGTCCAAACTTTGTGAACCGGTTTCTTGGTTCCAATAATTGAGAAAATCACTATTGATTTGATTGTATAAAATCATGATAAGACAAAAACATAGAAGATGGAAGAAGCTCTGAAGAAGAAGCTAGAAGAAAGCTATGAAGATTTGAATAATTGGCTTAAATCATATGTGTGTTTGGCTACCACTGTCCGTGCATTTGTCAAGCGGAGACTCGTTCGCCGTCTGACCATTTCATTGCTGGTCGGGCATTTACGGATCGGGGACCTGATCGCTAACTAAAAGACTCAAGCGCTAACTAAAAGACTCGAGCACTAACCATTGACTCTCATTTTTAAGTGATCCCATAACACAACTTACATATTAAGGATGTGATCATTGTTCGCTAGCCGAGGCCACTGATCTTCGACCGAGCTTAGGATGAAGGCGCACATCAAATTGCATTTAGAGCACAATCTGTTTCGTTCCGGCACAAACCAGAAGGTGCTGCATCTAAGTGAGAAGGAAGCAGAGAGAGAAAAAATGACCAGCAACCAGTACAAAGCAGTAGAGGAGCAAATCAAAAGAATGATAGGAAGTTGCTAGTTGAATCATATCATTTTCTTGTAATGGTTTTGTCCTTATTAAATAGGAGATTATTGGGAAGAATTATATTGATTTGATGACACAAAAATATGATAAAATAAGGTATAGAAGATTGGAAGAAGAAGCCAGAAGGAAGCAAGGAAGATCTGTAAAATTGTTTAAATCATATAGGCGCTCGACTATCGGTCATCAAACGAGGACTCGTTCGCCGATGGGCTATCTGATTGCTGACTGAGCGTTCGCCGATCGGGAACCCGATCGCTGGCCTGAAGACCCGAACGCATTCCACCGACTCTTATTCTACAAGTGGTCCCAGAACACCACTAATAGATCATAGACCTGTGATCTCCGTTCACCAACCGAGGCTCCTCGATCGCCGACCGAGCTCAGAATGAAGACGCGGGTCAAAGTGCATTCAAAGCACAATAAGAAGGCGCTGCTTCTAAGTGAGAAGTTGTATGTCGAATTGTATTCATAGCATAATCTGTTTCATTCAGTGCACACCAAGAAGACACTGCTTCTAAGTGAGAAGTTGTACTTGAATTGAGTTCGATGAATAAGAAGTGTACTGAATCTGCATCTTCGAGCAAGCTAAATCAAAGCATTACGGGATCATGTCCACTAAAGTCTCATTTATACGCAGACCCTGCAATTATATTTGTAGATCAATGCAATATTCGTAGACCAAAATTTATACACTCAAATGATTACGAAAATTACCAAAAAATTATGTCATCGCTGTATAATATGCATGGAGATTCATACACATGTTTCTAATTTAGTTAATTAAAATAGTTATTTTATATAGTGTTTTTATTCTCACTAAATGTTAAATATCAATAATTTATGCTATATAACTATTTTTGATTTTAAAGAAAATAATATTAAATATAAAGGATTGATATTAGATAATTGTTTCGTTTAATTCGCTCCATTTAAATAATTTAAATCATTAAAATTAAATAATATATACAATATATATTATTATTCCGATTAAACCGAAACAAAAAAGGCCACGAAGGTCGGGATACGCACCTGCTGACTGCGCTTGGTCAGGGAGAGAAGACGATAGCAGCAGAGAGATTCATCTGTTCATACTAGAAAGCAGAGAGGTGTTACTGAGAACAAGATCCCCAGAGTGAAAGATGTATCATCCTTCGAGGGGCGGCGTGCGAGGCGGTCGAGATCGTAAGATTCCTCGGACTTTTTCGTTGTTATTTCGTTTTCCCCGTTCTAGGGTTTGTGATGTCGAATGGATCGGTTTGCTCGATTTCTCATCTGCTAACCACCGGAATTGGTAGATCTTTTTTCTCGGATAATATCTATAGTTTATCTGATTAATATATGTTTTCTTCCGGGAAGAGGCAGTATTGGTGAATTGTCGGATGTCTTGAAGCATAATTTAACTAGCTATGCCACCTTCAGTGGGTCATAATATTGGCCGATGACCCGCTTGACGCGGCTAGCTACTTCAATTTGTTTTTGCTGATAGAAAAGATATAGGCAAGGTTTTGTAGCCAATTGTGTGTACCTGCACATCCATGAAATTATCGCAAGTAAGCTCGTATAACTCGATAATTAGTCGCGTTTGAGTGTAGTACGGCCATAGCTTATAAACCCATGAGAACCACTTGGAGAGGTGCAAAGACCCAAAGTTGTTACGAGTTCGCGCGGGATCACCGAAGCTAGAATTGTAAACTAGATACCATGGATGAAGGCTGGAGACGAGGCGGCCGGTGATTGTGTCGTGACTATTAGATTTGCCGGAAATATCAAGAACAACCAGCGCAAATGAGAATCCTCCGATGGTGGCGAAACCGTGTTGTCGAAAATATCTAGAACAACCGGCGCAAATGACAACTCCTCCGATGGTGGTGAAACCTTGTTTGCCATAATTGATGCCTCAAGAAGAGTAGTTGCTTTGATGGCTTTTTGTTCTTCGTCCTCTATGCATGCAATAATCAAGTCATCCAACATTTTTGTGTTTGCCTCAACTCGACGTTTTCTTTGACGAGTAGTAATGTCATCAATAATTTTTTGCATGTCTGCCATTATTTGATGATTTCTTTGGCAAAGATGGATTCCATCAATAATTTCTTGCATGTCCTCCTTGATCCAAAATTCTGCTTGTGAATCACTAAGGGCATTCGTAAATTGAGGAGCCGACGATTGTTGGTTTTCTGTTCTTCACCAGAAGATGACCCACCGTTGCCCCAAACCTAATGCTGTTTTTCCACGGAAGGTGACCGTTTCTGGAATCCCATTCTTGTTGGCGTCCAAGAAACAGTTAAACTCAAAGCGTAAAGCTTTGAAATCCTGCGAAAGCTTATCCTGTTTGTTGGAAGAAAGCTCTACGGCCTGACACATCTTGACGATCTGCTCTTCTAGACGTGAAAAACATTGGTCGGAGTACTGTTTGTGAGCGGCGAGTTGATCGCTTTGTGTTTCCAACTCTTTCCATTGTAGTTGATGGAGATCTTGGTAAGCCTTGTGTCGACGATCGACTGCACGCCATGGATTTTCTTCGAGGTTTTGATTGGACATTTCGCTGGCGTGACTGGGAGTGTTGACGCCTGCTAGAGGCATGCGAGAGGAAGAAGTAATGGCATTGCTCCGTTCGTGTTTGATGTTGTATCCACAGAGCTGCATCTCCTTCAAGATTAATGAAATCTTGTTTGATGTTGTATCCAGAGAGCTGCATCTCCTTCAAGATTAATGAAATCTTCAACTCCAAGATCGCACAGTCATTCTTGAAAAGGTGTCCGGCTAGGTCGCCGGAGGCGCGGACTATTTTTTTTCCGCTTCTTAAGAAAATATGTAACAGATGGAGATTCGTGATGCAACGAAGTTATCTCCACTTCTGCGGGTGAACTTGAGGATGGAGATTCGTGATGCAATTTTTAATCGTGTCGCACCTTGACTGGTGCTTTGGTGTCCTCTTCCAAAAGCTTGGAGAGTTCACGGAAAATTATTGGAGAACAGTACTTGGTCCAGGCACTACAGATTTACCCTTGGCAGAGATTTCTCCTTCATTGTTCTGTTTCATAGGCATCGACATACCAACTTCTGCCATTGTTGGTCATGCTTCTTTTGCATGATCGCTGGAATGTACCTTCTCGACACCTGAGGAGGGAAAATCTTGAAGCTGAGAGCAGTTTTTTTATCCAGCAGTTTCTTCTTCTTGTTTTTTTTAACTTGTTCCGTGAATGGCTCTTAAAATCCAGATGAATGCATAACAAGGATCCCTCTCTGGCTCCTGCCGTTATCCGCGATTCTTGGTGGCAGCCAGTTGACGTGAAGATCAATGTCAAGAACGGTGAATCGGGAGCGAGAACATCAACGAGAGCACCATTGTAACGACCCAAAGTCGTTACAATTTCGCCGGCGGGATCGCCGACGCTAGAATTGTAAACTAGATACCATGGATGAAGGCCGGAGACGTGGCGGCCGGAGACGAGAGACGAAGCTAGGAGTAGAGCCGAAGGGAAAGAGGCAAGGGAGAAGACAACTAAAGAACTACAAACTTTATTAATCTTTTCATATCCCATTACAACACATTAGGCTATATTTATAGCCTAATAACCCAACATGACTAATCATCTATTTACAAACATGCCATCCACATATGACTCCCTTCATCATCTAATTACAAATATGACTCCCTTACAAGAGGACACTCCTGGCTGCTGTGATTCAAACCCATTATGATCTTTCATGCCAATAACGTGTGCCCACTTTGTCCAGCCAAATACACCAACATTCCAGCTACCGACAAGGTCATTGCGAAGGCTTTGCCTCTGCTGATATTCCTGCTCATCTGTTGGAGTGGTCACAAGCGACTATGACTAACCATCAACCATGGTATGCAGGTTTGGCCTAAGCTTGCGAGCCTATGAGAAACACCAATTTAATCCAACAATGAACAATTTAAGATGTATGAAAATGATTGAATTTAAGACAGGCAACTTATAAGTTCCGAAGCACCTTCCAATGGTAATAAATAACTTTTGTATGAAAAGACAGCTTTCCAAAAGATGAACATCAGTAAATCGTAAATATAAGTGTGGTAATTTCACGATTTATTTCACCTACCTGTGGTGTCCGTACAAGAAACATTCTTAGACTTGTAATTGTTGAAACCCTACATCGTATTGATGAGTACTGTTATTACAGGTAGTGGACTAATCATTTGTCTTCAAGTTTGTTAGCTAGGCTATCTCTAGGAGAAGCCCAACTGTTGCAATCATACAGTGGAGACTAGAGTGTTGGAGTATTGTGATTTGTAAAGACTAATTGTTTGCTTTATTATTTTATGAAAAGACCAATGGGTTTGCTTTAGGAGAACCGTTCAGTTTGGGCTATTCAATCTCGTGTAAATCTAACTAATAGGCTCAAGCAAGCCTCAATCGATCAGTTTGGTCCTATCATATTGAAAAAAAGATTGTATGCTCATGCTGGGGTAATTTGCTCTATTATATCTTGAATGAAATTTCATTGACAAAACATGTTAACTATAATTATTTTTAAAAAATATTATGAGATTTAAACCTTACATGCCTTGGTGATACACCTTGGCTCCAACAAGTTCTAAAATTATATTCTTTAAGGCTATTATCCTTAAAAATATGTATAGACCTTGAGTCATTTCCTTCATGCCTCTTCCTCTTGTGCAGGGTGTGTCATATGCCCTTTTGAGGAACCTTGATACTTAATTGTTTTCTTATATGGAATCTATAGGAGTTGATATGCACACGTGCCTTCAAAAAGTGTACACTTTAGACAATTGCTCACCACGCGTGAAAATCCAGAGCGTCTCCACTAGGTTATAATTTATTAGCAATTGTATTAAGTACAAGTTAATTATTTTACCTTATTAAGAGTGCTCCCTTTTCTATATAACGAGGGCTGATGCCTATCTTTAGAGTCTCATTGTATCTCTCATTTTTGAGAGATACCTCTTAGAGGTAACAAACACTCGAGTTGTGGTGCAAATTTGTCTTCCGATTGTTATCTCGTTTAATGTTGCAGTGCAATTTTCCATTCTAGTTCGTAACAATTGGACCGACCAGCCATCCATTACTATCTGCCTACGCTTACTACTGGAATTCAGCTCCTCCCACTTCCTCTCCAGCCATGGATTGATATTGACGCAAACTTACCCTTATAAAAGTTGTTGCCTTAAAGAGGATATATATGCACAGTGTTGGGAGCTCTGACCCGCTATTGAAACCAAGGCGTCCTTCGGTTTCGCTTCTTAGCTCCTTTCACCCACCACCTAACTTCCTCCACAGCTCATGATCTCACCCAACCCCATAATTAAACTCTAATTGCACCTTTGTTGTACCTTGTGACATCCCGAATTCGATGAAGACAATCTGATGCCAGGGTGTCTTTAGAGTAGTGATTCCCAGACAAAGGTAAGTCCCGACAAACCTCAACCATGACCGACTTCTAGTTGAAATAGGCGCGTGAATGAACTAAATCTCACATTGGTATTAAACAAAAAGTTGTCGGGATTAAATAATAATTTAGACCACATAATACCATAAAAGCATTTTCAGAGCAAGTGATGTGAGTTTTGTTAGAAAATAGTTAAGTGAGCCCCATTGGGAATAGTTTTGGGATGGGCGAGCTTCTGGGAAATACTCGCAGACCACGTTAGGAAAAGGATAAGATCATAAGGTTCAACTTACTATAAGCCAGTGGACAATATCTTAGATATTGTGAAATGGATCAATACATACTTCCCTTTGCCTTTGCCTGTAGGGGCACCATCAACCCAATCAGTTGCCCCTTACCTCCATCCTTACACTCACAAACACCATACCTGCCACATTTTGGTCATTTCTATAATATAAGATGATGAATTCCCTCCATTGTTGTCGTCCACTAGGCCGTTCACCATCCATTAGGCCTCTATGTCTCATCATCCATTAGAGACCGAACTTTTGATGCCAAGTTCTAATCTAGCCTTATCATTGTTTGCTTTCATGTTCTACCTCGTCATTTATTTTTTTCCTTCCAAGCATCTGTTTAATGCCTACCACATTCTTTTGCTCCCATTGTTCCCACTCTGAGCACTTTGCACCAAAATTTTCTTCTTTCTTAACCCTCACGTTTTGCAAGCCACAGTCCGCTAGTTTTCCTATTATCCTGTTTTTTTTCTCGTTTATCACCACACCCCATTTGCTAAATCACTGGCCCAACGTTCCCACACCTTGTTAACAGTCAATTATGCAATCTCTGGACTACTCAAGCCATCCATGTCTTTCAAACAACCAAATCCTAATCAAATTAGCACATCATTCCTAATGTACACCCAAATCGACCCTTCACTCCAAATCATCTCCATTTACACCTTTTCTAAGTAAATTATTTTTGCTCAAGGTTATAAATGATCCAGACAAATTAACATTGTCCATTTCATTCTCAGCCCAACTTCGTCGGTCGCTTCCCTAATCTAGCCGACTGTCACCCAAAATCTCATCGACCTTTGTCAAACACAAAAGGACTTCCGCTACACATGTTCCGCCTTTCCCCTTCTACCGCAACATAGAATAACATCCCTTACATTTTTTAGATGCTTGACCTTGGGGGCAAGGTCGATTTTCAAGAGTGTATCAATTGATACACACACCCTCTCAACTCAACAATAATTCTCTCCCAGCTGATACGATTAGGGAATGACGTATTAATAATTGCGTAAAAAGAACTAGCAATATTGCACCAGACAATGAAATGGAGATATATATTAATGATGCATGCTCCCTCCTAACTCTTAAGGGCAGGTTTTCTCTAATAGTCCTCTTAAGAGAGCCAACACAAGACTAAATCCTAAGATAGCCTAACTCTCAACTAGTGGTTCCTTATGTAGATGAAGACCTCGCTACAAGACAACTCACACTGAAGATTACATCTTATTAATTACGAATACAAGATAATCCATAAGGGTAACTGTATACCCGAGATGACTCTCGTGTAGTGAGTCCGATTGTTCGAGTACTTATTCATTAGGGTGTGTACGTATCAAACTATCAGTACACTCGTCTTGAAAATCAACCTTGTCCCCAAGGTTGGGCGAGGTGGAGCAAACTTTAAAGCCTTCGTAGCAGTGGAAGCACGCTAGGTGAGCCAATGTTTCCGTCAGAGTATGATGAGATGAAGAGCGAGAAGCATACTTGTTAGGATCTTTTGCGATATCGGAGAGTGTCAGTGAGCCCAAAATAAGAAGTCCCGAAGTGGATAGTTCATTGGTGTGAGAATGATGGTTGTCGGTGATGCCATATATTGGATGGGCAGGGATTCAGTTGGGTGAGGCTAAGGAGATGATTTTGGGTGGGGTTGTTGGGCCTTATTATGATAAGTACTTGGTATGAAGATTGGTCCATATGAGTGTGGGTGGGGGTATTAAAGTAAAAATATCTTGATTAAAGGTGTGGTGATTTGGGAAGTTCTGAGGGAGAGTGGGCATGGGTGCTATGATGGGAAAAAGGGACAATGAGATGGGCCTATGGGGGGTCCATGACTCATACCAATTGCTGGGCCGACGTGGGGCTGAGATAAAGAAATTCGTTTAAGAACCCACAGTATGTTCCAGAGATTTCCGAGGAGGGTTTTTGTGTCTATGATGGGGTGTTGGCAGCCTCATTAAAAAAAGGAAAGAATGGTTGACATTAACCATGAATGGAAACAGTGCAAGGTGGTATAAGGGCAGAGCGCGAAATGCATCTTGTTGATGGCAGAAATGGGGAGTGAGGGATTGATTTGGACGGAAGCCTGATGTGGGGGTTGACGGTGCTTGTATGGTGGGCGGCTCAAGGGATAAAGGCGAAAGAAGACAAGGTGGGAACAATGGTGGTAATGCGGAGGAGCAGAGCAACGATGTCTGGCGTTGTAAAAAGATAGGGCCGTGCACAAATCTAGCAAGGGAGGAAGGTCTTTTTGGCGTGCATCGGTTGACAGAGTGGGGTGGAGTACGTTGTAAGACCGGTACTTGTACACAGATGACAATGCCCTGTTACTGCTGGGGGGTGGTTGGGGCGGATGACGTCAAGGGGGCTAGAAGCGTCTCCGGTGGTTGGGAGATGCAATCCATGCAGGAGTCGTCGGTGAGACTGGACAGATTTAGTCGGGGTGTTGGTTGGTGACATTGGCGACGGATTGTAGCAGCCAGCTGTGTTGTCGTCAGTGAAGTGGAGACGTGGCGGTTCACTGTTGGCACGGCTGTGCCATGGGCTGGAAGGAAGAGCAGTAGGCGTTGATGAAGCCATGCGCCAGAGCGGGAATGCCGACCACGGTGGTGTCTATTCATTTGAATCGTGCGTTCGGGGAGTTCATGGTGACAACCATTACTGAGTGGCAGCATGGAGCTGGTTTCCGGCGGCCAGTTGTTGACGACAGACGAAGGCTAGAGGTCAGACCAATTGATACTAATAGGCAACGATTTATCAAGAATTGCTATCAAGAACTAACAATACTGCACTAGAAATGAATAGAAGATACTGATTAACAAGTCATGCTTTCTCCCAACTCTTTGGGGCAGGTTCCCTCCAAGAGTCTTTCTCTCATAAGAGAGCCAACAAGAGGCTAAACACCAAGATAACCTAAATCTCAAGTTCCTTATATAGATGGAGAATCCACCACAAAACAACTTACACTAAAAGGCGACACACTTGTTTAATTACGAATACAAGATAATCCATAAAGGTAACCGTGTCTTCGAGAGAGCTTGTAGTAAGACCGATCGTCCGAGCGCGTGTGTTGTTTGCACGTCAGAGCCATATCACCAACTATTGCCCAGTCCACCCTAGTCACTGCACATCACCCTTGTTTTTGCCTGTCTTATTGTTGACCCTTAATCCTCCTTCCCTCCTCCAATCCTCATGTTTCATGCTCGTCACCCACTCCATGGTCGATCGCGAAGAAGAAATAATTATCACATCACCTCCCTCTGTGATCATTTGATCGCGTCATGAGCGCCTTGTCTGACCTCCATATCGTTGTGTGTGAGATTGGGATCATCTACATTAGTCACCCTACACCACTACCACCCACACCCTTGACCCCAGATTCACCCACCGTTGATATGCCACCCTTCGACCGTACTGCAGAACCTATTGATTTGTTCCAGACAATTGCGGCCCCAATGCAAATCACCTTTGTAGGTTCAATATTCCTGTTTTCGACGACATTGGACCTTTAAGGCGGATCATGCACGCTGGCCAATTTATTTTGAGTAGCATATTTCATCGGACAATCGTAAGTTGTCATTGTCCACCATATACATGGAAGAGCATGCTCTCCACTGTATTTGTTCAACACACCAAATCTATACTTGTCTTGGGAACTCTCGAAGGAAGAAGTGATACCATCCAGTATGGCAATGCATTTAAATGCCTCTGCGCCGTCCATCGATTTGAATAAGTGAATGCATATTGAGGACTTCATTGAAAATGTCACTCATGTAGTTGGGGGCTTAATAGCAGCTCTTGGGGTACTTCCTTCATGGACTACAACCTTACTTTAGTATTCACCTTCGCATACACAACTCATTAACTTTGGTCAAGGAAGCACACTTCGTGGAAGAGGAGTTTCATGTCCCGTCGAGTACTACACTTTGATATCACCCCACCAAATTCGTTGCAGCTACATTTCTCTCACCTCACTCATATTCCGATTCCACCACAAAGCCTCCATAACACACAACCTGAAATTGTACTGCCAGTTTCTCTGCCTATACTCGATTGCCCCCTCCCCTGCCCATGCTTGCCGACACCGAACCCACAAGCCCAACATTTATCCCATCAAGAGTACCTCAACCTACATCGTCATAGACTATTTTCTCCACATTCATCCATATTCTCCTACAAATAGATGTCCCAACAAAGAACTGCACATACTCCTTGGTGCCAAAGATGGAGATATCACAATCGCTGATTTTGAAGCCTGTGAGCCGACGATGGCCAAATTTGACTCAACCTTGAAGACAAGGTCTATCCAATCAAGGAAGTGTACATGCGGATGATTAAAAGGATGCAAGCTCCTTTATTTTTTTTTAATTTTTTGTAAGTAATAGTTATTTGTTTTCCTTCGTTGTTATTTTCACCCTAGGAAATAGAATTGAGCCATCCGAGCTTGGACGAGGCTTGCATCTCGAGTTTGTATCGCAATATTTCCATTTTGATTCCTCTATCACACCTGACTCTAAATGAATATCTTATCAGAGTGGCCAAATCAATAAAAAGATTTGAAATGATCAAAATGTGGAATTTAGAAAGTTAACATGATACTGATTTAGTGGTGATAATACTGACATATTAACTGCTAGCCTGATAATGGTATTGACGTGTTGATTACTGAATAATGTCAACACATCGATTTTTTTTGGATAGTTCCCACTGCATTTGTTCTCCCTGTTCATCCTTCTAGTCCTTCACTAGTCACTCTTGTCATATGTCTAGTTGTCTACCAAATAGCCATAATGTCTGAATATAATTGTCGAGCAATTTTCATGCGGGGTGGCGACAACCGTGAATGTTTTTATTTTAGTCATCTATATATTTTCTCTTTATGAAGGGCTTTTTGGGTAAATTGTGACTCCTTCCTGTATAAGGAGGAGGCTAGGGTGTATTAGAATTATCTTTTGGATTGTTCAGCTTTGGAATCTCTTAAGTGAGATAGATTTCAAGGAGGAATCAGCCTCCTGGAGTAGGGCACGAGTATTTCTCGTGATTTTGTATCCCGTTATTCCTGTTATGAATGCATCTATTTTCAATTTGGTAATATAGGTCTGACTTGCCATGCTACCCTACCAACCGCTTGCTCTGGTCGTTGGTGTAGACCTAACTGCCCAATTTTCTCTACTTCGTCGACTGTCCTATATCCTCTTATTTTTGGACTGTTCGACCACCGTCTCTCACGCAAGCGACGAGCTGTGCTAACTCAACCTCTTGTTCTTCCTCCCTCCATCGATCAGCTCCTTCCCCATGCCGACTCATCAACTCCGACACCGATCCCACGATCATCCTTCAACGAGGTAACCTCCGTCCAGCACGAGCCCACACATGATTGCTCCACCTGATCTCCCTTCAACAACGACCACCTGAAAGATCCCTCCATACAACACTGCCCAACAACCCTTCTCCTCCCAATCTTCAACGACAATCACCTTCCAAGGGCTCTAAACACTATTATACACCTCCAACTTCCATTTCTAGCGCCGCTCATTCCAGCAGCTTCGACATCGTGACCTAACTCCTCCATCAATACGTCATCAAGGACCTCAATCGGCCAGTGGACCTCACTCAGCCCTCGCGCGACGACACCCCCACAATTCCACAACCGATCATTGTTCCTCCTGCAGCCGACCAGTGGCTTGTTGCTGACCCATTCTCCAGTAACGGTCCAACCCTCTCTCCAGCTGGCTTAATCTCCCGTCGGCGGTCTGCCCTCAACATTCTGCCCCAACACTAAGTGTTACCATCCTCTCTGCCACAAGTCCTAGTTCTGGCCCTCCTTCTGTAGCACCACTGGGCCTCTCGTGTACTTACCACATCTTCTGCTTATGCGCGAGACCCGTCAAACGATGGAGATACGTGTGGAGGCCCTGGAGCACCCCTTCACCATATCAACAATTTCTTTGAGGCCCAAGCAGTTCGCGTGGATTCTGACACTGCTCTACGCATTACAACTTAACTAGCAATACAGAGATAATGCCGCCTCCGTCTTGGGATCCCCAAGTGAGTCATCCCCAGAATAACACGCTCTGACGGGACTGCATCCTGTTACATCAACATCCTAACGTTCAATGTGACAGACCCATTACGTTGGATTGTCCGCATCGAACAGTATTTGACATTCACAAGACCACACATGCACAAAAGGTCTCCACAACCCTCATTGGCATGGAAGGGTCTGATGGCTCCGCCAATCCTCCCAAGCCTCACTAAGGCGACTCTAACTGAGACACTTATTTAGCGCTACAATCACCGCTACTCCAGCAACGCGATCAAACGCTTGTGCGGGGTCCACTAGACGGGCTCCATCAACTCTTACGTGGATGAATTTATCGAGTTGGTCACACATTTTCAGGTCTTCCACCAGACCACTACCTGGGCTACTTTATGCATGGTATACAACCTCATATCTGAGCTCGCCTCCACACACCATCCATCCACCATCAACCAAGCCTTGGATCTCTCTTTACTCGTGAAGGCAGAATTCCTTGCGATCTCCATAAACCCCCATTCTAACCCCACTCCCTTCAAGCCTCCCTACCAACCATACTGTCCCTAATCCTAAACCTCCACCACCACCACCACCACCACCACACCTCTTCGCCCACTCATTGTGCCTCCACGCAACAATCGTTCTATCCTCACTCACCGTCCTTCCAATCAAGAGTATCACGACTTGAGGAGTAATAGATTTTGCTCCCATTGCAAGCAACCCAACTCTCCTACTCCCGACTGTCCTGTCAAGAGTTCCGTGCCATCATCAATGATGGTTTGGAGGAGATCAACATAACTAACTTTGAGGCCCTCGAGATTACTGGCGCACCACCAGACAAAGTCTTGAGCACCTAAACAGTGTCCAACCTGCAGGCGTACCACTATTAGCTGGCGGGTTGCACCTCGATCTTGGGGTCAAGGTCGATTTTCGTGCGGGATATATTGTTACGCATGCGCGGCGACGACAACCAGGAATATTTTTATTTTAGTCATCTATGCATTTTTTCGTTACGAAGGGATTTTTGGGTAAATTTTAAGCGAGCCTCGTTTCTATATAAGGAGGAAGTTAGAGTGTATTAAAATTATCCTTTGGATCATTTAGTTTTGGGATCTCCCAAATGAGAGGGACTTCAAGGAGAAACCAGCCTCCTGGAGTAGGACACATGTTCCTCGAGATATTGTATACCGTTATTCTTATTGCGAATGCATCTATTTTTAACTTGGTAACATGCAAAGCCTCGGATGACATGTATTCCTCATTCACTGTGCTGTTGGTGATAATAGCTACTTTTGTTAAAGCATCGTCTAAAAAGATCTTTGTTGATTCTATAGTGTACTGGTATATATCGAAGTTTAAAGTATTGTGATCCTGGTATAAGTTTTCCTTGCTATTCAAAGGGTACTCACATAACTAAACTTTAAAACTGTTTATTTTGATGTCCTCTTTATCCCTCTTGAAAGTTTAAAAAGATTAATCGGCTTAATGTAGTTCTTGGAAACCTGCTCTTGAATTATGGAATGGATAATTTCTCATAATCTGATGATTTGATTGTTGTTTTAGCTTCGTAAGTTTCAGTTTTTTTTAGTTCATTAAGCTATATAGTTGATGACACTAGTGTATTTGAAATTCTAGACTCTTCCTGCTATCTATTCTAGAGAAGAACATCTCTTTTTAGTTTGTACAATCAGCCATCATGAGGCAGAAATTTGCGACATGACTAATTTCCCATTCTCCTCGGTCGTCAGATATACAAATATCAATATTTAAGGGCAAAAATGCATTTATGGTACCCAAGTGGCTGCGGCTGCCCAATATTTCTTCAAATAAAATTTTGGTTTCCATGTTCAGGAAACTTAATGTTCAACTGTTCTTATTTTTCGAAGGTTATGTAGTATTATTATTTATGTTCTCTTCCTATTTACTGCAGAATTCAAATGGGACGACGTCAAAGTGGATAAGCACCGTGAAAACTACCTTGGTCACAGCATCATGGCTCCTGTGGGTAGATGGCAGAAAGGTATTTGATTACTTCAATGTTATGTTTTTATGATGTTTCAATATTTTATTGCATGAAAATTCATAGATATTATGATGGGGATCATTACACACATATGCCTACATGACGATCGGAGCCGTCCATTTTGTGCGGATCGACGATCCATGTTTTTTAGTTATATTTTGTATTTTCTTATTTTTATTTTTATGCATTTTGAGGGTCGTCGTGATCGGAAAAACACGACCGTCCATGATGGCCCCTTAGTCTATAAATATGGATAGAATGCTCATTTAGAGGGTATTGAAAGTAAAGTGCAAGAAGACTCATTTTGATCACCCGGCGCCGAAGCCGGAACCCAAGTGCGAAGCTTGAGAGTGATCATCCCCACCCGCCGGTCACCCCATTCCCCACCCATATTCTCAGCCAGCCACCACTTTCCCCCACCCCCATCCATATTTCCATCCGGCTACCATAATTTCCCTCCATTTTTCCAGCCGGCCTCACTTTTCCTCCTCCCTGTTCATCCAGCCAGCCACCAAACTCCACATTCCCCTCTCCTTTCCTCCATTTCACCAACAGCTCCGCCACAACCTCATTTCCCATCAATTTCAGTTTTCCGGCGATGGCCGGAACTACCTCCGGCGATCATCTTCGGCCATCCTTGGTTGGCCACACCCTCCACCACCACTTAAATTCCCTTTATGTTCAGTTTTACGGCGATCATCGGAAAACCACCTCCATCCACCACCACATCCGGTGATCCCCTCCGGCCACCACCCTCCTTACTCCTTAGCCAACTTCCCACTACCCCATTAATCCACCACAGCCACCTTCCTAAAAATAGACCCACTACTACATTTACTCCCACTCTCCCATTTCTCCAGTACCTCCACCCCCCCACCCCCCACCCCCACCCCCACCACACACATTTCTCACGCCCACCCACACTCCTTATCCAAACCGAGCCCCCTCATTCTCCCCAGCAGCTGACATCCCTTTGCAACCCCCCATCCCCTGCCCACAACCCAGAATCTGTCCAGGAATCTTCAAAACTGCTGCCAGGTGCTGGAATCATCTGCCAGACAACAGTTTTTCTGCATTCACAGCCTCCTGGTCTCCAATAGGACCAATACAACCCTCCCAGCCCTCCAGAATACCCAACTAGCTACTGGAAGAGAGTGAGTTCCCGGGACCCAGGACGTCTTTTAGAACATCATTTTTCAGTATATTCCAGGGCAGGGAGAGGAGGGAGAGCGGTGGAGGTAGAGACCTCCCGCTCGCCCAGCTCGTGTAGGAGGCGAGCAAGGGGGGGGGGGGGGGGGGGGGGGGGGAGAGGAGGAGGGACGAACCCCCCTCTCGCCCCCGCCCCCAGCAGAGGGGGGTGTGAGGAGGAGGGGCGAGCCCCCCTCTCGCCCCCGCCCCCAGCTAAGGGTGGGGGGGGGGGGGGGGGGGGGCGAGCCCCCAGGCGGGGGGTGAGCTCCTCTTGGCCCCGCCCCCCAGCAAAAGGGGGGGGGGGGAGACCCCAGGCGGGGGGGGGGGGGGGGGGGGGGGCGAGCTCCTCTCGCCCCTGCCCCCAGCGGGGGGCGAGCTCAGGAGCGAGACACCTTCCCAGCTCGCCCCGCCCCAGCCCAGTGAGGGGGACGAGCAGGGGGGTGGTCAGCCCCCTCTCGCCCGGCTCCGAGGAGGGCGGTTTGAGCTGCGTTTAGCGCCTCAGAACAACGGGATTTGGCTATTCGCAGGCCAAATCCGGGTTTTTTTTTCGTAATCTCGTAGGCCAGATTGTGGTTATTGGCAGACCAAGTTCAAAATCCTATAAATAGGACCAATGGGGCACCATTTGGGGGGATCTCTTTTGGCTATCTCTCTCCCCAAATCTCTCTAATGGGTGAGGAGAGCCTCCAAAGGGTGCCCAAGCTTAGCATTGGCTTGGGAGAGGAAGCGCTCTAAGATCTTCCGGGTGTGTGGTGGGACCTCCTCGCTAAGCCCTTGGCTTTGTTCCTAGTTCCTTAGCCTCTTAGCCTAGAGCTCTCCCTTGGGAGGAGTAAGTGTGAGGTCACCCCTTAACTTGTTGAGGGCCCGAACTCCACAGAGACTAAGTTTTTCCCAAGTCTTGGTTTCAACATTATGGTGCGGTGAGCGTGGAGAGTGACCAACTCAAGAAAATCTCAAGCTGAGCTCCATGGCTGGAGGTGGAGGAGGATCCGACCCAGGCCACTCGCAGCCCCCGGGGGTTGGAGTGACGTTGGAGATGTTTGAAAGTTCCAGGCAGGAGGTCCTGCAGACCTTGCAAGTAGCTTTTGCCGCGATAGGCGAAGGCATGAGAGGAAGTGGTCCGAGGGTCTCGCCTCAGCAGGTGGGTGAGAGCACTCTCGACCGACAACCCGGGAAGGAGGTGCCAGTGGGGGGGGGGGGAGTGGGGAGGCTTTCGGCCCCCACTCGCCCAGTCCCCTAGGAGGGGGCGAGTGGGGAGGTGCCAGACCCCCACTCGCCCAGCCCCAAGGGGGCGAGTGGGGAGGTGCCAGGCCCCCACTCGCCCAGCCCCAAGGGGGCGAGTGGGGAGGTGCCAGGCCCCCACTGGCGGGGCGAGTGGGGAGGTCCCAAACCCCCACTTGCCCAGCCCCAAGGGGGTGAGTGGGGAGGCATCCAACACCCACTCGCCCGGCCCCAGAGGGGGGCGAGCATAGGAAGTCCTTTGTGTGAGCTAATCCTCTCGGCCCCGGTTCAAGAGGGGTTCGGAGGGCTGGAGATGTCTCACTACTCTGGCAAGGATGACCCCGTCCTGCACCTGCAATGGTTTGAGGACATGGTCTCCATCAGGCCCGTGTCGGACGCTTTCAAGTGCCGGCTCTTCGCGACAACTCTGAAGGAGAAGACTAGAGATTGGTTCCACCAGCTCCCTGCGGGATCCATCTATGCCTTCGAAGATTTGCGCCGAGTGTTCCTGCTACGCTTTTCGACATCAAGGAAGAGGAAGAAAGATGCCGAAGCACTTTTCAAGATCAAGCAAGAGCCATGGGAGTCACTGTCTCACTATGTTGACCGGTTCCAGGAGGAGGTTCTCCTCACCCAAGAGGTGTCAGGCTACACCCTCCAGCTCGCTTTCATCGTGGGGCTGTAGGGGGGATTCTTCAAAAGGGACCTCCAGAGGAGAGCTCCTTTGTCTTTTGAGGAGTTGATGGAAAAGGTGGCGGAAGAAGTTGAGAGTGAGGAGGCCAACTCGGAGTTCGCAAGAAGGTTGGCCAAACTGAGTGAGCCGGAGGCAAGGCAGCAGGGGGGGAGGGTAGGGGCTCCCAAGAGGAAGTTCGACCAAGAGGAGGACAACTTCCAGGGAGAGGGACCCGACCTCCCAGGGTGGAGGCAGGGACCGAAGGCACCCTCTCCACCACCTCAGCAAACCATGGCGATCGGCTACAGAAGAAGAAGAAATCGTAAGGGAGGAAGAAGGGGAGTCCGGGCGGAGTTACCTTACTGCGACTTCCACGATGAGGAAGGTCACGTGACATCCACCTGCCCCGAGTTCTTGGAAATGAGGGAGGTAAGACGTCCGAAGTCGCAGCGTCAGCAACCAGAGGAGGTCGAGGAGGACCATGCCTGGGAGTAGAAGTCCAAGTCCCGGTCTCCGTGCTTAGCTTTTTCTTTAAATCCATGTAGTATGATGGTTTATTTCCTTAGTTTTTGGTGGAGACCAGCCCAGATCAGGTCGACGCAAAAGTGCCCGACGCCGCACTCGTCCGAACCCCTACCAGCCCTGAGTTTTGCGTGTTCGTATTTTGTGAAATATATGTGTGAATATATATAAACTGATTATATATATATATTTATGTGTTTGGCAAAACATTTATATAAATATATATATACACTTAAACACATATATATATTTATATTACCTGCTGATTGTGCTGAAGACCTAAGCCCGGTTCATCATCCCCAACCGGTCCTGGTTCGGCCAGAAAATTCCCGCAGCTACTCCATGGCAACTCCCGACTTCGGCGCTACACCAGACAAATGACTCCCGCAGCCACGATCCACGATGCCGCTCCTTCCACGACTCGAACAGTTGGCGTCGGCGCTGGTTTTCGAGCACTGTATACCTGTTTAAAATCCGGAGGATAGCAGGGGACGAGGGAGGGTGAAGAATGAAATATTGAGAAGGAGTAATTGCTATGAGGAATTTCGCATCCCGGTTTTTGAGTTCTGTAAGAAGTCTAGATAACTGTTTTTTTTTTTCTATTTCTGTGAGAATGCTTGCTTCCTGTTAAAGATTGGTGTGTTTGATTCCGATTTAAGAGTTAATTTGGCTATTCCCCTTGGAGAAGATGAATCGTGCTTCATCTTAGCCAAAGTTAGAGTTGTAGGCTTGGTGAATGATGACTGATTGAGGTTGCCGTTTGTTTTGTGAATTCCCATGTGAGATTTGTCTTGGAGAAGATGAACAGTGCATGTATTTGTTCCCCATAAACAGTGAACGAGATTAGTGTTATTGTTTGCTTGAGATTAAGTATGCTAAATGATGTTTGCTTTAGGTGACAGTGACTTCAAATTGCTAGAGTATTTAGAGATTACGTGGAGCCCCTTTGTGTGAATGTTAGTTCTTGTGTTAGAGATTACGTGGAACCACTTTCGTGTGAGAAAGTGAGTGAATTTAGGTTGTTTAGTTTGTGGCCTCCTTACACTAGTGAGTGTTTGAGATTCCGTGGAACCACTTAGTGTGAGAGTGAGCGAATTTATTCCGTGGTGCCCTTGTGCGATAGCGGCCGACCTCGGAGCGGGAGATCGAAGGTGACGAGGACTTCCTCGCGGGATCACCGTCGACTTCGATTGCGGAAGGACGCCTCTTTCCGTGGATAATTTGTTTCTTTCTCTTCCTTTGCGTGTGTCTATTCTTTCTCTTTAGGTTAGTAGATTCATTGCTGGATTGTCGTACGGATTTTGTCAGCGAACGCTACGTCGAAAACTCCAAATGGAAACGTATTTGGAGTTCACGATTTCCGTTTGCTACAACAAGGGGAACGGAACGAAAGTTGCGAACTTCCTTCCCCGGATTTGGAATTGAATCATTTTTTTCAAGAAACTTCATTTTAAACAAAAATAGTAATTTTATGCTTTACAAAAATCTAGTTGCTTAATTTTCATAAAGTTTCGTGCACGCCCGCTCAAATTTCAAATTTTAATTGCATGCATTTAGGGTTTCCTAAGAAATAGCCGACAGACGCGCAAACCCTACGCGTCGTCCTGCATCAGTTTTCCTTGCATGTAACCGGATGACTAATGTAATGAAAGTTTTTCAAAGTGTTTTTCCCCTCGGATGGTTCCGCTGACCGTGCTCTCTCTAGCCGGCAGGACAGGTTGACCTCCCAGGGAGGATAAGTATTTTTCCCCTCGTACGGTTCCGCTGACCGGGCTCTCTCTAGCCTGCAGGGCAGGTTGACCTCCCAGGGAGGCAAAGTATTTTTCCCCTCGGACGGTTCCGCTGACCGGGCTCTCTAGCCGACAGGGCAGGTTGACCTCCCAGGGAGGGTAAGTATTTTTCCCCTCGGACGGTTCCGCGACCGGGCTCTCTCTAGCCGGCAGGGCAGGTTGACCTCCCAGGGAGGCAAAATATTTTTCCCCTCGGAGGTTCCGCTGATCGGGCTCTCTCTCTAGCCGGCAGGGCAGGTTGACCTCCCAGGGAGGGTAAGTATTTTTCCCCTCGGACGGTTCCGCTGACCGGGCTCTCTCTAGCCGGCAGGGCAGGTTGACCTCCCAGGGAGGCAAAATATTTTTCCCCTCGGATGGTTCCGCTGACCGGGCTCTCTCTAGCCGGCAGGGCAGGTGTAACGGCCCGTAGTCCATTACAATTATTAATAATATCATAAAATAATTTCATAAAGCTTTGAGCGCGCATTCACGTAACATTTAACATAACACAATGAGTAAGCACATGCCTAATTTATCAACTGCATAATATCAGAGTCCTAAATAATTATTACAGGTTTTTAATTAATTCAAAAAGTGAGACAGGTTTCATAAAATTTACATAGTGTCCACCATATTCTAACAAGTTCAGTACGAAAAACAAAAAGACAGGCACAAGCTTTTATTTATGTATTCCATCACATACAATGCATATTATCCTAGCTCTGCCCTGCATGGGACTTGCCTTTACCTAAAAAAATTTAGAATTGGAAACCATTAGTCTTTAATAAAGACTAAGCGAAACACTATTTCTTTAACCTGCAATACATGCAAAGATGTGAGCAATATATACAATAATATGCATATTTCCATCATAAAACCATTTCTAACTGATTAACCAGGTGAGAACATTTGAAGCAAGTAAACATGTCCATTTTCATAAAAGCATTTCTATGTATCAACATGTCTTTCATGTATACTATCAATAATACTTTTCATTGGCATGGTCTATGATATGAAGACATAAATAGACTGAAACTATAAACAGGGTTTACTTTAAAAGCTACAAGTAATACATGCATTCCTACTTAATATGATTCGTTCGTTTAGGTAATATTAGAGGCGATTTGAATCCTTTTTCCTTTTTGTTTCCTTTACATGACTCATCATGTTTCATTCATTAGGGCCCACCCCGAAGGGTTATCATATTTCCTTCATTACATTCGTGTGCACGCACTTCAATTCGCCCATAATAAAACCTCGTGTCGACACGTTTACATAAATTACATAGAGTAGTTATTTATTTTTATATCCCCTCAGAAGTTATCATTCGCCTGTTTGCCTTATCCAAGGCCATACATTCTAGCGAAAATCATTTTCAGTGATATATTAGCATGCTTCATATCATCACATACAATGAACATATATTTCCTTTTCTTAAAATAGAAGTGCATATAGCCGAAAGTATTTGAAAACTATGCATAAATTAAACAAATAGGTCTCACCGTTTCTTTTTCCTTCCTCAAGTCACGCCTCAAGTCACCGCCACCTCTACCGTTGGATGCCATCCTTCGCGATTTCTGTTAAGGAATTCATATTATTACATAACATATTTTATCGGGGTTGCATCACAGTTAGAGTGTTGACGTTGACCTCTAGGGGTGACCTAAACATTTCAAGGCTTGATCAAGTAAGGACAACATACGAAAGGGGCTGTCCAAAGCAGTATACCATTGGATGGACTGTCTAAGATAACTAAACAGCACTATAGAATGCAGGAATTCAGCCAAACAACCAAGCCTAATGCTGAACTAGTTACCAACATGTACAAGGACAGGAGCATGAGTAGTCGGCCAACAAGAAGAAGAAACAGCAACACATGAACAGCCCTATGGGCTGCAGCAAATCAGCCCAAACAAGAACATAAATGCTGATTTCAGTCAACAATACAACCTGCATCATAGTTTCTAGGATTCCCCTCCAATTCCAACAGAAAAACACTCAAAGAAACAGGAACTGCAGCAGGACTGCCAACACAATAGCAGCAGCACAACAGTAAAACCACCAAGAACCCACATCACAGCAGCCTGTCAACAAAAACAGAAAACACCACAACTGTGTACAGGTAGGTAATGGACTGCATAAAGCAACAACCAACAAATCCCCAACTTAAAAGCAATAGTTTCCCTAAAATCCTCCACAAACCATGAAGATGAAACAACAGCAGAACCCCCAAAATCCATTTTCCACACCAACTAGGAAAACCCTAACCGAACTCATACCGACATTAACATCCAGTAAAAATAACAAAGGAATAGCCATGGATTAAGAGGTTTAGCCACTTACAGCGGGATCCAAGGCAACTGTGCAAACCAGCCCTCAAAGCAAGCCCTAAATAAAACTTTAGATCAAGTAGAACTTTATCCACCACAGATCCCAGCAATAAAGGAAGAATCTCGTTTGAGATCGTGAAAAGGAGAGGGAGAGAGGAAGACTGTTTCACAGCAAGAAGAAGAATCGAAACTCCGATCGCCGACTCCGCTCGGCTGTACCCTAGGCGGCAAGAAATAAGATAGGAGAAGAAGAATCGAGAATGGGAATAGGAATAGCAGCACCGCTGAAAGGGGCTCCACCGCCGCTTTTAAGATAATTCCTCTTAGTTACAACTTAGGTTTAATGAAACCCAACATAAGTGCATTTAACAACATTGCTCACGCACATAATACACATAAGTGTATTTATATTTATAAAAACTACCAACATATATCCAAGGTAACATCACACTCATCACTGTTTTTCAAATATCATCATAGGGGATTTTAAGTTTTATTGTAATATGCAATACTCATCATAGGGGATTTTTTAACTTTAAGTGTTCACTTTATTACATATCGCAAATAAGAAATTTAAACGCTGCTAAAAATGTACGTACGAGAAATATTGTACCTTACAGCAGGTTGACCTCCCAGGGAGGGTAAGTATTTTTCCCCTCGGACGGTTCCGCTGACCGGGCGCTCTCTAGCCGGCAAGGCAGGTTGACCTCCCAGGGAGGCAAAATATTTTTCCCCTCGGATAGTTCCGCTGACCGGGCTCTCTCTAGCCGGCAGGGCAGGTTGGCCTCCTAGGGAAGCTAAGTGTTTTTCCCCCGAGGTGGTCTCGCTAGCCGGGCTCTCGCTAGCCGGCAGGGTTGGAAGACCTCTCGGGGAGGCTATGTGTTTTTCCCCGAGGTGGTCTCGCTAGCCGGGCTCTCGCTAGCCGACAGCCCGACAGGGTTGGAAGATCTCTCGGGGAGGCTATATGTTTTTTCCCGAGGTGGCTCCGTTAGCCGGATTTTCAGCGCCGCTCCTCGAATATGCAGGGTTGGACGTTTCTTTCCGAGCGTGTACCTCGCTCGAAAAGAGCGGGGATTGTGTACAACCCTGTATTCTCCGAGTGGGTTCCCGGGACCCAGGAGGTCTTTTAGAACATCATTTTTCAGTATATTCCAGGGCAGGGAGAGAGGAGGGCGAGCGGTGGAGGTAGAGACCTCCCGCTCGCCCAGCTTGTGTAGGAGGAGAGCAAGGGGGGCGAGAGGAGGAGGGGCGAACCCCCTCTCGCCCCCAGCAGAGGGGGGCGAGAGGAGGAGGGGCGAGCCCCCCTCTCGCCCCTGCCCCCAGCAAAGGGGGGGCGAGACCCCAGGCGGGGGGGGGGGGGGGGGGGGGGGGGGGGGCGAGCTCCTCTCGCCCCCACCCCCCAGCAAAGGGGGGGGGGGGGCAAGACCCCAGACGGGGTGGGGGGGTGGGGGGGGGGGGGCGAGTTCCTCTCGCCCCCGCCCCCAGCAGGGGGCGAGCTCCTCTCGCCCCCGCCCCCAGCAAAGGGGGCGAGCCCCCTCTCGCCCCCGCCCCCAGCAGAGGGTGGCGAGAGGAGGAGGGGCGAGCCCCCCTCTCGCCCCTGCCCCCAGCAAAGGTGGGGCGAGACCCCAGGCGGGGGGCGAGCTCCTCTCGCCCCCGCCCCCCAGCAAAAGGGGGGGCGAGACCCCAGGCGGGGGGGGGGGGGCGAGCTCCTCTCGCCCCCACCCCCAGCAGGGGGCGAGCTCCTCTCGTCCCCGCCCCCCAGCAAAAGGGGGGGCGAGACCCCAGGCGGGGGGGGGGGGGGGGGGGGGGGGCGAGCTCCTCTCGCCCTCGCCCCCAGCAGGGGGCGAGCTCCTCTCGCCCCTGCTCCCCGACAAAGGGGGGAGAGCTCCTCTCGCCCCTGCCCCCAGCAGGGGGCGAGCTCAGGAGGGAGACACCCTCCCAGCTCGCCCCGCCCCAGCCCAGTGAGGGGGGCGAGCAGGGGGGAGGTCAGCCCCCTCTCGCCCGGCTCCGAGAGGACGGTTTGAGCTGCGTTTAGCGCCTCGGAACAACGGGATTTGGCTATTCGCAGGCCAAATGCGGGTTTTTTTTCGTATTCTCGTAGGCCAGATTGTGGTTATTGGCAGACCAAGTTCAAAATCCTATAAATAGGACCAAGGGTGCACCATTTGGGGGGATCTCTTTTGGCTATCTCTCTCCCCAAATCTCTCTAATGGGTGAGGAGAGCCTCCAAAGGGTGCCCAATCTTAGCATTGGCTTGGGAGGGGAAGCACTCTAAGATCTTCCGGGTGTGTGGTGGGACCTCCTCGCTAAGCCTTTGGCCTTGTTTCTAGTTCCTTAGCCTCTTAGCCTAGAGCTCTCCCTTGGGAGGAGTAAGTGTGAGGTCACCCCTTAACTTGTTGAGGGCCCGAACTCCACAGAGACTAAGTCTTGTTCTCAAGTCTTGGTTTCAACAATAGCCACTGGAAACACAAGAAAAAAGAACTCAGTCCCAACAGCTGATTCTATAGCAATGGTAATAAGAAGAAAGAGTGCAGGAGCTTCCTTACGCTATGGCTTTACAAAAGCACCAAGAGTAGCTACTCCGACAAGAGCACCATCATCGGTAATTCTATCAGTTCAGGCAACATTCTAATCATCAGATAAAGAAGCCTGAAAACAAGCCCCAGACCCAAATTCTAGAAAGCGCTCTTGTTAGCAAAGTAATATAGAGGCCACTTGCTTTATTTGAACAAGAAAGATACCGAAACAAGCAATTCTCTTTCTCTTCTGGATAGGCCATTTGCTATCAATTAGAAGGAAGAGGTGGAATCACCAAAACTAAACAGGTGAGCAAAAGAAAGGGATTGTATCATTTTTTCAGTGAGTAGGGAAGATTTGACTTCAAAATCAACCCGTTTCAAGAAATCCTAGGCAGAAAGCCATTTTTTGATAGTTTCAGAATCCCTATAGGGTAGATTTGGGAGTCATGGATGGTAATTAGTTAGCAATCACAGTTGAAAATGCATCTATGTTCATTTGTGATGAAACAGATAAACAACTGATATGACTTGAAGCAGATAGTTCACAGTTCTCATTATATAGTGACATAAGAAGAAGAGTAGGCACAGCGAGAACCTTTGCCTGACAAACTGGAAAAGAGTAATTCAATCCATTTTCTTCTTACCTATGAACTTCGCTTCGCTCGCCTGATTCCATAAGGTCTTTGATTGGATACGAATTGCACCCACGGGTTTAGGGTATATAATGGTAGAGGATTGACTCTGAAGCTGAAGGGAATTGAGTACACGGAAAGGAAGGGAAAGACGAACTAGTCAGAAGAAGGTACGTCAGCAGAGAAGCTAAACAACACTCGGACAGTCTTCTTCCAGCACGATGTGCGCGATGAGGTAGCCATGTCGGCGGGAGAAGCGAAAGCTCTGACAGGAAGTCTTCTAATAAGAGGCCTGTAAAGAAGTACTCTTTCAAGCAAGCAAGCCAGGAAAGAAGGCGAGCGATACCGAAGCTTTGACTCGAAGATTTTCTCTTCGTGATTACGATAAGTAGACGTCCAAAGAGAGCACCACAAATGATGCATACTAAAATCTGGATTTGATTTAAAAAAAAATTAAGATCTTTATATTTTGCATTGCTAGCAGAAATTTTATGATTGATATTGTGCGACTTTTCACCAAGTATTTGCAAACACGCATAAATAGCTAACTTTCACGCGCATTCCGCGTTATGATAAACATCATCCACAGTCAATCACTTGGAGAAATAAGGAACAACAAGTCCAAATTGACGACAAACAAGTAATAAGAAATTAGGAGCAAGCTCTAAACTATTAAAGGTCGTGTAAATTTTGAGCATAAAAATATACCAACATATTATGAGCAAGGGTAATTTATACTTTGGGCTAAGCACAGTTAGGGACCAGGTTGCTGGACAGTAACAACTTCTCGACTATGGGCAGGCAAACAGTTGCAGGAGTCTGAGAGAATGAAGCTCACGTAACTGCTGGTGGAAGATCAAAGAGGAGGATGAACTCAGGAGTGGTTGTCGAAGGGGCGCAGTTGGCAGATGGCCTGAGAAGGGAAGAAGCCGTCGGTGGTTCCACGAAGAAGAAGAGCAGTACAACTTCCTGAATCGGGAAAATTGACAACCGGAGGGCTCAAACCCGTCGGATAAGGACGGGAATGGGACGCCAGTCGTCGACCGGCCTTCTGGAGGGGCTGGCGGTGGGGTACAGGACTCCAACAGGCGGATCGAGTGTTGGAGCCGCAAGGCTTGTCGAACCCGTCAGAACATAGTATTTCCTCTTTCCGATAGGTTCTTTTCCAGCTGCCTTTTGGAATAATTGGGCCCGCCTCTTAATAGATGCCCAAAAGGGAAAACTGAAACTTGGTTTTAATATTCATTTAAAGTTCCTCTTAATGAGGCAGTTACAATAAGTCTTTGATAAATTTAAAACTCTAGATATTCAGAGTCCCAAAATTGAATATTTTGAAAGCTGAAAATAGAAATTATTTAATTTGAGATGTATAAATTTATGCTCAATTTTAATTCTTCGCTTGCCCTAATATAACACAACTTTATTTGACGGACCTTTTCATTCAGGGTCTTATTGGTCGGTCACGCCAACAAGTCGAACAAACATGCGCGAGTGACATGCGCAAAACAAGATACATGCTAGCAACGCGCGTGACAATAACAAAAATAAATGTGCTCTAAAACATGCGCGACTCACAAAATAAAATGCGGGAAATAAAATATGATGCGACACATGTTGCATCAATTCTCCCGAGGTTGAAAAAACTCGACCCTGACGAGACTGTGATGTGACTTACAAGTAGAAAGTCCAAATGTTGATCAGAGAAATGTTGTGCTTCCGCCCTGCTGCTGCCGAATAAGCAAGACCTGTAAATAATCTCTTGTCCCTGAAAGAAGTAGGCAACCAACCTCCATTGGAAGAGGATAACCCCCAGTGCTAGAATCAACCGTGAAGTCATAATTTTCCAATGATCCTCGCAAACAGTAAGGAATAATTTTATGCAAAATATTTAAATGACCAATAAAAGTCAGAGCATCAAATAGGAGAGTAACACACAATGGAAGAGAGGAGAGATTGAAAAGGCTTGGTAAGAAGCAAAGCAGGAAGCAACCAAGGTCAACCTGTAGAATCATTATATCATATCGCATCACACGCACTCCTGCTAGACACTTACAAGTGTTTAGTAAACCAAGGTCAATCATCACAATGACATCACCTGCCGGCCGCCGTAGTCCCACTAGTGTCACAAAATTTTAAAAGGATCCCAATTCTATCATTTAAATTCTTCCATAAAGAACCATGAAAACATATGTCCCTATTAGGAGTAAAAAAATCTAGGGATAATTTCGATTCTCCTAATACGACTAAGCCTATAAAGATGGGAAATCAAACGAAAAAACACCCAAATGCTCGTCGACAGTCACAGGGTAATGATGCAAACTAAACGTGTGATCGCTGAATATAAAATCAATATGAGGTGGCGCTTCCAAGACATCTAATATGAATGACTCTTCAGAGTTAGATGTTTCTTTCTGGAGCGGGGGTCCAGGAAGAAGTGTAGCACTAAATAATAGTGTAGTGGAAGCTAAAGAAGGTGAGGCAGATACTGGTGAGGTCCTCCCAGGAAGCTTAGGAACAAGACTATTCTTCTGGGGAAGAAGAACATTCTTCCGCCCATGGTGATCAAAGGAGTGGGAGTTCCTTGCACCATCATGCATGACACGTCTATCGTACTGCTATGTTCTACCTAACAGGATGTGGCAGACATCGATGGGTGTGACATCACATAAAACAGAATCCTGATACACGTCCCTTTTAGAGAAGTCCACAAGACATCGATGAGTAACAGGCATAGTCAGGTGACTATTAACCTCATATAAGTGGTAGGGCTGCTCCAAGGGTTGCGTCTCGAGTCCTAGCGTCTCAACCATGCATTGGGACACAGTTTTCCATGCTACCGCTATCAATGACGATGGAACATAAGTGTCTCTGAATGCGTGCAGTAGTGCGGAAAATTTCATTCCTCCGAAATTCATGCTCAGTGGTCTCGCTAGGGGAAACCAAGCTATAGAGTAGAACACAAACTAAATGCTCATCTTGCTCTCCTTCGGCCTCGATAACACTATCAGACTCGGGCTCATGCTTGGAGTCACTAAGGAATACTCCATATTCAGGCTCATGCCCATCAGTGGAATCAGTAGGTGCGACGAAGTGGCGTCGCGGACACTCAGAAGATTTGTGTTCAGGCTCCATACACTTGAAGCATCAAAATACTCCAGTGTTGGGCTTGGATCCCATGGGCTCCTTACCCCGGGTGGGGCTAGTGTGAGGAGCCGGGATCCCGACAGTGACATGTGAGTGAGGGGGATCTGAAATCCTAGAGGTGGACGCAGTGGTGGTGGTGCTCGAGGTAGCTTTTTCAGTAGAGCTATGCCCAAATGTCCTCTTCAGAAGTGAGACCTCTACTCTACGGGCTCTACTAGACACTTCACACAAATCCCTAAAGCCGTGCAACTCTAGCTCGTCCCTAATAACATAACGGAACCCGTTCAGATAACAGGACACTGTCATATCGTCCTCCTCATGAAGATCAAACATAGAATGCAATATCAAGAATTCGTGGGTGTAGTCGTCCACGGAAAGCTTGTCCTGACGAAGGTTGTGGAACCTTTGATAAAGAGTTTGCAAATAGTCCGGGGGAACATATCACTTCCTCAACTGTATCTTAAAGTCTTCCCACGTAGTGATAGGGGCTAGGACGAAAGTGAAACGAGTGCACTCTAGCTGAATCCACCAAACTAGTGTGGGTCCCTTAAGCCTAAGTACGACATACGCAACCTGACGATTCATATGCATTTGTTTCCATGCCATGAACCTGTCTACACGCTCACACACACGTGACCATCAAAATCACCTACATCTAGCTTAACTCCATCATCCCAACGGGGTTGGCGACGGAGTCCAGGTTCGTGTTTTGCAGGTTTTGCAGGTCTAGGGTTGTGCTCCTCGTGCCTAGGATTTTGTTGTGGTGCTTGGTTTAAACCTAGGTGACGCTCGGCTTCTAAAGTATTAATGGAGGTCCTTAAGTCGTTTATGACGCGGTTGTTATCCCTCATGTTGGCATGAAGCGTTTTGACCGACTTCATTAGATCACTCATTCGCTTGGCTAAGTCGCCTAAGCTATTTTCTATGTGATCTAGACGACTCTCCATTTTTTTAAAATATTTTGTTTTTTCTTTAAAAAAACTTAATTGGTTGTTTTTTTCAAAACAGCATACTCAAAAAAAATTTGTTACTTAAAAAAACACAAAAACCACTTTTTTTTCTTAAAGAGTTTTTTTTGAACAACTCAACAAAATAAAATCAAATCTGGATCGTTACCCCCCGATACCAAACTGATGCATACTAAAATTTGGATTTGATTTTAAAAATATAAAATTAAGATCTTTTACATTTTGCGTTGCTAGCGGAACTTTTACGATTGATATTGTGCGACTTTCCACGAAGTATTTGCAAACATGCATAAATAGCTAACTTTCGCGTGCATTCCACGTTATGATAAACATCATACACAGTCAATCACTTAGAGAAATAAGGAACAAGAATTTCCAAATTGACGACAAACAAGTAATATGAAAATTAAGAGCAAGCTCTAAACTATCAAAGGTCATGAAAATTTTGAGCATAAAAATATACTAACATATTATGAGCAAGGGTAATTTATACCTTGGGCTAAGCACAGCTAGGGACCAGGTTGCTGGACAGGAACAACTTCTCGATAATGGGCAGGCAAACAGTTGCAGGAGGCTGAGAGAATGAAGCTCACGGAACTGCTGGTCGAAGATCAAAGAGGAGGATGAACTCAAGAGTGGTTGTCGAAGGGGCGCAGTTGGCAGAGGGCCTGGGAAGGGAAGAAGCCGTCGGTGGTTCCACGAAGAAGAAGAACAGTACAACTTCTGGATCGGGAAAATTGACAATCGGAGGGCTCGAACTCGCCGGAGAAGGACAGGAATGGGACGCATGTCGTCGACCGGCCTTCTAGAGGGGTTGGCTGTGGGGTACAGGACTCCTGCAGGCGGATCGAGTGCTGGAGCCGCAAGGCTGGTCAAACCCGTCGGAACAGAGTATTTCCTCTTCCCGATGGGTTCTTTTCCAATTGCCTTTTGGAATAATTGGGCCCGCCTCTTAATAGAAGCCCAAAATGGAAAACTGAAAATTGGTTTTAATATTCATTTAAAGTTCCTCTTAATGAGGCAGTTACAATAAGCCTTTGATACATTTAAAACCCTAGGTATTCAGATTCCCAAAATTGATTACATCAAAACTGAAAATATAAATGATTTAATTTGAGATGTATAAATTTATGCTCAATTTTAATTCTTCGCTTGCCCTAATTATCTCACTACTTAATTTGACGGACCTTTTCATTCAGGGTCTTATTGGCCGGTCACGCCAACAAGCCGAACAAACATGCGCGAGTGACATGCGCAGAACAAGATACATGCTCTAGCAACGCGTATGACAATAACAAAAATAAACGTGCGCGACTCACAAAATAAAATGTGGAAAATAAAATATGATGCGACATATGTTGCATCAACAACCCAACCTGCTGTCCTGAATGTCCCGTACAGGAGGTGTAGGAGTCGTTTCTATGGTCTTTCCATTGTCCCAGGAGGGGAATAGCTCATAGCTCGAATAGACAATTACAAGAAAGTTGAGCTATTATATATTGCACTAGGTAAGAACCTTGGTTTTTCAGGATTTCTTTTGATTAGGATCCTGTACAAAGAACAAATAGGCTTCCACTTTTGTTAGCCAGTGACATTCCTACTCCTTATTTGGTTCCATTGTGAGATTGATCTACTTGAAGTTTTTTCCTCCCCGGTTCCCTTGTCACCTGTGTAACAGGAGGCGCGTAGCGTTGCTATATGTTTATATCCTAAAAGACTGGGAATATCGTATATGTCTGAATCCTAGAATAGGCTTTCTCTATGAGCCAAAGAGGCAAGTAGGTTTTAGGGTTTTAGGCTAGCTCGGGATAGGGCAATCTAAATTCCTTGACTTTTTCCGAGGATAAAGCTAGCCCCCAGATCGGAGGGAAGGAGCGTTGGAAGTTCGGCACGCCAAAGGTTCTCTTTCTTTCCTTTCAAGTCGAGTGGCTTCCACACCTCTCCTTTCCAAAGACTGAGGTTGCTAGCTTTGGTTCTCAGCAAACGGGGCAAAGTTGAAGAGGTGAATAGATCACGACGAGAATACACTTCTTCGTAATAGAAGAAAGACTGTCGAGCATCCATTCAGAACTCACCTGGTGGTTCATCATTCAGTGTGGTGGTGGGGCCTAGCAAATATCAGATGGTGGTACCGTATAGTTGAGAAGGTAGGAGCAAAAGTTCTAACACTTTCGGCGCGTGCAAGTGATAACGAAGCGTTAGTGAGCTCTTTCACTACTTTTTCTCACATTGGAAAGAACGTCCTTGTGGTTGGCTACTCTCATCCTTGAATTCAAGCCCAGGGCAGCCAAAGCTGGTGGGAACCCAAAAGCCTTCGGAGCCCATTCACCCATGTTCTGGTCAGCAATAATTTGTAATCTTGTAATTCATTCACTGAGCAATAATTTGTCCCTTTACAAGGCATAATCTCTTATTTTTTAAAATAGGGTTACAGGAATACAGGATAACTTTAAATCTAATCCTAACAAAAACTAATTATGATTCTATCATTAAGTTAACTTTTTTCTTTAATATGTTCATGCTTTGCTTTGCCACTTTGTGCATCTATTGTCAAAGGTTCGGTCTTTCTCCTCTGAGAGAAGCCACTTTGGGCATAGGGCCAAAGGTTAGGTCTGTTTCCAATCTTCCCCCGCCCATACCCCCAATGATTGGGGACTATATGGGTTCTGTTGTTGCTGTTGTTGTTGTTGTATGTTCATGCTTTGCTTTCTTTTGAATCATCATGATTTCCCCGGCATGGGCTGCTAATTTTCTTTCCCAAGCTGTGATTAAAATGATAATGGTTATACTTTATTTGTTTTGGTCCATCAAATAGGAAAGGATTTACACTGGTATGCTAGGGATAAGAAATCTGCAGCCCTTGAAGCTGAGATTGCCAAGGAGGAGATAAGAAGGATCAAGGAGGAAGAAGAGCAACTTATGCGCGAGGCTTTGGGTTTAGCTCCCAAGCGCTCTGCCCATCCTCAGGGAAACCGAATCGATAAACACGAATATGCCGAGCTTATCAAGAGAGAATCCGCTGCTGAAGATATGGGCGGAGGCCATGCCGAAGCAGCTCAAGTTCAAGGCCTTGGCCTGTACAAGTAGGATCTTAGGAACTTTCTATCTCCTAAAACTCAGTATTTATGTCTCTCTTGAATCAGTATCTGTTTTGGTCAGATTTCTTTTATTCTAAATTTATAGTGCAGGAAATCTGGCAGAAAAGAGAAAATGGCCGGAGAGGATTTGAAAATTTGTCCGGCTCAGTTCTTTTATTGCACGCTTCACCCTAACCGGCCAATGAACTGCATCAGAGAGACATTGAAATGGATTACTTTATTAAATACTATTTTTTGGTGTTCTTGATTAATTTCCCATTTATCCTGCACTGGATCTTCCAGGGTACCAAGAAATAGGGATGAAGGGGGCGGCTCCGTCGTAGAAGAAAGCTCGGAGGAAATGCCCCCTGAGAATGATGTGGTCCCCAAACCCACGGCGAAAAGTATTGACGAAGCTGACGAGGATGATGCTACCCATAAGAAGAGAAGGCGCCGAGAAGCGAAGGGAGATGACAAGGATACGAGGCGGGAGAAGCACGATCGCAAAAGGTCTCGTGATAACAATGAGAAGCGCAGGCATCGGAGATAGGAGAAGTGTAGACAGCCGAGGTCGGTCGACGAAATACCAACCCGACAAGTTCATCATCGAATGACATTGTCTGTGTTAGGGGAAATCTGTGATTTCATTATCTGCAAATGTCGGGTTGGCATTGAGCGGCTGCTTTGTTTTATGGTATTGTGGTTTGTTGCTGATTATCATCATATGTTTGAATCAATTTAGGGATTTAATTGTGCAATGGTATTATCATGTAATGAAATCGGACCACAAATGTTGATCCGGGGACTCCAATTTACTATGGTGCACAGGCATTTCATCTTGGGTGTTTTTGGTGAAAGTAAAAAAAAAAAAAAAAGAGTGCTCATGGAAACTTCAATTATGAGACAAGTTCTGCACTGTTCAAGGATCCTATTAGTGTCCAAAGGTTTGTTTTCTGTGTTATAGCCGCCTCTTCGGTTCAGTTTCAACGCCTGCTCTTTTGAATTCTGGGCGTTATTGACCCTCTTGTACGCGGAGCTGCTCTTCTGCTCGGATGTCGTCTCCCTGCCATAGTCATAGAATAATCCTGCAATACAAGTTCAGGGAAACCACTTTCCTGTAAACATCGTCTGAGACGCTCAGCCAGCGCATACAGCTGCTCAAAATCCCTGGAAAAAATAAATAGAAGTGCAGTTTCTTGGAGTTGTTGATTGGTAGTCGAACGATTGGAATCGACTCAAGGAATTGAGCCAATTCGTATGGCCGTGGGGAGGTAATAAAAAATCTCTCCTATTTATTTATTTTTCAAGAAAAAAAAAACAAGAAACATGCAACTCATTAATGGATCACCGATCAATGACATCTGTAGACATGAAACGCATCTTTTTTTTATATAATAATCAACCGGTGATCAACGGCAATTAATATCTTCATCGGACGGCTAATTTCAAAGAATAAAAGCCTCTAGTTCGTAACATCACACGGTTGTCGCACGTGCCAACAAAAAGGGCGGGAGTATACTGCTCAGGCTCAGCTCCACCATCAATCGAGTAATTAACGCAGGGGAGCGATCTCCTCCTCTCTTGCCGCCCTCCCTACTTATAATATCTCCAACTCCACTTCAAATTTCAACCTCGATCTTCCCTGGCCTCCATACTCAAATCTGCTGCTATGGGCAATTGCTCCCCGAAGCCCAGACGTCGACCGCGATCCTCGAAAACCCCATCGGATCCCTTGCCGGCACCGGCCGCCCAGCTCCACGGACAAGAGACCTGCCTGATCGCATGGCGCATCCGCGTGGCTCTTCTATATAAGGCCGCCGCCGTCGATTTCGTGGAATCCGGAACCGGCGAGCCTTTCCTCCGCTTCGGATCGGTGAAGGTGGAGGGATCGGAGGAGTCGCTTCTTAGATACATCGATAAGAAGTTCGGAGGGCCGCGGGCAGCTTCGGTGGCGGCGGTGGGTGACGGAAAGGGAACGCTGGGAGAGGTTGTGATGCTTCAGCATCGGAGCATTGATCGACACGTGGAAGGGATGGTGTATTGGGTGCGAAAGATGACGGCGGAGGGGGGGCGATTGGCGGATGGGGAGGGCGGCGGAAGGGCGGCGAATGGGGAAGTGGTATGGCGAATTGGTGGAGATGATGCTTGAGCACGCCCAAATGGAGGAGCGGCTGCTCTTTCCAGCTCTCGATAGGGCCGCCGATTATGGTACGCCGCCGCCAGATGATCGCGATCCCGTTATAGCCTCTCTTTTTTATCATCTTTCTCATGTGGTAATACAAGATTTTCTCACTTTCTTCATTTCTGTTCCAACTTATTTGTAACCCGCAAACTCAATTAGAATCACCTGATATTAGTTAAGGATTATTTAATTATTACGTTTAAGCTGAAAAATAAGCGATTGCTTGACCTTAACATACTGGATTTCATTTGGGTGAAATTGTTAGATTTATGGTGAAATTTAGCTGAACTTCAGGTTTTATAACGTTAATTTATTTAGGGTTTAGTCAAAATCGTTTCACATTTTGTAGAGTTTGTGCATTTATTGATATTTATCAAAAAAAAAATTTCTTATTTTTCAATCCCTATCCATTATTTAGATTCAATTTCAGTTAAATAATCATTCCAAGCAGAACAATACAACATTTTGCATTGTTAATCCATTATTAAATAAATGTTGAAAATAAATTAATATTATATAAGAGAGGAGAGTCTTTAACAAATAAAACGACATCACCACATACAAATTTCTTTCTATGAGACTTATCTATCAAACTAATTAATATTGTTTTCTTTTTTGTTGTTATTTGTGCGAAGACTTTTGAAAAGATGATATTAAAATCCCCTATCAAAAAATGATAAGGGGATTAAAATAGTGATATTTTTGAAACGGGGCGTTGCGAGAATCGAACTCGCGACCTCTCGCACCCGAAGCGAGAATCATACCACTAGACCAAACGCCCTTGTGTGTTCTATGTCTAATTAGAGATTATTAATTTCTGTTTTCAAGAGATCTGTAGAGCGGCGAACGAGCAGCACGGAAGGGATCTGCCGATAATGAACGGTATAAAAGAAGATGTAAAATCGCTAATGGCAATGGAGGTTGGTGGAGTTTTGTACAGAGAAACTCTCCCCAATCTGTCCCTTCGCTTCACAACTCTCCAGGTACTATTTATTTACTGTTGTTTAGTAGCATTTTTTATGCTGGATCCCCCCCCCCCCCCCCCCCCCCCCCCCCCCCCCCCAAGCATACTTTTATTCTACCTTTCTTTTGCTTTACCTTTACCGCTCCACACGTATAGAGCTCTATCGATGAAGGATTCTTAACTTACAAGTTCTGCAACTACTGCTGTAGTAGGGCCAGAATCATGGCTGTAGTTCTGGATGCTTGAGTTGAATGCTATATTTAATTTCCTCTTTTGCTATATCGAAGACTGATTTCTTACCTTAATCACCTTCCTTCTTGCAATCGTCTTGCAATCTCTGCAAAAGTCTCTCTTTTTTAAAAATCCACAAAAATAATTTCTTTTTTTATTTATAGAGGCTCCATTTTACAAGTAATCAAATGTTTTTCAGGTTTCTAAAAAATAGATGTATGCTATTATACGATCATATATAACTTCTTCCCCTCTTGTTTTATTTATTAATCATTGTCGTCCCTTCTTTTCCTCTTAGCCTATAAATATGGGATCTAAAGTTCAACTCAGATTATTATAGAATTTGGTTCCAGGTTTGTCATCCCTCTATAATGTCAAAGCCGTGGAGGCGCCAAAGTTGTGGAACCTAGGCACTGAAGCCATGGAAATTAGGCGCCGAAGCCTAGCCCCTCCCCTCCCCTTGTAACTTCCGACCATCCCCCTCCCTCCGCCTTTCCAAGCCACAGAAAACCACCCATACAAGGGCCGGCCAGCTATCTCCACACCCGCCCTCCACCCCCATGCAAATAATTACCTATAATCGCTAGTAACTATTGGACCGTGAAACACCCTTAGAGGGGGAGGGGGTGAATAAGTGATTATTGATTTTCAATTTAAATCTTTATGATTATTAAAGACCATTTTGAAATATTTAAACTTTGAATAATAGAATTTTCAATTCAACAAAAAACATTTATGAAGATAAAGAGAAATACACGTTTATATTATATTAAAATTGATTACAAAACTGAATCTTCATAACGGTGAGGAATGAGACGGTAAATAAAAAATCTCCTTTTATTTTCTATACCGACTCGCACCTCGAACAGTTTGGCCTTAGGCTATATCTCCCTAGTTAGGTCTCAAGCCGCCCCTAGACCTAAACCTCAGTCTAGTCGTCTAACACACGAGGCAAATTTCCCCATAAGCCGTACAAAGACTTAGTCGCCAACACAAGGACGAATTTTCTCCATAAGCCCTACAAAGACTTAGTCGCCAACACACTGAAGAATTTCTCTACGAACCAAAAAGACGTAAAAAATAAAGATAAAATACAAGGATACAGAATATAAAATATTTCTGGAACGAAGACTCCCTAAAGAACTTCTGAAGGTGGGTACGAAGGAATATTTGAGATTGTCGTCGTAGATGCGTTCGCTCTTCGTCTCGAATATGCGTTGATGTTCTCCGCCTTCAAAGCCTCTTCTGATTGCTATATGGGGGTCTTGGTTCTTCTCTGGATGTCAGGAACGAAGGCTCCCTTCAGATAATTCATTTCGCGCATGAGAGACGGAGCGAAATGTCCTTTAAATAGAACAATGTCTGCTATCGTCTGCGATAGTACCTATTTCATGTGGTAGCTCAATAATTAAAGTTTCGCGCTCTGGCCAGCCTGATTTGAAAGCTAAGCTGCTATCTTAGGCAACAATTATCGCAGCGCGGTAAGACCTATTGCCGCGCTGTAGAGCAATATTAGCAGCGCCCCAAAGTGTGATCTCCTGCTTTATTTGGCTCCTCAATCATTTGGTGATTGCCTGAGGTTGCTTAAATGTTACCGCCGAGCGATAGTGTTATCGCGGCGCGATAATGCTTTACATAATAGGCTTTGTGCTCCCATCAGGCCCCATTTGAAATGTTCCTTGCCAGCTGTTCTTCTGGAATGAGAGTTACCGCCCCCGGTAGTACTTATCGTCCACGGTAGTATCCAATTTCGTCCATGTCTCTCATGTACTTCTCTCTATTATACCTATAGAACCTGCACACTATAAACACATGCAAAATAGATCAAATGCAGATTAGTATTTGTTATTCTCAAACTAAGAGATGTGGGACCCATGCTCCAATAGTAACTACCGTCGGAAACCACAAAAACCCGCCTCCATCTGCTGTAACCGTCACTAATTTAACGGTTACTGGTAATTTCCTTGTGATTTTAACCTCCTAGTGGACCCAAATCCCTATACCAGACCTGAACGACCTCTCTCTTCACTGGTTTCTTCCAATTTCTCCCTGCCGGCCAACTAAATCAAGCAGTTATCCCTGCCGACCAGCAAAATCAAGCAATTATCCCTGTTGTCCAGCAAAATCCAAAGTAGTTATCTCTGTCGTCAGCCACCTTGGGGTGTTCCAATGTCCGTCCAAGACTTTGTTCGCGTCGATCAGCTCCCCAGCTTCAGTTCCTTCCCAAGACAACCCTTCTCCTGCATAATTCAAGCCTTTTGTGGCCCAAAATTCGACCACTAGCCCCACTCCAAACCATCCAGTGATTGTCTTAGATGGACTGCACCTTCTGGCCGCCCAGTCCACTGCAACCAAACCTTCCAGGCCCACATCATCAAATATTCTTGGTGCATCTCTAACTGGCAGTCCTCTTCCAGCATTCCCCAACCTCCGGAATCCCAACAAGAATATTTCTCAATTTGGTCTTGAATGCTTGTCCTAACTGGCAGTCCTCTTCCAGCATTCCCCAGCACTCCGGAACTCAACAACAAATCGGCCTCAGAACTACTGTTAGATGCTTGAAATTGCTGTAAATTTCTCAATTTGGTCTTGAATGCTTGTGTAAGTTCTAATTTGAAAGTTTATTTCACTTTGTGTTGAACACTTGTTGAATTGTATATACTTTGGGATATTAATTGGTGAAAGTTTGCTCAACCTTCTAAAATTACTTAAAAGATTTAGTCGCTGAGTATTTGATCTAAGTAATCTTGCTTTAATTCTCATTTGAGCATGCTCTTTATTTCTAACACCTAATCTCTAGCATGCATGTTTGTGTTGTCTAGATTAATTTCATAACTTTGTTGCAGTTATTTGTCGGATAATTGCACAGATGATTGCATGTGCATTGCATCATTTAAGAACTCCCGTGCATCCTACACTTGCATTCACCTGTTAGAGTTCTATTAGGGAACATACACACTGATAGGGAGAAGCCCGCCTGTTGAAACTGACAACTTGGTGAACAAGCCTCGGTCTCTGTGGAGTTCGGGGCCCTCAGCAAGCTGAGGGGCGACCGACACTTACTCCCCTCAAGGGAGAGCTCTAGGTTGAAGGTTGAGGCACTATGAACTGGACCAAGGGCTCGGCGAGGAGGTCCCACCACATACCCGGAAGATCTTTAGAGGGCTTCCCCTCCCAAGCCAATGTCGGGCTTGGGCACCACTGAAGGCTCTCCTCACCCCACTAGAGAGAGACCTGGGGAGGGAGAGGGAGAGAGAGCTAGCCTACGACAAGCTTGCCTCCAAATGGTGCCCCCTTGGTCCTATTTATAGAATTCTGGATTTGGGCTGCAAATAGCCAAAAACTGGTGCCCGAAGTTACCAAAATACCCCAAAAAATGGCTGCGGATAGCCAAATCCCGCTGTTCTGAGGCGCTAAACGCAGACCGACCCCTCCCCCCGGAACTGGGCGAGAGGGGGTACCTCGTGGGGATCGGCGAGCCTATTAACCGGGTGGGGCGAGACCCGGGGGTCGGCCCCCTGCTGGTCTCACCCCTCTGCTAGGGCTGGGCGAGACCCAGCTAGGGGCGGCCCCCCTGCTGGTCTCGCCCCTCTGCTGGGGCTGGGCGAGACCCAGCTAGGGGCGGCCCCCCTGCTGGTCTCGCCCCTCTGCTGGGGCTGGGCGAGACCCAGCTAGGGGCGGCCCCCCTGCTGGTCTCGCCCCTCCGCTGGGGTTGGGCGAGACCCAGCTAGGGGCGGCCCCCTGCTGGTCTCGCCCCTCTGCTGGGGCTGGACGAGACCCAGCTAGGGGCGGCCCCCCTGCTGGTCTCGCCCCTCTGCTGGGGCTGGGCGAGACCCAGCTAGGGGCGGCCCCCCTGCTGGTCTCGCCCCTCTGATGGGGCTGGGCGAGACCCAGCTAGGGGCGGCCCCCCTGCGGGTCTCGCCCCTCTGCTGGGGCTGGGCGAGACCCAGCTAGGGGCGGCCCCCCTGCTGGTCTCGCCCCTCTGCTGGGGCTGGGCGAGACCCAGCTAGGGGCGGCCCCCCTGCTGGTCTCGCCCTTTCTGCTGGGGCTGGGCGAGACCCAGCTAGGGGCGGCCCCCCTGCTGGTCTCGCCCCTCTGCTGGGGCTAGGCGAGACCCAGCTAGGGGCGGCCCCCCTGCTTGTCTCGCCCCTCTGCTGGGGCTGGGCGAGACCCAGCCAGGGGCGGCCCCCCTGCTGGTCTCACCCTGCTGCTGGGGCTGGGCGAGACCCAGCTAGGGGCGGCCCCCCTGCTGGTCTCACCCCCCTGCTTGGGGCGGGGGCGAGTGGAGCTCGCCCCTCCCCCCCCCCCCCCCCCCCACTTGGGGCGGGGGCGAGTGGAGCTCGCCCCCTACTTGAGGGTCTCGCCCCCTCCTGCTGGGGGCGCGGGGGGCGAGTGGAGCTCGCCCCCCTGCTGGGGGTGGGGGAGCGGGAGGCCTCTACCTCCACCGCTCGCCCTCTTCTCTCCCTACCCTGGATCCTGCTGAGGAACGATGTTCCAAAATGCCTCTTGACTCGAGTACCTACTCGGCGAATACAGGGTTGTACACCGCCCGACCCGTTCGGGTCTACTCACGACGACCACTGGCGCAATGACGACCGGGACCGCTCATTTCGAGCGGCTCGCGACCTTTATATTTTTGTCTCTTGTCATTTTTAATTTTGAGTTGTAATTTTATGTTTTATTTGAGTCAGAGTGTTCGGCCAATCATAATTGCTCATTGGTCCTAGAAAACTATAAATAGAGGGCGAGGGCTCTCATTTTAGGCATTGAAGATTGGAGTTTAGAAGCCCAATCCTTGATCACTTCGATGTCGAAGCCGACTTCGGATGCGAAGCCCGGACTTACTCTCCTCTCCCTACACCTTGGCCGGCCAAGCCTTACAGCCCTTTGTCCGACCATCCCATCATCCCCCTCCTCCCCTTTAGCCCTCCACAAAATCGCCGGCCAGCATATTTCCCACCCCATAATAGCCGGCCAACCTTCCCCCCACCCCTCCTCACAAACAACCACCTCCTTCCCCTGTTCTCCACTACAAAAATCCTCTGCCGCCACCTTCCCAAGCCCACCTCCACCACTGTTTCCCCTCCAGAATTGTTGCCAGCACCCCAAAACAACCGTCCAAAGGAGTTTGCTCCTCCAGCCCAAGTGGCCGGCCACCCCTCCCTCCCCTTGCCGTGGAGCCACCACTACCCTCATTCCTCCACAGAAAAACAACCCTCTTTTTTCCCTCATTTCCACCTCCAACGATCGTCGGAAAACATTTCTGGTCATCTCCGGTGAACCCTCACCACTTCCCTATCATTTTACATCATTTTTATTTTTCCGGCGATCGCCGGAAAACGCCTTCGGCAACCACCACCGCCACCGACAATCACCTCCGGCCACCACCAACCATCAACCTCCACCACTACCCATAAGCACCGTAACCACCTTCCTAACCACCCATAACCACCCACTACTCCCATTCTCTTAAATTAAAGGAGTTACTTTTCCTAATTTCAAGTCATAACTCCTCCCCACTTCCCCTACAAATTGATGTCATCCCTACGTTTATTCTCCAATTAATTCTCACGTTGAACCACTTATAACCCCCCCCCCCCCCCCCCCCCCCCCCCCCCCCTAACTGACAGCCCTCTGACTCCCTCATCCTGACAGCCAAACCCCCTTCCCCATTTCCCCAGTACAAAGCCCAGCGGGTCACCCAATTCCCATCGAGGAAACAGCCGGCTCCTCCTCTAAGTGCTGGGCTGAACGCCCCTCCTCCCCCCTGTTTTCCTACAACAGCCCCCTCCCTCTGAACCTCACGTGGAGCCACCTTCTGCCACCTCCAGCAGCCTCCAAAACCTCCCTGGAATTGCTGCCTGAGTGCAGTCCAGCCACCCTACAACCATCCAGAACTCCAGCCAAGCCCCCACTCATCTCATACAGCCACCTACCATCCCGATTGCTGTTCAGACCATCCAGAACAGCAAATTCCACGTGCTTGCTGCTGAGAATCGCCTCCCTGCACCTTCCTTTTTGCTGTCCCCATTCCTGAACAACCAATTACCGTTCCTGGTTGCTGAAAACCAGCCCTGACAACCCTCAAAAAGTGCATCCAACCCTCCCCTCTCCTTCGTTTGCAAAGTTTAAGGTGTGTTGTTATTTCTTTTAGCATTGGGTCTTGTGTTTATTCTCTACTTGTAGAGATAGCGGTTTGTAAGTTTTGCTTCAGTCATTTCGTCTTTGTAATTTCCTATTTAAATAACATTTGCTTTTGCGCACTCTCGCGCTCATACGCTTTTCTTTGTTACATTGGTTTTAAATTTGTTGGCGTGTATTTTAGATGTGGTGTGGGTTTAGAGAACTGTATAGGTATATATATGTGTGTAGAGTGTTGTAATAGAGAGAAGAAAATTAATAGAAGCCCTAATTCTACATGGTATCAGAGCGCTGAGGGAAGAGAGCCGTCCTTGCGATCCGCTGGAGCCTCGTCAGGTCGCCGCTCCCTCAGTAATCCCGTGGAGTCCTCGTCGTCGTTGGAGCCTCGTCGGGTCGCTGCTCCCTCGCGATCTGATCCCGTCACGGGAATCTCGTCGACGACATTGGATGACATTGGATGAGACTCTCGCTCTCGTCGACTACGCTCGACTGCACTCTCGCTCTCGTCGACTGCACTCGACGCTGGAGCTTCAACACAGGACAACGACACAACGACGCTTGCTGAATGTTCTCGACGACTGCGCTCGATGCTTGCACTCGACGACAACAGCACTTGACGACTGCACTCGACGCTTGCTGAATGTTCTCGACGAAACTGTTGAAGGGGCACTCGACGATTGCACTCGACGAACCTGCTGAAGGGGCAATCGACAAACCTGCTGAAGGGGCATTCGACGATTGCACTCGACGAACCTGCTGAAGGGGCAATCGACGAACCTGCTGAAGGGACACTCGACGAATCTGCTGAAGGGGTACTCGACGACTGCTGACGATTGCCAGTGCACGATTGCATGATGGAGGACGTCCTCAAGAAGTTGGACCCAGCAGAGGTGGTTACTTTGTTGAAGTTGTTGGGTTCATCACCCCGACCGGTGAAGTTGGACCTTCCATCGGTTGACCTGAAGCTCGAAGGACCGACCACCTATCTGGGTTGGTCATGTCGCGTGAGGAAGACTCTTACAGCACAAAAGGTTGGGGGTTTCTTGACAGGGGAGTTGAAAAAGCCAGAGATCCCAACTGCAGGAGATGAATGAGAATCAACCCACATGACAGTGTTCATGTGGCTTCTCAGCTCGGTTGTCCCATCGATTGTTGTCGCGGTTGATGGCCTGGAGACAGTCATGGAGGTTTGGGACAGGCTACGAAGTACATATGATGGAGTGGGGAACACTCTTAGAGTCTTCCAGGTGAAGGGAGAAATTGATGACACAGATCAAGGTGAGAAGAATGTGCAGGAGTACGCATCAGAGTTAGAACGGCTATGGGTGGACTATGACCATGCTTCTGGTGCCTGGTGGTATGTGTTGCAGTGACCCACGGTGCAAGGCTTCCAAGATTATAGTAGAAGAGAGGACCATGAGGTTCTTGAAGGGGTTAAATGAATGGTTCAATCAGAGGAGAGCCTTATTTCTGTCGGGTACGAAGATCCCTACTCTGTCAGAGGCCATCTCAGACATGATTCAGGAGGAGACCCGGTTCAAACTCCAGGCAGGGACGGGAGATTCCACTGCCGTAAATTCGGCACTAGCGGCTACTGGCACGGGTATTCCAAGACCACGAGAGGAAACACGACAGTGCTACAACTGTGGGGAGACAGTCCATCTGTTGCATGCTTGCCCCAGACCACCCAAGGTGGTGGATTTTAGTGGTCGTGGGCGTGGTGGCGGATGTGGCCAGGGTCGTGGTGGCAGAGGCGGTTATCGTGCCAATCAAGGCATTAGTGGATGTGATGAGAAGGCTGGTGTTATTTACACCTAGGATGAGCAAACTCTACTAAGTATGATGAGCATGATGGAGGGCCTCAAGAGGAAACAAGCTTGTGAAGGAAGCAAGAGTGGAACCGGGGGGGGGGGGGGGGGGGGCATTAGCTTCAGCTATGTATGCCCACCCGTCCAGGACATCGGATTGGATCGTTGACTCCGGTGCTTCGTGACACGTCACAGGAGATGCGGGTGAGTTCTTCTTCTACACTCGCCTAGCTACTGCTGATAGCATCCAGACTGCAGATGAGACTTTTCAATCAGTGGTCGGTAAGGGCACGGTCAATTGTACCGGTTCGGTAAAACTATCCAATGTCTTGCGTGCTCCTTCTTTTCCAGTTAGCCTTCTATCCATTAGTTCCATAATCCTTCAACTAAAATGTGTCGTTTATTTTGATATTCTCATGGTGACCTTCCAGGAGAAAGGAACGAGGCGGATACTTGAGACTGGGACCTGACATGATGGGCTATGGTATTTAGATCGGGAATGATTGGACGTAGCTCTTATATCTATGGTGGGGGAGACAGAAGGAGGAGGAACGAAGATGAGTGCAGAGGATACGCTTCTACTACATTACCAACGTTTGGGGCATTCTTCTTTCGACACTTTAGCTAGACTATTTCCTTTATTGTTTCAAAAAACAAATCAACATAAACTTGTATGTGATGCATGCGACTTAGGCAAGCTTACTAGAAGCTCTTATGTTAGCACGGGACGTATAAACTCTTCCTTTTTTTATGTTGTGCATTCTGACGTTTGGGGGCCTTGTGCCGTAAGTTTCTTGAATGTCTATAAATATTTTGTGACATTTATTGATTGCGTCTCGCTTGTCATTTGGTTATATTTGATGAAAAATAAGAGTGACGTTTTTACATATTTTCGGGATTTCCATAAACATGTCCAAACACAGTACTACACAATGATAAAGGTATTAAGGTCGGACAATGGAACAAAGGACACTAATCGGGCATTGGCAGAGTACCTATCAGTCCATGGGATACTGCATCAGACAACATGTGCATACACACCTGCACAGAATGGCGTGACGGAGAGAAAAAACAGGCATCTGATGGAGGTGGCAAGGAGTATGATGCTCCACATGAAAGTCCCTCAAAGCTTATGGGGGTATGCCGTGTTAACATCAACACGATTGATCAACAGAATGCCATCACACATTCTGGGGTGGAAATCCCCATGTCAAAAGTTACAAGGACATAATGGAGGGATGCTTCCATTAAAGGTATTCGGCTGTGTGTGCTTTGTGAAGGACAACAGACCGAGTGTTGAAAAACTTGATGCGAAGACACTCAAGTGTATCTTTGTGGGCTACTCTGGTACTCAGAAGGGGTACGTGTGCTGGAGTCCAGTCGAGAAGAGAAGTTTCGTGAGCCTGAATGTCGACTTCAGAGAGCTGGAGCAGTACTACCGACAGGAGGAGGCCCAACTCAGGCAATTCTGGTGTAAAATATGAGGCGAGAGAGGGAGAGTTTGGTGACAGATCTGGAAGTATGGCATGAAGGATCAGTGGAGGAGCTTGAGAGTAATGAAGAGCAGGAGGAGGAAGTGAGAGGCGTGAGGCCCACGGCTCAGGGGGAACTGCTTACATATCATAGGAGAGAGAAACAGACTGCCGAACCAGTACCCGTGCCTAGAATGCCAGTGCCTACTCCCTCGTCTATGTTAGTCTCTACTCCTGGAGCACCTCCACCACCACAGTCATTTTCTGGTGAGATCATTCCCTCTACCCCTCCATCTCCTACTACCACGGTCCGACAGACTACTCGCAGCAATGCGGGCAACCCTCCGGACAGATAATGTTGGGATCTTGCTTCTTTTGTCTCCTATGATAATATCTCTTCTTCTCATGGAACATTCATTGTCTCTTTGGATAGTATTATTGTATCTAACAATTGGCAGGTTGCCAAAGTTGATCCAAAATGGCAAACAACAAAGAAGGAGGAGATGAGAGCTCTTGAGAAGAACAAAATCTGGGAGCTGACCCACCTACCAAAGAACAAGAGGGTTGTCGGGTGCAAATGAGTTTTCACTTTGAAGCAGAACCCGGATGGTCTTGTCGAGCGCTATAAGGCTCGGTTGGTCGCAAAGGGGTATAACCAGACCTATGACATCTATTACGACGAGACATTTGCACCCGTGGCTAAGATGTGAGCATTGTCCGAACCCTGATAAGCTTGACAGCAAATGGTGGATGGAGGTTGCATCAACTAGATGTGAAGAATGTGTTTCTTCATGGAGAACTAGCGAAGGAGGTGTACATGGAAATACCACCGGGTTTTGGCACAGCTGAGACCGAAGGCAAAGTCTGTAGACTGAAGAAGTCCCTCTATGGCTTGAAGCAGTTTCCCCGTGCGTGGTTTGACTGATTCAGGAAGACCATGATTGGGATGTGATACCGACAGATCAATGCTGATCACACGGTGTTCTTCAGGGAAAATGAAGGTCACCACATCACTATACTTACGGTGTATGTGGATGACATGATCATCACATGGGACGATGAGCAGAAGATCGTCCGCCTCAAGAAGGCGTTGAGCAAGGAGTTCGAAGTAAAGGATTTGAGTTTGCTAAGGTATTTCCTTGGGACTGAGATTGCCTATGGTGCAAAGGGAATTGTTCTGTCCCAAAGGAGGTATGCCTTGGATCTCCTCACAAGGATGTTGGGATGCAGGCCTGCTGCAACACCGATCGATCAGAAGTGTAAACTAGATGCTGAGGCAGGTGAACCAGTTGATCGAGAGATGTACCAGAAACTAGTTGGGAAGCTGATTTACTTGAGCCACACGCATCCAGACATTTCCTTTGCCGTGAGCGTGGTGAGCCATTATATGCATGACCCTAGGAAGGGCTGCATGGATATTGTGTACCAGATCCTTCGATACTTGAAGACTGCCCCTGAAAAGGGGTTGTTATTAAGGAGGAGCGGGCACATGAAGATTGAGGGCTACTGTGATTCTGATTGGGCAAGCTGCATAGACGACATGAGATCCACCTCAGGCTATTGCATGTTTGTAGGAGGCAACTTGGTCTCCTGGAGGAGCAAGAAGCAATCAGTGGTGGCCAGATCGACAACAGAGACAGAATACCGAGCTATGACATTGAGGGTTGCTGAACTTCTATGGTTAAAGGGAATGCTGATGGAGCTGAAATTGGATCGAGTAGATAAGATGAAGCTGTGGTGTGACAGCCAGACAACTATCAGTATTGCAAACAATCCAGTTCAACATGATAGGACCAAGCATATCGAAATCGATAGGTTCTTCATAAAAGAGAAGCTGGACAGTGGGCTACTGGAGCTTACTTACATTGCGAGCAATGATCAAGATGCATATTGTTTGGCCAAAGGTCTTAGCTCGAAGGAGATGATTAGAAACTCTGATAAGATGAGTTTTGTAAATATTTTTCACCCACCTTGAAGAGGAGTGTTGGCGTGTATTTTAGATGTGGTGTGCGTTTAGAGAATTGTATAGGTGTATATATATGTGTAGAGTGTTGTAATAGAGAGAAGAAAATTAATAGAAGCTCTAATTCTACAAAATTGTTTTAATTCAATTGTGGAAAAAGCTAGTTATATGGTTTATAAATATTGTTTTGCAAGTTTGAATTCGTCGGACATTTACATTTGCATTTACATCCAGCCTTAGTTTTACATTTAGAGCCTTACCCTACGCCACACACCCTTTACATTTGCTTACGAGTTAAATATCCCTTAGGGTATGCGAATTCATCTTGTGTCCAACATTAAGGATTTGACTCCATATTATGAATCTTGCACGTACTTGAGTCAATTCCCTGATTCTACCACTGAGCCTCAACCTACTGCCCAGTTACCTGACAGATGCAATGTACGATACTTGGTTGGTTGGAAGGGGTGTCAAACTATTGATGATACGTGGAATCGTGGATGACATCCGAGGAGTTTGATTTACCTGCCTTTGGACTTCGTCAGAAGTATGTTCATCTTCAGTCAACGGAGATGAATGATTTCAAGCCAGGGGGAATTGACGAGGATCATAGTTCTCGGGTGGTCCAACCCGTATCGGAGCCCGTTCAGGTTTTCATTCATATGAGGAGTTCGAATCGTCGGATGAACGATACGAGTTTGTAGTCACGTTCAGGGCATAAATGAGACATTTCCTATATATTTTAATATTTTTTCATACATTATTTATGTATTTATTTAATGTGTATTTCATGATGGTCAATCATAACCGTCCATTGCTTTCCTCTTAGCCTATAAATATGAGATTTGAAGTTCAATTTAGATTATTACAGAATTTGGAGAAGAAATTTCAGATTTTGTGATCCCCATACTGTGCTGAAGCCTAGCCCTCCTGCAACCACCGGCTAGCCCCTTCCCTCCTCTCCAAGCCACCGAAATCACCCCTACAAGGGCCGCCTAGCTATCTCCACACTCATTCTCCACCCTCATGGAAATAACTACCTATAACCGCAAGTAACCATCGCCGGAAACCACCAAAACCCGCCTCCAACTACTATAACTGCACACTGATTTAACGGTTACATGTTTATTTGTGATTCCAGCGTCCTAATGGACGCAAATACCTAAACCAGGCCTGGGTGACCTCTCTCTTCACTGGTTTATTCCAATTTCTCCCTGCTGGCAAACAAAATTAAGCAGCCGACCAGCAAAATCAACAGTTATCCCTGCCAACCAACATCAAGAGGAAGGGCCTCCGTCCGTACGTCTTTTGTGAGGAGCAGGGGGTTTCGGTGAGGGAGGCGGGTTTCATGCATGGGCTGTATGTGGGGCGTGTTTAAGTGGTTGAGTGATAAAAAAATGTTTTAGGTTTTAAAATTTGGGGATACGAATAACAAAATAAGTCTGCCAGTATGAACCGCCTTTATTTTTTTAGCTTTCACACTCGGAGGACCGGGGCTGCTACCTCGTCTGTGTTGAAACCAGAAAACTGGTCTCGACGTTCGCAAGGGGGATGCAGCTAACTCTTACTTGACCTGAGCGAGACTCTTGACCAGTCACTAAGAACCGAAGAACCTTGTCCTTGGAGAACACCTAAGTCCACAAACGGACCCCTTAAGCTGCAGCGTGGAGGTCCCACCACATACCCGGAAGCTCACCAGGAACTTCCCCTCCCAAGCCAATGCTGAGCCTGGGCACCTTGGAGGGCACTAAGGATCACCTCACCGTCCACCTTCAATGACAGGGGGAGGGGAGGGGTAGTGCTTGCTCACACGCGAGGGAGGGGGGTACCAACATCCCTTCCCAAGGTGCCCATGGGGGTCTATTTATAGACTTCCCAAAAAATGGTTTGCGGATAGCCAAAATGGTCTGCCAATAGCATAGTTCCGCTATTTGAAAATACTACATGCACCCCATTTCAAACTTGACTTTGCTCTGGACGGGCGAACCAAGGCCCACCTGCCCCAACGAACCGAGGTCACCCTGCCCGGGCGAGTGGACGTCGGTCCACTCGCCAACTTGATCGGGCGAGTGGGGGGAATCCCCCACTCGCCCAAGGGGCGGGCGAGTGGGGGACTCCCCCACTCGCCCAAGGGGCGGGCGAGTGCGGGACTCCCCCACTCGCCCAAAGGGCGGGCGAGTGGAAGGACTCCACCCCCCCTCTTGCCCCGCTACTCCCTTCCTCCCTTCCTCCCTTCTCCGGGCCCCACTCTTGCCTTGACCGGTTCTGATCGCCTCTGAGCGGTCGCTCTACTTACCTCGGCCGCCTTTACTATCTCAACCTCATCCGCGTCGGGTTACACCGACTCGGAAAATATGAGGGTTGTGCACAATCCCCGCTCTTTTCGAGCTTGCCTTAAGCTCAGAAAGAAAGTCCAACCCACCTATTTGACGAGTAGGTGGGACCCTAGAGGAATCCACGAAGGGCCCTGCCAACGGGATGCTCCTGCCGAGTTTATTAGTTGAACCTGACTTGAGGCGGAAGGCGAACCTTTCTCCACTTAACAACCCTCCTGTAAGCCGAGCTCAGCTGGAGGTGGAGAAAGCTCAACACCTTAGGTCAAATTGAACTTAACCTTAGGTGGAGAAAAACTTAACACCTTAGGTCAAATTGAACTTGACCTTAGGTGGAGAAAAACTCAACACCTCTAGTCGAGCCGAGCTCGACCTGAGGTGGGAGGCGGAAACCCCACACCTGCCAGGGAGCCAAGCTCACCTGGAGGTGGAGGAACTCAACACCTAACAGGGAGCCGAGCTCACCTGGAGGTGGAGGAACTCAACACCTAACAGGGAGCCGAGCTCACCTGGAGGTGGAGGAAACTCCACACCTAACAGGGAGCCGAGCTCACCTGGAGGTGGAGGAACTCAACACCTAACAGGAAGCCGAGCTCACCTGGAGGTGGAGGAACTCAACACCTAACAGGGAGCCGAGCTCACCTGGAGGTGGAGGAAACTCAACACCTAACAGGGAGCCGAGCTCACCTGGAGGTGGAGGAACTCAACACCTAACAGGGAGCCGAGCTCACCTGGAGGTGGAGGAAACTCAACACCTAACAGGGAGCCGAGCTCACCTGGAGGTGGAGGAACTCAACACCTAACAGGGAGCCGAGCTCACCTGAAGGTGGAGGAACTCAACACCTAACAGGGAGCTGAGCTCACCTGGAGGTGGAGGAAACTCCACACCTAACAGGGAGCCGAGCTCACCTGGAGGTGGAGGAACTCAACACCTAACAGGGAGCCGAGCTCACCTGGAGGTGGAGGAACTCAACACCTAACAGGGAGCCGAGCTTACCTGGAGGTGGAGGAAACTCAACACCTAACAGGGAGACGAGCTCACCTGGAGGTGGAGGAACTCAACACCTATCAGGGAGCCGAGCTCACCTGGAGGTGGAGGAACTCAACACCTAATAGGGAGCCGAGCTCACCTGGAGGTGGAGGAACTCAACACCTAACAGGGAGCCGAGCTCACCTGGAGGTGGAGGAAACTCAACACCTAACAGGGATCCGAGCTCACCTGGAGGTGGAGGAACTCATCACCTCACAGGGAGCCGAGCTCACCTGGAGGTGGAGGAACTCAACACCTGACAGGGAGCCGAGCTCACCTGGAGGTGGAAGAACTCAACACTTGACAGGGAGCCGAGCTCACCTGGAGGTGGAGGAACTCAACACCTAACAGGGAGCCGAGCTCACCTGGAGGTGGAGGAACTCAACACCTAACAGGGAGCCGAGCTCACCTGGAGGTGGAGGAAACTCAACACCTAACAGGGAGCCGAGCTCACCTGGAGGTGGAGGAAACTCCACACCTAACAAGGAGCCGAGCTCACCTGGAGGTGGAGGAAACTCCACACCTAACAGGGAGCCGAGCTCACCTGGAGGTGGAGGAACTCAACACCTAACAGGGAGCCGAGCTCACCTGGAGGTGGAGGAAACCCCACACCTAACAGGGAGACGAGCTCACCTGGAGGTGGAGGAACTCAACACATCCTCAGACCGACTTCTATTCTTGGAGCTTTACCAACCCAAACGAATCTACCCGACGAGCCACCCCGCGACCGGCATCAACAAGCTCGGGCGAGTGGTCTCCGGTCGAGGACTCGACCTAAAACGAATCCACCCGACGAGCCACCCAGCGACCCGCATCAACAAGCCCGGGCGAGTGGTCTCTAGTCGAGGACTCGACCTAAAACGAATCCACCCGACGAGCCACCCAGCGACCGGCATCAACAAGCCCGGGCGAGTGGTCTCTAGTCGAGGACTCGACTTAAAACGAATCCACCCGACGAGCCACCCAGCGACCGGCATCAACAAGCCCGGACGAGTGGTCTCTAGTCGAGGACTCGACCTAAAACGAATCCACCCGACGAGCCACCCAGCGATCGGCATCAACAAGCCCGGGCGAGTGGTCTCTAGTCGAGGACTCGACCTAAAACGAATCCACCCGACGAGCCACCCAGCGACCGACATCAACAAGCCCGGGCGAGTGGTCTCCAGTCGAGGACTCGACCTAAAACGAATCCACCCGACGAGTCACCCAGCGACCAGCATTAACATGCCCGGGCGAGTGGTCTCTAGTCGAGGACTCGACCTAGATGCTATCTTTAACTACTTTTGATATATTATAAATAGATTACATATCATTACAATGCACTTCCTTGCGCTTACTTGGCCACATGCACCTTGACCGTCTCCTTCATCACTTCCTTCATCTCCTCAGCTTCCTCCTGGTCCTTCCAGGTTGAGTTGTCTCCTCTCTGTCGGGGCTCTTCCTCCTTCCCTTACCTCCAGAAACTCTGGGCATGTGGCTGTCGCGTGGCCCTCCTGCTGATGGAAGTCACAGCACGGCGATGCCATCATCCTTGCTTCCTTCCCTGCGCGACCCCTCTTCTTATTTCCTCTTTTTCGGCCAATCGTCATGGCCTGTAGGGGTTGGGGTTGCAATGGCCTTGGGTCCGGCTGCCACCCTGCTGGGTTGAACCGTCCTTGTTCTCCCTGGAAGTTTCCTTTCCCTTGGAAATGGCCTCTTTCTGGGCCTTGAGGGAGTCCTCCTGGCGGCCTCCAGGTCGGTCGAGCGACTGGTAGTTGAAACCCCCAGCCTTGTTCCTGCCCAGCGGGGGGTCCCTGGTCCCCCTGACTTCTCGCTTCCTCCTTCTTCTTCCCTCCTTGCTCTTTCTCACCCTTGGCCAACCTTGCCATGAACTCCTGGTTTGTGGCCTCACACTCAATTTCTCGAGCAGCGCGCTCCATCAGCTCTTCGAAAGACAGGGGTGGGTCCCGAGTCAAGCTCATCCTGAACAGCCCCTGCTGTAAGCCGAGGGTGAAAGCCAGCTGCAGGGTATGCCCGGACACCTCAATGACAAGGAGGACTTCCTCCTGGAATCTATCCACGTAACTCCCCAACGTCTCCCCTGGCCTTTGCCGAACCAAGAACAGGGCCTCCGCCCCCTTCCTCCTCTTCTTTGAAGTGGAGAACCTTAACAAGAAACTTCGGCGCAGGTCCTCGAAGCCGTAGATGGTTCCCACTGGGAGTTGGTGGAACCAGTCTCTCGCCTTCCCCCTGAACGTGATCGCAAAGAGTCTGCATTTAAAGGCATCCGACTTTTGCCTGATCGAGGTCATGTCTTCGAACCACTGGAGATGCTGAACATGGTCGTCCTTCCCTGCGTAGTAAGACATGTCAGGCTCGCTGAACCCATCTGGAACGGGAGCTGAGATGATCAGCTCGCAGAAGGGACTTCCCCATCCTCCCTGGCGAGTTGAAGGCGTTCTCTCTGCCTCCCTATTGGGGTAGCCGGTCCCAGGGGAGCTGTTGAAGAGCACTCTTGCTTGAAGACCCAAGCCTTCCCCCATGGCCAGCTCCTTCCCTTGCCGATGTGCTTGCTCCGCCTCCATCGGAGATTGCGAGGCGAGCACGGGTGCGGGTGGTGTCGAGCACTCGCCGCGAGGGGGGAGTACGACCCGCAAGAGCTCCAGGATCAACTTCCTGAACTCGTCAAATCACCCTTCTTCACGTACTCGCTGATAGGGGGTGAGTCCCCCAGCTCATTGCTTCCAGCCATGAGACTTTCTTAGAGCTTTCCGAACTAGCTGCTTCCACGCTCACCGCACCATAATGTTGAAACCAGAAAACTGGTCTCGACGTTCGCAAGAGGGATGCAGCTAACCCTTACTTGACCTGAGTGAGACTCTTGACCAGTCACTAAGAACCGAAGAACCTTGTCCTTGGAGAACACCTAAGTCCACAAACGGACCCCTTAAGCTGCAGCGTGGAGGTCCCACCACATACCCGGAAGCTCACCAGGAACTTCCCCTCCCAAGCCAATGCTGAGCCTGGGCACCTTTGTCACGACCCGTCTAATAACAATTATCAGAGTGCGTTACGGGCGGGTCGTGATGCCGCAGACATGAGCAAAGAGAAACCATGTCTGCCAGGCGGGTGCTGTAATACCAAGATATCTGTAGAAAATAGTTAGATTTTGAAAAACAATACCAGTTTGATTTATTATGCGGAAGCTTGAATTAAAAGTGATGCTCATGCACTTTGATCAATTCACATGCTATAATTATGATGTAAAAGTCGATGCTAGTAAACCGCAGAAACAAAATGACCATTTATAAAATGCTGTAATACATCCATACCATCCTAAGAGTTGTCCACGATACAAGGAAAATGGCTGACAATAACTAGTACAGGAAAGACAAATCCAAAAGTAAAAGAAACAAGATACAAAGGACCTGATGCAGCAACTACAAAAAAGTAAACCTCCAACAGACGGGAGCTGGGCGAGGAACAACTCAGGAAGTAGACGGCGCAGTCACGAACCCTAAGGCAAATCCAATCAGAAGGAAAAGCCTCAGAACAAGATAAATAGCAGAGATTCAAGTTAAAAAAATAAACAAGTAAACTGGGAAACAAGCATAGCAGTAAAGTATGTCAGAGACTAACTGAGATTCTTTAGTAAATTTTTAGCCTACTCCGGAGTTTAGCCTAAACACAAACACATAAGCAGAAATCAATGAAAGGTGTGTGTGTCGTCATTTGATGTACAAGATTCTAGCATGAGAGTAGATGCAAGGCTTAAGCTACCGCTGCTCGCAAGATTCCCTTATTGGTTTCTGTTACCAATTCAAGTGTAAACTCATTTTCCGGTGTCACATCAAACGACACATTCCCTTTCATTGTTTGCCTATGGCGTCTAATGAGCTTACTTATCTGCAAGTATTAAATTCAAGCGGGGGCTAGTACGGTACAAGTGTGACTTAAATAAAATTTGTTTGCAAGCGAGAGAGTTTTCTCTACTTGCCTTAATGGAAAGCCGAGCTTGAAGGCGGCGGCCAAGAGGCAAGGTCTAAACTCTAGCGGAACCTGTTCGGGATGCATTCAAATAAAATATTTGTTTCAATGTTACTCCTACACGCACACAAGTGTTTCTGTTGCGTAATTAGTTCAAAGGGGCAAGTTGAGAAATATACCTCCCTCGGCAAAGAGGGGAGAAGCGGTTACCACAAGAGATCCGAGGGTTTTGACGGAGGTTGGATCCGGGAACCCTAATTCGGAGAGGGCCTTGAGCGATTCCACCGCTACATTCGTTGAACGACACCGAAAACCGAACAAAACTTAGGATTAGTCGAGTAAACAACCACCTCAAGATGGATCGACGAATTTTACGTCGATCGGAAAACGAAAATTACACGAACGCTAGGGCAAAATTTCTGAAATCGTAGGAGAGGAGAAGTTCTTACCCACGGAGGCTAGATCGGGCCTCAAGAAGTCCAAATCGGGCGGATCCGAGCAAACCCTAGACGTTCCTCACGGAAACCACCGCTGAAATGCACAACGGGAGAGGGACGGGGCAACCTACACTTGAAAAAATGAGAAAGACGATGGAGGATGGCTTAGAACCACGGTTTCGAAACCGAAATAATAGGAAATTTAGGGTTTCCTTACCCCTATCAGTCGGAGGAGAAGAAGAAGAGGGGGGAGACTCTCCCGTCACTGTCGTCGGCTAGAGAGGAAGGAGGAGGCGCAGGTGGCGGCGGCGGCAGGCGGAAGAGCAGGCGGCGGCGGCAGGAGGAAAAGCAGGAGGCGTCGGCGGCGTCGCCGAGTCGTGCGGGAGAGATCGGGAGCGGGAGACGACGCCCTAGCAACATGCGGTTTGCGGGAAGTTTAGACCGGGGGGGCGATTTTAATCGGGAGAGAGAGGGGGTGCGGCTAGAGGAAATAAAAATGGGGGAAAATCTATTTTATTCTTCTTCTTCTTATTATTATTATTAAGTGCATAATTAAGGGTTGTTACATTCTCTCCTACTTAGAAAGTTTCGTCCCGAAACTTCTGATTATTTTCTAGCTGGGGCTAATATGACGAAGGTTCAGATGTCAGTTATACCGACCAGGTTTGCAAATCAAAGCATGGAAAGTAACTATGCAAATAGCAAAAAGAGAAGAGAACAAGAGCGGAGGCATACCAAGATCAGGAGAAAAGATGCGGGTACTTGCTACGCATGTCAGCTTCGAGCTCTCAAGTGAACTCCTCAGACTTGCCATGCATCCAAAGTACCTTCACCATAGGAATGGTTCTCTTTCGAAGCTTGCGCTCTTGATACTCCACGATCTTAGCAGGTTCGACTGGATAGGACAGATTAGCTTCAGGAATCACTGGAACTTCCTCAATGACGCGGGTAGGATCATGAATGTACTTCCGAAGCTGGCTGACGTGGAAGACATTATGAACACTGGCCAAGGAATCAGGTAGCTCCAGGCGGTAAGCAGATCCTCCAACACGCTCTGAAATAACATACGGTCCCACGAATCTCGGGCTGAGCTTATGGTGGCGACCGAAACGCTTCACCCCAGGAGTAGGAGAAACCTTCAAGAAAACACGATCACCCACCGCAAACTCCAACGGACGGCGACGCTGATTAGCATACTTCCTCTGCCTCTCGACGGCACGGCTAAGCTGAAGACGAGTCTTCTTGGTGGCTTCTTCCATTTCCTGAAGTAGCTCAGGACCCAACACAACCTTTTCACCAACTTCTGACCAGTAGAGAGGGGTCCTACAACGACGCTCATACAATGCCTCGAAGGGGGTCATCTTGAGGCTCTCCTGATAGCTGTTGTTGTAGGCGAATTCAACCAATGAAAAGTGCTCATCCCAAGCTCCCTTATAGTCCAGAATATAACACCGAAGCATGTCTTCAAGAATCTGATTCACCCCTTTCGGTCTGGCCATCAGTAGTCGGATGGTAAGCGGTGCTCAGGTTGAGCTCAGTGCCCTGAGCTTGCTGGAATCCCTTCCAGAAGTGCGATACAAATCTCGAGTCACGATCAGAAACAATCCGCAGAGGGATCCCATGCAGTCTAACTATCTCAGAAACATAGATCCGAGCCATCTTCTCGGTGGAATGACCTTCCCTGTACGGGATGAAGTGAGCTACTTTAGTCAAGCGGTCCACAATAACCCAAATCGCATCATGACCTCTCGGAGTACGGGGCAGTTCAGTGATGAAATCCATAGAGATGTCTTCCCATTTCCACTCTGGGATAGGCATAGGCTGCAAAAGACCACCCGGACGCTGACGCTGGGCCTTCACCTTCTGGCATGTCAGACACCGGGAGATGAAACGAGCAATATAATTTTTCATACCAGGCCACCACACGATCTGCTTCAAATCATGGTACATCTTATTATTGCCGGGGTGACCAGAGGTGCGGGACTCATAAGCTTCTCGGCAAATGCTATCCAATAGCTCAGGAACATCAGGGATGCAAAGGCGACCTCGGAATCGCAGGATATCATCAGTGATGGAGAAATCTGGGAGAGTACCAAGTTCAACCTGCCAACAGATACGCTGGAGTTCTGGATCAGATGGCTGCAAATCCTTCACCTGCTCTACCCATAACGGAACGGAAACTCCTCCGTGACCCTCAGGTGCGATGGATATGTCCATCCGGTCGAGGTCATCTATCAAGGCTGCAAGGGATGCTGACATAGGGGTGCAGGCGGCAGCCGTAGCATGTCGGCTCAGCGCATCTGCCACTGAATTGGCTTTACCGGGCACATAAGTGATCTGCAAGTCATAATCCGCTACAAACTCAAGTCATCGCCTCTGCCGAAGATTGAGGTCCTTCTGAACAAAAATATACTTTAAGCTCTGGTGATCGGTGTAAAAGTGGCACTTCACACCATAGAGATAATGACGCCAAAGCTTCAAGGCAAAAACCACCGCGGCAAACTCCAAATCGTGAGTGGGGTAATTACGCTCATGGATCTTCAACTGCCTCGACCCATAGGCAATAACACGGTCCTCCTGCATCAGAACACCACCCAGACCCACTCCGGAAGCGTCGGTGTACACAGAAAAATCCAAACCCTAAGAAGGAAGAGCTAACACTGGCGCCGAACACAACCGTTGCTTCAATTCAGAGAAGGATTGCTCACACTGATCTGACCACTCGAACCTGGCATGCTTCTGAGTCAGCTGTGTCAGAGGAGCAGCATGAGAAGAGAAACCTTTTACGAAGCGTCGGTAGTAACCAGCCAAACCCAGGAAACTGCGGATCTCAGTAGGGGTAGAAGGCCGCTTCCAGTCCACTACTACAGAGATTTTGGCGGGGTCAACAGATAGCCCATCCCCAGAAATAACATGCCCCAGAAAAGCAACACGATCCAGCCAGAATTCACACTTTGACAATTTGGCGTAGAGCTGGTGCTGGCGAAGAGTTGAGAGGACGAGTCTGAGATGGTCTGCATGCTCTTCTCGGGTCTTGGAGTAGACCAAAATGTCGTCTATGAAAATGATGACGAACAAATCCAGGAACTCGCGAAACACCCGGTTCATCAAATCCATGAACTAAGATGGGGCATTAGTCAGACCCATGGACATCACCAAGGATTCAAAGAGTCCATACCGAGTCCTGAAAGCGGTCTTGGGAATGTCGGACTCCTTGATCTTCAACTGGTAGTAGCCCGTTCTGAGATCTATCTTGGAGAATACCCTACTGCCCTTAAGCTGGTCAAAAAGATCATCCACGCGAGGGATAGGGTACATATTCTTCACTGTAACTTTGTTCAGCTCTCAGTAGTCGATACAAAGCCTCAAGGAACCATCTTTCTTCTTCACGAAGAGGACGGGGGCTCCCCAAGGAGAAGTGCTGGGACGAATGTAACCAAGTTCAAGCATTTCGTCCAGCTGCAACCGAAGTTCTTCCAACTCGCGCGGGGCCATTCGGTAAGGAGCCTTAGAAATGGGGCGCGTCCCAGGTTCCACGTCAATAGAGAACTCTATCTCTCGATCTGGAGGCATCCCAGACAATTTGGTGGGGAACACGTCAGGAAATTCAGAAACCACCAGAATAGACTCGAGTGGAGGAGCAGCAACATCCGAATGAGAAGCGTGGATAAATCCAGCAGTGCATCCTTGATTGAGCAACCGAGTGGCGCGTACAGCAGAAATTACCTTCAGATGGCCGCGGGTCTGCACGTGAACACTGTAATCCTTGCCGTTGATGCTGAGATTGATCCTCTTTGCCGCGCAATCCAGCTTCACTCGATATGCAACCAGCCAATCCATTCCCAAAATCACGTCGAACTCAGACATCTCCAGAATTATGAGATCCGCAAAGACTTGCAATTCCTCGAGCAAGATTGGGCAATTGGGGATACCCTTAGTTGATAGGTGCTGATGACCCGGCACAGAAATCTCAAAAGGGGCCTCCAGAGGTGAATTGGGCCAACCATGCAGGTCCACGATATGACGAGCAATAAACGAGTGAGATGCGCCAGAATCAAAGAGAATCTGCAACCACTTGTTTCTGACTCTAAATCTCCCTAAAACGAATAGCAGTTATAACCGCCAATTCCGGTTGTATCTGATATAAAAACATACATAAATACTTGCAGGAAAAATAACACAACACATACGTACCAGAGATGACGTCCGTGGAAGCGAGCGCCTCGCCTTGAGTAAGGACATTCAGCACAGCCTTGCCCATACTCTGGGCTCCGGGGTTAGCCTGCAGTGGCTGAGTAGTGACCGGGCCTTCCCTCATAGGACAGTCTAACTTGAGATGACTCACTTGCCCACACTTGAAACAGGCCTTCTGCTTACGGCGGCAGTCCCTCTGTTGATGGCCCGGCAACTTGCAGTAGGCACAAACGGTGGAGGCGGAGGCAAGTGTCATCAGAGGCTGTGTAGGAGCGGTTGTCTTCTGCTTCTTCAGGAGAGACCGGCAGACTTGGGCGGTATGGCCCACCTTGTGGCAGTAAGCACACACCTCCATGGACCTGGAACCTTGCTCCTGAGGTGGAGCACTCCTGCGCTTGAGGTCGGATGCAACGACATTGCTCGTTCCGTGCTGGGCTTTCTTTCCAGTACGATCCAGCTCAATAGCTTCCGCCCGCATGGCGGCTCCCACGGTCTCTGCATAGGTTCTGGCGTCGTGTGCTACCACATGCTGGCGAATGTCATGGCGAAGTCCCTTCACGAAACGACTAATCTTCTTGGCTTCATCCGACACGAACTCCGCAGCAAGGAGGGATAGGCGGGAGAACTCCTGCGCATACTCTGTCACTGTCCTGCCAGGCTGCTGAAGGGACAAGAATCTCTCCGCTAACTTGTCCCGCTCCACAGAACAGAGGAAGTTCTCCATCAAAGTGTCCTTGAACTGCCCCCAAGTTAGGGTGGTAGATTCGTGGAGGCTGCAGTGCTGGAGCCACCAAGTATAGGCGTCCTTGGTCAGCTGATAGGCCGCAAGAAGGACCTTCTGGGCTTCAGGAACTATGGCATACTCGAAGTGCTTCTCCATCTGGGAGATCCATTCCGTGATCACGAAGTAGTCGCGGTTACCGTTGTAAGCAGGCGGGTTTAGCCTCTTGAAAGCCAGAGTGTCAGCCATCGTCAAAGGAAGAGCAGCCGGAGTGGTCACGGTCGGGGTCACTACAGCATCAGGTGCATGAGGGGTGATGGTGACAGCTACTCCAGACGTCCCTGCGCTGCCAGAACCAGAACCTGGATCAGGAGCTTGGCGATCCCCTTCCAGACGGGTGACACGCTCCACAAGCTGCTTCAAAAGTTGGACCATTTCACCTAAAGGGGCTTCCCCTGCAGAAGGTGTAGCCTTTTTGCGCTGTGGTCGCTTAGAAGCCATCTAGAAAGAAACATAGAAGAACCGAGTGAGACAACGGCTAAGTTAAGCTTGAGAGTTGAGATTACAGGTCATAGCAATCTAATACTGTTGGATAAGCAATTCAAGTAGTAGTTACAACATTTTCATTGGACAACTCTAAGTGACGACCATGCAGATGCAAGTGCGGCGATATGATCACATGCGGTAAGACGATGATTTGTAAAATCCATGTGTGTACATTCGTTGTCTGTTGCTCTTAGCTTAGACACTTGTGCAATGAGTTATGTTATGCATGCAACATGATTATGCCTACAATGCATTCCTAAGAATATTTATGAATGGATACGCATGTCATGTTAAGCGCCCATATCACTTAACATGTCATGCGCATTATGATTCTAATGTCATCGCACTTGAAAATATTATATCGCCCACACAATTTAATATTTGCAAGCGGTGTAAATCCTAATGGAAATTCATATGCATATAAATGTTAAGTTTGCCCATACTCCCTTAACATTTGTACGCATACTACTCATGCTTATGGGTGAGTGTGTGCGTGTTTCAGCCTCGAACAACAGACAACGACAAAGTGAGTGAGAAAATGATGCATGCACGTATATTTACATAATAGATTTCAAAATATATGAAAATTTTAAATACTTTATCTTTAGATGCTAAACCTGGCTCTGATACCAACTGTCACGACCCGTCTAATAACAATTATCAGAGTGCGCTACGGGCGGGTCGTGATGCCGCAGATATGGGCAAAGAGAAACCATGTCTACCAGGCGGGTGCTGTAATACCAAGTTATCTGTAAAAAATAGTTAGATTTTGAAAAACAATACCAGTTTGATTTATTATGCGGAAGCTTGAATTAAAAGTGATGCTCATGCACTTTGATCAATTCACATGCTATAATTATGATGTAAAAGTCGATGCTAGTAAACCGCAGAAACAAAATGACCATTTATAAAATGCTGCAATACATCCATACCATCCTAAGAGTTGTCCACGATACAAGGAAAATGATTGACAATAACTAGTACAGGAAAGACAAATCCAAAAGTAAAAGAAACAAGATACAAAGGACCTGATGCAGCAACTACAAAAAAGTAAACCTCCAACAGACGGGAGCTGGGCGAGGAACAACTCAGGAAGTAGACGGCGCAGTCACGAACCCTAAGGCAAATCCAATCAGAAGGAAAAGCCTCAGAACAAGATAAATAGCAGAGATTCAAGTTAATAAAATAAACAAGTAAACTGGGAAACAAGCATAGCAGTAAAGTATGTCAGAGACTAACTGAGATTCTTTAGTAAATTTTTAGCCTACTCCGGAGTTTAGCCTAAACACAAACACATAAGCAGAAATCAATGAAAGGCGTGTGTGTCGTCATTTGATGTACAAGATTCTAGCATGGGAGTAGATGCAAGGCTTAAGCTACCGCTGCTCGCAAGATTCCCTTATTGGTTTATGTTACCAATTCAAGTGTAAACTCATTTTCCGGTGTCACATCAAACGACACATTCCCTTTCATTGTTTGCCTATGGCGTCTAATGAGCTTACTTATCTGCAAGTATTAAATTCAAGCGGGGGCTAGTACGGTACAAGTGTGACTTAAATAAAACTTGTTTGCAAGCGAGAGAGTTTTCTCTACTTGCCTTAATGGAAAGCCGAGCTTGAAGGCGGCGGCCAAGAGGCAAGTTCTAAACTCTAGCGGAACCTGTTCGGGATGCATTCAAATAAAATATTTGTTTCAATATTACTCCTACACGCACACAAGTGTTTCTGTTGCGTAATTAGTTCAAAGGGGCAAGTTGAGAAATATACCTCCCTCGGCAAAGAGGGGAGAAGCGGTTACCACAAGAGATCCGAGGGTTTTGACGGAGGTTGGATCCGGGAACCCTAATTCGAAGAGGGCCTTGAGCGATTCCACCGCTACATTCTTTGAACGGCACCGAAACCGAACAAAACTTAGGATTGGTCGAGTAAACAACCACCTCAAGATGGATCGACGAATTTTACGTCGATCGGAAAGCAAAAATTACACGAACGCTAGGGCAAAAATTCTGAAATCGCAGGAGAGGAGAAGTTCTTACCCACTGAGGCTAGATCGGGCCTCAAGAAGTCCAAATCGGGCGGATCTGAGCAAACCCTAGACGTTCCTCACGGAAACCACCGTTGAAATGCACAACGGGAGAGGGACGGGGCAACCTACACGTGAAAAAATGAGAAAGACGATGGAGGATGGCTTAGAACCACGGTTTCGAAACCGAAATAATAGGAAACTTAGGGTTTCCTTACCCCTATCAGTCGGAGGAGAAGAAGAAGAGGGGGGAGACTCTCCCGTCACTGTCGTCGGCGGCAGGGGGAAGAGCAGGCGGCGGCGGCAGGAGGAAAAGCAGGAGGCGTCGGCGGCGTCGCCGAGTTGTGCGGGAGAGATCGGGAGCGGGAGACGACGCCCTAGCAGCGTGCGGTTTGCGGGAAGTTTAGACCGGGGGGGCGGTTTTAATCGGGAGAGAGAGGGGGTGCGGCTAGAGGAAATAAAAAGGGGGAAAATCTATTATATTCTTATTATTATTATTATTAAGTGCATAATTAAGGGTTGTTACAACCTTGGAGGGCACTAAGGATCACCTCACCGTCCACCTTCAATGACAGGGGGAGGGGAGTGGTAGTGCTTGCTCACACGCGAGGGAGGGGGGGGGGGTACCAACATCCCTTCTCAAGGTGCCCATGTGGGTCTATTTATAGACTTCCCAAAAAATGGTCTGCGGATAGCCAAAATGGTCTGCCAATAGCCTAGTTCCGCTATTTGAAAATACTACCTGCACCTCAATTCAAACTTGACTTTGCTCTGGACGGGCGAACCAAGGCCCACCTGCCCCAACGAACCGAGGTCACCCTACCCGGGCGAGTGGACGTCGGTCCACTCGCCAACTTGGCCGGGCGAGTGGGGGGAATCCCCCACTCGCCCGAGTCACTCGCCCAAGGGGCGGGCGAGTGGGGGACTCCCCCACTCGCCCAAGGGGCGGGCGAGTGGATGGACTCCATCCCCCCTCTTGCCCCGCTACTCCCTTCCTCCCTTCTCCGGGCCCCCCTCTTGCCTTGACCGGTTCTGATCGCCTCTGAGCGGTCGCTCTACTTACCTCGGCCACCTTTACTATCTCGACCTCATCTGCGTCGGGTTACACCGACTCGGAAAATATGAGGGTTGTACAGTCTGGGTCGTGAAGTGTGAATGTGATTGAAAAAACAAGATTATTTGAGCATTGTTCTGGACTGAGAAGCGTGAGAAGTTTATTAAAGAGATGTATCATGTATGTGAAGGCCGCAAATCGCAGTTGTACCTGGTTGAAAAAAGAGAATTGGAGTTTTGGACCGGATTGCGAAAGGTAGATGTTTGTTGATTGGAGACTGGGAAACAGGAAGCCTTTATTAAGGACGTGTATGTGGAGAACACAGTCGCAGTTGAAACAATTGAATCCAAGTTTTGTGCATGATTGCAAACCGTGGGGCGTTTGGTTAAGTGATGCAGATGAAGTGTAAATGTGATTGGGTGTTTGGTTAAGTGATGCAGATGAAGTGTAAATGTGATTGGACGATTGGTTAAGTGATGCAGGTGAAGTATAAATGCGATTGCACGGCAAGGAAGAGGTGATGGCTTCGTAATGCGGCGACATAATAGCAAAATGTGATCCAGACCGCAAAAAGTGGATGTTAAGAGCAAAATCCGAAAATACTTTGATCGAAATATTAGTTCAAGCCGTGTAAAATTTTAAAACTGGGAAACATAGGAATAATAAAAAACTGAAAACACAAATTTAGCAACTAAACTCTGGAATGTAGGCCTTACTTCCTCTTGTTTCCAAAGTTTTTCATTCAGCTTAACTGAATTCTGCAATGTAGGTCATCCTTGCTCTGTTTTCCAAAGTTTTTGGTTCATTCAAAATTTACTCACCTTTTCTCATCTCTTTTTTTTGTAATCTAATGTTTTTAAATAGCATTTGAAAAGAAATTTATACCGTAATGGTAGAGTGACTCAGTTGCAAAATGACTGGGCATAATTTTGACTGAGCAGTACGCAAGCTCTAGATGAATGTCATGGTTTAACTAATAGGAGAGATTTAAAATAACATCTGAGCTAGGAAAGTATTTGATGTAGAATTAATAAAAAGAAAAAGCGCTAGAGTGAAGATTTCAGTTTTGTATAAGAAACACACAAAGATTGACATCGGTGTAATCCAGGAACACTGCAAGCAGCACTTCGAAGAGGAGGAGAGAGAGTTGCTGCCATTGTTAGAGTCAGCAGAAAGCTTAAGGAGAGAGGAAGGCGAGGAGCCATGGCCGCAGGACAGATGGGTCCAGCAAGCGGTGGCGCTCATGGAGGCCACCCACTCCCGCCTCTTCCCCTTCTTCATGGCCGCCCTCCTTCCCTGCGAGGCACTGCGCTACATCACCCTCATTGCAGGCGGCGATGACCGGCGATCCTTGGCCATGCTCCGGTCAGTAGCTGCTGCGCTCGAGAGCTCCCCGCGGCCTTCTTGGTTTGACAGAACGCAATAATCATGCGGCACCGCGCTTCTATTGTGTACTTTTTGTGTTTTGATTTGATAAGGTGTTGTGTAATGATTTGAATGTTGGATAAATACTTCATACAGGAGTTAATATTTGTTACATGCCTCGAATGATAAATATATTTTGGCATTTTTGTTCACCATATTGTTTTTTAATTAATTGGGATTATAGTATTATTCTTGAATTATTGGGTCAAATAGTTTGTATGTGAATGTGGCTCTGGTAAATGTTATTGATCTTAAACCTAATAACAACTCGATAATGTGTCTGTTTCCTGTTTTTGATCCTCATGGAATCTATAATTATATGTTGGTTTAATGAATAAAACATGGAGATAAGTTATAGATTGAGATTTAAAGAGTTGTTTGAAAATATTCTCTACTTATTTGATTCACAGATATTTTCAATGATTTTTAATACAAAACTACAGTGATAATATATGAACAGAGAATAATAGGGGTTTAATTTAGCATCAATATTTAAAGAGCAATGTTAAATGCTAGAAAAATGAAAAATCTATTGTGAAATTTATTTTAAATATGTATACAAATGATTATACTACTTGTCAAAATGGCCAAAGAATCTGTAATCGCATTATGTTTATATCAATGATTAATACTGTGGTCATATCTTTTTCCAATAATTACCCCTATGCAGAAAAAAAAAATATAGGCAAAATATTCAAATTGATCCCTTAACTTTGAGTCTAATTTTAAATAGGCCATTTAATTTTCATTTGCTTCAAATATGTCCCTTTACTTTTGGTCTCATTTCAAATAAATCCTTTAATTTTCATTTGCATCAAATTGGTCCCTTAACTTTGAGTCTAGTTTTAAATAGGTCCTTTAATTTTCATTTATTTCAAATTGGTCCCTAAACTTTATATTTTATTTCAAATAAGTTCATAAATCACCACTATTCATATTACTAATCATGACGAGACATTTATGTGGTGTTAATAAATCGCTTATGTGACAATGAAATATTTTTTTGGTAATTATCTAATAAAAATAAAATTTTTTATTTTTTGATTATAAAAGACAGAACGTCGTTAAATATCAAAATAATGATTTTTTTAAACGTAGCATTCTCGATGACACTTATTTATACTAATTATCAAATATTTTATATATTTTTGTATAAATAAATGTCACATAGATTGTTACATTCTGAATTTCTTTCATGTTTTTATATTTCAATTTTATGATGACTTTTATAATTCCTATTTATTGTTATTTATATCTAATGAATGAATATATATTTATATCGTGTTGAAAAAAATAATTAAAAATATAAATTAGAAAAAACAGTAATTATTTTTATGAGATAATTACAAAAAAATAGTTTATCAATAATTGAAATAATGTATAAAGTTAAGAGACTAATTTGAAATAAATGAAAATTGAAAGGACCAATTTGAAACTATGTCCAAAGTTAAGGGCCCAATTTAAAGCAAATGAAAATTAAAGGACCTATTTAAAACCAGACCAAAAGTTAAGGGACCTATTTGAAACAAAAGTAAATTAAATGACTTATTTGAAATTTGACCAAAAATTAAGGGACTAATTTGAATATTTTGCCTTAGAGTGAGATGCTCGATTTGTATTTTTTATAGACTGCATAGTGCATTATCCATTGAAGATTAATATAATGCATGTATTGTTAATAAAATGAATAGCTTCAGATTAGTAGAATATTTAGTTAATAGGTGAAAGTCTTCACTTATGGGAATGCAATTGATACATAGTCTTGTTGAAGCCTGGAAAATCCTGGCTCCAAAATTCGGATCAATGCAGCCCGAGGTTACTGATCCTGCGGTCCAACTCCACGGCTCGGATAGCTAAAATAGGAGAGAGAAAATGACTATAAGCACACCCCAGGTGCTCCAGCAGGGAGGTCCCACCACATACCCAGAAGTTTGGGAGAAACTTCCCCTCCGCAACCAAAAGCTGGGCGAGGTACTAGACGGGCATGGACTGGGCGAGTATCCAGCTTGGGGGGACCTCAACCACTTCCAAAAGTGTCATTTCTAGTACCCCTGGGGGGCTATTTATAGAGAAATCCTGGGGGGGGGGGGGGGGGGGGGGGTCCAGGCGAGTATACTGCCTCTGCTCGCGAGTTACAAGGGCTACTCGCCCATACTCGCGAGATACTCGCCCAAGCTCGCCTCTTGCTCGCCCATGCTCGCCCATGCTTGCCCATGCTCGCCCATGCTCGCCTCTTGCTCATGTTGGCTGAGTTGTCTTGTGTCTTGGACTGCCGGCTTCTGTGCTGACCTTTTGACCTTGACCTCTGCCTACGTGGCTTTGAATGGGCCTACCCTCGGAGAATGAGGGTTGTACAAGTCTTGTGGGTGATCCCTACTTATTCATATCATATATAATGATAAAATAAAATCTGAAATACAAGTGAGACAAAAAAAAGTAAAATATAAGATTAAAAAAACTATAAAGAGAGAAAAGCAAAATATAGGATGAGAGAAAGTTACACACATACACGCGCGCGAGTGACAGGCACGGGCCTCCGACCCTATGCAAGGCGACATTCGTCGTGGGGACGACATTCGTCGTGGGGGAGACATTCGTCCTGAGGAAAAAGTTGTATAATGTACGTGAACTATCTGCTCCACTCGACCCTCTATCGGCCGATACTACGAAGCAGCCCTATAAGCAGCCATTACAGAGACTATTGTGTTTTGCTTAGCCACTAATTGACTAATACCCACAAAGCACACCTAGAAAACATGAAAATAAAAGTCATTATATATGAAATGTTCCTGTCAAAATATTGTAAAAAAACTATCTGCTCCGCTCGACCCTCTACCTGCCGATACTACGAAGCAGCCCTATAAACAGTCATTACAGAGACTATTGTGCTTTGCTTAGCCACTAATTGACTAACACCCACAAAGCACCCCTAAGAAATATGAAAATGGAAGCTAAATATTAAACAGTAATATATTACATGGATTCAGTTGTTGTTACCTTTAAATAGTTTTGAAGTTGTTGTGATGTGTTTCTACAATGTCTGTACCTATAAGAATGAAAAATTACATGAGTTGTGAGTAAAATTTGTGAGACAGACGTAAAGAAACTGCTGAAGTATTCCTTCCAAGTAGGATAAACTTTTACTCATTAGAAGGTCCTAGAATAATTTGTAGGCTCAATAAAAAATCATAATTCCGGAGAACGTGCGTTGAGCTTTAGAAGTTCAAATGTACAGTTGAAACCACGAAGTTAATTAAAATTATTTTTTGATCCAGCATAATTCCTGTTAACTATGCTCGATCAAAAAATGATTTTAACTTCTTGGTTTCAACTGTACATTTAAACTTCTAAAGCTTCTTATACGCATGTACTCCGGCATGACGATTTTTGTAATTTCAGAAGATAGAAAGATGCAATCTCTAATTATGCTAACTCAAAAATATATACAAATATTTTACTCACGGGATGACGACTACATACAAAATAATTTTGATACTAAAAGTCAGCATGTGCAATCTAATATGAATACTAATTAGGAATATTCAGCAGGTGCAATATATAAGAACCAAAGAAAAAAAAATACAAAATAATTTCAGCAGTTGCAATCTATAAAATTAAGTAGATAGCAACATTTGCTATGCTTTTATAAATATTCTTGTTTTTGTGCATGCATGTTTTGAAATGTAAACTTTTATGGGAGGTTTTGTAATTTCAGAAGATGGAAATTTGTAGATCAAAAAGTAACTTTGGAGTGACCCTGCTATCAGAAAGTAATTTTGTGATCAGAAAGTAATCATTCTGAATTATTGATACCGTTGTGAATTATTTATACAATTTTCGTGTTGAACACGTTTCCTAAAAATACATGTACAAGACGTATTTTCAAAAGGCACGTAATAACTCATAGAAATTGATGTGCGGATAGCCAAAACTGGTGTGCTTATAACATTGCCCTATATATATTATCAGCTCAATTGTGATTGTTTGGCGGGAAATATTTTATTAGGGATTCAGGCATTCAGCTGCTTCTTTCATCGCTTTGAGCCCGAGAGTGTCAATGAGCCTCTTTTGTTTTACAGCGCGGAACCGGGATTCGTCGCCAGATCGCGAACGCCGCAACAGTCTCTGTTCCTGAGAGGAAGTTGGGGCGACGGTCCTCTCATCTATTCTGAGAAGATTGCAGCCGGAAGGGTGATAGTTACCGGAGAGGGAGGCGTCTGCTGTGTTCTCCGTCGAAATAGGAGAAGTCCCGCCGCCTCTGACGTGTCCTGACGCGGTAGGTGGTGCATACCAGCTGGTTTTGCCAGGAGATCGCTGTGGGCGCGCTGTTATTGGGGAAGTAAAATACCCAAGTTTGTTTACCAACAGATGGCATTATCCCCATTGCCAAAATGGGCGTCAAAGCCCTGCATCATGGGCATCGATGAAGCAGGAAGAGGCCCAGTTCTAGGTTTTTGTTTTGTTGTTGTTGTTGATGCTTTCTGCATTCCATTAGTTATTCGTCCATTCAGAAAATATCTTTATTTACACTAACTTGGTTTAGAATTGGAATGGCACGATCTTCATTGTTGCAGGTCCAATGGTGTATGGATGTTTGTACTGTCCGCTCTCTTACCAGGATAATCTCGCAACCCTTAAATTTGCAGGTTGATTTTTAGTTGTCTGATCTATGAATTAGATTTGAGATAAATTTCAGTTTATTGGAATATCTTGTTGGGATTTCCGATTGTGGAAGCGCAATCTCTAGGTACAAATAAATGTGATCATAAGATAGCACACACTTTGCATAATTTTATTAGTATAATAAAAAAATAATTCTCAAACTTAAGAGATACAAGTATGGAAAATACATTGCAGAAAAACTCAACTACAAAAATATTCTTGAGTGATTTTAACTTGGGTCAAGATAATTTTGATTACTCTTTACAATCCATAGATACGGACGCACAAAACTTATGCCAGGACGAATCTTCATCATCGTCAGACGACCCACCACCACCGCCTCCACCACCACCACCACCGCCACCACCACCACCTCCACCGCCAACACCACCACCACCACCACCACCACCACTTGAGAAGAAGCTCAAGCCTAGGCTCGACCTTATCGCCAATGCGTAGCCCTTCTTCCCACGCTTACTCAGCCGCACACACCGACCATGCATTATAATACGATTAGGAAGGAAATTGCGTGGATTAACGGAAAATGGATACAATCCGGAGCAAGCTCCGACCAACTCTTGGAGGCTGGTTCCTCCAAGGAGCCTTCTCTCAAATGAGAGCCAAAGGCAATAGACCCAAAGATACCTAACTCCCAAAATCACCTCCTTATATAGGGAGGGGGGGGGGGGGGGCTCACAACTACCTAATGCATTTAAAAGAAAAGCAATAATAAAATAAGAGGACGCCTGCGCGTAACAATACATCCCGTCAGAAAAGTGACCTTGACCCCAAGGTCGTTACGCCACCCGCCGTTCACTTGAGTCAATGTGCCCGCGACACGTGGACGCGACACATGGACCCGTAACACTCCATCCGTCCTTCAAAACGAGCTTGCCCTCCAGCTCGTGTATCAAGCGGGTGGCCGGATCCTCTGGTACCTTGACCTCCCTCCAGAACAGGGCCAGGTAGCGCGTAACAGCGGTGGCGGTGTTGGCGAGTAGTGGCGGCGCCATCAGAAAGACGGGCGGCGAAAGCAGTGGCTTCGGCAAAGTCGGTGGAGCGGTGCTGAGCAGCAGCCCTAAGGATGTCGGAGATGCGACGACCGGCAACAGGAATGGATCCGTCGGGAACAACGGGGTACAGGGCGGCAGAAGAGGCGGCGATGCTGCCGGTGGAAGTGGCAAGGCAGGGGCCGGCGGAGCAAGAGCAGGGAGAGGATGCGGTGAGATGACCGAAGGGGGCGGCAGAACGGGTGACCGGAGAGGTGGCGGAAGAGGTGGTGGTACGACCACTGTGGGGAGATGCAGTATAGCAGCGGTCGGTGCGAGTTCAATGGGAGGATCGACTGTGGGGCGGAGGGCGGGTTGGTGTCGTAGAGGAATGTTGGGGGCGTCATGGCCGGATAACTCTCGCATGGTAGAGGAGGCAGCCGTGGTGGAGGCGACCTAGGGCAGGGAGCCTCGAGGGAGGTTGCGAAGGCCCGTCCGTCGAGAGCGATGAGACAATCGACTTTGGCGTGGAGAGAGGCGCATGTGGCCAGGATTTGTGCATCGAGGGTAGAAAAATCCAACTGAGGGCTGGTGTCCGCCGATGGAAAGAGCAGCGGCCCGGGCGCGGCCGATTGGATTGCGACCATGTTGCCAAGGAGGTAGACTGGAGATGATGTCGACCGATTAGTATGTAGAAAGGGCAGATCTGGTGGGGAGAGGCAGGTAGGTGGCTGATTTGATGACAACGGCGGTGGGAGTTGGGCGGAATCCGGAGGAACGGCGCGGAAACGGCTGAGAGCGGCGGTTCTGGGTGGGAATGAGCAGAATCTGGGCGGAATAGAGCAGATCGGCGTGATAGTGGGCTGAGGCCGATGGATCTGGGCGGAGGTCGGCGGAGGTCGGCGGATCTGGGCGGAATCAAGCGATTCCGGGCGGAGCCCGGCGGATGTGGGCGCGGAAACCAGCGGAGAACGATAGATCGGGGCAGAAGCGGCGGGGTTTTTGCGGAGCGGGATCGCGGAAGGTGCGCAACAGCGGTAGCAGCGATCGGGCTTGCGGTTGGGTCGACCGGAAAACAACAACAGCGGTCGATCGGGCGAGCCCAGGCGTCGGCGGGCGTCTGCGAGCGGTGCGGGGACTTCAGCGGCGGATCGAGGCGACGTTGTGCGGGACTCGCGGACGAGGGCCAGCGAGCGGTCGGGCGCGAATCTTCGGCGAGTGGGAACGCGCGGTTGTGCGGGCGCTAGGACAGCGGGACGCGAGACTCCGACGGCTGCAGCAGTGGGCGGAGCGGCAGGTCGGACCAAATAATACGATTAGGAATGAAATTACATGGATAACGGATACAATCCAGAGCAAGCTCCGGCCAACTCTTGGAGGCTGGTTCCTCCAAGGAGCCTTCTCTCAAATGAGAGCCAAAGACAATAGATCCAAAGACACCTAACTCCCAAAACTACCTCCTTATTTATATAGGGAGGGGGCTCACAACAACCTAATGCATTTAAAAGAAAAGCAATAATAAAATAAGAGGACGCGTGCGCGTAACACATTACAACCCTCAAGCACCGTCACACGCTTACTTAGTTGTCTGATCTATGAATTGGGTTTGAGATAAATTTTAGTTGTTTGGAATATCTTGTTGGGATTTCCGATTGCGGAAGCGCAATCTCTAGGCATAGCTAAATATGATCGTAAGACATCACACTCTTCACACAATTTTATTAGCACAATAAAAATACAATTCTCAAAATTAAAAGATACCAGTATGAAAAATACACTGCAGAAGAACTCAAAATACAATGATCCGCATGAGTGATTTTAACTTGACTTAAGATAATTTTGATTACCCTCTGTAATCTGTAGATACGGACGCACAAGGATCGTTCCAGAACGAATCTTCATCGTCGGACGACCCAACACCATCACTTAAGAAGAAACTCAAGTGTAGACTCGACCTTATCACAAATGCACAGCTCGCCATCCCATGCTTACTCAGCTGCACATGCCGCCCATGCATTGATCCCATGAGCACCCTCGTTACGCTCAACCTTCCACCTCCAAGGAATTGAACATCAACTCATCTTAGCAAATGTGATGTGATGCATCAGAATTCAATATCTACTGTTATCAGAGTCGTCACGACTCTCAGTGATGATATAAAGATCATCACTCTCCACTCCCAGATCTAGTGTCACCACACTCACATCTTGGACGTTTCCAGAATTCTACACTCATTGCAAGCAGTTCCTGTTGATGCGATCACTCTGTTTGCAGTGGTAACATGTCACGCCCTTCTTCAACACTGATCGAGCCCATGCTCCTTTCGATCCTTTATCGAATGCTTTCCCTCCGCCCATTTACAACCGAAATATGCTCTCCATCAGAAGCGGGTCCTTCAACATCTGACTTGACAGTAAAACTGATGTGACTTCCTCTAGCCCCACTGTATCCTTCTGATACAAGAGCGTAGTTACCATGTGTTTGTAGGATGACAAGAGTGAGATAAAAAGCAATATGACATTGTCTTCTTCCACTTTCGCATTAATCACATGCAGTTGGCTCAGAAGATCATTGAACACATTGAAGTGCTTCTGCCGATTGTCACCCTCCTGCATCCTCAGCCATACATTCGTTGTTTCCGAAGCAGCCTTGTGATACATGACTTGGTCATGTACAACCTCTCAAGTCTCTCCCAAAGCTTGATTGCAGATTCCTTGATGCTAATGTTGAAGAACACCTTGTCGTCAACACGCATCCGGATGACACCACTTGTTGAAATTTCTTGTCGCGGAAGCGCAAGCCCCAGACAGAGCTAAATACATGATCACTGGATAATAAATACTTCATACAAATATATTAGCACAATAAAAATACAGTACTCAAAATTTGAAGTAGCCTCTTGCAAAAAATGCAGGGTAAGGTTTGCCTACATTTCACCCTTGTGATGTGACCCTTCCCATGACCCTCGCTGCGCAGGGATGTTTTGTGCATTGGGCTGCTGATACCGCTAGGGTATCGGGTAGGCGGCACCGAAGGCGACAGTGGGGGGAGAGCGGCTTCCGTCGGCGGAAGGCTGGTGATAGCGAGCTAGAGAGAGAGACGGGAAGGAGGAAAGTAGAGAGAGTTAGGGTTAGAGAGAAGAAGGGGAGCAACCCCAAATTACTTAAGTGATCCAAAAGATACAATTTAGGTTTCAAACATAACCTCTTATACTTTGAGGTCCCACAACGAAGTACCCAAAATACACCCTACCGAAATAATAAAATACTAAGCATGCCAACGACCTTCGCCAACGCCTGTCCCGCTGTCACCTTCGGTACCGCCGGTCGCGTTATCGCCTGCTATGGTGTCGCCGTCAATAACGTCGGACGACACCGTAGCGCCTGCTGCTCCCTTGTCGCCCGAATCGCGAGGTCGCCGTGCGTACACCCGTCATGGCTGTTCTCCCTCTTGCAAGTCGGTAACAATGCCGCCGTCTGGGAAATTGGTCTTGTCCTCAAGGCAGTAATCTGGAAATTGGCGTCGAAAATCGTCTCGAAGCAGCCACGTGCTCTCGGACTGTGACCGGTGCCGCCAAGCCACCCACACCTCGGGAAATTCCGCGCCGGAGTGAGGTGACCGACGGTCGATAATGGCGGCTGGGTACAATGGTGCCGCACACGAATAGTCCAAGACGGTAGGGATGGATCCACGACTGGGTGGTCGCCGATGACACGGCGAAGCTGCGACACATAAAAAACGGGATGAATCCAGCCGTTTTCCGGTAACCGAAGGCGGTAAGCCACCGCTCCAATCCGGCCGATTACTTCGAATGGGCCGAAGAAATGCGGTGCCAATTTTGGGCACGTGCGGCGAGCCACGGACAGTTGTCGGTAGGGATGTAGCTTGATGAACACCTTCTCCCCAATGCTGAGTTGTAGGTCTCGGCGTTTGCGATTGGCAAAAGAGGTCATTTTGGCTTGGGCGCGCCGGAGGTGATGCTTTAAGCTATCAAGAATGGTGTCGCGATCCTGAAGGTGGACCGCGAGGCCGTCCACGAGGCACTCGCCCGGAAGGTGCCACATAATTGATGGGGGTGGGCGGCCGTAAACCACTTCGAATGGGGAGGTGTTGGCCGCATAGTGATAGGCGGTATTGTAGGAGTATTTCGCCCAAGGGAGCCACTTGGTCCAAGTCCCCGGTCTTTCGCCAATGAAGCACCAGAGGTAGGTCTCTAGGCACCGATTGAGAACCTCGGACTGCCCGTTCGTCTGCGGGTGGTAGGCGGTGCTCATGTGAAGTTGAGTTCCTTGCAAACGGAATAAGGAGGTCCAAAAACTGCTCAAGAAGAGAGGGTCTCGGTCACTCACGATGGAGCGCGGGAAGCCATGAAGGCGCACGATTCCGGCGGTGAAGCTATCCTACGGATTTCGCCGTGTATGGATGGCGAAGAGGGATGACATGGCCATACTTTGAGAGGCGGTCCACCACCACCAGTATACAGTCGAACCCATCGGACCGCGGTAGCCTGGTGATGAAGTCCATGACAATGTCCTCCCAGATACGGTCTGATATCGGGAGGGGCTGCAGGAGACCGTCGGGGAACATCGACTCGTACTTGGCCTTCTGACAGGGAAGGCATGCGGCGACGTAGGCCTTGATCTCACGAAACATCTGTGGCCAAAACAAGGAAGTTGATAAGCGGTTGTAGGTCCGAAATGCGTCGGCATGACCACCGGTTGGCGACGCGTGGAACTCGGCCAACAAATGCGGAATGCATGCGGAGGAAGCGGAAAGCGCCAGACGACCGCGGTAGAACAGCCTGCCGCCAATGAGTGAGTAGGGGGTGCGCCGCCTGATTGGCGATGAGGGCCGTGCGAATCGATGATAAGTAGGGATCTTTCTCGACGCTCTCCTGAATGTCGGAGCCCTCCTCCCATACTGGCCGAGTAATGGCGGTCAACTCCGGTGTGTGCGGCTGGCGGGAGAGAGCATCGACGGCCCGATTGGTTTTGCCGGAGCGGAAGGCGATCGAAAAATCTTAGCCCAAGAGCTTGGCGACCCAAACTTGCTGTGCCAGTGTTGCGATTTTTTGTTGCAGGAGGTAGCGGAGGCTGTGGTGATCCGTACGAACCACAAACAGCCGACCGAGGAGATACGGTCGCCAATGCTGTACCGCCAATACAAGGGTCATGAGCTTATTCTCGTACGCCGACCGGCTGCGAACGGTGGATGAGAAGGCACGACTATAAAAAGCATTCGGTTTTCCGGACTGCATGATGACCGCGCCGACACCAGTGCCCGACGCGTCGCATTCAACCACAAAAGGCTGTTGGAAGTCTGGCATGGCCAGCACCGACCCGTGCACGAGGGCCGACTGAAGGGTTGTAAACGCAGCCATGGCTGCGACCGACCAGAGAAAGGGGCCCTCCTCCGAACTCTTGAGTAACTGGGTGAGGGGGAGGGCAAACGTCCCATAGCCTTGAATGAATCGCCGGTAGTAGCCGGTCAAACCCAGAAAACCGCGCACCTCACGGACGGATGTGGGGGTCGGCCAATGGAGCACCGCTGCGATCTTGTCGGCATCAATGGCCACCCCGTGGGCCGAAATAGTGTGGCCCAGGTAGCTAACCGAAGTGGCTCCGAAGGAGCACTTCTTCCGGTTCAATACGAGGTTGTGGCCGCGAAGGGTGCGGAAGGTGGCCCGAACGTGCTGGAGGTGTTCCTGCCAATTGGAACTATATACCAATATATCGTCAAAAAAAACATGGACATGTTTACGGAGTACCGACCGAAAGATGTCATTCATTGTAGCCTGAAAGGTTGTCGGGGCGCTGGTCAACCCGAACGGCATAACCAAGAACTCGAAGTGGCCGTCGTGAGTACGAAACGCAGTCTTGGGAACATCAGCCGGCCGTACGCGAATCTGATGATAGCCGGCTCGGAGATCCAACTTGGTAAAGAAGGTGGCGCCATGGAGCTCGTCCAGAAGATCCTGAATGACCGGGATTAGATATTTGTCGGCGACGGTTGCCTTGTTGAGCTCCCGATAGTCAACGCAGAAGCGCTAACAGCCGTCCTTCTTGCGCACTAGGAGGACCGGGCTGGAGAAGGGTCTCACACTGGGCCGAATGATGCCCCCCCAAAAGCATCTCCCGCACAAGGCGTTCGATCTCGTCTTTCTGCACATGTCCATAGCGGTACGGTCGAACCGACACCGCAGCTGTCCCCGGGTGGAGAACGATGGCGTGGTCAGTGGGGAGGACTGGGGGTAGGCCGGTCGGGGCCACGAAGATCTCGGCAAACTCATCCAAGATGTACTGGAGGTCGTCTGGTATGGGTCTCGTGTCCTCCTGTACGCCCTGAAGAGGCCAAAGCCATGCGGAAAAATCTACGGTCGATGTGCGCTGAAGGGCCCGGAACGAGACCGGAGTCCGGAGGAGGGTTGATTCACCCGTGAGGCAGCACGAGGTCGGTCCTTGTTGGAAGTGCATGGTCATCTTTGCCCAGTTCACCCGAACGTCGCCCAGCGTTTGCAGCCAGGCGACCCCCAAGATGACATCAATGCTACCCAACCCGAAGATGTAGAAGTCGTCCGTGACGGTGTAGTAGCCAATGGTTAACGTGACCGCTTGGCAATGGCCCTGTGTAGGGCGTCGACGGCCGTCTCCCAGGCAAACTGTGAACTCCGAGGATGGGAGATGGGCGAGAGCGAGGTCTCGCGCCAGATGTTCCGAGATAAAATTGTTGCTCGCGCCGCTGTCGATCATGAGGACAATGTCCCGGTCCCGTATGCGGCCTTGGAGTTTCATCGTGCGAGGGCCCGTGATGCCTCCGTCCGAGAAGTAAGGAAGCTCCAGGCAATGGAGGGGTTCGGTGGGGTTAAGGGGAGGTTCGGTGGTCTCGGGTAGGGCCAGCTCGTCGCCCTCGGCCAGCGCCTCCGTGGAAGTGTCGTCCCCAAAAAGAGCATGAAATTCTTTGACCGAGCAAACGTGATTGGGAGAGTAAGGTTGGCGGCACCGGAAGCACAAGCCCTTTCGGCGGAGGTCGTTGTAGTCCCCATCGGAGAAGCGGTGGGGGGCGGGACGGCCCGGGCGTTGCCCACCCGGTTGAAATGCGCGAGGAGCCACGTCACGAGGCGGAGCCGACCGAGGTGGCGGATGGTGGACTGGTGGAGGGTGGCGGATGCCCAGATCCGCTTCGACGGCGCGAGCGAGGTCGATGGCAGCCGAGACGGTGTGGGGGTGATGAGTGAGGAGGCGAGAGCAGTTGGCGGGCAGCAATCCTTGTAGGAAAAAACCCAAATAGTTGTCCGGTGGAAGCCCCGGTACGTGGGAGACCAACGCCACAAACTCATCAATATAACTATCAAGGTCAGAGGACTGGCGGATGCTGCAGAGGCGCTCAATGGCGGAGCTGGAGTGACGCGCATCATAACGCTGAATCATTTCGTGCTTCAGCTCGGCCCATGAGATATGGGGTTGCACCTGGCGAAGCCAACGCGCCCAATGCAAGGCGGAGCCAGAGAGGCCGACGACAGCAGTGCCCACCTTGTCGTTGTCCTGTGTATAATGGAGGTCGAAAAATTGCTCTGCGCGGGCTATCCATCCCATTGGATCCACCCCGGTAAAGGAAGGCAGTTCCAAGGCGAGGGGAGGTCTGTCGGGCGCCGGGAGATGGCTCGCGGGGCGCGGATCTACCGCCACCGGCGGCTGTTGCGGGAAGGGGGGTTGTCCGAGGATCGAGCCGCCCTCCCGGGTCGACGTCGAGGCGGTGGCAAGGTGTGATGCGGGCGAGAGTTGATCGAGGCGGGCGAGGATGGCGGCGGTGTTGTTCTGGTTGGTGATGGCGATGGCTTGGAGGGATGCCATGGACGCCCGCAGGTCAGAGAGGTCCGCATCATGGGCGTCGGCGCGAGCGCGGAGGTCCTCCGTCGCGTCGAGGGAGGAGACGGGGTTTTGGCGGGTGGTGACGGTCATGGTGTTGAATTTCCGGCGGCACGCCGGCGGGCGGAGCGGCAGGTCGGACCAATGATACCGCTAGGGTATCAGGTAGGCGGCAGCGAAGGTGACAGTGGGGGGAGAGCGGCTTCCGTCGAAACTGTCGGCGGAAGGCTGACGATAGCGAGCTAGAGAGAGACGGGATGGAGGAAAGTAGAGAGAGAGAGATAGAGAGTTATGGTTAGAGAGAAGAAGGGGAGCAACCCCAAATTACTTAAGTGATCCAAAAGATACAATTTATGTTTCAAGCATTACCTCTTATACTTTGAGGTCCCACAACGAAGTACCCAAAATATCCCCTACCGAAATAATAAAATACTAAGCATGCCCATGGCCTTCACTAACGCCTGTCCCGCTGTCGCCTTCGGTACCGCCGGCCGCGTTATCGCCTGCTATGGTGTCGCTGTCAATAACATCGGACGACACTGTAGCGCCTGTTGCTCCCTTGTCGCCCGAACCGCGAGGTCGCCGTGCGTACACCCGCCATGTCGGTTCTCCCTCCTGCAAGTCCGTAACAGCTGCGCTTTTTTTTACAAGTCCAAAAATACGCAGAAGAAATCAAACTACAAAAATCTGCAAAAGTGATTTTAACTTGGGTCAGAGTAATTTTGAGTACCCTCTGCAATCTGTAGATATGGATGCACAAGGTTCGCCCTAGAACAAACCTTCCTCGTCGTTGGATTCCTAGAGACTGTGCTTCCGTGACCGGAAATCCCAACATATCTATGCACCTTTGATATTGTTTATCACTCCCTGCTATTAAGGATTGGAGAATGATCTGGGCTTTTTAGTCTGCCTGCTATTAAACTGCAAAGCTTCCTGATTTTTTTCTTGTCTCCTCCCCTTTTGTTTCCTAAGAAGCTACAGATGTCTCTTAGAACCTAGTAATAAGATTCAGTCTTTGAATTTTAGGAGTAATACGGTCATTTTTGGGTTGTTCTATCCATGTCAACAAGAAAAATTTGTAGAAACAAAAACTACCTCTAAGAGGTTGTCTGCATTATTGTACCAGCTGTGTGAGTTTTTGTACAAGGTCCTAGTAATAGGATTCCTCTTGGGAATTCTACCAATTTTATGGTTGCATCATCAAGATTAGTGATGAACCAATTGCAGCCCAGTGCGAATGTTGATTCGTCAACCACAAGGTAAAAAATTATTGCGGAAGAAGGGAAACACCCACAAGAAAGAGGTTAGTGACACACGAACATGACACATATACTCTCAGAAAACCGCACATGAGACTCCAGCGACCATGGAGGGCGGCAAGCACCAAGTCCGAACTTGGACTTGATAAAGTAGGCGCTATGAGAATTTCATTCCTATATTGTTATTTATTTCAGTTTCACATATTTATGTTTATAACCTCAATGTTAGAGCTTAAATAGACCTGTCTTGTGTAATGACTTTCATGCTTGGATTGGTATTCTAAGATCTTAGGGCTAGTTAAGAGGGTTCTCCCTTTGAAATTATTCTCATTTCCTTCATTCCTCCATTCTCCTTCTCTTAGCCGACCAATCATCACAAGGGGTAGGATGGTATGCTTGCCTTTCTTCGGCCACACGCCTCTCACAGTCGGTCTGTTCTGTGGAAACCTAGTTGCCTGGTACATTGCCCGAGTCCGATGCTTGTCATCGCTCGTGCGTGCTTCACCCAACACGCCTCACCGCACAGCGTGTTGTGTTCATCTCCGTGACCAACTTTTCCCCTGCAGCTATCATCAGCGTAGACATTCCGCCTCTACCAACACTCTTTTGACCGACAATCCTTAATGTCTCGCCTTCTCGTGTCATTTAGTGCATGCCATGGACACGAGCGATGTCGAATGCTTGCATTGATGCTGTCGAAAAATTCCTCACTTGTCGTATTGACCACCATGATGACCTCATGGCTTTGATGCATTCCTCCTTGCTCAAGATCCACATGTGAGTGGAATAACTCCATAAATCCATCACCCCAACCCTTTAGTGTTCGCAACAGAACCTTCATCTTTTCTCGGCATACAGATTGATTCAGGTCCCTTAATCCGACAATCTCCGGCCCAATCGCTATGTTACCAAGTCGGAGAAGAAGAAGGGGGATAAGGAGAAGGAATCCAAGAGGAACTCTCTTGGACAACCTTAGGCTCAAATTTTCATTCATCCAAGATAGTCCAAACATTAGTCTAGATTGGGTATTAAACCCTCTCAATGGCAGAACTTAAAATAAATGCAAAATACATAAAATGCAATAACAAAATCTAGGAGATAAAATAAAGCTAGGAATTATGGTACAAATGTCGCCTAGGCCTCCTCGACTGTGGGTGTCGCCCTCCTATAATAAACACGCCAAATCTTCTAGGCGCCCTCACGACCGTTCGGGTCCGCGTGAAGATCCCCCTTTGTAACAATACTGCATTCTGGAAAATTTGTCGTCCTCGAGGCAATAGTCAGGAAACTGAGCCCGGAAGTCCTCACAGTTTATCCACGTCGTGCTCGGGGTGGGGGGGGGGATGCTACCAAGCCACAAGAACCTGATCCTAAGTCACACCGTCAGTCTACTCTGCTCTGCGATTCAGGAGAGTACTAGGGACGTACACCAATGATGTGTCAGCAGTTACATGAGGCAGCAATTTGTCCTCGACCGGGTGGTCTCCCACAACTCGCTTGAGTTGTGATACATGAAATACTGGATGAATGCGGCTCTGCTTGGGAAGTCTGAGGCAGTAGGCTATCTCGCCAATACATGCTATCACTGTGAAAGGCTCGTAGAAGCGGGCGAATAACTTGAGATACAAACGTTTGGCCGCCGAGATCTGGTGATATAGGAGGAGCTTGACAAACACTGAGTCTCTGACCCGGAAGTGGATATCTCGACGCCGTTTATTTGCATGATTGAGCATCTTTTGTTGTGCCTGCTGCAAATGAAATTTTAAGTGGCGCAAGATTTCGTCTTTGTCCAGCAGCTGAGTGCGAAGTGCTTCGACCTTGCACTCACCGGGCAAATGCTGTAAAACTGCAGGAGGGGGCAACCATAAATCGTCTAGTGTCATGTCTGCCGCGTAATGGAAGGAAGTGTTGTATGTAAATTCCGCCCAACCCAACCATTTCTTCCATTCGCGTGGTCGGTCAGATGTAAAACATCAAAGATAAGTCTTCAAACAGCGATTCAGAACCTCTGACTGGAGGTTGAACAACTCATGCCAAAATGTGCTCATGAACACAAGGTCCCGGTCACCGACGATCGAGTGCAGAAAGTCGGGCAAGCTCACAACACCCGAGATGAAGGCCTCCGCCATAAAAGGTGTCGTAAAAGGATGTCGGAGAGGAAGAAAATGCCTATACTTGGACAAACAATCCACCACCACTAGGATGCAGTCATAACCGGAGGACCGAGGCAGGCGCATGATGAAATCCATAGCTAGATCATCCCAAATCAGGTCGGGAAGGCGTAATGGTTGTAGCACGCCCCCGGGAAAGGTGGATTTGTACTTGAAGAGTTAACAAACCAAACACGTGGCCACACTTCTCTACCTGGCTTAGCATGCCCTTCCATTAAAGGGCAGAGGCGGGGCGACGGTTGGTGCAGAAGGCGCCGACATGACCCGCCGACGGAGTAGTGTGGAACTCGGCTAGAAGCCTCGGGATGCATGACTAGGATGGAGATAAAACGACCGGTTCCGATAGTGCAGTCTATCACCAATGAGGGTGTACGGAGGACATGCAGTTGGGTCGGCCCAACCACTCTCCAAAATGGGCAATAGTGTCGAATCGGCCTCCACCTCACTCTGAATGATGCTAGCCTCCAGCCACACTGGTCGGGAAATGGAGGCCAATTCCGCCGACTCAAACTAGAGGAACAAGGCATCGACGGTCTGGTTGGTCTTGCCCGAATGGAATTCGATGGTAAAATCATAGCCTATAAGCTTTGCCATCCAAACATGTTGTGCGGGAGTCAACATTTTCTTGCTCAAAAGGTATCACAAACTGTGGTGATTTGTGCGCACGATAAATTGGCGCTCGATGATATACGAGCACCAATGTTGGACGGCTTGGACGAACGCCATCAACTCGTTCTCATAGGTTGATCGAGGACATACCATGGAGGAGAAGGACCGACTGAAGTAGGTGGCATGAGGTCTGAGTCGATACCCATCCTTGGTGCGTCACAGTCGCCACAAGGGCTGGGAGAAGTCAGACTTGATAAGGACTGGGACTGTGAGGCTATATAAAAGTATATCATCAAAAAACACGAGGACATACTTACAAAGCACTGCGCGGAAGATATCATTCATGGTTGCTTAGAAGGTGGTCAGGGCGTTTGTCAGGCCGAATGTCTTGACAAGGAACTCATAATGACCGTCATAAGTGCGGAAAGCTGTCTTTGGGATGTCATCAGAAGTGACGTGTAATCGGGTGGTAGCCTGTTACGGATATTCATGGAGACGACCAACCATGGCGGGTGTACACGCGACGAGCAAGTGCGGTGCAGCCCGGGGACGGCAATACTAAACCGGACCAAGAGGAGACCATGGAGGGGCCGGCGGTAGTGGGGCCATAGCGGACCGGCGAATGCGGAAGGATATTATTTCGTTTCCTAATTATCATTTCCTAATTTATTTATTTCCTAATTTATCATTTCCTAATTTATCATTTCCTAATTTATTTCGTTTCCTTTTTATGTATTTTCCTATTCAAATGTTTCCTATTTGTATGTGGTCTTCCCCTCCTATATAAAGGGGCTGATTTTATGTTGTATGCATCTTGGAAGTAATATCAAAGGGTTGCTCCCTTGTTCTTCGTCTCTACCCTGTCTCCATCTCTCTCTCTCCCCACCGCCGGCTCTCCCCCTAGTCCGGATTCTCTCTAGCGGTAATATTTGGTCCGACCTGCCCGTCCGCCCGCTATCGTAGCCGCCGGCCTTTCAACATCACCGCCGACGTCTGCCGTTCCCATCGATCCGCCGCTACCGCCATGGCCCCGTCAACGCGACTTCACCCGGATGCTTCTGGCGCGGATACCTCCGACGAGGTAGTCCAACGTCGCCTCGACGGCCACGATACCCAATTCGCCGCTATCCAGGCCACGCTCCAAGTAATCCTCGCCCGCCTGGAGGCTCGTCCCGCCTCGCCCGCACCTACCACCAGCGGAGGGTGTACCTCCCCTGCCGACGGCGGCTCGCTGCTCGGCGCCCCCCCCCCCCCCCCCCCCCCCCCCCCCGCAGACAGAGATTCCGATGCCACTCACGGGCCGCGGCCCCCTCGCTCTCGCCATTCCGAACTTCTCCGGGGCCGACCCCATGGGCTGGATCGCGAAAGCTGAACAATACTTTGACCTCCACCTCACACCAGAGCACGACAAGGTTGGCACAGCCTTGGTCGGCCTGGATGGCTCCGCCCTCCATTGGGCGCGATGGCTTCGCCAATCTCAGCCCCTCATCTCATGGGGCGAGATGAAGCAAGAGATGGTCCGCCGCTACGAGCCCCGTTATGCTGGATCCGCCGTCGAGAGACTTTGCAGCATCCGCCAGTCGGCCGGCCTCGATGCCTACATCGACAAATTCGTCGCCTTGGTCACGCATGTCCCAGGCCTTCCGCCTGACCACTATTTGAGATTTTTTATGCAAGGTCTCCTCCCGTCGATCCGCTCACGCCTCCGCACCCATCAGCCACGCACCGTCTCCGAAGCGCTCGATCTCGCGCGTGCCGTCGAGGCCGATCTCGGTGCGCGGCCGCCGCTTCCTACCGGGCCTCCTCCTACTCGGGCACCGCCACCAAGGGACTTCGGCCCGCGACCTCCTCTCCCGGGCGGCCCTCGCCCGGCCCGTCCTCCAAATCCCCACCGCCTCTCCAATGGGGACTATAACGAACTCCGGCGTAAAGGGCTCTGCTTCCGGTGCCGTCAGCCATACTCGTCAAATCATGAATGCACCGTCAAGGAGTTTCATGCGATCATCGGGGATTTTGTCCCCGAAATAACCGCTGCGGATTTCGAGGCACTTGAAATCACGGACGAGTCGCCACCACCGGACACCGACGGCGCTACCTTCCATCGCCTCGACCTTCCATGCTTCTCGGTGGGCGGCCTAACCGGACCGCGTACTATGAAGTTAACCGGTAGCATCCAGGATCATCCAGTTCTCATCATGATCGATAGCGGTGCCAACCACAACTTTATCTCCCATCGCCTGGTGCGACACCTTGCCATCCCGTGCACGCCATCGCCGGGCTTCACCGTCTGTCTAGGAGACGGCCGCCGAAGGCCGACAGCAGGCTCTTGCCCTGCCGTGCGGATCGCCATGGGCCCTTGCTCAGTCACGGCGGATTTCTATGTATTTGAGTTAGGAGGCGTCGACATCATTCTCGGCGTAGCTTGGCTGGCCACCTTGGGCGACGTACGGGTCAATTGGGCGGAGATGACAATGCAGTTCTCATGGGAAGGGTCTCCCTGCCACCTCGCAGGCGACTCCGCCTTGCTCCGCACTCCGGTTTCATTCCGTGCCATCCAACGCACGACCGAAGTATCTTTCACGGCATGGCTTTGGCCGATCCAGGCCGAGTCGGCGGTCGCCTCGGAGGCACCACCCGATCTCCATCATCTCCTTGACGAGTTCTCCGACGTGTTCACACCTCCAGCGGGCTTACCCCCGGTAAGAACCACGGACCATGCCATTCCGTTGCGGCCCCACACTTCGGCCGTCTCCGTCCGACCATATCGCTATGGACACGTGCAGAAGGACGAGATCGAACGCTTGGTGCGGGAGATGCTCATGGGTGGCCTCATCCGCCCCAACGCGAGCCCTTTCTCCAGCCCGGTCCTCCTCGTGCGCAAGAAGGACGGGAGTTGGCGCTTCTGTGTCGATTACCGCGAATTGAACAAGGCTACGATCCCGGACAAATATCCTATTCCGGTCATCCAAGAGCTTCTAGACGAGCTCCACGGCGCCGTCTACTTCACAAAGCTTGATCTTAGGGCGGGATATCACCAAATCCGGGTGCGGCCGGAAGATGTACCAAAGACGGCGTTTCGGACGCACGACGGACACTACGAGTTCCTGGTTATGCCCTTTGGGCTTACCAACGCCCCGGCCACCTTCCAGGCAACCATGAACGATATTTTTCGAGCGGTACTCCGACAACACGTTCTTGTTTTTTTGATGATATTTTGGTCTATAGCTCATCCTGGCAGGAGCACTTATACCATGTCCGCCGGACGCTCGAGACGATTCGCCGCCATCATCTTGTCCTCCACCGCAAGAAATGCTCGTTCGGGGTAACATCCGTCAGTTACTTGGGGCACACGATCTCGGCCAAAGGAGTGGCCATGGACGACGACAAAATCACGACAGTTCTTCACTGGCCGACCCCCACCTCTCTTCGAGACGTCAGGGGTTTTTTGGGTCTAACCGGGTATTATCGGCGCTTCATTAAGGAGTACGGCAACTTGGCACGCCCACTCACTCAGCTGCTCAGGTCTACCGAGGAGGGACCTTTTGCCTGGACCCCGGCGGCTATGTCCGCATTCACCGCCCTCAAGGCAGCTCTGGTGAACGGCCCAGTTCTGGCCATGCCCGACTTCAACCAACCCTTCATCATCGAGTGCGATGCCTCGGGCACCGGGGTGGGTGCAGTCCTCATGCAAGGCTGCCGACCCATCGCCTACTACAGCCGGGCATTCTCCGCCAACATCCGTAGCCGTTCGGCGTACGAGAACGAGCTCATGGCTCTTGTCCTGGCAGTACAACACTGGCGGCCGTATCTCTTGGGTCGCCCCTTCACCGTCCGCACCGATCATCATAGCTTGCGATATCTCCTCCAGCAGAAGATCGCCACGCCCGCACAACAGCTTTGGGTGGCGAAGCTCCTGGGGTACGATTTCTCCATCGAATTTCGCTCCGGACGCACCAACCGAGCGGCGGACGCTCTCTCCCGACAAATTCATTCCCCGGAACTTCGCGCCATATCCCGGCCGGTCTGGGAGGACGCAGCTTCTATCCAACATGACGTGGAGTTGGACCCGCACCTGGCCGCCATTCGAACGGCCCTCATCACTGACCCGACCAGCCACCCTCCTTACTCTCTGGTGGGAGGTCGGCTCTTTTACCGGGGCCGCCTGGTGTTGTCCGCGGCCTCCGCTCTCATCCCGCGCCTTCTCGCCGTGTTCCACGCTACACCAACCGGAGGACACGCTGGGGCTTTCCGCACCTACCGCCGTCTGGCGGCCTCTCTATATTGGCCAAATATGTTCAAACAGGTCAAAGCCCACGTTGTCGCCTGTCTCCCGTGCCAAAAGGCGAAGTACGAAACGACGTTTCCGGGCGGGTTACTTCAGCCCCTGCCGATTCCAGAGCGCATTTGGGAGGACATTGCCATGGATTTCATCACTCGCCTACCTCGGTCCAATGGGTTCGATTGCATTTTGGTGGTAGTGGACCGACTCTCCAAATACGCGCACTTTCTTCCGCTCCGACATCCGTATACAGCCGCAGGAGTGGCCGACAGCTTCATCTCCGGGGTCGTACGCCTCCATGGATTTCCGCGCTCAATCGTGAGTGATCGTGATCCACTTTTTCTGAGCAGTTTCTGGACATCTCTCTTTCGCCTACAAGGCACGCAACTACGCATGAGCTCTGCCTACCACCCGCAAACAGATGGCCAGTCAGAGGTCCTCAATCGTTGCTTAGAGACGTACTTACGCTGCTTCATCGGCGACAGGCCGGGCACCTGGGCCAAGTGGTTAAGTTGGGCCGAGTATTCTTACAACACCGCCTACCACCATGCCGCGGGCTCCACTCCATTCCAGTCCGTATACGGTCGACCGCCGCCAGATATCGTACGACATCTTCCTGGGGAGACCCTCCCACAGATTTTGGCATCACAACTCCAAGATCGGGACATTATTTTGGACAGCCTCAAACATCATCTCCGACGTGCCCAGGCCAAGATGACAGCCTTCTCCAACCGCAAACGCCGAGACCTCTCATTTCAACTCGGGGAGAAGGTCTTTATCAAGCTACATCCATACCGACAACTCTCGGTAGCCAAAAGGGCATGCCCCAAGCTCGCACCACGATTCTTTGGTCCATTCACTGTTCTGGCCCGGATTGGGGCCGTCGCATACAAAATTCAACTTCCCGAAGGAAGCCGCATTCACCCGGTGTTTCACGTCTCGCAGCTACGCCGGGTAGTGGGCGACCACCCAACGCTGGACCACATACCAAGCGATCTGGAGTACGCTGATGCCACTCCCACATATCCACACCGCATTCTAGACCGCCGACACCATTTGCCCGGCGACGCGGAACCGGAGGAGCTCCTCGTGGCATGGCAACACCGTCTGAGAGGACCCAACGCAACCAACTACACCAAAAGCCCGGACTGTTGGTGAAGGCGCAACTTGATCTTTATATCAATGGAAGGGCGCTACGGGTCAAGTGAGGAGACGCTGGACCCAACAATCCCCCCCCCCCCCCCCAGCGTCCAGCACGACCCGCAATTCAGAGGTGCTCCACATGGCCCGCAGGCTCAGAGGTGGCTTGACACATGGCTGCGGCCGCCTGACCCACCGGGACCCACACAGGTAGAGAGAATTTCAGGAATTATCAGCGCCCCTCCGGTCTCGAACCCGCAACCTGCTTTGATACCAATTGAGAGGACCCAGCGCAACCAACTACACCAAAAGCCCGGACTGTTGGTGAAGGCGCAACTTGATCTTTATATCAATGGAAGGGCGCTACGGGTCAAGTGAGGAGACGCTGGACCCAACACCGTCCCCCGTCTACCGCTACGTGGCTTTTACGGGATGATTTTCGCCGGCAGTTTCCCGACTTTTGCCTTGAGGACAAGGCAAATTTTCCAGACGGAGGTATTGGATATTCATGGAGACGACCAACCATGGCGGGTGTACACGCGACGAGCAAGTGCGGTGCAGCCCGGGGACGACAATACTAAACCGGACCAAGAGGAGACCATGGAGGGGCCGGCGGTAGTGGGGCCATAGCGGACCGGCGAATGCGGAAGGATATTATTTCGTTTCCTAATTATCATTTCCTAATTTATTTATTTCCTAATTTATCATTTCCTAATTTATCATTTCCTAATTTATTTCGTTTCCTTTTTATGTATTTTCCTATTCAAATGTTTCCTATTTGTATGTGGTCTTCCCCTCCTATATAAAGGGGCTGATTTTATGTTGTATGCATCTTGGAAGTAATATCAAAGGGTTGCTCCCTTGTTCTTCGTCTCTACCCTGTCTCCATCTCTCTCTCTCCCCACCGCCGGCTCTCCCCCTAGTCCGGATTCTCTCTAGCGGTAATATAGCCGGAGCGGATATCCAACTTAGAGAAATAAGTGGCCCACCGAAGCTCATCCATAAGCTCCAGAATCACTGGAATCAGGTACTTGTATGCGACGGTGACCTTGTTCAATTCCTGATAATCGACGCAAAAGTGCCAACTGCCATCCTTCTTACGTGCCAATAATACCGGGCTGGAGAACGGTCTAGCACTGGGACATATCAATCGTATCGTAAGCATATTCGTCATCAAGCGCTCAATCTCATCTTTCTGCACGTGGTCGTACCTGTAGGGGCAGACCGAGATCGATTGCACCCCCTCTTGAAGTGGAATGCGGTGGTCGGTGGGTCGTTGTAGTGGGAGGCCACGAGGCTCGACAAAGACCTGGGAGAAGGAGTCCAAAAGTCGGGTCAGCTGAGGGGACTGGACTGACCCCGAAACCACCGGTTTGGCGGCCTGGGGCCCCGAGAGCTGCCAGAGTAGTGTAGAAAAATCCACTAGGTGGGTCTGCCGCAGGGCGCGCGAGGATGTTGACATACATTGGAGGGAGGCGTCCCCCGATAAGGTGCGGGGTTGGCCGACCCACACAAAGGTCACCTGCATGCGCGCCCAATTGCAGTTCACATCGTTTAACGTCTGTAACCACGTAATGCCCAAGATGGCGTCCACGCCTCCCAGGGGGAAAATGTAAAACTCCCAGGGGAAAAAGTAGAACTCCGCGGTGTCACGACAACCATGCAGTTAGAGGGGCAAACGACGACAAAGGCCCCCGGTCGGGGAATGGCGGCCGTCTCCCAAGTAGACAGAGAACTTTGGGGAAGGTATAGAGGGAAGCTGCAACCTGCAGATGAGGAACCATGGCCTGAAAGATGAAGTTGTGGTTGGCGCTGCTGTCAATCATAACCACAATAGGAATGTCTAAATAATGCCCCGTAATTTCATGGTATCCGGCCCTGAAATGCCGCCCGCTGAGAAGCACGACAAATCCATGCGTTGGAGGAGTGCGGCCTCCGAGCCCCCTTGGGTGGGATCCTCTATCAAGAGTGTGTCGAAATCGACGGTTGTAAATTCTGCATCATCATTGCCAATGAGAGTGTGCATTCCTTCATGGGGCAGTCATGAGTTGGGGAGTAGGGCTGCCGACGGCGAAAGCATAATCCCTTACTCAGGAGATCACGGTATTCCTGATTCGATAGGCGCTGTGGCGCCGGTGGGCGGGGAGGGCGTGGAAGTATGGGCGTTTTGACAGGGAGGTGGTGTAGAAGAGTAGGCAGAAGGGACGCAGAAGGCGTTTGATGGGCGTTTGGTGGTATGATGGTGGCACGCGGAGCCAGAGTGGAGGTGGAAGGGAGGAAACGGGGCCGGTCATTCGTCTTGACTGTAAAATCAGCCTCCACCAAGCAGGCGATCTCCATTGCATCAGAAATGTCGTGGGGGTGATGAGTGCGGAGCCGTGAACGATTGTGAGGTTGCAACCCCTGAAGGAAGAACCCCAAGTAATGGTCGGGTGGGAGGCCGGGGACATGGTTGATGAGTTCAATAAACTCGTCAATGTACTGATCCACGGTGGAAGAGTGTCAGAGGGCGCATAAGCTTTCCACAACATACCCCGAGTAGCGGTGATCATATCGCCGAACGAGGGTCTGCTTGAGATCTGTCCAGGAGAGGTGAGGCGTCGTCTGTCGAAGCCACCACACCCAGTGTAAGGCAGAGCCCCCCATTGCCAAAAGCATACGTGAAACTATCTGGGAATTTGTGGTGCCATGAATGTCGAAGAACTGCTCCGCCTTCGCTATTCATCTACGGTGGTCATTGCCATTGAAGTGGGGAACCTCCAAGGCGCGGAGGCATGGACCGAGGCGAGAGTAGCCGTGGAGTGGGCCTGTTAGGGGTTGTCTGGGCGGTGAAGGAGTTTGGAAGCCCATGAGCAATGGAATGATGATCTGAGCGGTTCTCTCGATCCTCAGGGCGTTGGAAATAGCTTGCATGGACGCATGGGTGTTGAATTGTTCATCAAGACGACGCTCGACGACTTTGAGGTGTGCCTCGGTCATGGCGCGGGTAGTATGCACTCACCGCGAAAAATTGGAGGATAGGGCGACCAAAGCGAAAGGCAGAGAGGGGAGGTCAAGCGACCTGTATGCCCACTGAGAGAAGAGCTGGAACCGAAAACACAGAAAGCGACGAGTTGGAGATGCGGCGCAGTTCTACTGGGCGAGGACGGGCTGACCGAGGCGCAGACGCGTCGATGGAGGAAAGCGATTCGGTCTAGACGGGGGCGCGTCGAGCGGAATCGGTCTCTTAAGCGACACATGACAGGGGTGCGCTGGAAGGGATGAGATCTGACGGCTGCAAGCGGGAGGAAACAACAAGGTCAGACTAAAATGTTACTGAGCAGGAGAAGAAAAGGGTGATACGGAGGAGGAATCCAAGAGGAACTCTCTTGGCCAGCCCTAGGCTCAATTTTCCATTCATCCAAGATAGTCCAAACATTAGTCTAGGTTGGGAATTAAACCCTCCCAATGGCAGAACTGAAAATAAATGCAAAATACATAGTGCGTAAACAAAAGCTAGGAGATAAAATAAATCTAGGAATTATGGTGCCAATGTCACCTAGGCCTCCTCGACCGTGGGTGTCGCCCTCCTGGAATAAACGCGCCAAATCATCGAGGCACCCTCACGACTGCCTGGGTCCGCGTCAAAATCTCCCTTCATAACATGTTATGCTTCTCGTTACTTAAGTTTCTTATTTCAACATATTCGATCATATGAGTTGTATCGCGAAGGACAAAACTATTCTTTGACATTCAGTGTACTGGGACATGTTGGGAACTTTCGATTTACTATGAGGGGAAGCAATCGACCCTTCCCGGAGATATACCTCCACTTTGAGGTGACATCGACAGTGTTCCACACTATCTGAAGTTTGAATTCTCTCTCCTTGAACGGAAACAATATCCTTTAGAGTGATACATACGTTGTGAGCAATTTCATCAACCAAAGAACTCTGTGTGCAGAATGGATCGACGAGGGAGATTCCTCGACAATAGTTCTTGAGAAGCTTTGTTCAATTTGCATCAAACTTCCCATATTTCCTTACATCCAATCGAATTTCTACCTTGTCATAAACTTGCGAGGATTTGAATTTGTAGTGACTTTAGCAGGACCATTGGTATCATTTGGTGGAATTGACATGATTGTTTTTCTATTTTCCAATGAAGGGTCCATACTCGATGCACCTTTTTTGGGTGTTGAAATCCAATGTCTGTAGAGTAAACGTAATATCATTTGACAGTGCAAAAGTTGGCAAAAGTTTTAGAAAAATAACCCAAAAGGCACTAAATTCAAGGGAAATAGAAATAAAGATTTGATTAGTGGAGTTTTCTCCTCTAACCCAGGTGTCTTTAGAACAACTTAAAGAACAACTGAATGACTATTATAAAATGAGCTTGAAGATTAAGGGACCTTGAAGAACTAACGGAACCCTTTCCTCTTCAAAATTACAATTATTTAGAGTAGAAGGTGAAGATTTGTGAACCATTCAACAATTAATGAGCACGCACATCTCTTCAATGAGGATAACTGTCTCATTGAATGTGCCTGTTGTTACGAAATGGCTTATGTAGTAATCACCACATCGATTTGCTTTGTAATTCAAACAATTGTTTCTCTTGCAACACTAACTTGAAACTGATTATCTATTTGATCTCATCGACTAATATTCAACTATTGCATCCAGCCAACTTTTTATGCCAAATACTTTGCATATTTAACAAAGTAATCGGGTAAAGGTATTCCTAGAGTACTAATACTAATACCGAATACCTCATGTAGTATGGTCATCCTGTTGGAAGCTGTGATCTAGAAGTGATCAAGAAATTAGTCTTACTGTCAATGTAATATGAACCTATAGGGCCGTACATTAAGAACGTACTGAAATTGAATAAATGACCGTGTTGATTTTATTTATATTAAATAGAAATGAAAACCAAATCCAAAATGTGTATTTATGATATTTAATTAATTGAGAATTAATTAAATAGGGATCATAGCTTGTTGTTCGTCGAATTGAATTCAAAATGACTGTTTAGCCTATATTCGACGTATGCTGATTTGAGAAATCGACGCATGTTGAATTGATTTGCGGTTAGGAATTGAAACCAATATCGAGTTAAATTCGACGCACTCCGATTTGAGAAAAGACCCACGTCGATTTGGTTTGTGGTTAGGAACTGGGACCAAACATCGACTTGAATTTGACGAACGTTGATTTAGGAAATTGACATACGTCGAATAGGGCCGAATTCAAAAATTTGACGGGTTTTCCTGTTTGTCTTTTTTGAACTAGAAATGTTTTTCTCAGTATCATAACTTCTACTCAAGGATTTTCATTATCTCTCTCACTCTCTTTGATATAATAAGGGCAGTTTGAAAAATGTCATATCAATCGATTTGAGTAGATAGAAATTGAGAAGTTTCTCTGGAAAACAAAACTAGTATTTCGTTGTAGAGAAGTGCAATCATCTTCCAACACCGAGACCGTTGAACGGACTGCGCGGTATTTCCGGTGTTCATGTGGATACCAATAGAGACGAGGATTTCGTTCCCCATTTGATTCTCAAAAACATCATAATCTTCATGAAATCTGATTTGGTTGTAGGTTTATGCTTAACTTTTTTGATTTACTGGTTTTGCATGGTTCCTTGGCATGCGTTTTCGTATTCCACTGCACATTAGATGTTCAACGGAATCCAACACATCCGACTATTTGTTATGCTTGACTGTTCTCAATAATTGTTCCATTACTTTCTGGAATGTTTTGTACTTCTTTACCATTTAAATACAATGGTCAAATTGCATGTTAGTGAAGTCAGTTATTCATGCTTGCATGATCTGTACTGCTTTTTTTATACATGATCTGTACTGTTTGCTAACTAAAAATATGTTAGATTAAGCCAGGTAAATTATTTTATTACAGCCATTTTATATTACCAGATGCTAATTATTATTGCTACGTTGCAGATTCTAAAACTTTGAAAGAGGAAAAGAGGGAGGAACTGTTTGAAAACTTAAAAGCTGACGCCTCTATTGGATGGGAAGTTGATGTCATAGACCCCAGGGAGTTGTCAGCTAAGATGCTAAAAAGGTGTTTATTAGCTAACTATACACACTCAATTGCCCAATCTTTTAAACTAGCTACTTGATGACTCAGGGAGAAGATTAATTTGAATGAAATATCACACAACTCAGCTATTGGCCTTGTCAGGAGGGTTCTTGGCATGGGAGTTCTACTCAGTGAAGTAAATTTCTATTCTTTCAGCATTTTTTTGAGATGGGGTTTTATGACTTCTTCTTATGTCTATTTGCTTAGCATTAATGGCTCTGGCCCCTTGTTTATAAACAATAACAAATATTTTTTTTTTTGGAAAGGTCTATGTCGATACTGTTGGAGATGCAGAGAAGTACAGAATCAAGTTATCTGAAATATTTCCAGGTATTAAATTTGTCGTGTCAAAGAAAGCTGATAGTCTCTACCCGGTTGTTAGCGGAGCCAGTATAGTGGCAAAGGTGAAAAAAACTTTCATTCTACAAAACTTTAAATGATTGGTTCTTGTGATATCTGCCAATAAGACCAATCCTGCAATTCTTATCCTTATCATCACTAGATTTATGCTAATTGTTTGGTGCTAGTTTTGCCAAGTTCATTCCTCGATTAGTTCTAAAGATTCTGTGAATTGATTTCATTCCTTAATAAAGAACTTCTGAGCCAGTGCGAAGTATTGAATGGATTAATAAATAGACTCCAATTTGGATAAGGCGGGTTGTTAAGATGACTCGAAATCTAATTTATTTGAAGCCCATTCAGTTGACTATCCTTGCCCCTTACATGTGTTATTAGGGGTCTCTAAAATTTTATATTTTAGGAAATTCATTTGTAATGTAGAATATTATATAGTTTCTTATAGTTCTAAGATTTGGGGCATAAGAAATAGCCGCCTTCTCTTGCTTCTCTCTGTAACATTAATCTTCATAGATAACATTTGGCGCCTTCCATGGATGTAGATTTTGGGGGATTGAACCACATAATTTCTTGTGTTTAGCCATGGATGTAGCTTTTGGGGGATTGAACCACATAATTTCTTGTGATGTGTGATTTCATGTTTCCTTTTTCTTTGTTTGATCATTTGTTATACATGCCTTCCACTGACCAATAGGTTTTGAAGTCTATGGATCTTCTTATCCTTACCTCATGTCCAAAAAGGTACTGATTCGAGTTTAAATTGAGGAAATAATGATCTAATGACATACCTTGTGTAAATCTATATACTGAAGCCACAACTCACGTCAGCACAACTAATTCAGCAACTACTAAAAGTGCACTAGACAAGGAAATCCTGAGTAGACGGAATGACTCAAAAAAAGTGGAGACTTTCAAAAGTAATGACTGCGCACTGATACACAAGATCATCTATGCTGTAACATCTATACTCAATATAAATACTCCGGTAACATCTACGCTAGTTTCTATACTTTATCAAAAAGACAACAACAAGAGACTAGTTATAATCAGAGATGATTGTCCACTGGAATCTAAGTCAGAAGAGGGGACGTCCATCATAACTGCTCAACCGCCGATCATACATGGAAACAACCTGGAAGAGCATAGTATAAGAGCAATAACCGGCATACACCTGTCCAAAGCTTTACGTGATAGAGTTGATTGCAGCTTATATAGTCTATCAAGTTTTCCTCATGCTCCTAATTTAACCAACAAATTTTAATGCTATTAGTTATATGCCCAATTTGAGGTGTAAAGTTGCTTTAACCCTCATTTTTTTTGTTCCAATATTTTGGATCTATATGCAATTGAGTTAGTTTTCAATATGCTAATAAAGCTTAGTACTAAGACATCTGTTTAACCAACTATTTTAGTGTTACTTAGATAGGGGATTCCGAGAGAGAAGGGGGAGGGGGAGAAAGAGGAGATGAGAGAAAAACCCCTAGGGTTCCAATTTCGTAATATGTCCAAGATAGATCTTAGACAATGCATAGAGTTTTTATATAACACCCTCTAGGTCCGGGGTAACAGTAAATACCTAATTTCTCTCAACATAAAGATAATACATATAGTTTCAACTTTCAAATAGATGTCTGCATCCTAATGGTCTTCTTCCGCCGATGTGTTCTCGACGTGCCTTTTGCGGCGTTGATATAGTCGTCATACTGGGGGCGCCCCTCTTCCTCATAATATTTGTAATAATGTCTCTCTTTGGAAAATTCGCTTTGTCCTCTAGACAGAAGCTCGGAAACTAGGCACGGAATACAGACTGATCAACCCATGTGACCTTCGATGTGTAATGTTTGGTGGGTCTGATTTGGATCGGTTCAACTGAACCGGTCTAGCTTTCTAACCCCTTAACCCCGAGCTCAAGAGGAGGGATGTACTTTATTCGATTTTTTTCTCGAGTGAGAGCGAGAACAAGAGGCGGTAGTCCTTGCGACTTTGGCGATCATGGAGGAGCGATCTCAACTTTGGTGGAGGAGAAGATCCAGGCGTCGGTGATCGTGGAGAGGAGGCTAATCCCTGGAGGCGACCTTGACATGGAGCTCGTGTGCTTCAGAGCGTCGCAAGGGCTAGACTACCGGCTCTTCTTCCTGAAGGAGAGATTTCTCTCCTTGTTGTTTCAGCCCCTTTCCGACTACAATCCGTAGCCGAGGCTTCAATCTCTCAAACCATAAACCTCATATTGTATTTTCATTATATTCTATGAGTGTTTTGAGGTATTAGCCAAGTAGTGGCTAAGCAAAGCACGCTAGCTCTTTGAGGTTGTTGCGGAACGCTTAGGGCTCTTGGTAGACCGGTTCACTTGAACCGCCTCAGCTCGTGAGCGAGCTAAGCGCGCAAACAGTCAATTAGAGGTTCGATGAGTACGCAGAGACTTTTTAACGTGGAAAACCCGGAAAGGGTAAAAAACCACGCGGTCGGAGCTGTGCCGACCAAACTTCACTATCTTCTGGAGGAGTTACAACTTGGAAGCTAGAACTCGAGCGCGACAGGCCGCTGCTCGTTACAATACTTGGAGAAAAAGAGAGCCTCGAGGGTGACAGGCCACCTCTCGGAAAAACTAAGTCCTTTTTCCTTCTGAGACTGCTAGTCGCCTTTCGGAAGCGGGAAGGCCAGTCGCCTTTCCCTTCTGAGAATGCTGGCCGCCTTTCGGAAGCGGGAAGGCCAGTCGCCTTTCTCTTCTGAGAACGCTGGTCGCCTTTCGGAAGCGGGAATGCCAGTCGCCTTTCTCTTCTGAGAACGCTGGTCGCCTTTCTGGAAGTGAGAAGGCTAGTCGCCTTTCCCTTCTGAGAAATGCTGGTCGCCTTTCGGAAGCGGGAAGGCCAGTCGCCTTTCTCTTCTGAGAACGCTGGTCGCCTTTCTGGAAGTGTGAAGGTCAGTCGCCTTTCTCTTCTGAGAAATGCTGGTCGCTTTTCTGGAAGTGAGAAGGCTAGTTGCCTTTCCCTTCTGAGAAATGCTGGTCGCCTTTCAGAAGCGGGAAGGCCAGTCGCCTTTCGGAAGCGGGAAGGCCAGTCGCCTTTCTCTTCTGAGAACGCTGGTCGCCTTTCTGGAAGATGAAGATCTTCAAGTCCCGAAGGAGATCTTCAAGTCCCGAAGGAGATCTTCAAGCGCCGAAGGAGAATTCCGCAAAAGTCTGCAAGGAGCTCTCCCGGGTCCCGAAGTCCAGGTCCCTTCAAATGAAGCCATGGGGCTCCTTTTATAGTTTTTGCCGGGGGCGGCCCGGTAATTTTGCCGTTGGCAGTTTCCATAAATGCTCGGTGGACGAATCATATTTTCCGGTTCGGGGCCCTCGGATCACCATTTTTCGTAAATGACCACCTTGCCCCTCGGGCAGCTTGGGCAGTTTGGGCAGTTCGGGCAGTTCCGTTGGAGGTGAAAAAGGCGACTAACTGTTCCTGAAAAGTGAGAAGCCTGAAACCCAAAATGTGAGAAGCCGGAAAGACAAAAAGTGAGAAGCCGGAAAGACAAAAAGTGAGAAGCCGGAAAGACAAAAAGTGAGACGCCTGAAAGACAAAAAGTGAGACGCCTGAAAGACAAAAAGTGAGACGCCTGAAAGACAAAAAGTGAGAATGCTTCCTGACTGCGCTCAGAAGCATTCTGAGCGCGCGCTAGCGCTAAAGTGGTCCGAGCGCGCAACGAACATGGAAGCGCCTTGAACGCGCTTGGAGGCGTTCTGAGCGCGCGTAAGCGCGGAGGCGTTCTGAATGCGCTTGGAGATGTTCGGAACACGCTTGGAGGCGTTCTGAGCGCGCGACGAACATGAAGGTGCTTTGAACGCGCTTGGAGGCGTTCTGAGCGCGCGTAAGCGCGGAGGCATTCTTGGCGCGCTCAGAAGCGTTCTGAGCGCGCAACGAACATGGAAGCGCTTTGAACGCGCTTGGAGGCGTTTTGAGCGCACGTAAGCGCGGAGGCGTTCTGAGCGATCGGTGGAGCGGGGAGTTGTCCCCCAAATAGAAATTGGGACCCGACGCACCTGACGGGGGCGCGACTGCGGCAGGGCCCCTTCCGAGCCCCCCTGTGGAAAAAGGCGAGGGGAGGGGGTCGGACCGTATCCTAGGCCGCACCCCCAAGGGGGGTGCGGCGTGGCCGCACCCCCTTGAGGGGTGCGGCTTGGCCGCACCCCTTGAGGGGTGCGGCTAGGCCGCACCCCTTGAGGGGTGCGGCTAGGCCGCACCCCCAAGGGGGGTGCGGCTTGGCCGCACCCCCAAGGGGGGTGCGGCTTGGCCGCACCCCCTTGAGGGGTGCGGCTGGGCCGCACCCCCTTGGGGGTGCGGCTGGGCCGCACCCCCTTGATGGGTGCGGCTTGGCCGCACCCCCAAGGGGGGTGCGGCTTGGCCGCACCCCTTGAGGGGTGCGGCTGGGCCGTACCCCCTGAGGGGTACGACTCCGCGCGAGCCGCACCCCGAGGGGGGTGCGGCGGGGCCGCTCCCCCGCGACGGGGGTCGCTGCCCGCGCGCTACCGTGCGTGCGGTAGCGCATGTGCTTGCGGTTTGCTCTCCGCGCGCTCTGTTTCTGGCGGTTGGCGGCGGAGATGGCGGGCTCGGTTTCTTCGATTCGAGCGATCGCGTGTTGACCGCTGACCCCCACCTCTCTTCAGTGGTGCTTCCTTTAGACGCGCCCCAAGGCCTTTATGGGTGGTATAACATAAGCCCCCCAAACCTTCGGAGTCCGAGTTTCGATGCGAGGAGTTCGGAGGTTTTAATTTTTCTGTGGCGGCTTTACCCATTGTCCACTGCGCGGCGCTTTTCTGGTAAGAGCTGATGTCGGAGGGTGTTGGTTTTCCGAGGTCGTCGTGGGCTTGCTGCCTGGCTCTGATATCCGCATGGACTGAGGGGTTTACGCAAAATGACAGATTAGCTTGCGCGGTTCTGAGCCCGCGGCTTTTACACAATAGAAAATTAGTTTGCGCAAGTTTGTGCTTGCGGCTTTTTTGCACGAGTCTGTGCTCGTGGCTTTGGTGCACGAGTCTGTGCTCGCGGCTTTGGTGCACGAGTCTTCGCTCGCGACTTTTTTGCACGGTTCTGTGCCCGCGAATTTGGTGCACGTGCCTTTGCTCGCGACTTTTTTCGCGGTTCTGTGCCCGCGACTTTGGTGCACGTGCCTTTGCTCGCGACTTTTACATGATGTAGACTTGACCGGTGAATAGCGGGAGCATGATGCTCTGCAGCGTGGGAGCTGTGTGCCCTGCAACGCGGGAGCATGATGCTCTGCAGCGTGGGAGCTGTGTGCCCTGCAACGCGGGAGCATGATGCTCTGCAGCGTGGGAGCTGTGTGCCCTGCAACGCGGGAGCATGATGCTCTGCAGCGTGGGAGCTGTGTGCCCTGCAACGCGGGAGCATGATGCTCTGCAGCGTGGGAGCTGTGTGCCCTGCCACGCGGGAGCATGATGCTCTGCAGCGTGGGAGCTGTGTGCCCTGCAACGCGGGAGCATGATGCTCTGCAGCATGGGAGCTGTGTGCCCTGCCACGCGGGAGCATGATGCTCTGCAGCGTGGGAGCTGTGTTGTCCCTCTTACGGACTTGGTTTAGATTGTTGGACTCGACGTATGTCCTCCACTTGTGAGAGGCCCCTTCTTTTTCCTATGTTGGCGAGTTTGTCGTTTGATAATAATGCTGAGGGTCGTATGTGACTTTAACTTTTCGGTGCCTCACTCTAGAAGATTAGTACCGCTGACTGAGACAGAGAGCAAATGTAGTAATTTCAAATACATAATGGATGCATGCGCGCAAGTATAATCTTGCGGCTTACTGTTTTTAAAAGCAGAAAACTGGAAGGAGCGGAAAACAGAAATCGACGACAAATGAAATGCGGGTTGCGCGTGCTCTACTACGAGGAAAGTTTCCCTGCCCGGTATTTCTGGTTCATCCGTGTCGGGGTACAGCGTTGTCCTCTACTGGAGTGCCAGCCCGTGATCCGTGTTGGTTTGGGACCTGATTTAGTAAAAACCTTCCGAGGAGGCCTTGTTGGACAAGGCGCTCGATTTCCTCCTTCAATTTGTTGCAGCCTTCAGTCCTGTGTCCATGCCCGCGATGGAAGTCACAATACTGCGACTGATTTCCTCTGTTCGGTGCAAGCGGCTCGGGCCTGCGAAGCGCGTCGCTATCACGGATGGCGAGGAGAACGTTAGTCCTGGTAGTGTTCAGGGGAGTGTAGTCCTGACGTTGGCGAGATCCTCGGTCTCGGCTGGGGTTGTCGTGATGCTTGTTATTTTTGTTGGGAGCTGTATGCGGCGGCAACTCCTCTTTCTTCCTCTTCGAGCTCCCCTCGAACTGCCGGCGGTGTGCTTCGATGGCCTCATCGGCGGCTATCTGAGCCTCGACTCGCTGGACGAGGTCAGGATAGCTTTGTATGGTTTCTCTCATTAGAGCTGAGTAGAAGCCACTTGGGCGGAGTCCTCCAAGGAAAAATCCTCGCAAAAGCTCGGGGTCGACTCCCGGGATCTGTCGCGCCTCAGAGGTGAAGCGTCGGAAAAAATCCTTTAGAGTTTCTCCGTCGTTCTGGCGGATTCCCGAGAGATGGGAAGGATCTCGGACAATCCTACGATTGGCGATGAACTGGTCCACGAACTGCCGCGCCATTTCTGCGAAGTTGTTGATGGCCCCATCCCGCAGGGAGTGGAACCAAGTGCGCGCTTGTCCTTTCAAAGTTGTCGGGAACACTCGACAGAGGAGCTGGTCGGGGGCGCTGTAAATCCCCATGATGGTGGTGAAGTGATTGACGTGTTCCAGCGGGTCGTCCGTCCCGTCGAACGTTTCGATGTTGGGAAGCTTGAAACCGTTTGGAATTGGATGGTCCAGGACTTGAGGTGATAGTGGGGAGCCGTGGCGCGCGGGATGGCGGGCGAGAGCTGCGCGTCGCCCTGCTTGGGCATACTCCTCCTCTATCATGTTGCGTATTTCTTCTCGCGTAGCTCTTTCCACTGCTTGCTCAGGGGCAGCTCTTCCGTGGTGGTGGCGGTGGTTAGCTTCTGGGCCTCCAGCTGGTGGGGCAAGGTGAGCGGAACTTGCCGCATTGGAGAATCCTTCTGAGGCTTCGTCTCCCTGGGTGGCCTCCCCGTTCGGGGCATGATTCAGAATTGGGGGTGGTGGTGCGTTTAGAGCTGGCGGCTGAATCGGAGCTGGAGGAGCCCCAAGATTCCTTACAAGAGCCAACATCTCAGCTTGATGTTCTTCGATCTGCCGCATGCGCACCTCCAAACCAGCCGCGGGTGCTAGAAGTGCCTCCTCTGCGGGAGGTGCATCGATAAGCGAGTGGGAGGGAGCTGGGTCGACGCGTCCTTCCGGCATCGATCCTTCAGTAGTGCGAGCACTCTTCCTCGCCATGACAGTCGGCTTTTGAAGAGTTGTTGGGAATGTTCCCACAGACGGCGCCAAACTGTTGCGGAACGCTTAGGGCTCTTGGTAGACCGGTTCACTTGAACCGCCTCAGCTCGTGAGCGAGCTAAGCGCGCAAACAGTCAATTAGAGGTTCGATGAGTACGCAGAGACTTTTTAACGTGGAAAACCCGGAAAGGGTAAAAAACCACGCGGTCGGAGCTGTGCCGACCAAACTTCACTATCTTCTGGAGGAGTTACAACTTGGAAGCTAGAACTCGAGCGCGACAGGCCGCTGCTCGTTACAATACTTGGAGAAAAAGAGAGCCTCGAGGGTGACAGGCCACCTCTCGGAAAAACTAAGTCCTTTTTCCTTCTGAGACTGCTAGTCGCCTTTCGGAAGCGGGAAGGCCAGTCGCCTTTCCCTTCTGAGAATGCTGGCCGCCTTTCGGAAGCGGGAAGGCCAGTCGCCTTTCTCTTCTGAGAACGCTGGTCGCCTTTCGGAAGCGGGAATGCCAGTCGCCTTTCTCTTCTGAGAACGCTGGTCGCCTTTCTGGAAGTGAGAAGGCTAGTCGCCTTTCCCTTCTGAGAAATGCTGGTCGCCTTTCGGAAGCGGGAAGGCCAGTCGCCTTTCTCTTCTGAGAACGCTGGTCGCCTTTCTGGAAGTGTGAAGGTCAGTCGCCTTTCTCTTCTGAGAAATGCTGGTCGCTTTTCTGGAAGTGAGAAGGCTAGTTGCCTTTCCCTTCTGAGAAATGCTGGTCGCCTTTCAGAAGCGGGAAGGCCAGTCGCCTTTCGGAAGCGGGAAGGCCAGTCGCCTTTCTCTTCTGAGAACGCTGGTCGCCTTTCTGGAAGATGAAGATCTTCAAGTCCCGAAGGAGATCTTCAAGTCCCGAAGGAGATCTTCAAGCGCCGAAGGAGAATTCCGCAAAAGTCTGCAAGGAGCTCTCCCGGGTCCCGAAGTCCAGGTCCCTTCAAATGAAGCCATGGGGCTCCTTTTATAGTTTTTGCCGGGGGCGGCCCGGTAATTTTGCCGTTGGCAGTTTCCATAAATGCTCGGTGGACGAATCATATTTTCCGGTTCGGGGCCCTCGGATCACCATTTTTCGTAAATGACCACCTTGCCCCTCGGGCAGCTTGGGCAGTTTGGGCAGTTCGGGCAGTTCCGTTGGAGGTGAAAAAGGCGACTAACTGTTCCTGAAAAGTGAGAAGCCTGAAACCCAAAATGTGAGAAGCCGGAAAGACAAAAAGTGAGAAGCCGGAAAGACAAAAAGTGAGAAGCCGGAAAGACAAAAAGTGAGACGCCTGAAAGACAAAAAGTGAGACGCCTGAAAGACAAAAAGTGAGACGCCTGAAAGACAAAAAGTGAGAATGCTTCCTGACTGCGCTCAGAAGCATTCTGAGCGCGCGCTAGCGCTAAAGTGGTCCGAGCGCGCAACGAACATGGAAGCGCCTTGAACGCGCTTGGAGGCGTTCTGAGCGCGCGTAAGCGCGGAGGCGTTCTGAATGCGCTTGGAGATGTTCGGAACACGCTTGGAGGCGTTCTGAGCGCGCGACGAACATGAAGGTGCTTTGAACGCGCTTGGAGGCGTTCTGAGCGCGCGTAAGCGCGGAGGCATTCTTGGCGCGCTCAGAAGCGTTCTGAGCGCGCAACGAACATGGAAGCGCTTTGAACGCGCTTGGAGGCGTTTTGAGCGCACGTAAGCGCGGAGGCGTTCTGAGCGATCGGTGGAGCGGGGAGTTGTCCCCCAAATAGAAATTGGGACCCGACGCACCTGACGGGGGCGCGACTGCGGCAGGGCCCCTTCCGAGCCCCCCTGTGGAAAAAGGCGAGGGGAGGGGGTCGGACCGTATCCTAGGCCGCACCCCCAAGGGGGGTGCGGCGTGGCCGCACCCCCTTGAGGGGTGCGGCTTGGCCGCACCCCTTGAGGGGTGCGGCTAGGCCGCACCCCTTGAGGGGTGCGGCTAGGCCGCACCCCCAAGGGGGGTGCGGCTTGGCCGCACCCCCAAGGGGGGTGCGGCTTGGCCGCACCCCCTTGAGGGGTGCGGCTGGGCCGCACCCCCTTGGGGGTGCGGCTGGGCCGCACCCCCTTGATGGGTGCGGCTTGGCCGCACCCCCAAGGGGGGTGCGGCTTGGCCGCACCCCTTGAGGGGTGCGGCTGGGCCGTACCCCCTGAGGGGTACGACTCCGCGCGAGCCGCACCCCGAGGGGGGTGCGGCGGGGCCGCTCCCCCGCGACGGGGGTCGCTGCCCGCGCGCTACCGTGCGTGCGGTAGCGCATGTGCTTGCGGTTTGCTCTCCGCGCGCTCTGTTTCTGGCGGTTGGCGGCGGAGATGGCGGGCTCGGTTTCTTCGATTCGAGCGATCGCGTGTTGACCGCTGACCCCCACCTCTCTTCAGTGGTGCTTCCTTTAGACGCGCCCCAAGGCCTTTATGGGTGGTATAACAGAGGTATTAGCCAAGTAGTGGCTAAGCAAAGCATGCTAGCTTTTGTGATGAATGTATGTAGAAATGCTTCGTAGTATTGGTCGGTGGAGGGTCAAGCGGAGCACGTATTCCTCTTTTTATATTTGCATTGTAATATCGTGGTGAGAGGTTATGCTTGGGTTTTATTCCCCATGATGATCTCCCAAGCTTGTTACAACAACAACTCTCAAGCCTTTATCCCACCATAGTGGGGTCGGCTATATGGATCCTTTGTCGCCATTGCGCCCTATCTTTAATCATAGCCAGCACAATTTCTCAAAAGATCCATATTCATAAGGGTGACTAAATTTTACACTGGCCGTCTACCTAACACAACCCTCACCATTTTTCATCCGGGCTTGGGACCGACATCGACTGATTTTTTCCCAAGCTTGTTAATACAAAAGAATTTGTGAACTTGTGTTTGTCGCTTTGATTGTTGTTGATACCATTTACCCGCGATCCTAACACGATGGATGTGGCCAATGCACCAGGATTTGATCGATCGATCGGCCATCTCGAGTGTGAACACGTGTCTGTGACGAGCTGTGGTAGGAAGTCGGGTATGGTGACCTCAGGAGCCAGTGGAGGGAGAGTCTTTTCGGTTTGATGGTCTCTAATGACTCGTTTTAGCCGAGAGACGTGAACCATCGGGTGGATGCGGCTGACGGGTGGGAGGCGGAGGCAGTAAGCCGAGGTTCCAAACTGTGCGATAATCTCAAATGACTCGTAGAACTTGGCTGCAAGATTCGAGTGATTTCACTGTGTCGTCAAAATTTGGCAATGCGGCCTGAGCTTGACGAACATGGTGTACCCTTCAGTAAATTGCGCATCTCTGCGGTGATGGTTGGCAAAAGCAAATATCCGGTCCCGCACACGCTGAAGATGATGGCGCAAACGGAGATGTATGGAGTCACGATCACAAAGCAAATCATCTAGCGCCTCCACGCGGCATTAACCTGGGAGATTGCGGGTGAGGGATGGTTGATGTGCCCGTTTAATACACCTGATATATATCGATAAGTGCACTGATCGCATAAGTAATTTAAAGTAATGAGAAAGCATTCTCCACAGGGATATCAAACTGCGATGCTGCTAACTTAAACAAAACTTATCTAGACGATCGATTAAATTGGAGTTAATTCTATTTATAAGAAAATGATAAAATAAACAACTACTGATCAAAATTCTAAAACAAACAATTGAATTTTAAATTAAAATTATTGAGATTTATAGTTATGGTGATAGTTTCATAACATGAACATTAACTAAGATTAATCATAAGTGAAATGATATAATTTTATAAAAAAATTTGTATAATTGAAGGCGAGATTTCCTGAGCACGTCGTAACCCTTTGGTACGTGCGAATTGATTCTAATTCCCTAAGAATCGACAGGTCATGGGCCGAACATATCTGGAATGATAGTGAAAGCTTAATTTAATTTTGTTTCTGATACTAACATAATCAGAAGTCGCTTTTTGATGAAGTGAATCCAAAATCTAGTGCTCTTCTGAATTTATTACATCTCCATGTCTTTTGCTTTACCAAAGCTGTCTTATTCTGACCTTTGATTATGTTCAATAAGAAAAATCTTGTACTAAAAAAATCAGTTTATCACTAGATTTGTTTATATTTACCAATGCCCAAGGAATTTATTAGAAAAACATGAACTGTAAGTTTACTAATTCTATCTTTTATTTTTTTCTTATGAATTCAATAAAGATGGAATGCTGAAAATTTAGGAACTCTAAATTATGGAATAGTTTATTAGATGAATGATAAGAATGACATTTAGTTAACATTTGGTAGTTGAAAATTTAGTTTCCGTTTGGTGCGGCGTTGACGGTCGTGAACGCGGTGGTTATGAACCTTCGTCTGTGAATGCCCGACCTCACCTAAGGAACTTCATCCACTTTTATGTTCAAAACTAATAATATTTTCTTGGTGGCGGTCATAACCGTTGTCATGCCAAACATGCATTCTATGACGGTGGAGTTTTTCTTCAAACTCACCGGAGCAAAAACGCCGCGTCAAACAGAACCTTAATTTGTTAGAGAATTACATTAACAATTTGGGCAACATTCATTATTAATGAATGAAGAAAACTAAATTATATGTGATTGGGATGATGTTGTTTTAGGTACTGTTACTCTTAAAAGTAGTAATGCTTCTAGTGCAGGTTACTAGGGATAGTGCCCTTCGGGAGTGGGTACTTGATGAAACTACTGAGAACATGCACAGGAATTTTGGATCTGGATATCCTGGAGGTATGTGATATATTTGCCCAATGTACCATAATATGTGTTCCTTTCCAGAATAGTAATATGCATTGCTTGGTCTACATGTATAAAACCAGATCCTGAAACCAAGGCGTGGCTAGACCATCACAAGCATTCAGTTTTTGGATTTCCTACATTGGTGCGCTTTAGTTGGGGAACCTGCACCCCGTACCTAAAGAAAGGCATTGAAGTTGTATGGTAATTTCTTCTTAAACCAAATAAAATTGTCTCAAGTACATTGGAGAATCATTGAAGGGGAGCCTTGACGCACCGGATGAGTTGTTGCCGCGTGACTTTGAGGTCACAGGTTCAAGTCCTGGAAGCAGCCTCTTACAAAAATGCAAGGTAAGGTTTGCCTACATTTCACCTTTGTGGTGGGACCCTTCCTCGGACCCTCGCTGTGCGGGGATGCTTTGTGCACCAGGCGCAGCGGGGATGCTTTGTGCACCAGGCTGCCCCTTTTCTTAAAGTAAATTGGAGAATCACTTAGCCAAAGACTTGACTTCTTACGCCGGAGCTGTGAAATTAAAATGCAACTGTCGGTATTGGAGTCTGTGGTATTTCAAAATTTGAAATCATTAGTTGACGAATTGTTATTTTTTGGTCTCAGGGAGTCCGAAGAGGTTGAGGAGAGCTCCGCAAGCAACGGGAACGGCAAGCGACAATTAAAACTATCAAGATTAGGGTTTTCTGGGTGCAGCAGGAGGACTGAGGATATTGAATCCAATGGCAAAGGCCGTTCTAAATTCTTCCAAGCTCGTAAGCTCGAGTTACTAGCTCATTTCAAATGACTCTATTGCCATCCTCTATTGAAAAACAGAGACATTATCCATACTAATTTATGAAAACATGCGGAGCTTGAATGCAAATTCCTGTAGGCAGAAGCAGCGGTGCTGCAATTTTTGATACTTCATTTGAGTTTGCATCTGCTGCACATCCCTGCAAACTGCAACGGTCGGAAATTCTTATTCCTTGTACTCAGGCATATACATAGGCGCTCTCCTTTCAGCTGGAAGGATTTTATTCTGCACAGATTTAGTTCCTTTATGTTACCATGTTTTTAAGGATGATGTGTATATGAGAAAGCCTGACAATGTAGTTTTCGACTTCGCCTGAGTGCAAATTAGGAGATTTAAGCTCCCATATGTGTTTTTAGGTCTCAAAAAATAACTTATGGATTCCTTGCATTTTTTTCCTTCCATTAGAATTTTTAAAGATTTCCCAAAATAAATAATATTCATATATATATTTTTTTCAAACTGAAGGGTAAATCCAACCTTAAATCATACAGTAAAGACTTAAAAACACATATTTGGGGTGATAGACATCACCGGCTCATGTACGTGTATTCTCGCAAGAGGTGGTGATCTGTTGCCTGTTCGGACGATCCGAGCCCACGGATGTGCCCGGACGATCGTTCCAAGTCTTTTTCATATATTATTTTATTTGTTTCAAGTTGTATTTGACATACGATCGGCTCAGATGATATGAGCCGTCCGATTTGGGTGTCCTAGCTCAATTATGTTGTATTTAGGCATGCATGACCGGCTAAGTGAGGGATCGGTGGTTGTTTACAGTTTTGGAAATTGTCTGTCATTTCTCTCTCTTGGTGTGACTCCTGGAGACTTCCTCCTTGGTGCGACTCCAAGGCAAAGCTGCTCCTCCTCTCTACTATCGCTCAGCCACTGTAAGCCTTTTCCCTCCTTCACAGCTTTCCTCTATCCTCTCTAGCAATCCACGCCCTTACTCCCCCCTTCCCATTCCGCCGGATCCAACCCAAAAAAACATGTCCAACGCTGCCCCGTGAGCTCACTGCCAAGAGCCTTCAATCCCGCCCCGCACAGTCCCGTGAACTCCATGCTAGAAAACTCCCCAGTTTTGCATTTTCCCGCTAGTGACAGTCCAGAAACCTCCTCCTAGCATTTCCCCATTAATTCATATCATAGGTCGCATAAATAGGTTCTTACACACAAAAGGTTCTCTTTTTGTCACATCTATAGGTCTTGCTAGTGGAGGAATATCCCAAAAACGTTCCTTCCTCGGCTTTGGCTTCAAACTTAGTTAAGGTAGATTACAATTATTCAAAATATAGCAAACACATCTAAGTATCATAAAATTGTTGGAACATGGATCGACGCTCTCTTTGTGTGAGAATAACAAATTCGTGAATATCACTAATTTAAAATTGCAGTCTTCATAATGTGCAAGTACAATACATGTTGGAGCTTCGGGAATTGAATGTGTTAACTAAGATCATTAGTGTTAGAAAGTAAACACGGCCGCCAGTGAATGCAATTACTGCCCGGTGTTACTTATTGACGATTACCGATCCAGGTAACCGATCAATGATAGACGAGCTGTGGTTGCTCTTCGGGTCATGGATCACATATTCACCTGCATATATTCTGGACTGCCTGGAAGAATTATCAAGATGGATGGTGCTGCCGATGGTAGCTCTAATGTGTTTTTGAGCGAGAGAATACCCAATGCATAAGATATGGAAACATATATAAATTTAACCTAACTTTGACCTGCACACTATAAAATTTTTGGAAAGATAGATCAAATACATACTGGTATTTGTTAATCTCAAATCAAATACGTGTCAAATAGGACGTGTCAAACCAGGTTCTAATAAACTTCTCTTTTATAATTACATATCTCGAGATTGGGAAATAAGAAATCCAGTAAAATAGTGTGAACGTGCTACTGTTAGTGTGGAGAAGAGGAACGAGCGGGAGAGAACAAATAAAAAAAGATCACGAGAGCGCAAGAGAGCAAGAAAAAAACTTATGATTTGTTTCTGAACTAGATGTCTTGTAAGTGAAGACTTCATCTTCTTTTATAGTCATCCAATGCTAATATTTTATTTATAAGTTTGTATCGTCGTTAAACTCATTCTACTATTTACATCTGATATCTCCAAAACTAAATAAATTAATTAAGAAAAGACGAGAGGTGGATAAATAAATAAATAATAGATTAGAAAAAAAAAAGTGAGAAATAAGATTAAAAAAGGCAATTGCTGCCTCTCTCTCTTTCCGGTGCCTTTCGATGTTCACCATTCTAGCTTTTCCACCACCTGATCGCTCGCCCCTAGGTGACCACCGTAAATCTGCTAGAGCTTTTGTCGGCGAACGAGCATCGAAGGACGTCCACAGCCCTTAGGCTTCACTTCCGTTTTTACCAACATTTTGAATGAACCAAATCATTTTGGTTCATTCATTAAGATAGGCCGATCTGGGCATTTTTTTTCATTAAAGCTGAATGCTTAGAGATATTTTGGTTCCTTCATTTTGGCTAACAAAGGGTATTGCTCTGCTAAGCATTCATGAACTGCAGCTGAAAAATTCTCTTCATTTCCCTGCTGAAGTTTTCATAGGATATGGGGGGTTTTTTCATTAAAAGGGAATGCTTTAATAAGAGGTGAATGATTTTAATAAGAGGTGAATGAAATCGTGAACTTTTTTACTATGGACTTTAAAACAATTGAAATTAATTATATTTTAGTGATATTTTGAAACATTTATTTATATCAATATATTTGTGGTGTTATTATTTATAATTTTTTAGATTTTTATTTCTAAAAAAAAATTATTTACAAATAACTGTTTTTAAAAATAATTATTTAGGAGTTGCGAATAATCATCTAACTTAAAACAATAAATATTAGACGAGTCCATTCTTTAGGAGCGGCGAGCCGCGAAACCCTAACTGGTCCGTGCTATAAATAATAGACGAGAAAGTCGATTTTTTACGGAGCAGCCGGGAGAATTCGGCGAAGAGGACGACGGAAGACGACTGAGCGGCGGAAGAGGAGAATTCAGAGAACATGCAGATCTTCGTGAAAACCCTTACTGGGAAGACCATTACCCTTGAGGTCGAGAGCAGCGACACTATCGACAATGTCAAGGCGAAGATTCAGGATAAGGAAGGTAATCCCCTTCGCCTCTCGCATCTCCAGATTTGCTCTTTCTCGCTCCTCCGTTTAGTCTATGGTATCCGATTGAATTGAACATATCTTGATCGTTATTTAACTTACCTGCAGGTATTCCGCCGGATCAGCAGCGCCTGATCTTTGCAGGGAAGCAGCTTGAGGATGGAAGAACCCTTGCTGATTACAACATACAGAAAGGTATGGTGTTACTTTTAATTTCACGCGCGAGGGCCCCCTTTTTTATAAATATATTATCTTATACGAGGGTTTTTCAGAATCAACGCTGCATTTGGTTCTGAGGCTGAGAGGTGGAATCATCGAGCCCTCTTTAATGGCCCTTGCCAGGAAGTACAACCAGGATAAAATGATCTGCCGCAAGTATGTTTAATTCCTACCTCGCTTCCTCTTTTCCCACCGATTGTTATTGGTTCAGAACATTTCTTTCTGTTCTTTTCTTGTTTTCAATGTTCTAGTTGATTTGCTAGATCTGTGGTTGATTTGCTAGATCTGCAAGTATGTTTTTCTGCTATCCAATGTTGATTGCAAGATGAAATTATACGTCATTGACTAAGAGAAAAGAGACGATGCAATGTTGATATCCCGTCGATGCTTATGATTAATTCTAAGTGTTTGATCCAAATACCTATGATTTTTGCTTGATTACTGCTCTTAGGAATAAGTTCATACATGAAAAATCATATCTTTATATTTAAACCCCATACTCCATCCAAATCACCAATATGCCTCAATAAAACACAATTCTATATTTCTATGACATTGATCTTGAGACCTTTATGCAGACCAGATCATCCATTCAAATCACCTTCATCATTAATCTCATGGTTGCATATCTTTTTCCACCTATTTATCATCACTAGTGCCAAGTGGCGGTAAATGAACAAATATGCTTGAAAGTAGATGAATACTTTCTCAATACAACAACAACAGAACCCATATAGTCCCCAATCATTGGGGGTATGGGCGGGGGAAGATTGGAAACAGACCTAACCTTTGGCACTATGCACAAAGTGGCTTCTCTCAGAGGAGAAAGACCTAACCTTTGACAATAAATGCACAAAGTGGTTGCTCACAGAGTACCACTGAAATAGTGGCCCCCTATACCGTCGCGTTTGCTGCGGAATCATGCCCTCAAATCAAAGCCAAAGACATCAGAGAAGGCAGACCCAAGAATACTTTCTCAATAGTTATTTTATTTGTTCATAGCTATACTATATGAATAAACAATATAACAATCTCCTCGCTATAGTTGCGAAATTAATATCATCCATTACAATCTCATATCCTTAAAATTTGGATTGTTCATGCGCTGCAAAAATGAATTGTGCATTCGCTCCTAAACTGATCCTCTACGACCTAAGCGCCCTCATTCATATCCCTCCCCCCTCGCCGTTCCACCCCCCCTGCCCGTCGCCTGAGATCTCCACACACACACCCGTCCGCCGCCTAAGATCTCCCCCCCCCCCCCATCCGCCGCCTGAGATCTCCACACCCCCTGTCCACTACCTGAGATATTCACACTCCCCCCCTCTGTCCGCCGCCTGAGATCTCCACACACCCCTGTCCGCCACCTGAGATATCCACACCTCCTATCCGCTGCTTGAGATCTCCACACCCCCTGCCTGCTGCCTGAAATCTTCACACTCCCTGTCTGCCGCCAAAGAACTCCAGACTCAAGGGGTTGCCGAACAAGAAATTGCAGGTTAACGAATCTGCGCTTCTACAACGAATCACCTCCGGCAAAGCACTCCCCGACAAAGGACTAGACTGCCAAGTACTCGTAGGCCAACAAGTCGCCTGCCAAGCAATGTTGTTAAAGACGGCCCCTTGGTGCGCCTTTGGAGCATAAAAGGCACGTCTGCGTGCGATTTCTGTTCCAAACCTTTTTTCCAAAAGAAAGAAATCATGTAAGAACTCAATAGTTTTGCATGATTTAATGTTTGTGAAACATAATCGAGTGTTAAGACTTATATATGATGCAAGTGACCACGTTAATTCTGTTTTTAAGAGATATAAATGATAGTAATGAATGATTAATGCGTAGAATAGATGAAAAGTCTGATCAAGAAGATTAACTGATGTTTGGTGACCACGTTAATTTTGTTGGTTGAGGAGTTGCTTGGCGAGTTGCACGACACCAGATACTTCTCCAAATTGGGCCTTTGCTTGGGGTATCATCAGGTGCGCATGGTCCCATCAGATGTGGAGAAGACCGTCCTCTACACCCACCATGAACACTTCGAGTTTCTCGTGATGCCCTTGAGGCTTACCATGTCCACCTTCCAGGTTCTCATGAATGATGTATTCCACGACTTACTGCTTTGCTGTGTGCCAAGAGTACAACGCGACTGCAACACCGTTGTTTGCACCCGTACTTCGCCTACCAAATCTTGGACATGAGTTTCAGGTTGAGTGTGATGCATCAGGGTAAGGTTGTGGCACCGTGCTCCAACATGGGTCCATCCGATCACATATTTCAACCATCGAACGATGCTTAATCTTCAGAAACTCCAGGATTATGAACATGACCTGATTGGGTTAGCCAAGCCGTCCAACATTGGCGGTCGTACTTGTAGAGACATTCCTTCCTGATTCGCACCAACCACTTCAGCCTCAAATATCTTTTGGAACATCACATGACCACGACCCCCTTGACAACGTTTGATCAGCTTATTTTTGGGCATTGATTTTCGGGTGGAGTACAAGGCGGGGTGCCTTGAATCGGGCAGTTGATGCCCTCACGCCGCGACCACCAGGTGGCATTTCTATTGGCCATTTCTTAGCCGACCTCTTTCGTTCCCCATCGCCTTCGACATGAGATTCAGGACACTCCCATCCTCATAGAGCTTCTCCACCGCGTTGAGGAGGGAAGGTTACCATTGTATTGGTCCGCACAAGACGACCTCATCTTCTACAAGGATTGGTTGTACCTATTGGCTACCTCGCCATTGATTGTGGATATTCTGACGACACCCACGATGCCACTCATTAAGGGATTCATATCCCTCCAGCGGATTCAGGCAGAGTTCTTTTGTAAGGGACTAAAAAGCGGCGTCTAGGTCTTCATCGCCCTTTGCCCCCTTGTCAGCGCAGCAAGGTTGATCACCTACTATCGTCTGGGCTTCTCCAGCCATTTCCTGCACCCAGACAGACATTGTCTGATATATCTATGGACTTCATCAAGGGGTTATCCACATCGAGGGGCCGGTCGATCATTTTCGTGGTGGTGGATCAATTTTCCAAGGGTGCACATTTCATCGCCATGAGCCACCCTATTACGTGGTTGGGGTAGCACCAATGTTTTAAATATCGGATGTCGACGACATATCGGATTGAGTTTTTAAATGTCGGGTGTCGGAAATCGGAGACATGTCGGGGATATTTTAAAATACCGAATTTCCATGTTTTATAAATATTTTTTTTTTTATGTATACTAACTATAATTATATATTATAAAAATAAAAAAATAACAAATAGATAAAAAATGAGACACTTATATTACAAAATAAAATCGAATAGTATCTAAGATAAAATATTATTAACAAATACAAAATGATACATTGTAAAATATATTTAATAGTATACAATAATTTTATTTTGATAGCAATAAGTTTATTGCAAATAAAGAAAATTTAAATATTTTCATGTTTTTAATAAATGTATTAAATATTTTAATATTTTTTGTAATATGAAATAAAAAATTGTGAAACAATTATACAAAATTGGTTGTTAGAATAAAACGTTCAAAAAATTTGAAACAATAAGTCTAATCGATTTAAACATACATAATATAATATTCATAGGCGATTTAAACATATGCTGCTAGTTTGCTAATATAACATAAAATAAAATAGCGGGCGATATATTTAAAAGTCGTGTCGGCCGATATATCAAAAAAATCGGACATGTCGGCCTATATTTTACAAAATGACAATCTATTTTTTTAGAAAAACATATCATTTTGCCCTAAAAAATGACATGTCGGACATGCCGGAGGACATTTAAAACAATGGGTAGCACACACCTTCGACCAGGTGTTCTGTCTGCACAACATCCCTGAGAGCATTATCTCTTTGAAGAAACAGAGAGTAGGAAATAAGACAGAGCACAAGCCAAAAGTAGCCTCTTTTATCGTTAATTTAGATTACAGTAAACATTGGTATATATACATAATTGGAAAGGGAAATCTGGAGGGTTTTGCATTGAATCGGGAAGATACATACATGGGTTCACTTAATGCCTAGTTTTGCATTTTACTGCAGGAGGTGATGCGGCAGGTAATAAATGTTTGGAGATTTGAGGCGTCGCCAGTATGGGTGCAGTGGATGTTGACAGTTCTTTAATATGCCCCCGCAAACTAGGCATGTCCTGAATGTCGAGTTTGATCCGAAGAATGTTGAACTGAGAGGTGGAGACGGCCTTTGTGAAGAGATCGACAACTTGCAGCTGAGACGGGATATGGGTTACCCGGAGGTCTCCCCGCTCAATCTTCTCTCGTACAAAATGGAAGTCAACGCAAATGTGTTTTGAGTGTTTGTGAAACACTGGGTTGGCAGTCATGTAAGTGGCCGACAAGTTGTCACAGTACAAAGTTGGCGGAGAGGGGAGACATACATGGAGATCGCGAAGTAGTTGTTGGATCCAAATCACTTCGGCGGTTGCGGCAGCAATGACTTTGTACTCGGCTTCCGTACTAGAGCGAGCCACAGACTGTTGTTTGGAGGAGGACCAACTGATCAAGTTGCTTCTGTAGTAGATACAGTACCCTTGAGTGGATCTACTGCCGTCAGGATCACCAGCCCAATCTGAATTAGAATATGCAGTGAGAAGGCGACTGGGCATAGGCCGGAGGAGAAGTTCGTGGGCATAAGTGCCTTTGAGATAACGGAGGATACGTTTGACGGCTTGCCAATGGGCAGCAGTTGGAGATTGCAGAAACTGACAGGCACGATTGACTGCATAGCTTATGTCGGGTCTGGTGATGGTAGCATATTGCAGAGCGCCGACTATGTTGCGATAGAGGGTAGGTGTAGCTAGGGGAGTACCATTGCAGGAAAGCTGGGAGCGGGGATCAGCAGGGGTGGATACGTGCTTGGAGTCATGCATATGAGCACGCGTGAGAATGTCCAAAATGTAGTGAGATTGAGTGTTTGTTTGGTTCGGCTTATTTGCTCCGGTGAGTTTGGACAAAAACGTCATTATCATATCAATCATTTTATGTTTATAACTAGTTTCTTTTTTTGATAATGGTAGTAACATTTGTCATACTAAACATACATTCTATGACAATGACGATTTTGTCCAAACTCACCGGAGCAAATAAGCCGAGCCAAACGAAGCCTGAGTGAGGAGGCCGCCCGAATGCGGAAGGACCTCAATGCCCAAGAAATGGTGGATAGTGCCGAGATCTTTTAATGAGAATTGTGCGTGGACGGTCCGCGTGAAGTCTTGAAGATAAGTGGTGTTGTTGCCGGTGAGAATGATATCATCAACGTAGACTAGTAGGTAGGTGATCGACGAGTCACGGTGGTTGACAAAGAGGGAGGAATCAGAGTAGCAGGTGTGGAAGCCTTGATCAAGTAGGAACGAGCGTAATTTGTGGAACCGCGAGCGGGGGGATTGTTTTAGGCCATATATGGCTTTGTTGAGAAGGCAAACATGATGAGGGTTAGTGGCATCCTTGAAGCCTGGCGGCTGTGTCGTGTACACGGTTTCGTGGAGATCGTCGTTGAGAAACGCATTGTTGACATCAAGTTGGCGGATGGACCAGCCGTGAGAGACCGCCAGAGATAGGATGAGGCGAACGGTAGTAGGTTTGACAACGGGAGAGAATGTTTCAAAGAAGTCGATGTCGGGGCGTTGATGGAATCCCTTAACAACGAGACGGGCATTGTGGTGGTCAATGGACCCATCAGGGTGGTATTTGAGTCGAAATACCCACTTGCAGCCGAGAATGTTGTCATTGGCGGGAGGGGGACAAGAGTCCAAGTGGAGTTGTGGCGGAGGGCCTGAATTTTGTGGCACATGGCGGCATGCCAATGGGGTTCCTTGAGAGCAGCGGAGTAGGATGTCGGAATGTCAGAAAAAATGGGATACTTGGTGGAGGTGAAGGCTTTAGGTTTGAGAGATTGAGTTTGGGCGCGAGTGGTCATGGAGTGTTGAGAGTTGTCAGCAGGGCGCATGTGAGGTAGAGCAGCGGGTGGATATATCGTAGGAGGGAGATTGGGAGGTGCTGGTGGCGTCAAGTTGGTGGTGTGTAGTGAAGTGAGTGGAGAGGAAGCAACTGTGCTTTGGCTGGATGGGATGGCTTGTGTAGGCGGTTGAGAATGATTATCTATCAGAATAGTGAGGGGTAAGTGGGGAGGGGAAGCAGCTGTGCTTGCACTAGATGGAATGGACGAGTGGGGAAAGGCGTTTTCGTCAAAGACAACATGACGAGCAATGTATAAACGAGCTGTGGGAAGGTGATAACAGAGATACCCTTTGTTTTTGGTGCTATAGCCGAGAAAGATGCAAGGTTTAGAACGAAAATCGAGTTTATTGTGATTATAGGGGCGTAGGAATGGGAAATAGAGGCAACCAAAGGTGCGAAGAAGCTTGTAGTCAGGGGTGCGATGATATAAGAGTTGGTAAGGAGATTTGTCGTGAAGAAGAGGAGTGATGGTTCGATTGATGAGATATACCGTGGTGGCGAAAGCGTGTTCCCAAAAGGAGAGGGGTAAAGATGCATGTGCGAGTAGAGCAAAGCCCTTAGCCACTATGTCTTTGTGGCGACATTCGGGGGACCATTTTGTTCGTGGGTATGGGGACATGGGTGTTGGTGCACAGTGCCCATTGTGGTAATGATGGTGGATAGGTTGCGATATTCGCCACCCCAGTCGGTTTGGATCTTTTTTATTTTGTGACCAAATTGTCGTTCGACCATGGTAATGAAGTGACGAAAGAGTTCAAACACTTGCTTTTTAGTGGCAACAAAGTAGATCCATACAAACTTAGTGTGATCATCCAGAAATTGCACAAAATAGTTATTTTTGTTTAAAGAGGGAATAGGAGCAGGACCCCAAACATCACTAAAACGAGCTCAAAAGGCATAGTGGAGGTAACATGAGTAGAGGGAAGAGGAAATCTATGGCTTTTGCCAAGCTGACATGGGCCACAGATGGGTAGATTTTTGTTGGAGGAGACAGGTAACTGAAAACTGGAGACAAGCTGGCGGACGATCTTGTTATTTGGATGGCCAAGACGGTTGTGCCAACCTTGAAGAGATCTTCGCTCACCGACGCAGGCATAGTGGTTGGAGGGGGAAGGTTTAGCGGTGTTGGGAAGACGATAGAGACTGTGATCAAGAGTTCCCTGGAGCAGAATTTGGCCCTGCAGATTCTTGACAAAACAACAACGAGAGTTAAATTCCAAGCTAACATTATTGTCCGTGGTGAATTGAGACACACTCAAAAGGTTTTTTTGAATGTGAGGGACATGCATGATATTAAGAAGCTGGAATGTTGTGTTTTTGTATGGTAGAGTGCCTGTGCCAGTATGAGAGATGGTAAGAAGCTCACCGTTGCCGACTTCAATACAGTCCTCACCTATGTAAGGGGAATGTAGGGAGAGATTGTTTAAATTGGAGGTAATGTGAGTTGATGCACCGGAGTCGAGGTACCGGGACGGAGCAGAGGATGTGGGCGGTGAGGCAAGTAGCGCAACAATTTTTGTTGGGTTGTCACAGATGAAGGAATGATTGAAGCGTTCCCAACATTTGCTAGCGGAGTGGCCACGTTTGCTGCAAATTTGGCATGTGGTGAGTTCTTTGATTCGGGAGCGAGCTTCAATTTGTTGAAGGGAGCAGAGTTCCGGCGTTGTCCAGATTGTAAACGGTTGGGCGGAACATGAACGGCGTTGGCTGAGTAAATGTGCTGATGAGTGGCCTGTTGGTGAAGTTCCTCATCCAGGAGAAGACTCAGTACGACATCGATAGTCATGAAGCTGTTTGCAAATTGCACTTTAATGGCAGTTCCAATGGATATGTAGCGAGAGTCCAGTCCGTTGATGATGTGCATAATCAGTTCACGGTCCGAGATGGGATTATTTGTAGATGCTAACTGATTGGAGATGAGTTGTTTCTTGTTGACATATTCCAGACAAGAGAGAGCGCCTTGTTGGAGGGACGAGAGTTGGTAGCGGAGCGACATCACCTTGGAGTCAGACTGAGGCTTGAAGATGTTTTCAAGCTTCGTCCATGCTTGACGAGAGGAGGGGATATTAATGATGTAGTTGGCAGCGGTATCGGTGAGGGTGCTGCGCAACCAGAGCAATATCAATTTGTCTTGCTTTTTCCACAACAAATATTGAGGATTGGGTTGCACGTCGAGGTTGGTTGCGTCTGATGAAGATGGTGCACGTTTAGGTGGTTCAAGATCATCGACGTCGACGTAGCTTTCAAGATTAAACGCTTCAAGGTTGTCGTGGACATAGGATGCCCACATTGGATAATTTTCGCTGTCTAATTTTAGACTCAGAGTTGGCAGGGGAATGTGGACAGAGTAGTGGGAGTCATTGCAGCCTGTAGAAGAGTGGATGCATGACTTGTGGAGGAAGAGTTGTTGGTGTCGGTAGAGGACATGATGATGGGATCGTTGGGTTTCTCTGATACCATATGAAGAAATAGAGAGTAGGAAATAAGACAGAGCACAAGCCAAAAGTTGCCTCTTTTATCGTTAATTTAGATTACAGTAAACATGGGTATGTATACAGAATTGGAAAGGGAAATCTGGAGTGTTTTGCATTGAATCGGGAAGATACATGCGTGGGTTCACTTAATGCTGGTGTCTGCAGTTAAGTCTCTATGCTGGATTCCAATGAGAGGACTTTTCCCATTCTTATTTACTGCAGGAGGTGATGCGGTAGGTAATAAATGTTTGGAGATTTGAGGCGTCGACAGTATAGGTGCATTGAATGTTGATAGTTCTTTAATAGTCTCTGATAGGGACACGATTTTTACTTTGCTATTTTGGCAGGAGCTATTTGCACTATGCGGTATCAAGCTTGCACTCTCATCGACATACCATCCACAGTTGGACGAGCAGACCGAGGTGGTCAACCGGAAACTTGAGATGTACCTCTGTCGCATTACAGTGGACCGCACACAGGAGTGGGCAAGGTGGCTTCCATGGGTGGAATATTGTTACAACGTGTCCTATCATACGGCTTTTCAAACCACTCCCTTCCACCTCATCTATGACCGGGAACCGCCACGCCTCACATACATCAGCGCCTCAATTCGATCGACCACAGTTGACAGCGAATTGCACGCTCGTGATCAGATCCTTAGCTTAACCTGTGATCGTCTCCTTCAACCAGCATGGAGACCGCCTACAACCGGGGGCACCTCGAGCTATTCTTTGCCCCAGGGGATTGGGTTTCGCTAAAACGTCGCCCTTATCGCCAGTCGACCAGCGCCAAGAGCCCATACCACAAGCTGGGCCCCAAGTTCTACGAGCCGTTAGAGATTTTACAACGCATCGGCGAGGTGGCTTACCGCCTCCAAATACTAGCCAATGCCAGGATCCACGACGTGTTCCACGTCTCGCAGCTAAAGTCGTTCGTGGAGGTACCACCACCCGAGCCCTTGGTACACTTACCCCCACAAGTACAGGAGAAGCTTGAGGACAAGCTTGATGTCGACGCAGGTGGAGATGCTACAAACTCACAATGGGGGATCACATACATGCGCCGCACTACCTCGCGCAAGGAATCCAACTCGTAGTCATATTATCTTTTATTTTATGTGTACGCACTTAAATTTGTATTTGGAACTCTTGGTTTGGCCTCAACCGATTATTGGGTGGGGGTGAGTTTTGTTTGGCTTTATGAAAAATATTATCCTCTCATTCTCTCTCCTTCTCTCGTTCTCTCCCTCTCGTGCGCCCTGGCCGACGACGCTAACTCTGCCTCACGTCCTTGTTTGGCTTTATGAAAAGTATTATCCTAAAACCTCTCTCTCTCATTTTCTCTCTCCTCTCGTTCTCTCCCTCTCGTGCGCCTTGGCCGATGACGCTAACTCTGCCTCACGTCCCTCCTCGCTAGCTTCTCTTGGTGCTCTCCCTCTCAGACGAGATAGGTTCAAGGGGATCCAAGAAAGGTCACGCCAAACTCCTACGGGACTTCTCCCTCGATCGTCCGCGTACTCGATCCCAAACGACAGCCCGTACCATGTACATAGCTCAAAACTAGAATATCTCTTCTCCATTTCACAAATATCAGAAACATATATCCATCATATCAGTCACCAACGATTCCATGAACATAGATTCCGCATCAGTGCCGCATGATCCAAACTGCAGCTTATACTCTTTCCTGCACAATATTATTAGATGTGTTCAGCTACAACATATAACATGGGTTTTTTCTGTTTAAATTACTTTCAATTTGCCCAATATATCATGAAAAAAGATCGATATATGGGAAAAGTGACAGGAAGCTCTTTTCGGGATATCTTGAAACGTGGGACATGTATCTTGAGGTTCACTAAACCTACTTCAAAGCGTATTATCAAAATTCGTTGTTGTTTTTGAGAATATAGTATTATAGTCTCACAGCGAAAAACTTATGCAGTCGGCAGTCCTGTGCATATCTAGATCTTGAGCCTCTTCACCTATAACCAATTGGTTTCCACCTATAATCAATTGGTTACAAGAATAAGACAAGTCGGACTATTTCTCCTCATCACTTCATGCACGAATCATCTCATTTTTTTTATTCTAAATTTTAGTTTAGAAATCAAAACATTCCCCTTGCTGAAACAGCTATGACTATCATTGCATGGAAGGGGAATCTATGAGAGTGATGTTTGAGGCTTACAAATTGATATAGTATTTTCTGGCCACGTGCATGCATATGAAGTTTATTTTATTATCCATTATAGTTTCATCAAAAGTATTTTTCGGTAGAAAAAGAAAACAAAATGACATGATAATAACAAAGTTTGTATAGTTTGATTATCGGGCATACCCTACAAAAAATAAAAATGATAGAAAAACCATACATCCTTATGGATGATGAATGTGTACACGTTTATTCTATAAAACCATACATCCGTATGCCATTTGGATTTCAAGCTTCCTCTTTTGTTTTGATTGGACAACATTTCTGTTTTATGCTTCTCTTTGCTTCCTTCAGATCAGAAATCATGTTTTGAGAAACATTGAATTTAAGTAGCCGCTGTCTTTTGGTTAGGTGCTGTTATATAAATCAATATTGTTTGAGCTACACATTTAACTTTATAATCTCATAAATATGATCATTTCCACAGATAAATATGATTTTGACTGAGTTAGATGATTTTGATAACATGTTACTTTATAATCCCATAAATTTGATTTTTGAGTTCGTAAATTCTGTCCACTCACTTTCAATAGATAATCTAAGTAAGACATGCCTTCCGGAGGCAATTAAAGATAACAAAACATCACCCCCAACAGTAAGTGATGTAGTCATATGTCAATAGAAAGATAGTAGATTAACAAATTAACAAAAAAAATCTGAATAAAATCTCGAATCTGAAAAAGGAAAAGGAACTACGGTTAAACATTCTTGGAATGTCCTCTGAACACTAACATTTCATTCCCACTTCAATACATATTACAAGCATTATAATAAAAGAATTGGAATGTACACAAAAATTGGGAAAACATAACTCTCATACCACAGAACCAAAAACGCACTTCAAAATCTCGAATAGCAACATAAAATCTCAGAGGACAAACTAGGTCTGATGGAGAGACGAGTCATCTTCTTTCTGCTGAGAATCGTGGATGCCCCAAAATTCAACAAGAATCCTCAGGAAATCAACCCTCTTTTTAACTACTGAATATCCATAGGAAACGTACTCCCTAAATGAATCATCATATATAATCTCTTCTAGGTAGTACCACCACACATCACTCTGGCCAAACTAATATTTTCAAGTCATGGCGACATCAATGTGTTGTAAGGACTCAAAAATTTCAACCGGCTAACTGCTTGAGGGCAGCATTCATTAACTAGAACGTCTCCACATAATGAAAACTCCACATCATAGGGAATAAACATGAATTCAATTAGATCAGTCATTGTGGCATCAGCTAACTCTTGATCCATCTGGGTTTGAAGAAGCCTACAGCAGTAATCAGCACTTCCTTGCACCATCATGTCCAGGCGAGCATGTGAGAATGGAATGTGCTACCAGATTCTTTCTAGATTTTTATTCTATCTGCATGTGTTGTAAGATCCTAAACAATGGAGATCTAGGCTCCGTTTGGGGGGACTTATTTTCACCGGTCAAGCGGTTACGACCGAAGGTCCGGTTCATGCGGTCGTAACCGCTTGACCGGTGAAAATAAGTCCCCCCAAACGGAGCCCTAATTAAGGAGGTGCGTATCCTGGAACGATGGAGACCTAATTAAGGTGGTGAGAGTCTTCGGGAAGTGATGCCCTATCTGCATATATGTGCTTGCACCAACCTGAGCAGCCATTCTAATTCACTAACCAAAGATTGGCGAGTCTGTAATCGACCGAAATCACTACTTGAAAGGCTTACACATTAGTCACAGCCATTCTAAATCACTAACCGAAGAACCTTAGAGAGACGAGTCGCATCACAGCGAACACATAGTTTTGGTGTTTGTAGGTTAGCTTTGGTTTATGAATAAAGATGATCGAATGTTTTTTTGCAATATTTTTTCAAACAGTAAATATCAATTGCCAATCTCCTGCGCATGTAGATTAATCGCATTGTTTAGCTTAAGAACATAAATCTAAGTTGCTTTTATTTTCTGCTATTTTTATGATTTGTTTGATTGCATCAAAGGGCGTTGTTTTTATAATAGTTTGTATGGAGGCAGGGTTAGATTGATTCCATTGTTATTGATCAGATTTTTTTAAAATTTCTGGAGATGTCAATGTCAAAAGATGAGGTAGAACAATTTTAATGGAAAAAAACCGTCTGTTCTAATTCCCTCAGGGCCTCAACCATGCTTGCTTCCTCCATGGGACTAAGTAATCTTTGTTGCGGCTTACTCACACCAACATAAACACTTCTCTTAGGACGAATTTAAATTGGGTGGGTGGTAAATAAAATTTGAGGGTGCATGCAAATCAATAAGGATTTGATGATTCTCCTCTTGCATATAGAGTATAAAATAATGTTAGATTAAGTTTATGCTTAGGATTTTAATATTGAATGGAAATTAAGAGGGTTGGCATGAAGTTTTACTGAAATCTTTGGTGTTTTGTTATGCATTTTTTTCTGAAATTTTCAATGTCATGGTATGCGTTTTGATTGAAATTTTGTGGTTTGATTTGCAATTTTGGCTGAAAATTTCAGTGTTATTAACTTTTATTTAGATAACAATTCAGAGTACTGATTTTTGTTCCTTATGTCAGACACTAAGTATTTTTTAATACTTAACTCAATTTTGTATAAGAATATTTTGTATTTTATGCAGCACGCTTGTCTGTCCGCTCATCCTCTTGCCTGCGGGCGCAGCCCGGAGGAGAGCATCACGGGCGCAAGATGTTTTGCTGATAATTTTCTCTTGCAGTCTGCGACTTATCACGGGTATAGCCCATGCACCCTAGCATGGGCTACGCCGGTTTGCTTGTGGGCGCAGCCCACTTGGATGTGGGCACAACCCGTTTGCCTGTGGGTGTCAAGGGAGCATCATGCCCTCAAGCACACGCGTAGCCCATGCGAAGATGCTAGTATTTAACTGATTAAATATGCTTGGAAATATAATTAAAAATGTTGACCTTATGAACAAGTTTGAGAAATGATCATGCTTGTTTTTATGTTTGTGAACATATTCATTTGATGTTTATCAAGTAGCTTATACGGTTTTAAATGATACTCACTTTATATTTCTTTTTTAGCGCATGTAACTTCAAAATTATGTTGTAGCTAAAGTGAAGTAAAATGACGCTCATAATGATCAAATGCTTAAAATAACATTAATATTAAATTTAAATGCTAATTGAACAATGATTCCTATGAGTAAATTTGTTAGCATATATATAATATGTATTATATAAGGAAGTGACACCATCAAATTAATAACCATCCAATCAAACACTGCAACACTTGCCAACTCCCCCCCCCCCCCCACCACTAGCTTTTACGCCACTCTTGCTCTTGTGCCTAGGAGATGTGTTGGGTTTTCATTTTGTAGTTTGTTTCTTTGAAGAATGTAGAAGCTGAACTCCTGCACGCCACACGACTATCACATCAACTGCTATGATCGCATCGTCAACAATGTCACACCTTACACGCTTATGTGAGTAGGTAGAAGTCTTGCTGGTAGTATGTTTGTCGCGTTGTCGCTATGATTGCATCGTCGACAATGTCACGCCTTACACGCTTGTCGCGTCGTCGACTTGTCCTGCAGTTGTCGGGAGACGTTCAAAGGCTGCTTTCACTGCAAATTTGCAATCGCAGACCTCCACGACAGGGCTTTGTGGTTCTGCTAAAGCAACAACTGGCGTTGCAATCTACTTTCCTTTTCATGGTGTGGTAGGGACTCTTACTTATGTCATCTCTCTTTGATTCTTTTCCTGGATGTTGGATTGTGTTTTTTTGCTGGAAGTTACAACAGAGGAAGGGGAGATCACTGTGGATTGAAGGATATTAGTGTTAAAAATATTGTGTTGATTTTTTTGCCTTTAGTTCGACTCGTCTACAACCTATTAAGGTAAACTATAGACTCTTAAATCTCTATCTCAGTTATTATCTCTGTTAAATTAGATTTTTTTTATTAAACTATCAATTTGATTAGGAAAATAATAGATGGCGAGAAGGTAAATGACAAGAAATGATTTAGTTTTCATTTTAATAATTGTAAGTTTTGGATATAAGAATGTGAATTCCTTTTTATTTTGATTAACCATATATGTAGATTTACGAACTCAAGTCAAGTCAAAAACATATATGTAGATTTACGAACTCAAGTCAAGTATGAAAGATCAAAAACATTTTGTGCAGTAGCTAGTAGTACCCTTGCAGAATTGTTTTTGTTGCAGTGATAAAGGGGTACTGTGCCAAGTGAACACTACTATCATTGTCGAGGCTATGCACAGGTGGACATTCTGCGTTCTCGTTAGTATTTACATAAAATTTAAATTAATGTAGCAATGTGTTGTATATATATGCTTGGAATAAAAGAGTTACACATGCCAAGCTATCAGAGTAAAATGTATGATTCACATGCCAAGCTATCAGAGTTATTCTCTGAAAGGGGAATTTTGGGGTGCACAATGATGACCAAATAGAAAATTCACTAATAATTGTCTCCATTTTAAATTAGACTTGATTAGTATGTTTGAAATAAAAGCATGCATAAATCCCACATTTCTTATCCATTCTGACTCCAGTTAGTTTTTGAATTATAATATATCGTAAGTACACCATTATATGGATACAGTAAGTGAATTTTGCTAATAGAGGTTCCTTGTCAGGTGCTATGCGAGGCTCCATCCTAGGGCTGTCAACTGTAGGAAGAAGAAGTGTGGACACAGCAATCAGGTAGGTTTTCTAAATGATCTCATATTTCTCTATTTCTCTATCTCTCTCTCTCTCTCTCTCTCTCTCTCTCTCTCTCTCTCTCTCTTTATAGTTAGAACAGTTCAAAATTATGGAATAATTTGGAAGTAACGACCAAGTATTTTTTTTCTCATTCTTGTTATGTTGAAATACGACACTTGAGCAATTGCATTAGATTTTATGCTACTAGTACTCTTTACATTGTAGTTTTATTCAGAAATCTTAGTAAACTTGTTTTTATTTCCAACTTTGCAGTTGAGGCCCAAGAAGAAGATCAAATAATCTATTATTATGGTGGGGGAGAGTATTGTATGCGGTGTTCCTTTTTGTGGTTGAACCTTGTTCATTCGCTATTTCCTTTTAAAAAAATTTAGTCGATTTATGTTTGCTTTCATAATCTAGAGGACATGTTAGTTGATGCAACCTTTATTGAACTTTTTTCTCCGCCGAGGTCCCAAAACCCCCGCTGTATGTGTGCAATTCTGGTTAAATTATGCTTTGTTGACTCCAAATTCTGCCATTCATATCAAGTGGGGATGAGTTTTGGGCTGTTTCTGGTGTCATGTGAATGATCTAGCTATTCATCGATTGTTAACCGTAACCTGCCTTTGGCTAACTGCACCTCAAAATTTCATGGTTAACCGCAACCCGACCACTCCTTCCTGCTTCCTCAGAAGATCAATTTCTGAAACAGGGGAATGTAGAGGTAGCTTGTTCATTAACATCTACACATCAGATCATACAAGAAGCATAAGTATTCAAAATAATTAGATAGGAATGTGAGCAGTATTAAGATTGAGCAGAGGCAAATGGTAGTGTTCTGTAATCATCTTTATTGGTGTGCTCGACTTTAATGGAGAACAGAATGTCAAAATAGAGTACTTAAATCGGAATGAGCATGGTTTTTTTAGATTTCTTACCCAGCGAGCAGCAATCATGTCTGAATCCGATAAGCGCGCTCCAAATTAAGAAGAACATCACGAGCATGTAGGCGGCGTTCTCCTGAAGCACGGGATCCGGGTGGGAAAGTAGGAAGATTAGGGGGCGAACTGCACTTGCACCTGTGCGGGAGATTTTGAGGCGATTCTCCGGGTTGTGCTTGGCAATGAGGCGGATCTCCATTGTGGCATGGCGCTGCAGGTCTATGGAAGCCGTGAGGGTTGTGCTTGGCGAGCACAAAAATCAGTTTGCGGCAAGTCAAAAATTGGGTTGCGGATAACATCTTGAGTTGCGGTTAACATTGGGGTGCGACAAGCCAAATACAGGTTGCGGTTAACAATCTCCATAAATAAGCGTTGCTGCTTCAGCTTTTTCTGAGTTTTCTCTGCATCACATGCCAGCATAATCAATATTTATATGTAATGATGTTCTTTGCTAAGAACCACCAGGATGAAGTGCTCATGTTGTTTCACTCCAACATAAACTTGGACCTTAAGATTTTCATGATTAGTTTCTACTTACATTATAAAGTTCAATTTTGACTGCAAGAGATGCAGATTATAACTTAATATATCATCATGCATATAGCATCACTCTTGAAATATATGATTATATATATCTCACCCTAAATATATTATTAATACTGGACATAAGTAACTCGCCACTCCTCCTGGACAATGGTTACAAGAGTATGCTTGACGTGAAAGAAAGATGGTTACAAGATGACAATCTTTCTGATTTTTGATCATGTGGTTTAGGGAGGCTTACGGCTGCGGGATTGGCGGCATACAGGTGGCAGAATCGGGGCGTTCGGTGGGTGCAAGGGTTCGGGTGCAGGAACAGGATAGGGGGCTGCGACTATAGGAAAAAAGAAAAGGGATTTTAGATTTTTTTTAAAAAAATTGATGAACTGCTAATATTACTTGTAGAGCTGCTAATATAACCGTGTTATATTAATAGTGATGCTTTGTTAATGGATTTAAGATAAATTTATTTTACTCTGTTTGCGACAGCTTATGCTGATGAATAATCTCTATTCAAAACGCAAACGCAGTTTTACAGCTGTTTGTTTGTGCAGCTCTTAGAAAATCACTTATTTTAAAATTGATGATAAGTTGATTTTTCATAAGCTACTCGGGTCCAGCTTATGACTTCTCAAAAACGCTTATCTTTTAAAAAGCCCTTGGTTTTTTTGCCCGGGCGTGTTTTTTTCGCTTGGTCCTGACTTTTTCGCTTGGGCGGATTTTTTTTCGCTCGGGTGTGAATTTTTCGTCAGGGCGCAAATTTTTTGCCCCGACGCAAATTTTTCGCCACGGCGCGATTTTTTTCGCCCGAGCGAGCATTTATTCGCCCCGACGCGTTTTTTTTGCCCCGGTGCGAATTTTTCGCCTTAGCGCAAATTTCTCTTGGGCGCGATTTTTTCCCGTGGGCGCGATTTTTTTGTACGGACGAGAAAATTTTGGCTTGGCGCGAAATTGTCACGGTCGCGATTTTTTCGCACGTGAGATTTTTCGCTCGGATGCGAAATTTTTGCCTGGCAGCGAAATTTTTGCTCGGGCGCAAATTTTTCACCATAAAACGGCGAACAAATCAAGCATACTTGAACAATCGCGCCCGGGAGAAAAAATTATGCTCAGGAGAAAAAACGCATCCCGTAAAAAAAAACGCGTGCCAACGAACGGACCCTTATGAATGAATGAAACTTTATATAAGCACTTATGGATAAACTATCCAAACAGTCTAATGCTTATTCATCATTGCTTTTATAAAATCTATATTCAATCATCACTTTTCAATCAGCAGCTTATTCATCTGCATAAGTTGTCCCAAACAGAGCCTTAGATATCTATCTTCCTTGATATCAACATCAATTGAATCTTTTGGATTGATTGAAGATGCATGAACTAACAACATACGCACACATACGGAACAATAGTTATATCAATAAAGAGAATATACAAATATTTTTTAAGAATTCATAAAAATAAATAATTCATTTATGAAAATAATGAATGAACAGGTCATGCATTTCACACTCAATAAAATTATATATGTATGAACAGGTCATGCATTTTCAAAGAATAAATTAGATGAGAGAAACAATCTCACCAGGAAGTTTTAGGCCTTAGTTACAAAATTCGGCACCATAATCTCCAGCAATCCCATAGGATTGTCTGCATGAACCCAATGCCCCGACTTTGGAAGAAGATGGAGCCTCACCTTTCCCTCCTCTGCTCTCCTCTCCTTCGTTGACAAATATGCCAGCTTTTCAAGCACAGGCTTCTGCCATCTGTCACTATTCTCAGCCCGCACAACCTCGATCTCCATTCCTTTTGGGGGTTGCTCCAGGAAATGCCAATAGCTTTTTTCCCTACAGAAACCAATGTTGTGGTTAGGTCTGTTGGCTATAGACTGAATCTAAATGATATCAATTTGAGTCCCCCCCCCCCCCCCCCCCCCTAAGTTAAATTCTTTAGCCCAACATATATTCAGCATTCATAGTGTGTAGATTTATACAAACACACGCGCCCACGCGCGCGCACACCCACGCGCACACCAGAGTCTGGAGTAAATATCCCCGCCATGCACAGTGAAATTGTCTTATTTGCACAGACGCGGAAGTCCCTCTTCACGCACGCCGAACTCCCTCTCGCCCCAGGGTTTTTCTCGATTTTTCTCACGATCCGGCGGCCCTTCTTCCACGGCCAGCAGCTCTTCCCCATTTCCGCAGCAGAGGTTCTTCTCCATCTCGGCCAGCGATCAGAACTTCTTCTCCATTCCGACCTGCAGTTCTCCTTCCGCCTGAATCACCCGCAGCAGAGGTTCTTCTCCATCTGGCCAGCGATCAGAGCTTCTTCCGAACCTGCAGTTCTCATTCCGACCTGCAATTCTCATTCCGCCTGATTGATACTAAGGTATTCAGATTTTCTTCTTCAGAATGAGGTCTTATTTTTTATACCTGCAGTCTACATTCCGCCAGATTTTCAACTAAGTTTCATGATGATAATGAGGTCTTATTTTTTTTTCTAATTCTAGGGCATTATTTTCGAAAATTTTCTTCGGAAGAATCAATGTCTACATCTCTAGTTATAATAGGCATGACCATACTCACAAAAAACTTTGTTTTACAATTTGTTTGTGTGTGCCCTTAAAGTTTACATGCATTTTTTGTGTGATGAAGATTCAAACTAAACATATTATGAATTGGATCAAAAGATTGAAATTGATTTGAGCAAGCATTTTCAAACCGACAAAATTTTGTGTGCAAAGGAGGAGCTTATTGAGTGGGCTCGATGTGTTAGTAGAAGTCTTGGCTATGTGATCACTATCAAAACAACTGATAAAATTGTTGATCGTCTCATCCCGCATGTAATACTAGCGTGTAATACTAGCATGTAATACTAGCGTGTAATACTGATCACTATCAACATCCACATTTTTATTAATCATATATCTAAAATAATTTATTTCATTTTTGCAGATGTTACAATTGAAGAGAAGATTTAATAGAGAGTTAATCAACGACAAGCATACTCTACGATGTTTTGTATGATGTTTTAACTATGATATATGTTTTGGATATGATGTTTTGAGTGTGATATATATTTTGAATATAATTTTTGACTTGTTTTGGCAATGAAAAAATTTCTAAATATTGTTTTTTTTCAAGTTAAGAAAATGTGTGCAAATAGAGTTTTGCTTGCGGATAACCATTGTCTCAAAACAGTGCGTGCGAATATCAGCTAGTCCGGATAGCCAAAAATGAGGTGCGGATATCAGCGCCCTAAAATTAAAGCCTGAACTTTCTTTCTGAACAAGTCATAGCCTAGAGAAATTTAAGAGGGAGAGAAAATGCGAGAACATTTACCTGTAGGAATTAAACATCTCGATAGCAGCTTGAAGTTCAAAAGTCCAGGTTACTTCATCCCCTGATTTCTTTAGGTTGCTCCCTAACCACTCTGAGAGAGACTTGGAAAAGCCAAGGCCAATCATATGATCGACAAGCCACCTATTTTGATTCAATTGAGAGGGTCAGAAGGATACAACATTGAGGATAAAAGCAGAAAGCTATTTTGGAGGAATTAATTTCACTCAACTTCTAAAAAGTCATTTCAGCACTTTGTGCTCTTCCTTTATTGGCTGTTATTATATTAGTTTTTCTTCTTCTACCCTTTTATGTGCAAATCAATTCGACACCCCTAAATCATTTTACATATGTTTGATATAAAGTCAGATTTGATTCTGATTGATTGTATTCGGGTCAACAAACTAACCGAGGTATCTTTATTTCAACTTCTAAGATAAGAATATCATTTTGCCCAATATTATCCATTTAATCAGTAAAGAACGAGACTAGAAAATGTTTCAAAAGTTCGTCCAGCGTATCCATGTTCCTTGTAGTATGATGTGGCAGTATATTTCACATTGTTTGGTACTCCTTTTTTGATTCACCTCACCGTAGTAATGGAAGTAATGAAAAATCCTTTGTGATGGACGTGGATTCTGCAGCATTGATAGCTCATAGCGATGATTTATTACGGAGTGAATGATGGCGCTGCTATGATTCTCTATCACTCACCTGCGAATGGGCCCTGGTTGGACATGAAGCTTGGTTCTATGATCAATGAACAACTTCTTTGCAAGCGGCTTGGTGAGGGAGTCCGCGGGCTGATCTGCAATATAAATGTGGGAGATAAAAAGGGCATTTTCCCACTTGATCGCAAGTGAAAGTCGATGACAATATGTTTCATCCGGGAATGAAAAACATGATTTGTGCATAATAAATATGCTGCGCCTACATTGTCACAGTGGATGATTGGAGAAGAGTTTAATGGAGCTCTTAATTCTTGGAGGAGATGAGTGAGCCAGTTTACTTCGGCAGTGGAAACAACGATAGCGCGATATTCTCGCCGGAGCGCATCACGTCAAAATAACTAAATCAATTAACTACTTCAATAATGAAATAATTAATGTTGTGTTGGAGTTGGTGTGCCCCTCATAAAAATCTAAAAAGGTGTTCGGCTCAATGCAGGAGAAGGCTGAAAAGAGACGAGAAAACACAGCCCGAGCGTGGGCTTGGAAGGGATAAAGCAAGTGTGTCAGAAAACAATCGTCTGGGCTCGATAACAATGGGGGGGGGGGGGGGGGGTGAGCATAGCAGTTTAGGGCCTGCACTCGCCTGCGGGCGCCAGACTCAGTTCGTGCGATTGAGAAAATGAGGAAGGGGAAAATACTGATGAGTGGCGCCGGGAGCGGTTGTGGCCTTGTTGGAAGTGGACGAGGAGAAATCCAGGTGTCGAGGTCGTCGAAGTTGCGGTGGTTGGAGTCAGCAAGGTTCGGCAACGCCAGTGCCGAGTGGAAGTGCGTCGGCGAGTCGTTAGCAGAGTGGCGAGGGTTGACAGAGCTAGTATCGACGGGGGATCTGTTTGTTGCGGAGGACCGTGGAGGCGCTACGAGCAGAAGACCTTTCACACGATGCGGGAAGGCAGTGTGGTTTTTGTTGCAGAACGACGAGGACAAGAGATGTTGCTGCTACTGTACACAAGGAGTTAAGGGACTGTTTGTCGTGGAACCACCGCTAATGGAGGAACCTCGCTCTGATACCAAGATGTTACGAGCCTAGCCCGTAATGTTGTCGGTGGCGGCGGTGAGCGTGGAGATACAAGGGGAGCTGAGCTCGACCCACGGAGAATGCGAGGGGAGAGGAAGAAGGGGAGCCGTGCTCAACCCTAACCCTAGAAATGCAGAAGAAGAGAGAACTAGAGAGAGGGTGATAAGAACTTAGAGAGATAAAGAGAAAGTTAGATTAATTCATTTCATACCTTTCTCATGACCCAAGGGGGTCTATATAATTTGGCAAACGATTCAACAAGACTCGACTCATAATGACTTATGATGACTCGACTTGATAACAATGACTCGACTCAATAACAATGACTCGACTTGATAACAATTAATTGACGCATACAACTCGAAATAACATATTTAAAGACTCATAATAAAATATGTGTAACCTAATCGGCGACGGATAGTGGAGACCCATAACAGAATTCAACATTGGGGCGGATCTAACTTTATAACAAGTAATAGAGCCATCAGGATTCTTTTTGATGTGATATACCCATTTGCAACCAATGATGTTATGCGTGGGTGATGCGGGTACAAGAGTCCATGTATGGTTACGAATGAGGGCATGATATTCCTCCTACATTGCATTACACTGACAATGATTTTTGGAGGCTTGGCGAAAGGTGGAGGGCTCAGTGGTTGAAATATTTAGGGATATAGGTATTTTAAGTTAGTAGATATTGTTTTGAAATCGAGTAATCATGTGGTTTGGAGGCAGCATGTTAGTAGGAAGCTTGGTATTGTAAGGAGCATAGTGGTGGGTTGAATAAGTAGTTGGTGGATCCACTGCTGCAGGAGATATGGACCAAATCTGCAAATCATATGAGTGTCCGGCCTTGGATTGGAGATGGATTTGGTGGAATCTGGTGACTTGAGAGGGGTAAGATCAGCATTTTTCTGAATGCACATGAAGAAGTGGAATTAAGTGAGGAGAAAAGTTTGTACTATGATTTGTTGGCTGGTCAGCAAAAGATGTAGATGTAGTGGGAGAGATGGGGAAAAACAGAGTTATAGTATTTATGTTTGTAGGAGTGGTGATGGTAAAGTGACCCTTGAAAGGGAAAACATTTTCAATGAAGACTGCATGTCTTGATGTGAATATTTTTGGTGAGTTGGATCAAGACAATAGTATGTGTGATTGTGAGTATGTGTGTGTTATGAGCTTGTCTCGTTGCCGATCTGGATCGTGTGAGAGGACCCGAGGAGGAAGATGATCCCCACGGTTCGGATGAACCCGTGGTGAAGGCCGTCGTGGTTGACGGGGTAATGCGAAGAATGGGGAGGAGAGCGAGCGAGGTCGGCGATAGTCCCGCGGATCGCGGTAGCAGCAGAACTGGCTAGCGGCGGGCGGTTGGAGCGGCGCTAGCTAGGACACCATGGACAAGATGAGGGAGAGGGAGAGGGGAAGAGAGAGAGAGGGGGTTTAGAGAGAGAGATTTGAGGATAAATTCTTGCTTGCCATTCTCCCCACACCGAACCGGACTCTATAGGTCCAAAACTAGCCAAACGAACCAGATTGGTCCAAACATCAAAACAAGGCAAAAAGGTTCGCGCCCCTCACCTGGGCTTACTACAAGTGAGCACACAGCTGAAATGAAAATGCAATAAGAAAATAACATAGCGGCATCAGGTGGCTTCAATTGGTTGGCGACGTCGGTAAGTGCGCCCCCAATATGGATCCGTCGCGTCGAGTGCCGTAACATCACCGCCCTCGTTCGAAGACAGCTTGTCCTCAAGCTGTGGTGGGATTTGAACCAAGGGACCAGATGGCGGAGGCCCCATGAACGGCTTCAGCTGGGAAATGTGAAAGACATCATGAATGCGTGCCTCCGGTGGCAAGGCGAGACGGTAGGCCACGTCGCCAATGCGCTCGGTGATGGACAAGGGGACAAAAAACTTCGGGCCCAACTTGTTGGAAAGAGGACGAACCGCTGTAACTTGCCGAAATGGCCGTCGGCGCACCCAAACCTAATCCCCAACCGCGAGGGTGAGATCTCTATGCCCACGGTTGTAGGAAACCTCCATACGTTGTTGGGCCTGCAGCAGGCGATCGCGGGCGGCCTGTAAGAATGCGTCGCAATCCTCCAGCTCTTGATCGACGGTCGTCAGCCGAGCCGAACCGCCCGAGTAAGACAGAAGGCAGGGGGGGGGGGGGGGGGGGGGGTCGCGGTCGTAGATGAGGCGGAACGGTGTAGTCTGCAAAGCCGTATGGTATGCCGTGTTGTAGCAGTATTATACCCATGGAAGCCAACGCGGCCATTCCCGCGGCCGGTCCCCAGATACGCAGCGCAAGTACATTTCTAGGGTGTGGTTGACCACCTCGGTCTGTTCGACTGACTGAGGGTGGTATGCGGATGAAAACGCCAGTTTGGTGCCGCCGAGGTAAAAGAGCTCTCTCCAGAAGCTACTCGTGAAAACTTTGTCCCGGTCGGACACCAGCGTCTCCGGCATGCCGTGTAGGCGAAAGATCTCCTGGAAGAACACGCGGGCCACGTGTTCCGCGACCAGTGGCCGAGCTAGGGGGATGAAATGGACTCCCTTGGAGAACCGGTCCACCACGACCATTACAATACACTTGCCGCGAACCGGGGGAAGCCCTTCAACAAAATCCATAGAAAGGTCCGCCCAAACTTGCGTAGGAATAGGTAGAGGCTGAAGCAATCCCGCCGGCAGGAGGTGATCCGCCTTATTTTGTTGACAAATGGCGCAGGAGGAAATGAATTCGTGGACGTGTCGGCGCATACCCTTCCAATAAAATTCCGTGCGGAGACGTTGGAGTGTGCGGTGAACTCCTTCATGGCTGCGGAGGTGGATGTCACCCACTATCTTGGGAATGAGGGGCGATGACGGGTCAACATAGAGCCTTCCTTGATAATAGATGAGCCCGTGTCAGGCTGTCCACTTGGCATCCGGGAGGCGCTGCTCCACCCTGCGCAGCAGTTCGGCTAAACTGGGAGAGTCATGGACCTCCTGGCGTAGCAAAGAGAGGTGGTCGGCCGTCAGAAAGGAAATGGCGCATAGAGTTGCTGCTGTCGGTGTGTCCCGGCGGGAGAGCGCGTCGGCGGCGCGGTTGAGGGAACCTGCCTTGTGCTCCACTTGAAAATCGAAACCCAGTAATTTGCTAACCCATCGTTGTTGTGGTACCGTAGTGAGGCGCTGTTCCACGAGATACTTGAGACTGTAATGGTCCGTCCGCACGATAAAGGGGCGACCCCATAAGTAAGGCTGCCAATGCTGAACTGTTTTGGCGAGCCCAATGAGCTCTTGCTCGTAGGCCGGTAACTTCCGGTGGTGGATGGCCGTTTGACGGTTAAAATATGCCACGGGATGACCCGCCTGTTGCAGCACCGCCACGTAGCCCAAACCGGAGGCATCACACTCGACTAGGAACGACTCGGTGAAATCCGGAAGACGGAGGACGGGGGCGGACAATAAGGCAGCCTGGAGAGCATGGAAGGCCTCGGTTGCGGTGTCCGTCCACGCAGAAGCGTTCTTCCGCAATAAACTGATCAGAGGGGCGGCCACGGTTCCGTAATCACGGATGAAACGCCGGTAATAGCCCGTGAGCCCGAGGAATCCGCGGAGGTCGGTGACGTTTTGCGGTAGTGGCCACGCCGCCACTCCCTCAAGTTTGGCCGGATCGGCCGCCACGCCCGAGTGATCTACCACGTGGCCCAAGTAAGCGATGGAGCGTTGCCTGAATGAGCACTTCGACGGCTTCAAGACGAAGTGGTGTCGGTGGGCCGTGTCAAGAACAGCCCGAAGATGGTGTAGGTGGTCCTCCCAGGTTTTACTATACACCAAAATATCGTCAAAAAAAATGAGAACGGACTTGCGGAGGAAGGGTTGGAATACCTCATTCATCAAAGCTTGAAAAGTGGAGGGCGCGTTAGTTAAGCCGAAGGGCATAACAAAGAATTCAAAATGGTCGTGATGCGTCTGAAAGGTCGTCTTCTCCACATCCTGTTCCGCCATGCGGACTTGATGGTATCCTGAGAATAAGTCGAGTTTGGAGAAGTAACATGCGTCATGTAACTCATCCAGCAGCTCCACCACTGGAATCGGAAACTTGTCCTTGACTGTAATTGCGTTGAGGGCACGGTAGTCCACACACATGCGCCATGTGCTATCCTTTTTGTGCACCAGCAACACTGGGGAAGAGAACGGGGAAATGTTGCGCCGAATGAGACCTTGCTGGAGGAGGAGATCGCATTGTCGTTCGATCTCGTCTTTCTGGAGGAAAGGGTACCTGTACGGTCGGACCACCACGGGTGTCGCTCCCGGAAGGAGGCAAATACGATGGTCCTGCCGCCGCCGCGGAGGAAGACCCAAACGCGGGCTAAAAAGGGCCGGTAAGGACTGAAGCAGGGACGTCAAGTCCGCGCGATGTTCCTCCACCACGGGCGGGAAAGGCGCCGTGTGTTGCTCGGTATGGACTAGGAAGGAGGATGGTGACTGTCCTAGGTTTTGTCCTTGCCATTGGACTACCCGGGAGCCCGCGCGCTAGGAAATTGTCATCCGGTCAAAATCCCATGTAAGTGGCCCCATGGTGCGCAGCCAGCGCACACCCAAAACGATGTCAAAGCCCCGAAGATCAACAAGAAAAAGGTCTGTCTGGTAAGAAGAGCCGTCCACGTCAAAAGCTACGCGGCGACATACTCCCGGACACGGCATTTGTTGGTCGTTGGCCACCGCGACCGTGACGTGGCTGCGCGTCATGAACGAGAGTTGAAGTTGGAGGGCCCGGTCCTTACAGATGAAACTGTGGGTACTACCCGTGTCCAACTGAGCGAGGAGTGCAGTCCCCGTGATGGTCATGAAAAGTTGGATGGTGCAGCCCTCCTGTGGGCCTTCTAAAGCATGCAGGGAGAGTTGAGGGGTACTGGTATCGACTAAGCCATCGTCATCATCCTCGGTTGGGTCATCAACCTCTAACCAAAAGAGGTGTTTGCACCTATGCGAGGGAGTGTATAACTCGTCGCAATTGAAACATAAGCCCTTCTCGCGGCGGACCGTCATCTCCAGACGGGTTAATCGGCGGCGGAAGGCCGGTCGTTGAGGTTGGTTCCCTTCTGACTGTGGTGGACGCTGGAAATTATTGGGTGGTCGTGGGCGGCCCGGTGGCGGGGCATCCAGAGCGAGGCGGCGATCAAAAGCACGGGCGAGGCTCATAGCCGTCAAGAGATCGGGGGGGTTGAAATTCCACATCCCAACGAAGCCGGTCAGGCAAGCCGGCGGTGAATAATGGTACCTGTTGGGTTGGCAACACGGTCGTGGCATGGGAGAGCAACTGTTGAAATTGCTCAAGGTATGTGTCGATGGAGCCTGTGTACTTGAGAGCAATTAGATCGCCGAGAGGGTTGCCCGGCATTGCCGGCCCAAATCGGAGAGAGCAGGCGGCTCGAAAATCAGTCCACGAAATGGCGGGATGCTCCAAGAGAAGTTGTGTGACCCACAGTTGTGCCGGCCCGAGGAGGTGGAAAGAGGCTACGCCTACACGCTCGGCGTCCGGGGTGTGTTGGTTAGTGAAGAAGAACTCGCAACGAGTTAGCCAAGGAAGGGGGTCTTCGAGCCCTTCATAGAGGGGAAAATCCATCCGGACGAAACGATTGTTGGTGTAATGGTCACCGTGCGACGGCGGGGTGGAATCCATGCGACTCTCGGACGGAGTTGTTGTAGTGTATGGCGGGGACGGCGGAATGTCGTTGGCGAAGTCCTAACGCGAATTAAGAGCCTCCATTTTCTCATTATGCGTGGCAAACATAGACTGAATCATCTCCATGAGTTGGCTAAGGGAAGGACCCCCATCAGCCATTGGAAGAGGGGAAATAAACGGCGAGGGCAGCAGCCCTGCGGCGTCTCTGGCGGGTGGAATCGGGGATGGCGGACGGCGAGATCCCGTTAGCGCGGCGCGGTAGGTGCCGGGAAAGGAGATCCCGGTGTTTGACTCTGATACCAAGTTGTTATGAGCTTGTCTCGCTGCCAATCTGGATCGTGTGAGAGGACCCGAGGAGGAAGATGATCCCCACGGTTCGGATGAACCCGTGGTGAAGGCCGTCGTGGTTGACGGGGTAATGCGAAGAATGGGGAGGAGAGCGAGCGAGGTCGGCGATAGTCCCGCGGATCGCGGTAGCAGCGGAACTGGCTAGCGGCGGGCGGTTGGAGCGGCGCTAGCTAGGGCACCACGGACAAGACGAGGGAGGGGGAGAGGGGAAGAGAGAGAGAGATTTGAGGATAATTTCTTGCTTACCATTCTCCCCACACCCAACCGGACCCTATAGGTCCAAAACTAGCCAAACGAACCGGCTTGGTCCAAACATCAAAACAAGGCAAAAAGGTTCGCGCCCCTCACCTGGGCTTACTACAAGTGAGCACAAAGCTAATATGAAAATGCAATAAGAAAATAACATAGCGGCATTAGGCGGCTTCAGTTGGTTGGCGACGTCGGTAAGTGCGCCCCCAATATGGATCTGTCGCGTCGAGTGCCGTAACAGTGTGATTGTAAAGAGAATAACCCAGGAAGATGTTATCCCCTTAGGGTTTCACCGCTCAAATCCGGAAAGATTAAGAGAAAGGAAGAGAGGAATTCCAAGATGGACTCTTGGCCAACCCTAAGCATCAAAGCTTTTCATTCCAAATGATCCAGAGATACGAGGTACAAGGTGATGCAGGACGGCGCGTAGGGTTTGCGCGTCTGTCGGCTATTTCTAGGAAACCCTAAATGCATGCAATTTAAATATTGAGATTTGAGCGGGCGTGCACGAACTTTAAGAAATTAAGCAACTAGATTTTTTGTAAAGCATAAAATTACTATTTTTGTTTAAAATGGATTTTCTTGAAGTTTGGTTCAATTCTAAATCCGGGGAAGGAAGTTCGCAACTTTCGTCCCGTTCCCCTTGTTGTAGCAAACGGAAATCGTGAACTCCAAATACGTTTCCATTTGGAGTTTTCAACGTAGCGTTCGCTGACAAAATCCCGGGCAAAAACTCACAATGGATCTAATAACCTAAAGAGAAAATTTAGATGCACACAAAGGAAGAGAAAGGAACAAGTTACCCGCGGAAAGAGACGTCTTTCCGCAATCGAAGTCGACGGCGATCCCGCGAGGAATTCCTCATCACCTCCGATCTCCCGCTCCGTGGACGGCCGCTATCGCACAAGGGCACCACGGAATAAATTCGCTCATTCTCACACTAAGTGGTTCCACGGAATCTAATTAACTCAATCTTTAGAGAAGCCACAAACTAAACAACTGAAAGTCACTCACTCTCGTATACGAGTGTGGTTCCACGAAATCTCTGAACAAATCAAGAGAAATTAATTTCTCACAAGGAAGCAAAACAACTATCCTAAATCACCTTAACTGTTCACGGGAACAAATAGTAGCAGCCCTAACTTCTACCATCAACGGGAGATTAATGACTCAAAAGTAACATCAATTGATCACTGTTCATCATCTTCCCACATAGACAGCAGCAGCCCCAAGCAAAACTCTCATCAGTCGATGACTCCTAACAGGAAATACAAATAAAATCCAACCAACACACCAAATGAAACCTTCTACTCAATCAGCATCAACAACTGGACTAGAAAAAAAACAATCACAACAAATGCAAATCCTTCAAACGAAAACCGAAGCCATCAGGTTCATTCAACGGCAAGACTCACGAAAGCAAACACAACAGTAACTGTTCATTTTCTCCCAAAAAAAACTCTTACAAAGGAATTTTCTCGCCCCTGATTCATCCCATCTTCTCCCATTTATGCCCCGTTCAGAATTCTCATCCCCGCCAGATGGCAGAATCCGCGACCAGCAATGGTGGAGGGCGTGGCTTTCGGCGGTTGTTGGAACTACCTCTGGATTTGTCGTTGAAGGATCGTGGGCGGCGGAAGTTCCACGGGCTGGCCGATGCTATCGAGCGGCAGGGGTTGGACCGGCTGGAGATGAAGGCAGAACCGGCCCCCTTTTACCCTAACTATTTAATATAATTGTATACATTAATATATATATATATGTAGTTATATATATATATATATATTGCCATATTGCACAATTATATAAGAAAACCAAAAATGACACTAATAAAGTAAACATAACTAGGGCCGATAGGGGTTCAGACGGGTGCGGCGTCGGGCACTTATGCGACGTCCAGATCGGAGCTGGTCTCCACCACAAGGGTTTTGGGGGATTAGAACCCCTCACTGAGCAAAAGCGTAAATATGCAAGAAATTCAAATTACAACTTAAGTAAAAGATAAAACACTCCGCCTGGGCATTAGCAATCATGTTCGTGTCCACGTCGTGACCCTCTTCCTCCTGGAATAGACACGCCACGTTGTCGATGCCCCTTCAACCTCCGTGCTTCCGTCCGCATTCGTAACAATACCCACGTCTGAAAATTTTGTCATGTCCTCAAGGCAAAACTCAGGAAACTGGCTGCGGAAGTCAACGCGATCCAACCAAGTCGCGTCGGAAGAAGGACGATGTTGTCATGCCACCAACTCTTGGTCCCGAACACAGACGTCTTCCGTGACGATGGAGCCATCTAATGCGATGTTTGGCGACAAGGTCTCCTCGGCGGGGTGATTGCACACCACCCATTTGAGTTGGGAGACGTGGAAGACCAGATGAAACAAACTATGGAGAGGAAGGCGAAGGCGGTAGACCACTTTGCCGATGCAGGCAAGTACTATAAATTGGTCGTAGAAGCGGGCAGACAACTTGGGATGGAGTCAATGAAGTTTGGCGGTACGACCGGAGCTTGACAACAACCGCCTCTCCCACCTGGAACTAGACGTCGCGACGACGTTTGTTCGCCCAGTGGAGCATCTTTTGCTGTGCGCTGCGAAGATGGATCTTCAAGACCCGCAGTATCTCATCCCTGTCCAAGAGCTGCGTGAGCACCGCGCCGACATGATATTCGCCTGGTAGATTCTAGATCACGAAGGGCGGTGGGTGACCGTAAATGGCTTGGAACGGTGTCATGTCGGCGGAATAGTGGAATGAAGTGTTGTAGGAGAACTCAACCCACCCCAACTATTTGCTCCAATCTCACGGGCGATCTGAAGTAAAGCAACGCAAGTCTCTAGGCATCGGTTCAGTACCTCAAACTGGCCATCCGTCTGGGAATGGTAGGTGGAGCTCATACGTAATTGTGTCCCTTGGAGTTTGAATAACTCCTGCCAGAAGGTGCTCATAAAGACCGGGTCTCGGTTGCTGACGATCGAACGAGGAAAACCGTACAGTCGGACTACGCCAGAAATGAAAGCCTTGGCCATCACCGGGGCGTGAAAGGATGTCGCGGGGGAAGAAAATGGTCATACTTGGTCAGGCGATCCACCACGACAAAGATGCAATCGTAGGTGTTCATAAAGACCGGGTCTCGATCGTTGACGATCGAACGAGTAAAATCGTGCAGTCGGACTACGCCGGAAATGAAAGCCTTGGCCATCACCGGGGCCGTGAAAGGATGTAGCAGGGGAAGAAAATGGCCATACTTGGACAGACGATCCACCACGATGAAGATGCAGTCGTATCCCGACGAGCGCGGAAGGCGCGTAATGAAGTCCATCATCAGGTCATCCCATATGAGATCAGGTACGGGTAAGGGCTGCAATCTGCAGAAGACTCCCGAGAAAAGTGGCCTTATATTTCGCCCGCTGGCAGACCAGGCAGGCCGAGACATATTCCTCCACATGTCGCATCATCCCTCGCTAATAAAGTGCAGCCGCGAGGCAACTATAAGTGCGGAACGCGCCCGTGTGGCCCGCAGACGGCGTAGTGTGGAACTCAGCGAGGATGCGCGAAATGCTGACCGTCGAGGAAGAGAGGACCATCCGGCCCCGGTAGAACAATCGACCTCCCACAAGTGTGTGCAGGGGGCACGTGGTGGCATCCGTCTGCAAGTTGTCCATGATAGGTCGGAGGGTCGGGTCAACTTTCACCTCACCATGTATGGTGCCCTCCTCCTGCCAAATCGGGTGGGAGATGGTCTTCAGCTCGGCCGAAGTCGTCTGGCGTGATAAGGAGTCTGCCGCCATGTTGGATCTGCCGGAACGAAACTCGACGATAAAGTCATAGCCCAACAGCTTCGCCTCCCAAACCTGTTGGGATGGGGTGGCATCTTCTGGCTGAGCAGGTCGCAAATTGTAATGAGTTGTACGCACGATGAGGTACCGCCCCAATAAGTAAGGGTGCTAGTGCTGAACTGACAAAATGAGCGCCATCAGTTCATTTTCGTAAGCAGAGAGGGAGCGTATGGTGGTGGAGAAGGACCGACTGAAGTAAGCTATGGGGCGCTTGGTCTGTATGAGAACGGTGTCGACGCCTGTCCTCGAGGCATCACACTCTATGATGAAAGGTTGATAGAAGTCGGGCATAGCCAAAACCGTCACCAAGGCCTGTTGAAGGGCTAAGAAGGTGGTTGTCGCCGTAGAGGACCATCGGAAGGTAGTATCAGTCGTCTTGCGCATGAGGCTCGTAAGTGGTCATGTCAGCGTACTGTAGTCCCAGATAAAACGAAGGCAGTGGCCCGTCAAACCAAAGAAGCCTCTCGTGTAAGGAGCGCGATTGCGGCCACTACAGCGCCGCCGCGACCTTGTTGGGGTCCATAGCCACCCCCCCCCCCAACCCCCGAACTGCGACAGTATGACCCAAATAGGAGATCTCGCACTGAGCAAAGACACATTTCTTCAAGTTGGCGACCAAGGAGTGGTGTCGCAGTGTCTCCAAGTGATGTAGGTGATCCTGCCACGTCAGGCTGTAAACTAGGATGTCGTCAAAGAAAACCAGAACATACTTACGAAGCACCGGACGGAAGATGTCGTTCATCGTGGCTTGGAAGGTAGTTGAGGTGTTCGTAAGGCCGAACGACATCACCAAGAAATCGTAGTGGTCGTCGAGGGTGAGAAAGGCGGTCTTCGGGATGTTCTCGGCACATACCCGGATCCGATGGTTGCCCGAACGGCGATCAATCTTGGAGAAGTAGGTGGCTCCACATAGCTCGTCCAATAGCTCATGGATGACAGGAATATGATACTTGTTTGCTACGATGGCTTTGTTATGCACACGATAACTAACATGTCGGACACCAAGCGCTCAATCTCATCCTTTTGAATATGGTCGTAGCGGTAGGGCCGAATAGAAATTGCATGTACACCATCCCAGAGTGGAATGCGGTGGTCAGTGACGCGGGACGGTGGAAAGCCCGGAGTTTGCGCGAACATAGACGAGTAAGTCTCTAGAAGGAGAGACAAATGCGGCAGGAGGGATTGAGGGAAAGAATGCGGAGGCGTCGGGGCCACATTGATGCGTTCAAGGCGCGGGAAGGATTACAAAACCGAGAATTCCTGGATCTGTAACAGCAACTTGAGAGGAATACCAAGAGATAAATATGCTTACTAGAAAACACCCAACAAGGAAGATAACTACAGCACTGATTCCACCTAAGGGACTGTCCATGAACAGAAGAATACTCAGCACCAGTGAGAGAGCAGGCAGCCGACTCTTCTACACACACAATATTCAACATACATAAAACCCTACTCTCATAACCATATATACTTGATTATGAGATTACAAAATTACCCCCCCCCCCCAATCCAAAGTAAATAACCCCAAAATATTAAACCGGAAATAACCCGCACAACAGCGGAACATTAGGCACGCAACACACATCTGTCGATGGGGTGATCTTCCATAAGAGTGCCTGAAAGTCCACAGATTGAGTCTGTAGGCCGGCACGCGATGAGATGGCGACCTGCTGAAGGGAGTCGTCCACCAGGAGTGTGCAGGGACGATTAGCCCATTGTAAGGTCATCCGCATGGAGGCCTAGTTGTGGTTGACGTCGTGCAACGTCTGTAACCACGTAATGCCTAGAATGATATCCACGCCGCCCAAAGGAAAGACATTAAAATCGGTAGATGCGTTGTAGTCGCCCAACTGGAGCGGGAGGCCACGACAGAGGCCACTAGTCGAAGAGCGGCGGCCGTCGCCAAGGTAAACCAAAAACTCTGTCGTCGGGTTGGTGGGCAGATGCAAGCGTGTCACCAAGTCGTGGAAGACGAAGTTGTGGATTGCCCTCAAATGAGTCCCTCAAAGTCCATAGATTGGCTCTGGCTTTGGCACCGGTGATCAAAATGAGGAATTTCTTCTAAAACTTACAATAGCCCTCAAATGAGTCTTCTACCCCTATTTAAAGACTAAAAGAGCATGAACCGTCATGAATCTTCGATCATGACAACCTCCAAAAACATATAAAATAAAATAAAAATATATAATATAAAATACAAAAAAAATACAGTCCACAATCCGCTCAAGATGAGTGGTTGCAATAGTCACAGATGATTCCTTGGTCGACGCATGTAGACCTTTATAAGTTGTGCGCCATGATCCCCATGTACTTTGGATGAAGATTTTGTTGTGTAGTGAATTACAGTTGATGCCTTAAGGCATGACATTTTAATCAACCAAGTAAATGAAAACATGGTATGTTTAAAGACAATATTTAACCAAGTAATCCGCATATGCATGAAAAATTCTAGAAGAGAAAGTACCCAGTTAAATTTCCAATGGATGATTAAGGGAATAGAACAAAAATAGTATAAGCATAGTCCCATAACATTCATGCTGCCATGGTTGAGCATGTAAGTATAGTCCCCTATAAGTTTGCAAAATAACAAATTGCGCCCTCTATTTTTTTAAATTACAAAATCTCTCATGTAAGTTTACACACTAGAACAAAAATATCCCCTAGAGGGGAGCTCTAGGGGTATTTTTGTGCATGCATGTTATGAAATGTAACTCAGAGGAGAGGTTTATGTAATTTCAAAAGATAGAGGGGTGAAACCTATAATTATGCACTCCCAGGGGAGATTCAGGTAATTAATAGTATGTAAGTATGTATGCATCTGTGTATACACACACACATAGAGAGAGAGAGAGAGAGAAAGAGAGAGAGGGAGGGAGAGGGAGAACATACTTTCTTGATGGAAGGGACGAAGGTAGACTAGTCAGGGTATGTAAAACCTTTTCTACTTCTCCATCACCTTCATCTGGACTAACTTCTCCTGGAACTGAGTCCAAAACCCAAAGCTGCTCTGCAACAAGATGAAGAGAAATGCCTACTCATATGGACCAATTATGTAGAAGACATTTCAACGGTCGGCATATTTCTCTTGCGTCATCTCCATTGAATAATCAAAACATACGATGCAACTAAAAAGTAGCTGTCGTTTTTTTAGCTTTTGGAGCAATTGATAATTTGGTCTATACAACACAGATACCTCATTTTAGATAAAAGCTAGAAGTAAATAGTACAAGCACCCAATAGTTTTATCAAGATAATCATAGTTTGGGCTAACATTAAATTTGCTTATCTTATATATGACTATAACTACACATCATGGTCACAGGAAAGATGATGATATTTGTTACATTATCATAAAATTATATTATATGCCCACATACATCTTGACGGCATTTAGCTCAGGTGATTGAGCAAAAATTACAAGAACTTCAAAATATATAATGGATCGAATATAATAAAATTTCACATCTTTACAAGGGTTGACATTTATACCCTTAGAACGGTAAGATTATTAATTTTATCCCAACAATTCGGTCTGGTTCAATGAATCCTTCACAATGCATCACTAATTTGTAATGTAAAATAAAACCAAATGTAATGGTTGAGCATTTTAAGGCTACTCTAATTTCTAAAGGGTTTCCCCATAAGAACGGATGATTTCCCCAAAAAATCAAAGTGGACGGATTGGATCAACAAGACCATGACAGCAACCCGCTCACCGAGACGAGTTCAACGGGTCTGCAGGCAAACGGCTCTGATTGAATGATTGACTGATGGTTCAGATTACATATTCAATACCCCCTTTTAATTTGGGTGGCACATAACTTTCATCCTCTTCTTTAAAGATAAAATCGATCCCGAGATAAGGATTTAGTGAGAGCGTCGGTGAGCTGTTCCTCAGAGGGACAGAACTGGAGTTGAATCTTCTTCTTCTCCACTTGTTCCCGAATGTAGTGGTAACAAAGCTCAATATGCTTGCTCCTATGGTGAAATACTGGAGTCTTTGCCAGGGCAATTGCCGAAACATTGTTGCACATCAGCGTTGTTGGTTCTCTACTCTCTTCTTCTTCACTTCTAACAAAACTTTTTGCGGTCATGTATTAGATGGATTCACACGCAACGCTGGCGAGTGATATGTATTCTGCCTTTGTAGAGGACAGAGCAACAGTTTGTTGTTTTATGGAAGACCAGAAGACGGGGTTTGGGCTAGTGAAGAAAATGTGCCCACCAGTGCTCTTCCTGTCTTCTAAATTCCTGCCCCAGTCGGAATCACAATAGCCCAAGAGCTTTGAGTCTAAGCTGGGTTCATATGGAATGTCGTAATTCATCGTCCCTTTTAGCTGAATGTTTGATGTTGGGGTTTGAAACTGATGTAGCCTGGAATCCAGAAATTGATTTTAAATAATAAATTTGAGAGCATTTTAAATTGTGCGACACAAACAAGATTTCACGAATAATAGCATGTGATATTCGATTTAGGGTTTGCAGACACGCATACGAGTTAATAAGCGAACATATGATGAATATGATCTAACACTCCACAAGCATAAAGTTAAGGAAATGAAATTTCGAAAATATTTCAAATTGACGACATACAATATTATAATAATTAGTGGCAAGCTCTAAAACTTAAAAAAAATCAAATAAAATTAAGATAAAATTAGATTAACATGATTATAGCAGGTAGAGAGAGGGATAGATCACAGTCTCACAAATACAACAAAATAGACTCAAGTTGGAATGAAGGGATAAAGAAATTCTGGCATGGGGGGGGGCAAATACGGGAGGTCGGGGTGTTCGCTTTCTGGAGTAACAAGAACGACCAATGGGCGAAGTTCGAATGGCTTTGGTGTCGTGCTCTGAGCAGCAGATGGTCGAACGGCGACGAGGAGGAGACAGGAAGTCGAAGATGGACTGAAGGTCTCGAATTCGGGGGCGGCGACTTCTGTCGATGTCAAAGCTGTTGTAGGAGTCTGAATTGACGCAGGAAATCCCAAATCTATTGGGGAATGATAAAGGAGAAGTTGCCCGACCTTGGAAGAGGCTTCGACAGTGGTGGTGACGTGGAGACACTGACCGGAAGGTGGCTGGAGGCGTGGTTCTGGGAACTATGCTGGACAATACCGAACAGAGGAGAGGTTCCTCTGTCGATTTTGTTCAAGTCTATCGTGAATGAGTAGGGCTAATTCTTTTATAGGAAATAACTTGGTAGGGTTTTTGGTTAGAGATCAATTCTTTTGATTTCTTACTTATAGGAATATGAGTGAATTAAATATTCATATAGGGAATCTAAATCATCTCTTTTCAAATACTTCCTAAAAATCAAAGATATGGTATTTTATTTCTGATTTCTTACTTATAGGAATAAGAGTGAATTAAATGAGATATTCATGTAGGGATTCTAAATCATTACTTTTCAAATACTCCCAAAAAAATTAAAGATATGTTATTTTATTTCATTAATTTTAGGGTTATTTAATTTGTATAAAATTTGTTTTAATTTTTATTTCATTACTTGTCTTAATTACCATACTCCTTAATTTGACGGACCTTTGCATTCAGGATCTTATTGGTCGGTCATACCAATAAGTCGTCGCAACGGGCGCAAACGATGTGCGCGATACAAAATAAATAGTACATGTGCGATAAATAAATAAACGTGCGTGAAGACATACGCTGCACAAATGAAAATATGTAAAATACAAATATGATATGGATGTGACACATGTTGCATCAGAAACAAACTTGGACACAATGTTGACGGAATTATCTATGTCCAGTATTGTGTTTGTTAGATCAAAGATCCTACTAATGATCTGTAGGAATCAACATCAATTTGATCTTCATCTTCCGTCCTTTTCTACATTCTTTCATTGGGGCACATTGGAGTTACCGGGGGATTGCAATCCTTAAGGCCAAACTTCTTGAGAAGGCCCAAAGTATATTTTTCTTGAGACAGAAATATAGTGTCTTTGCTTTGAGTGACTTGCATCCCCAGAAAGTAGCGCATTGCGCCTAGATCTGTCATGGAATATTGTTTCATTAGGCTTGATTTCAATTTCTGAATAAGATCGGCTAAGGTTCCTGTAATTATGAGATCTACATAAATGCAGATGATAACAACTGATTCTTGATGTATAAGGAGGATTCAACCGGACATTTTGTGAATCTTTCATTACACAAATATTGGTCAATGTTCGTGTTCCATGCTCGTAGGCCATGCTTCAATCCATAGAGAGCCTTTTTAAGTTTATAAACTTTTTGTGCCCCTTCGTTTGTAAATCTTTTAGGTTGCTCTACGTAGAGGTGTTTAGTAATTTGGTCGTTCAAGAAAATCAGCTTTCCTGAATGGCCACAATTCTTGTCTTGTGCTTTACTATCTCCCCTTCTTCATGGCATCTGATCTTATAAATCCACTTCAAGCCGATAATATCATTGTGTGTAGGTCTGTCTGTGAGCTCCCAGGTTTGGTTTTGCTCGACAGAGCTCATTTCCTCTCACATTGCCTCTTCCCATTCTTTAATTGTTGCAGCTTCTGCATATGTCGTCGGTGTATGAGAAAAGAGAGCAATGTCGCGGTTTTGATATATGTCTGATAAACTGTGGTAACATGGGGGCATGAGGAAATGGAGTCATGCAGATTCACCAATTGGGACTGGGAGGATGGTGTTTGAAGTTTTCTCCAGGCTCAACCGTTGGTTCCAATGGAGTAATGATGTCTGGTTCTAATACTGAGTCACAATCCCAGACACATTCTTCATTGAAGATGATATCTCTGGAAATGCTTAACCAATAAACATTGCATTGGTGCTCTTTTCTTCTAACTCATCTCTTTTCTCCTCTAAGACATGCTAAGCCCCCGCGCTTCGCTCTCCAGAAGGCGCTCCGCTCAGCAGTGGGCACCCCCGCGCTCCACTCTCTAATGTATGCCCCGCTCTCCAATGCGCGCCCCGCACTCTGATCTCCAGGAGGCGCTCCACTCTCAAAAAGGCGCTCAAATTACAGAAAGCTCGTTGCTCTCCATAAGGGGCTTCACTCTCCAGACCGCGCTCCGCTCTCCAGTGCGCTTCCCCGCGCTTTACTCTCCAAAAGGAACTCTGCTCTCCAGACCGCGCTTCACACTTCAGTGCGTGCCCCCACGCTCTGCTCTACAGATCGTGCTTCGCTCTCCAGGAACGTGCCTCGTTCGACTCTCCAGAATGCATCGTCGCGGACCGACCTTCAGGACTCGCCCTTACACGCAACTCTCTAAAGTGTATCTCTAGCGTGCGCGATGATCGGAAGACTCTTTTTGAAAACATTGTAAAACAAGCGGTGGTTTGTCACCTTTACTAAAACAGTTGTATGCTCTGACAATATTGCTAGTAGATTTTCTGAACTGCGTCAAGTAGATTTTCTGAGTTGCGCCAAGCCCCGTGTTTTTTCCCTCCAAGTTTTACGCGTGCAAACTCTATTGTCGACTCCGCTTTGACAGTGTGCGCATTCGATTGACTCTCGAGCTAAGACGAACCTAACTTACTGAACTCAATGAGTGTTGATGATCTGCAACAAGAACAAAATTAATTATGTCGATATCTTTCACATGTGGCTAAACTGACGTCTATTGCGCTCCTTATTTCTCTGACTTCAACTAACTCTTGGCCACTACCTCAATTAGACGTAAAAAATGTCTTCTTATATAATGATTTAAGGCATGTTGCTTATGCAACACCCTCTTGAAAGGAGGTGAAATTGGTTTGTTTTGCTGAAGGAGGCTTTGTATGAGTTCAAGCAGTCAAATTGAGCATGGTTTAGAAATCTCTAGTGAATAAATTTTTTGATCACTCCACCAATGCTTTTGATAATAGTTTGTGCATTATTATACATATCTTTAATAGCTTCAACATATCTCTGAGACAATGTATTACGCGGACACATTCACTCAAGAGGACCCCCTCTCGTCAGAATTTATGGAGCGTGCATATGGAAGTCGACGTGATTAATTTTCTTGTAATTAATTTGTATGAATTAATTAATTAAGTAAATTATTTTTTTATTTCCTTGTTTGGTTGCCCTCCCTCGTCTATATAAGGGGGAGGGGTTTGTTGTCTTGGATGAATGCAAGGGTTTAGGGTTGCTCCCTAAGTTTTCCTCTCAACCCTAATCTCCTTCTTCTCTGTCACCACCGCCGGCCACCTTCCTCTTGCCGGATTCCTCTCGGAAATACTATTAAAACCATAACACTGACACATTTTTCTTCCTTAAAACACATCAAATAAATAATTGCAATACTCAATCATATAAAAATCACTACCATAGTAGATCTTCCTGGCACAAAAATAACATAATTCTCTGAAAATATATACTTTTTCTAAGTTGAGGATAGATGTTAAATTGACAGTCAATCATAAAACCCTTATCAATCTCACTGATAACACGATAAAACGTGTGCATTAACATCTCTTGCCTAGCAAACAAAGATGACAGTTGTTCATAGACAAGATTTATGATAGCGTGCATTAGGGTCTAAGTACATTGAATTGTCAAAATCCAGGTACATTGAATCAATAAAAAAAATGCCAGATCAATGTCGGGATAAGACTGATGATTGACGGTGAATATTGGTTGAAGAGAATATAATCACTCTCCTATTTCACTTCACTAATATCTAAAGGCATATATATTTGGTAGAGTATTACAATTACATCATTAAACATTTTTCATGTTCAATCGGTAGAAATCATTTTAAATTATATGAAAACTGCAAGATGACCTTGATAACTGAAATAATACCATCATAAACAACTTAAGAAAGAAACACACCCTCAATATAAGCTACTACCATAAACAACTTTTTTTTTAAAATCCCCCTCAATATAAACATGTGAAGGGTGTTAGCAGCATTAGCAGAAAAGAAGGATGACTACAAATTGTGCTGCAATTTGATTCCTAATCTTGAAATCAAGCAATGGTGCTCAAACATGAGAAAGAAAATCGTGGCATCAACTTTTTTTTTTAAATTTCACTAACCAAAAATCCGGTGATTGACATTCAAATAACAGTTATAAGCAAAAGAGAGTAAAACAAAACACCTGTTTGGGCAAAACAGCAGATTCCCCGTAGTCTCCACGGGCACAGCTAGCTGAAAAATCTAGGGCAACTTTTCCACCCATGGAGTGACCAATGACGACATCTGGCCACTCCCACTCTTGAAACTTCACCAGATTAGCTAGATCTTTTGCTGCATTGGTCATGTCATGTGGAGGATCAAACAATCTAATTCCAGCCGATTTCCCATGATTCCTCAAATCCACGAGAATCATCCTCCATTCTATCCATGGTAACACACGAATATCAGTTGAATGAGATAAAATTTCTCCACCAAGTACAAAAAACATACGAATGTTTCAAAAATAATATTCCGTAGAATGCAAAAAATCATATGGTGAAGTTAGCAGCATGGACGCATCAACCGAAAAGAAACAGCAGGATCATCGATCGTTTGTTTTTATTGCCTTGTCCAAAAGGAGTATGCAATAGCGGGGGTCGAAATCCAAGACATGTTATACGATAAGGAAAAAAAATATTGTAGAAACATATAGAGGGCTTTGTCTTCAATCCAGATACCATTAGAAGGTGAAAATTTTTGAAGATCGGAGACAAGTTTACGGGAGAAGGTTCTCCAGTTCCTAGCTGATCCGAGGAGGCCGTGAAGGACGAAAGCCGTGGAAGTAATCGGGCGGTCAGAGGCACGGACTTCCTCGTAAGCTAGGGTTTCCAGTGTTCGCGCTGCAACGTGGATCTGCGGCGTTGGAAATCGTTGAAGAAGATAACACGAAGCGGAAAAAAGGAGACCGGATCGGCGAGAAGCGCTTGAGACACTTCTTCCCATCTTCTCTGATCCCGACGAATCTGAAGTCCCGCAGGTCAAATATTACAATGACCGAATACCGAATAACATTTGCCTGTGCGCTGATCTTCAAACAAACAAAAAAGTGATGGTTAACCGCAACCCGAATTTGACGCATTGCACCTCATTGCTAATGGTAACCCAAAAAATGTATCCACAACCCGATATTGACTTGCCGCACCCCGTTGTCTCCCTCGTGTGGCGGAGTCTCGCTGGCTCCCAGGTGGAGACCATCCACCAGGTAGATCGAGCAGGACTTGCTAGGCGCAACACTCATCGTGCTCAGCGACATCGCCGGCGATGCCAAGAGACCTGACAGGGATGCAGGATTCTTCAAAATCCTGTCTCCAATGTTGTCGTCGATGCTTGGTTGGGAGAAAAGGAAGCTCCCGGATTGCCACAACGTTTTTCGGAAATGCACCGTCAGATTAATGGAGAAGGTGTTGGCACTGGCTCGCACCACCGCCAAGATCATGAGCGATGACCAGAGGAGCTTGGCGGAGGAAGACAAACGACGAAGACAGACAATGTTCACCAAGATGCGTCATTGCATCAAACACCTTGCACTCATAAATAAGAGCCCTTTTCCTGATCAATTCTGAGAACGGAAACGGGAAAGCGAACAACATGGTGGTGGAGGGAATTATAAATTTATCTCAACTCGGGCACACATACACAATTAAGTTAAACAAATCTCAATTTTAATATTAACAATGTTGTTCATTTTATGTGTGCTCACAAAATTGGAATGTCAAAATAATTAGCTATAAGCACAAAGAAATCAAAATCCACGCTATCATTTGTTAGGATCGTGACACCTCACACGCGCACGGATCGTCCGGATCGCGTCACGTCGGCTGTGTATGCTAGAATCTCGTTCCGTATTTTTATTTTGCGCGATATTGGTTCTTGCTCATTCGTAAAATTCCGTTGCGCTACCGCGGCTTAACTCGATCCGATTTCACAACAATCATTATCATCAGAACTCTCAAATCTTACTTAATTTAATTCATTGTGATTATACTTGATAAAATATACCTAGCCCAACAAAATTGATTTATCAAGTGTACAAGTCCATACAGAAATCAAAATCGATTGTGCTTTTATTAAAAAATAATCTCATTTAAAAATGATCAAAAATTAAGAAAATTAATAAGTAAAAGAAGAATTCAGCGAACACAAAAAACAGAGGACAAAAAAATGTTATAAAAATTTGAAGAAAAAAAGTTACTGTGCGGACATGGCTGGTGATGACCCTATCGGCCCAAGTTCACGCTCGAGGAAGAGAAAGTAGAGCAAGAATCAGAACTCCGCCTCTTGAAAAAGTCATCTCCCCGGCTCCCCCGTCGCCTCCCTTGTCGCCTCGTTGAAGAAGCTCATGGTGGTTGCCGTGGTTGAAGTGAATGCTGATGATAAGGAACGGGAGAGGGTGTGGTTTCTGAAAGGCAAATATCCAAATGAGTCTCTTATGTTTAGGACTCAATTCAAATTGGTCCTTTAACTTTATTTTGATTCATGTTGGTCCCTTAACTTTCATTCCTATTTCATATCGGTCCCTCTTTTCAATTCCGTTAGTAATTTAACGATGAGCTTTATAAACTTTCCAAATAAGTCTCTTTCATTAGGCATCATTTCAAATAAGTCCTTTAAATTAAATTTGATTCAAATCCGTCCTTTAAGCTTCATTTATGTTTTAAATTATTGATGTTATTAAAAAAATAAAAATTAATAGAACATATAATTGGAATTATGATAGAAATATATTAAGAATAATAATAAGTAGTACACTACATTCTAAAGAAAATGTTTAATAACAGGCAATTACTCAAACGACTAATTTTTTTTGTCTTGTTAATAATAATTTCAATTTTCATTTTAGTTTGCACATTAGGTGCTTGAGTAATTGTCTGTTAGAGTGTGCACATTAGGTGTTTGCATTAATCATACATGTACATGTCACACATCGATATTAATCATACATATCCCACTCAAATTTCATCTCCGTCAGAATCTTTATTTTCTTGTGATGCGTTGTAACACAGTTATTAAATATTTTCTTTATAATATAGTGTACTACTTATTACGATTCTTTTATATTAATATATTTGTATCATAATTCCAATTATATGTTCTATAAGTTTTTTATTTTTTAATAAAATTAATAATTTAAAACATAAATGAAGCTTAAAGGATGGATTTGAATCAAACTTAATTTAAAGGACTTATTTGAAATGATGCTTAATGATAAGAGACTTATTTGGATAGTTTATAAAGCTCACCGTTAGATTACTAACAGAATTGAAAAGAGGGACATATATGAAATAAGAATGAAAGTTAAAGGACCAATATGAATCAAAATAAAGTTAAAAGACCAATTTGAATTGAGTCCTAAATATAAGGGACTCATTTGGAAATTTTGCCTTTATGAAAAGCCGGTAGGCATCAATTTTTTCCTTTTTTCAGGTCTACTTTTTAGCTAGAGCCACAGAGTGACAGTGACTATACATCAAATTTTTTTCCAGAAATCACCCCCGGGCACGTGCCCGGGTGCGTCTTTACTTTGTTCCGCCTATGTGGTGGAGGTAGACGAAAAGTCGAGCTAGAGTCTGGTTCACATGGCAAAAGATACGGAGAGCTTGGTGGTGATGGAGAAGGAGATATACAGCCCGATGTTGAGGAAATGGTATCCAGAGCCGATGGCGGTGGCCGTACGTGGTGACCCTCCACAACTGCTACGGGGTCGTGTTGAAGCAATACTTGGCGAGGATCACCTGTCTGAACAATGAATCGATCCAGGTGCTCCAGATGGTCGAAAAGATGGAGAAGACGCGTGTGCAGGTGGTGGTGGAGGACTTGATCCACTCCGACAATGGGGAAAAGACAGTTGTGAGGGAGATGGTGCCCTACTTGGACTCCATCCTCCGCTTGATGAAGAACTAGACAACGCGTGGGAGATAGATGCGTTTGGTGCCGACACCGGTCATAGGGTCGATGGGAGCGGGTGCTGCGATGGCGGTCCGGCTTGGGTTGCGGTTAAACGGGAGTACCTAAAAAATAATAGGCGTCTTCTTCAAATATTGAGCTGCGGATAGCCAAAATGCGGCAAAGAAAAAATTTGCTTTGGGGAACAAGATCGTTATTACTTTTATAGCGACCGTTGACCGTTTAAGAAACGGAAAAAAAAATTGACAGCTGTGGGATTTGAACCCACGCCCTTTCGGACCAGAGCCTAAATCTGGCGCCTTAGACCACTCGGCCAAACTGTCTTTGCTGTTAATGTGAATCAATAAATGTATAAACAACCAATATTAAATTTGACGAGCAGCATCACTCATACTTGATTGCATTCAGGATTTACTATATATTATTAAGTATATTCTTGAGTATTTATAAATATTAAAATTTAGAAGATTTTGACTATTGTTTATTTATTGAAATGCAATTTTTGAGAATTCTCATAAGTTCCAATGAAGGAGTCTCTATAATTTTGGGTGATCGGATTCCACTTATCTTGTATATTTTTCTTTAATTATAATATAAAATAAAAAACCCTCTTTCTATGTATGGAATTTGAAAGGCACAGTCCAGAGGAAGAGTAGAAAATTATACACATCCCAAGAAAATTGCAAACCTTGATACCAGGAGGTCGCAACCCATCAGTGAACTGGTCCTCATCAGCCAAAGGGCTCCCAACCCATTTCTCATACCAGAAATCCACCATCTCTCCATTTCCTACTCGCCAAGTCAGACCCTTAGCAAGTTCTCGCATCGCCGTCATCAAACATTTCCAAGAATAGGACCAAGAAGCTAATTGAGTATCATCCCTTGAAACATACTGTATTACTTCATTAGGAACCTTGTACTTGGCAACCCGTACCGCTCCGTGGGAAATCTCCATGCCGTCTTCTGAAGCAAAGCAAGGTTATGAAAGTCCATTCTCCGAACCACCCAAGGACTTAGGGAGACACCCTCTTTCTATGTATGTATGTTCAAGTACACTTTGCTTTGTCAATTTGATGCTTTCATTAATTACATTTTATTTGATACACAATATATTCATTGTTATAGAAGATAGTTCTAACGATGTTGTAGTCTTCATGTGAACCAACATTTTTTGTTTTTTCCAAAACTTCCCTCGGCTCATATAGAGAAATATCATAAGTGACAACTTTCACTTCTATTGCATTAGAACTACTATATATATATTTAGAGAAATATCATAAGTGACAGGTACGGGGCTCCGCCCCTACAGCCAAGCTCGCCCGCCCCTGGCCGGCTTCGCGCGGGCAAGCTTCGCCCGCCCTTGCGCCTACAACATATACATATGAGTACTCAAAATGACCTAACAAAAATTTTAATTAATATTTTATGATTGTTTTTTTTTACATTTATATTTTAACAAAAAAATTATTTTAAAGTAGATCTAGGAGATCTAATGATTACCTACAATAATAGGTGTAGGAAGTCCACTAAAAACTTTTGGATTTTATGAATTTCAATCATTATTTTTATTATAAAGATATTGTATAATCACACAAATAGACATTATATTTTATGAATTTTCATTTTTTTCATAATATATGTGAAGTCATTGGAGTAAAAGAATGAGGCTATATTTACAATTTTGAATGTTGCACCAAAAACAACTTCTTGTATATAGTAGTTAAAGATATATATATATATATATATGTGTGTGTGTGTGTGTGAACATACTTTTGAATATTATTGGGCTTTAATTATTTAAACTTGTCAAAGCCACTCAATGTGATCTATTTATTTCATATCGAAAATAAATAAAAATTATATTCGCATATCAAAAGTAAACTATCTAAGAGGCTGAAATCAAATGGTGCATTATTTATGGCTTAAAGAGATTACATTCCTTACAAGGCTTACTTTACAAATTATGATAATAAATAGGCAGAGCCTTGAATTGTATTAAAAAGAATATTTAGCTTAATGTTTAATGAAAAAAAAACTAAATATATAATATTTTCAATAAACAGAATAAAATAGCTAACAAAAAAACAAATAATGCAGGAACCGTCGACCAGCCATCACAGTCAAAAAAAGCTTCCCATGAGATCTCACTGACTTCACTCAGCTTCCTTCCTCCGCCTCCCTCCGCCATTCTCATATGAGATAAAAAATGTGGAAACACATTCTTATACGATTCCTGCCCAATTAGAAGATCTGAATGCCCGAATCCCTCCACCACCACTCTCCTATGTTCAAATCCTGGCTGATGCAGTCTCATGTACCTGTAAGCCAGCATGCTCGTCTCTTGCGTCGCCAAAAGACTCTCTCCACCAGAAACATACAGCGTCGGCAAAGCCATTCTTTCCGAATGAATCAAATATTTGTTCATTCCTTCGGCATCGACGATGAATCCCGCACTGCAGATCTTTCGAAGGTGGGGAAAACCAGACATCGGGAGATGAGTTATGTTCTCTTTGATCAGCCACTGGTGTAATGTTTTGCTTATGTTAGAATGCAGAAATGCGTTGCCAAATACACCGGAGAAGATCTCACACTCATCGGAGATACATCGCTCAGTCCTTGGGATGATCCTTGCTATAGATTTCAGGAGAGAGTGCCTAAATTCATCCTTTGAGCTGTCTGTTATTGATAATATTGTGTTGCTCCCAAGGACAGCCATTGTTACCTGACATCAAGATCCTGTTAAGAATCCAAGAGTAATTGTTTTCTGAAATGCTTTGCTTATAGCTAGGGTTGATAGAGGTTTAGCAGGCCAAGTTCAGATACAGGAGAAGGGGCTGACTTTATTTCAACTTATCTTTCTTTTCATAGTTAGAACTATGACCATTAAAGCTATACTAAGGAGATGCTGGCTTAGAGAATGATATGCATATTGAACAAATCAAAATTATCTTATTCCATTGCAGATTCCATGATAAGGAAATAATTATGCTTTTGATTGGTGAAAAAACATTGGTAAAGCTAGAATTTTAGAATGTTTTTGTAATGTCGTTGGATCATGTTTATTGTTTTGTATATCCAACCAATGGTTAAATCGCCTCTTTAACTACTAATCTAGATTCATGTATAATTCTTCTGTTGTAGATCATATTAGAATATTTTAAAAACCATATGAATAGACTTACAGGTAGTAGAGGAAGCTTCATCTTTACCAAAGCATATTTTGTTAACTTGAAGTACATGGAAGAGTTGGTGCAAGAGAGAGAAGCAATTTTTCTTGCAGAGACATGTCCTCCAAGTAAGGCAATGTGAACTGCTAACCCCCCAACACAATGCGCAATCACATGAGTCCTACTTAAAGGGCCATTTACCTCAATAATCTTCCCAATCACTGCAAAATACGATTATCATGAGACAATATTATGCAAAAAAAAATTTATCTAGTTTGAACTTGACATTAATGAAATTTAAAGGTGAATGTGTGGCACAAGTAGGAATGATATTAAGTAATTAGGGTAATAGTTCGAGCGAAAACAATTTTAAGGATAAAAGTAATTGAAAATAGCCTTGAGTGACTTTGACATGTACAATAAATGTTATTAAATGATTGATGAAATTTGATGGTTGTTGCAATTATTAATAAAGTGAATTGTATTACTGATAATTGATCCTTTCTGTTAAACTATTTTTTGAGGTGACAAAGTTAACTATATAATCAAGAATACATCTTTTGTCGAGAACAAAGAGGTCTTGTGTCCATTTGTCTTCCCACTGGACATTTTTCATCCCTTATGTTCACACACTAGGGCTCCTCCACCAGTGCCTCCTGCAACTAGGGCTTCACTGTCACCATTGGCTGCCCCCCTAGAGCTCCTCTAGCAATATCTTTTACTCCTTAGGCTTTCACCCTTATGTCAGCAGCTAATAACAGAGGTGTATACATCTCCTTTTTTCACCGGCAACCAATAAATCACAACAACAAACAACTTATTTTGTTTCTCTTTCCGACGAGACATGGTTACCCATGAACTGAGATTTGTGACTACTGACCAGGATTTGTATGATGATGTGAGTGGATGCTATTTCTAGTTCATTTTTTTAGATTTATTGGGCAGTAAAGAAGATTGTGACATACTATAAATTTTTTGTATAGCTGGCTTTCTTTTTGCAGTTGCTATTATTTATCACGGGGGATTCACAAAATTCAATTATTTCAAATGTTTGTAACTACTGGAGTTCGCACACACTTGACGAACCAAAAATTAAAGGGTTGAAAAAATTACAAAGCATGAAAAATGCAGTAGTAATGAGCCTAAATGAGGTCCCTCCCTTGACCTGCCTCCGGTGGGAGCTGCATCAAAGTTGGAGCATGAAACCGAACAGGCCCTTAGTTTTTCTATGGGTAAGGTGAATCATTATTTCAAACAAAATATTTGGAAGGTTGAAGTACTTATTTGACATAGAAGTTGCTAAATGCTCAAAGGGTTATGTCTTAGACAATAGAAACACACATTAGATTTGTTGAGGCTAGCTTGTTAGGATGCCAGCCCGTTCAAAATACAATAGATCCAAGCTCTAAGTTGATGAAGGATGAAGTTGTCCTGTTGTGACTAAATGCAAGAAGGTGTGAGAGACATGTTGGAAAGTTGAATTACCTAACCATCACTCACCTTGATATTGTCTTTCCATTCAATATATCAAGTAGGTTTATGGCCTCACCGAGAACGACCCATATGGAGACAATCTTTCATATTCTCAGGTAGTTGAAAGGAACTCTTGGTATTAGTTTGTATTTTTTTGGAAAGAACTATGGTTTCTTAGAAGAAAAAGAAGAAACATAGTGTTGCATACTCGAGTGCGGGAGTTTGGAAAATATAATTCAGCCTAATGGCAAGCGTTGAAGGTTCCTTCACTCTTCTTACAATATTTAAATGAAGTTGGAAGGAACATCACTGTGAGGTCTAAGGTAAGTCTTGTAACGCTAAGTTATTGTATCTTAGAACTCGTGAGCATTGCTTTAGGTATAGGGCACCGTGCGTAGCGTTTCCATCGTTTCAAATTCTTTTGAAAAATCTTAAATTTTCGGACGCACAATCGTGCGCCTCGAGAAGCATAACCGTGCGCCTCAACAATAGCTATAACTCGATTTTAAGGGTTCTGCCTCCTGATCGTGCACCCGGTGCACGATCGTGGGCTAGACCGTGCGCACTTTGAGCTGCAGATAACAATTTTAGGAGATATGCCTTCCAATCGTGCGTCTCCTTGACGCACGATCGTACGCCCTTCAAAAATAACCATACACAAAAGATGGGCGGAATCCTGCACATGACGCACGACCGTGCGCACTAAAGCGCACGACCGTGAGTTCAGCCAGAAACTGACGGCATGACTTTGAATCACGTATGTAACTCGGGGATGATGAAAATCCAAAGGATGGGATGCTTCTCAGACCTCATTAGGTCGAGGGGGAGGGCGAAAACCCCATTGTTGGTCGGCTATTCTTTCATTTAAAGAGGGAGAGGAAAAGGAGAAGAGAAACTTAGGGCTTGAGGAAGAAGGAGACATTGGAGGTTTGGATCTTGGATTGAAAATCTGAGTCCGTAGAATCAAAGAGCTCTCTTCCCCAATCATTCTCTACCAACTTCTTCGTGATTTCCATGTCTCCGAGGAGGACTTCAAGGGTGACGACTCTTTCCTCTAGTCTTAGGACTGATTTGTGCTTTCATGCTTCGTTTCTTTAAATTAAGTGAGTTCCCCTCTTACTAATTTGTGAAGGAACCACCACCTTTGATTCTTTGGAACCCCGGGCGTGGGATTGCGTCCTCAGCATGATTTGCATTAGAGATCCGACGGCCAATTCCGGATTAGGCATGATGTGTGAATTCTATTCGTCGACGTGAGCCCGAACAGATGATGTTTGTATGACGAATGCATTTAGGAATTGGCCTAGTATGCGATAACGTAGAACACTATGAAATCGTCGATTTGTACGCGGGAACATCAACGTGGGATGGATCTTTGTATCCCTTATGTAGTCCTATGAACGAGGAATAGTGAGGCGGCGAGTTTAGGCCGTTATCTTGATGTGGGTATATCTAGAGCGTAGATATTATTCCTCTTGCGAAATAGTAACCCATGAATGGAAATTAAGTATTGAATGGATGATAGACTTGATGATGATTAGAACTGGTTAGGATGTGAAGAGAACCCGTAACGGGTATGCCTTACACCTTCCGACTCTTATGATGTTAGGAAGAGAACCCTTATTTGGGTATGCCTTAAGTTACGAGATTGTGATGACGAGAAGAGAACCCGGAGTGGGTATGCCTTACGCTATATGTTTGTGGTGACGAAAAGAGGACCTTGTGGTTGGGTGCCTTACATCTGAAATTAAAAATATGGGAAGAGAATCTTAGGACTGAGTATGCCTTACATGTTATGTTATCACTATGTACAGACTCCATGAGTGCGTACAGTGTTATAGTTGTGAGCGTCCTCCACCTAGATGATGTATGAATGTTATGTTAGATTCATGCGATGTTTTATTAGTTGTTGTGGCGAGTCTCCGGACAAACCTAACTATCATCATAATGCATTGTATGTCTCTTTTATTTACATGCTCAACGTCGTACCCTTGTAATGCCCAGACAATGCATGTGTAGAGTAGTTTATTATATTTTGCTTTGTATTGCATGTAGCATGTTTGTTCGTGCGTATTTGCAAGGTTTAAGATAGCTTGCCCTGGAGTCTACTGGGACGGCCAGGGGAGGGAGTTGCTACACAGTTGTTGGTTAGCTTTCGCTAACCCTCATTTTCCCCTCATGATTTTTGATTGTAGGAAGCATGTAGTGGAGCTTAGCAGTCCAAGACTCCAAGCTCAGCTAAAGAATATTAAGTGTTATTTCTATGCATTTTGTACCGTGGGCCTGCCTGCTTTGCTTTATTTTGAAACATTTGGAAACTGATATAATGGCCATAAAGCCAAATTTTGAATGTTGTATGGATGTTTGAGCTAATCCATATTTGATGCAACTCTAGTGGTGGACATTTCTTAACTTGTGTTTTAACCTTCCGCTCGAATTGCAATTGTATACTCTGATGAGCTGTGTGGGTTTTCTTTTATCATCTTTTAATACCATGTTTGTGTAATCTGTATGATGTGGGGCTCGGCCGAACCCAGACTATATGACGAATACAGGCGGGGTGTTACAAATTTGGCCAACATTTTATATTGTACATGAAAATAATAATACAAAATGTGTTTTATAATTATAAGAGACTTGTTGGAAAGTTGTTACGCCCCCGGACGAGGCCAGGCTATTTGGCCGACAATACAAGCGGCGGCAGAGGCAAGACGGAGGCGGCAACGGGGCTGAACCAATTGGGGCTGAACCCACCCGGTTCAGCCCCCATTGGGGCCGGCCGGCCCCTTGGTTGGCCGGCCCTGGGTCCGGGTATAAATATACCTGGACCCCCTCTTGGATGGTATGCAAGATAATATTCAGGTATTTCTCTCCTTCTTCTCCCTCCTAACCCTAGATCTCTCTAATCTCTAGATCTCTTTTCTCTTTCTCACTTCCTCCTTAACAATTGGTATCAGAGGATTCGTTCCTCCTCCATGGTGACCACTCGCACGCAAGAGGAGGTCTCTCGTCTGGAAACCCTAGAAGAAAATTTCGTAGGGCTATCGGATTCGGTGGCGTCCATGGAAGAGAATATGAGAACGTCCACTCAACGTTTGGAAGAGCGAATCGACGCTAGCATGGAGGAGATCAAGGACCTATTAGCGCAAAATCTGAAAGGGAAGAGTCTGGTGGGCGGCGAGAACGGCGGATCTACGAATCCGGCATCGGAGAATTTTGGATCTCATCCCCCGGCGTCGGGATTGGGCGATACGACCACTGGAGGGTCGGTTGGAGCCGGATGGACGACGACGGGAGCGGATCGGGCTCGGGCGCAGGCGATCGCGAGCGGATCGAGCCAAGGAGGCTTCGTCGAGGCTGGCGGAGGCCATGCGGGGGCCGGATCTGGCGCGGCTCGGCACAGGCTGCACGGGCGCTGGCGACATGGGAGCGGGCCGTTACGGGGCTGGCGACATCGGAGCAGGCCGCTACGGCCTCAGCGATCTCGGGACAGGCCGCTACAGCCCTGGCGACGCCGGAGGAGGTGGCCCGACTTGGCGGCGGGCTGGGGAGGAGCAGTTGGGGCTTGCCGACCTACAGGTTGGCAGGCGGCTCTTCCTCAGGGAGGCATGGGGGGTCTTCTTCCTCATCCCCGGGCCGTTGGAGCTGTCGGGGGTATCGGACCAGGGGCTCCTTGGATCGGCCAGCATCCTCCATGGGGACATATGTACCAACAAGGATATCCGGGTGCCGGGTATGAGCGGGGTTGGCGGGGAGCGGCCCCACCGCGTGCGTACCTCCCTCTGAAATTAACACGAATGAATTTTCCCCGGTTTAACGGCGGGGACGCACTGGAGTGGGTACAAAAGGCGGAACTGTTCTTTAGCTATCAAGATGTACCGGAGGGGCAGTGGGTCCAGTTAGCTTCTTTCCATTTGGAGGACGACGCCTTCCAGTGGACATAGTGGTTCTTACGAGGGCGTGACTATGTGCCGTGGGGAGAATTTGTGGAGGGTTTTACGGCCCGGTTTGGTCCACTTGAGTATGAGGACTTTGAGGCCCTCCTTCAGAAACTCCGACAGAAGGGAACGATGATGGAGTACCGCACCGAGTTCGAGAAGTTGGCGAATCGGGTGCATTGGGAAGAAAAGACGCTTTTGAGCTGCTTTGTCTCTGGGCTCAAGGAGCATCTTCGCGATGAAGTACAGTCACACCTGCCTCGTACTTTGAATCATGTCATCACCTTGACACGTATCCAGGAGGAGCGATTCAACAGGCAGAGAGCTCGGACTACGGGTAGGCCACCTGCGGCACAAGCAGGGACACGGCGGGAGCAGCCCACAGGTAGCAAGCCGACAGTTACGCGGCTGTCGTGGAGTGAGTTAGCGGCCAGGAAAGAGAAGGGATTATGCTTTAATTGTGATGAGAAGTTTGCTCCAGGTAACAAGTGCCAGAAGGTCCAAGTCTTCATGTTACATCAGGAGGCGGATGACGAATTGGCGTCAGAGGAGCTGGATTCTGAAGGAGATTTGGACCTGACCGAGTTCGGGGTCTCTATACATGCTATGGAGGGGTGTAATCCCCCTCCGCTCACTATGCGGCTTGCATGGAGGGTCCGACAAGAGAAGGTGACTATTTTGGTGGATAGCTGGAGTACACACAACTTCATCCACCCGGATGTGGCACAGAAGGTGGGGCATTTGATTGATACTGGGGCTGCCTTCCAGGTCATGGTGGCAGATGGCAGTAAATTGCAGTGCCAGGGTGCGCTCAAAGGAGTGGAGCTTCGGATGCAAGGGTATGTTGGTCGCACAGATGTTTATCTTCTACCCATTCGGGGTTCGGACATGGTGCTGGGAGTTCAGTGGCTGCAGCAGTTGAGGAGGGTGACGTTTGATTGGGATCAGATGACAATGGAGTTCTTGCAAGAGGGAAACAATTTTGTTTGAAGGGTCTCACATCTTCGCCAGTCAAGGAGATTTCTCTTCGCAGTCTACAACAGCTTGAGGGGACGGGGAGTTTGATGGCGGTACTGTTGGGGGTACGAACGGATGAGGCAGGATCAGTTGAGGTACCTATAACGATGCGGGCATTGGTGGAGCAGTATGCTGATGTGTTTCAGGAGCCACGTACACTCCCACCTTCACGGTTCCGGGATCATCAGATTATTCTCAAGGCAGGGGCGGAGCCTACCAACATCCGACCATATCGGTACCCGCACATGCAGAAAGCCGAGATTGAACGTAGCGTACGGGAGATGCTCGATGCCGGCATCATACGGCCCAACACTAGTTCCTTCTCGGCTCCGATCATTCTCATTAAGAAGAAGGACGGGTCCTGGCGATTTTGTGTGGACTATCGGGCCTTGAATAGCATCACTGTGAAAGATATGTTTCCGATTCCTTTGATTGAAGAGCTGCTGGACGAGCTACATGGGGCGACTGTGTTCACCAAGCTTGATTTACGATCAGGCTACTACCAGATTCGCATGCGAGAGGAAGACATCCACAAAACAACATTCCGCACTCATGGCGGCCACTATGAGTTCTTGGTGATGGCCAATGGGTTGACGGGAGGACCGTCCACCTTCCAGGCTAATATGAATGAGATCTTCCGTCCGTTGCTTCGTCTCTTTGTGCTAATTTTTTTTGATGACATACTCATATACAGTGCTACCTGGGAAAACCACTTGAGCCACGTTGCACAGGTATTCTCCATTTTGCGCACGCATCAGCTCTTTGCGAAGCGGTCGAAGTGTTCTTTTGGCCAGAAGGAAGTGGAATATTTGGGGCATCTGGTATCGGTTGAAGGGGTAAAAGCCGATCCTCGGAAGATCGAGAGCATGGTGTCTTGGCCGCGGCCTCAGACTATTCGGGCTTTGCGGGGCTCACGGGCTACTACAGGCATTTCGTGCGTGACTATGGGAAGATCGCCAGGCCATTGACACAGTTGTTACAGAAGGACGCCTTCTCTTGGCAGGATGAGGCTGAGACAGCTTTTCAGGCACTCAAACAGGCTATGACCACGACTCCAGTTTTGGCACTCCCGAACTTCACCAAGGAGTTCATCGTGGAGACGGACGCTTCCAGAGTGGGACTTGGTGCCGTGTTGATGCAGGAGGGACGGCCGTTAGCTTTTTACAGCAAGGCTTTGGCTCCCCGGACACTAGGCCTCTCCGCCTACGAAAAGGAGATGTTGGCAGTTATTCACGCGGTGGCATTGTGGCGACCATACCTGCTGGGACGTCATTTCAAAATTCGGACTGATCATCAGAGCTTGAAGCACTTTTTGGAACAGCGGGTCTCTTCCCCTCTCCAACAGAAATGGGTCACCAAGCTTTTGGGGTACGACTACGAGATTGTTTATCGGCAAGGGAAGGACAATCGGGTTGCTGATGCACTATCCCGTTTGCCTGAGAGCGCTATAGCCCAGCTTTCTACACCTCAGTTGGACTCTATTGACGAGATTCAGGAGGAGGTACAGCGAGACCCCGAGTTGCGGGGCATTGTGGAGGATCTACGGCAGGCACGAGAGACAGTCCCCGGTTATCATTTGCAGAATGACCGTATGTACTATCAGGGACGGGTAGTCATACCCTGTCAGTCGGCTTGGAGGACGGTCATGATGCATAAGTTCCATTCGTCCCCGACGGGCGGCCACGCCGGTGTTCTCCGTACTCTCCAGCGGGCACGGGCCAATGTGTTTTGGAAGGGGATGCGACGGGATATCCAGTTATTTGTTCAGCAATGTGATGTTTGCCAGCGGCAGAAGTACGAGACAACTTCCCCGGCCGGGCTACTCACGCCCTTAGAGATTCCGCACCAGATTTGGGATACAGTCTTCATGGATTTCATTGATGGCTTGCCGCGGTCTAAAGGTAAGACGGTCATCATGGTGGTGGTTGATAAATTGTCAAAGTACGCACATTTCATCGCACTGAGCCACCCTTACACCGGTGCGTCTGTTGCTGTTCTTTTTGCTCGAGAGATTGTTCGGCTACACGGCATCCCTCGGGCAATTATCTCGGATCGCGATCCGACCTTTGTTGGCCACTTTTGGAAGGAGCTCTTCCGTTTACAGGGGACCTCCTTGCGTTTCAGCACGACTCACCATCCGCAGACAGATGGTCAAACTGAGGTGTTAAATCGGGGGGTCGAGAAATACCTCTGATGCTTTGTTATGGATGAGCCGTGGACTTGGACGAGCTGGTTGCATTGGGCTGAGTACTGTTTCAACACTTCTTATCATTCAGCCAGCAAGCTAACTCCCTTTGAGGTCGTCTATGGGCGACCACCTCCTTCTCTGAGCAGTTACGAGCCAGGTAGTACGGCAGTGGCAGCAGTTGACCGTGCACTTTGTGATCGTGACCGCACACTCGCTACCTTGCACGAGAATCTCCGGACAGCACAAGATCGTATGAAGGCCCAGGCCGACAGGCATCGGACAGAGCGCGAGTTCTAGGTGGGGGACAATGTGTTTCTCAAACTCCGTCCCTATCGGCAGTTGTCCGTTGCACAGCGGTCGAATCAGAAGCTAGCACCCCGTTATTATGGTCCATTTCGGATCACCCGCCGGGTTGGACCAGTTGCTTATACGTTGGCGTTGCCCGAAGGGTGTCGGATACATCCGACTTTCCACGTCTCCTTGTTGAAGCGGAAGATTGGTGATACTATCCCGGTCAGTCCCCGTCTACCGGAGGCCACTAGTAGGGGCGAGCTGCGCCCGATTCCTGAAGACATACTGTTGATCAAGTGGAAACGACGCGGCACATTGTACTGTCCTGAGCTGCTGGTCAAGTGGAAGGACCTGGCCGTCGAACACAACACCTGGGTGTATTTGCTGGAATTCCGGGAGCTTTACCCCGATTACCACCTTGGGGACAAGCTGGTTCTTGATGGGGAAGGGAATGTTACGCCCCCGGACGAGGCCAGGCTATTTGGCCGACAATACAAGCGGCGGCAGAGGCAAGACGGAGGCGGCAACGGGGCTGAACCAATTGGTTCAGCCCCCTCTTCATAAAATCGGCCCAAGGGGGGGGCTGAACCCACCTGGTTCAGCCCCCATTGGGGCCGGCCGGCCCCTTGGTTGGCCGGCCCTGGGTCCGGGTATAAATATACCTGGACCCCCTCTTGGATGGTATGCAAGATAATATTCAGGTATTTCTCTCCTTCTTCTCCCTCCTAACCCTAGATCTCTCTAATCTCTAGATCTCTTTTCTCTTTCCCACTTCCTCCTTAACAAAAGTTGAATTACCTAACCATCACTCACCCCAGATATTGTCTTTCCATGCAGTGTAATGAGTAGGTTTATGGCATCCCTATGAACTGCTCATATGAAGGCAATTGTTCATATTCTCAGGTAGTTGAAGGAAACTCTAGGTATTAGTTGTATTTTGGGGGAAGAACTATGGTTTCTTGGAAGAACAAGAAGCAACATAATGTTTTATATTCGAGTGCGGAAATCTGGAAATAGGGGCATGGCTCAAACCATCCGGGAATTAGTTTGGTTGAAATAGTTATTCACGGAATTTGTAAAAAAAATCAGGTGAAGAAATCAATGCAATTCATTTGTGATAATGGGGATGTTATATATGTTGCATCAAATCAGGTGTTTCATAAACAAACGAAAAATGTTGAGATAGATTGACACTTTATTCATGAGAAGCTTGTTCAAACGACCCTATATGCACAAACTCTGTGATGCCTAATAATCAGCTAACTGACATGTTCAGCAAAATATTTATCACAGGGCATAATCCATATCATGACAAGCAGGATGGGCAGTTCGGATGTGTTATCTCCTACCATGCTCGGATGCTTCAGCTTGAGGAGAAGTTTAGAATAGAGGTCATGTCATTTGTCCCACATCGATAGTTTGATATTTTGTATGACACCCGTCTATTATACATAGAGGGGTAACTTTTGATAATAATGAGACTCTCTTTCTGTATAACATAAATGATTCGGGTGTGGATACCTTTTTTCCATTCACAAATATGTAATTCTTTTCCAGCTACTTTAGTCCAGGCACCCTGGATTGAAGAAACCCATCTCAATACATTTGAAAAAAAAAGTGAGTAAGAAAATCATAGCCATACACAAATACCTTAATGGTATGTAGAGAAAAACTGTGTAACTTGGATAAAAACGTTCAAAATGATTCTTTTAGATTAGGTTTAGCACTTCATGTAAAAATCAGGTTTCGTAAAGCCTACTCTAAGTAATTGTAACAAGGCTAGTGACGATGACAATGAGAAAATATATTATGCTTTCATAAATTGATTTTGAAGTGAAGGTTATTGTAAAAACTTATAACAATTTTCACCTGCAGGAATATCGAACTTTCCAATATCTTCAATGGTGAAGTTGTTTGAAGGATGAAGAGGATGCAATCTTGTTTGAAGCAGCCATGTATCATATCCTTCCTCTAATAATATTCTAACCAAATCTCTCTTTTCTGTTGGCAAACAATAGCTTTCTCCTGAGTACCCGTTCAGCAGCAGAACAGGATACTGTGGCCTCCCCCCTTGAGTCGAAGTGCTCCTCCATTGCTTGCAACTAATGGTATATCCATCTTCTGTTTTTAAAATAGTTAATTAATTAATTAAAGGTCATTAAATTGCTCTTCAGTTTGACCATTAACGTTCACAAAATGATAGAGAAAGAAATATGTTCTTAACTCCTGATGGTTTGATCATTTTCTGCTGTAATCATCAAAACTCAAGCACTAGTGCGGCATTTGTTTCCTTTGACTTTTGACAATTATAATAAAAAAATGACAAAGCTGACAAGAACACAACAACAACAACACTCAAGCCTTTATCCCACCATAATAGGGTCGGCTATATGGATCCTTTGTCGTCATTGCGCCCTATCTTTAATCATAGTCTCACCAATGCCTAAGTACATCATGTCTTCCCTTATAGTTTCATTCCAAGTCTTTTTTGGTCTACCCCTCCCCCGTTTAACATGTCTAGTGACTAAACTCTCACAACGCCTGACAGGTGCCTCACATGGTCTCCTATGTACATGTTTGAACCATCTTAAACGAGCTTCTCGTATCTTCTCTACATTTGGCGTCACTCCTGTCTTATCCCTGATACATTCATTCCTAATTTATCCAGTCTCGTGTGACCACACATCCACCTAAGTATTCTCATTTCCGCAACTCCCATTTGTTGCTCATGTACACCATTCACTGCCCAACACTCAGAATCGTAGAGCATTGCTGGCCTAATTGCAGTACGGTAAAACTTGCCTTTAAGTTTTAATGGCATATTCTAGTGACAAAGCTGACAAGAAATTGAAAAAAATGTTACGTTTTCATGATTTTGTTTGTGCTACAGTTCTCCCTTCAATACTTCACAATAATTTGTCATATTGAAAATATAACGATTTTCTACCATTTTAAAATGCTATTTCTCAACTATAAAGTAGACGAAAATTTGCTAATTTTAAAGTATTTTGCCAATAACAAATCAAGTTTTTCATTACCTGTCTTTAAGTTGTGAAGAATATATGGAGGGTAATGGACTTGATTCATTTCTGATAAACTGGAATCATTTTCGGTGTACCTCGGTACTTGTGATATGTATGTTCTCCAAAGACTTTGCAAAAGGAGGAGTACAAACTTGGCTCTATGCTTTCCTTTCAAACTTGCAAGGCTCCTTAATAATTCAAAGGTTGATATAGTAAGTTCACCTTGAAGACTTAACAACTCTTCACCCGAACCATTATGTTGTTTATGATCTTTAATATCATCTATCTCAACTTTTCTGAAAGTAACATGCAATGTGGTGGATTCATGCCAAGCATAAAGTGACAGAAAAAAGGGATTCATCACTTTTTTCCCTTCAAGAATATATCTGCATCGGTTGGAGTTAGATCAGTTCCAGTTCAATTGTAATATTGGGTAAACCACATTTCAGTCATACAGTTTGACTCTAGCTCCTGTTAGAAATAGTATTTGTATTACTTTTTATTTATGTGCCAAGTCATCTTACCTATAAATAGGTTGTACAAGCCTCTTGTTAAGTTACACAAATTAAATAACTAAAGAAGACTTTCAACATTGCATCAAACGAGGTTAGATTCTCAAAATTGTGGGTTATGGGCCCATCATCCTTCAACATTGGACACTGCTATTCAAGGAATATCTTTTCTCCAGTTTTCAAAACAACAGGGAACTGTTATTCAGCGTTCATGTCCTCACACCTTCCCCAGGATTGAAGATAAAGACTATCATTGTTGAGATACTATATCCAACAAATTTCATATTTCTAGACACGTTATCTTTTTGGAAGATACAATGTTCTCCTACATCTTCAAATTCCATCACAGTTATTTTCTTGGTCTCTTAGACAAAAACAAATTGCATAAAGTAAATAACTAAAGAAGGCTTTCAACAATTCCTTTGAGGTCCAAACAATTCAAATGTTCCAATCAAGTCTCTATAATCTTATTCACAATTCAAGTGTCTAACACAAGGAACAAATTTGTTATGGGACGGGCCGCCGGGGCTCTGGGACTCTGGGCCTAATCCCGCTCCCGCCACATAACAGGGCCGCGGCCCACACACCCCAACCCCTTTCAACATGTGTTCTTGGCGCTGCGGGTTGTTGAGGCTGGGGCTCGATACCCAGACCTCCTTGATAGAAGCTCTTAACGCCAGCTCCTATTATCCAACTGCACCGCGGTGCAGTTGGTTGATGTGAGCTGGCGTTAAGAGCTTACATCAAGGAGGTGGGGGTTCGAAACCCGCCCTCAACATCCCGCAGCGCCGAGAACACGCGCTGAGATGGGTTGGGGTGTGCGGGCCGCGGCCCTGTTGTGGGAATAACAGATGCTGACCCATAACATAAAAGTGCACTTTAATGTTACGGGCCAGCGTAGACATGGGTTTTGAACCCACAGGGATCTTCCGCAACATGGCCGCGGCCCGCACACCCCAACCCATCTCAGCGCGTGTTCTCGGCGCTGCGGGATGTTGAGGCCGGGTCTCGAACCATTTACCTCATTGATATAAGCTCTTAACGCAAGCTCACATCAACCAACTGCACCGCGATGCAGTTGGATAATAGGAGCTGGCGTTAAGAGCTTCTACCAAGGAGGTCTGGGTATCGAGCCCCAGCCTCAACAACCCGCAGCGCCGAGAACACGTGCTGACAGGGGTTGGGGTGTGTGGGCCGCGGCCCTGTTATGTGGCGGGAGGGAATAAGCCCCGAACCCCGGAGTCGGGAGCGGGATTAGGCCCAGAGTCCCAGAGCCCCGGCGGCCCGGCCCATAACATAAAGTGCACTTTTATGTTATGGGCCAACATCTGTTATTCCCACATCAGGGCCGCGGCCCGCACACCCCAACCCATCTCAGCACGTGTTCTCGGCGCTGCAGGATGTTGAGGGCGGGTTTCGAACCCCCACCTCCTTGATGTAAGCTCTTAGCGCCAACTCACATCAACCAACTGCACCGCGGGAATAACAGATGCTGGCCCATAACAAAATTCCCTAAAAAAACAAATGGAGAACCTGTCTTCAGCTTTTCAGGTTTGGATTTTGACTCTACTTTCTGAATTCAAAATATCAATTTTTTTGTTATTACATTTCGCTCTCTGATTCTAGTTGTACTTGCCCCCATACTTCTCATATGAAAAGAACCTAGATTCAAAGTAGTAGAGGACATTTTCAAAGTAACTCTCAGATTTCGATTTCACCTAGCTTCAATGTTTGAGGTGAAAGCAGCTTCAATGAAGGCGGCAAAAATCGTATAACCACCGAAGAATTTGAAGCACTAAAACTCTAGCTAGGCCCTCTGATAACTTTGGATGGGAATTTGCTGCCTTGCTAAAAAAATTTGTTTTGTTGATGCGTTTGCAATGATTTTAAACTATAGGAACTGATTGATGGAATTATAGGAACCGAAATGAAACCAGAGCAAACTGTAGGGATTAAAAGGTGGTTTACCCTTTAACTTTTTTATATAAATTGGGCTAAAGTTTGTACCTTGAACCAGAAGTTGAAGCTAAAGTAAGAACATAATGCATGTACTGTGTGTAGGGTGTTCTGCTGTCTACTTCACATAAATCCACCTCTCCATCCAAGATAAAAAGTTTCTCCTTACTTACACTTTTGAAAACAACATAACCACCAACTCTTCCTTTGAGAAGGGAATGTGAATCTTCTATAAATGAACTTTTATTAACAAAACCTTCCTTACCTCTACAGTTCATATTCATTGTTAGATATGCAGTGCAAGGCATTCCTCCAATGAAACCTCTCATTGTTTCTTTGACCACGACCTTATCACTCCACATGTTTCCATGTACTTCTCCATTAATTTTTGGCGCTGAATCCATATTTTGATTAGTTTCTTTTACTCTAACTTCACTCTTGAATTTTATAACATCATCCACTAGCGCCCGACCGATACACTCAGATAAAGCCGTGATCGTAAGGCAAGGATTTGTACCAACTGAGCATGGAATTAGAGAAGCATCAGACACATATAAGCCTTCATGAACTGCTAAATGATTTGTATTAATTGGGTTAAAGACCTGCCCTTTAGGATTGCAAACTCCTAATGAGGAATTTGTTGCAGCATTGCACCCCCCTAGGAGATGAACACAAGTGCTACGATACCTCGACATAAAGAGAATTCCTCCCAATTTTCTTGTAAGATTCTGAAGAGCTAAGATCTTTTTTGGTAGAAGAGGATCATGAGGAGCGGTAATTCTTATTTTTTCAGCTTCATCATCAAATGCTATTCTTCCATCCGAAGAGTCATGACCTGTGACATTTAGAATCATATCCTGGCTAGCTTTTGATCTCATTATATTGCACTTTAGCTTGTCAATCAACCCATGTAGGAACCAATAACAAGGGGGCCAGCCGTAGGCGGTTATACCCTTAAAGATCAAATTAGGGTATGAAGTAGGAAGAACACCACCCTGCAAAATAGATTGAGAAATGTGTGATTAAGAAGATGTTGAAACACGTGAGAATACTGAGTAATGCCACGCCACTCTACAATAGACTCAAGTTTCTGTGTTGAAAATGGGTTTGATTTGACCCAATTGTAGTATCTTTTATGATGTTTGTGGCTCTCATGGGCCTTTGACACATTTTGTCATGGTTGAGCAAAATTTCAGGGTGAGTGACACCCGCATCACTATATGGTTAAGTGGATTCTTGATACATAATACTTGATAATGTTGATTTTTTTTTTCATTTGACCAATGGTGGCCAATAGGAGAACTTTCTTACATGAATCACTGAGGAAGAGCAATTTTTCTTACCTGAATTGTGAATCCTGCTGAAGAGGTGAATGATGAGGAGATTGCAGGGCCTGGCCTGATTTGAAATGGAACCTCTGAAAATTGGTTCTTGTGCAATCCATGAGCATGTAGAGGGGCTCTGCTCCTTGCAACATAAGCCACATTGTTTCCATTGCAGCTTAGCCCAAATCCTAGTCTCTCTGACAGACCCATTCCTCTTCTTTGTGATTTGAAGAGTATCTCCGTCGTACCAAGCACTCCAGCTGCAAACACCATCAATTTCATTGTATCATTAAAGTATTAATTTTATTCAATAGTATATAAATTTGTTTTGCATGAACTCATCATTTATATTGTGAATCCAATTCCTAAATATGTTCAAATTTATTGTATAATCTATTGTGGACGAGAACTAACTTCCATATTGTTTCAACAGAAAATACACATGAACTCACTTCTGAAAATAAAATTGAACCACTTCTAGACCGTTATATCGTACTGCAATGCTAAAATTTAGTTCAATTTCTTACCAGAAAGAACCACAAAATCTGCACTTATGTACTCTAATTCATCCAAGTACAGTCTCCACCTCCTTTGATGATTCTTGGCATTAAGTCGATGAACTTCACACGAGTTTTTAACAATATATTGAACTTTTCTTTCTGTTTTCACCGCACATCCAGCCTGAGAAAGAAACTGGAGCACTAAGAAAAGCTCCAGGACATGAAACAGAGGTGAAGAATATGGAACAAGAACATACCTTTGTTGCTACGGCCAAGTAATTCTTATCTGTGGAGTTCTTGGCATTGTAGGGGCAACCTGACAGGCAATTGCCACACGCCAAACAACTTTCCAGCTTCTTCTTTCCCACTAAACTATTATCGTCTTCTTCTTCTTCTTCTTCTTCTTCTTTTCTGTCAAAGTTTATACTGAGTTTTATGGGATCAGGCTTATAATCTTCAATCTCTTCGCAGACAATTTGTTTGATAATTCGACCGTTGGGGAATTCCACGGGACTGGACTGCGCTCCCAGCATTGATGAAGCGAGAAGTTGGTATTTTTCCCAATCCGTATTCCACTCCTTGGGCCACTTTGGGTCTCTTCTAGTTCGAAGCGGTGTAGGCAAAAGCACCCCAGCATTTATAAGAGAGCCCCCGCCAAGTCCGCATGCGACTGCAGCTAAAGAATCGCCTTCCTCGTGTATCTGAATTTGTTTTGAACAAATTAGACTAGTGTTTGATGGTCCGTAAGTGAGAGCATGTGGAGCTTATATAGTCTCATTTGTTATGACTAGTACTTATCGAGTACACGGGCCACTTGAGTACCCCGCCACGACAGTATCACTGCCCGTGCTCGCCTTCTCTCGGCCGCACGGGCTTCGCACGATACACTCCCGCCACTCGCAGCCCTCATGAGCGTAGTCTTCCGACTATCTTTCCATTTTCTAATGCACTCGGGGGATTGTGAGCGGCTGGAGTGTCATCGTGCAAAGCCCGTGCGTCCGAGAGCAGACGAGCACGTGCGGAGATACTATCGTGGCTGTGGTACTGCTATATATATAAGTGAAAACCCATATTGTGAACTATTTGAAGTCGAAAGAACACGTCAACCAACAGGAGAATAAGAACACCAAGAAATGAACACAAACTTTCACAAATAATAATACTCGGCAGCTAGTTACAAATGGACAGCGCTGAATACAAGTTGCATCCAACTTGATTCACGACAGTCAATGAAGTAAAGAAACTGGTCGCGGACAGGGTCCGCTTCTCCTCCGGAGCACACCGCGCAGGTGATACTCGTTCCTCGCTACCGCCAGCGTTAACTCTAACGTCCAGCGTTAGCTTTCCTACTCGCAAGCTCGCTGCTCGCACTCCAGCTACTCGCAAGCTCGCCACGCTTCGGTTCCTCCTCTTCTCGCTACCGCGAGCGTTAGCTCCTAACGCGTCGCGTTAACATTGCTGCTCGCACTCCTCAGCTCCCTAGTCGCAACTAGACAAAGCTAGCTACTCGCTGCTTCTCCTCTTCTCGCTACCGCGAGCGCTAGCACTAGCGTCGGACGGTATCTCTGAAGCTCGCAACTCTTCCTAGGTCACTTGCCGAACTTACTCCAAGTTCGGTGCTCGCCAGGTAGCACTCTGGTATCTCTAACTCGCTCAAAGTTGAGGATACTCGTCACTTTCAGAATACATTCTCTTGGGGGGATACCCCTCTATTTATAGACAAAAATAGGGGGGCGAGAAGGAGCTAACGCCGGCAGTAGCGCTAGCGCCGGGCGTTAGCTCACTTCAAAAATCTAACACTCCCCCTTGAAGTGAGCTCCGGGAACAACTCCAAGCAACGAGCGAAGCCTCCGGAACGGCCCCGCATATAGGGGCTTCGTGAATATATCTGCAAGGTTGTCTTCACTACGCACATGCTCCACAGCGATCAAGCCACCCAGCACTTTCTCTCTGATGAAGTGATGCTCGATCTCAATGTGCTTGGTCCTTGCATGACACACTGGATTGGTTACCAGTTTCAATGCACTCTCATTGTCCCCGCGAAGCACAGTAGGTCCGCTGACCTCCTCGTCCACATCCTCCACTAGTCTCCTTAGCCAGACACACTCCTGAGCTGCTAAGGACGATGTCTTGTACTCGGCCTCCGTGGTAGAAAGGGAAATAGAGTCCTGCTTTTTGCTACACCACGAGATAGCAGCAGCTCCACACAAAAATACGTACCCTGATGTCGACTTGCGATCATCAGTGTCACCTCCGTAGTCTGCATCCGTGTACCCATGCAGCTTGAAGTCAGACTCCTCTTCATAGGACAACCTCGTCTCAAGGGTTCCCTTCACGTACTTCAGTATCCCCTTGGCTGCCTCCAGATGAGGCTTTCGCGGCTCCTGCATATACCGACTAACTTGGCCGACAGCAAAGGCGATGTCCGGCCTCGTGATAGTCAAGTAGATAAGACTCCCCATCAGTGCCCGAAAGATCTTCGGATCAGGAAGAATCCTCCCTTCTTCCTTCCGAAGTTTCAGCCCAACCTCCAGAGGAACGGAACTGCTCTTCCCCTCCTTCATGCCGAATCTTTCGACGATCCTCTCGGCATACGCCCTCTTGGAAACATACAGCCCGCCTCTTGTCTTCTCAACTTGGAGGTCAAGGAAATGGTGCAGCTCACCAAGATCCTTCATCTCGAATCGTCTGGAAAGCTGCTGTCTCAGCGCCGCGACCCCCTCAGGGTTGTTCCCTGTCACGATCATGTCGTCGACGTACAGCAGCACCAGCACGTGAAGACCTCCACTCTTCTTCACGAACATGCTAGAGTCTGAGTCTGAGGCATCATAGTCGCAGAACTGCAAGTACTCCGCAATCTTTCCATACCAGGCTCTCGACGTCTGTTTCAACCCGTAGAGGGCCTTCTTCAGCTTGCAGACGTGATGTGGAAGTGACTTGGACACATATCCAGGTGGTTGCACCATGAATATGTCTTTGTCAATCTCTCCATACAGGAACGTGTTCTTCACATCAAGCTGCCACGGCTTCCAACCTCGGCACGCCGCCAGAGCGATGATCGTCCTCACCAACGTCATCTTCGCGACAGGACTAAATGTCTCTTCGTAGTCCTCTCTGTAGGTTTGTGAGAAGCCCCGAGCGATAAGTCTCGCCTTGTATCGCTCCACTTCTCCATCTGACCTCTTCTTAACCTTGTACACCCACTTGCAGGTGACCGGTTTGATGCCCTCCACCATGGGAACCAGGTCACATGTCTCATTATTCTCTAGGGCCTCCATCTCCTCGATCATGGTCGCATCCCACTCCTTGATGCCAGCTGCATCCTCAAAGCAGGCAAGTTTTCTCTCGTCGAGTGGTCCTGCGAAGAAGCAGGAGACCAAACTCACGAAGTTCCCCTCCTTATAGCGAGCAGGCGGGACGATGGTCCGCTTTGACCTCCTCAAGGCTTGGCCACTATCTACCACTCTGGTAGACTCCTCTGCTTGAGCTCCTCTCTGAACTCCTCCTGAAGCAGTGCTCTCCCTGCTTCTTGAGTTCGAAGCTCCCCCTGAGCCAGAAGCTCCTCCTGAGCCAGATGGCGATGGATCACTAGGAGATAGCTCCAACTCCACAGTAGGGTCCTCAGTGACCCTCTCTTCTTCCCTGCTAGATTCTCCACTCTCCGGCAGCACCACAGAAGAGACTCCATGGTATGAGACCAGTTCGTCAAACACTACGTCGCGCGAGACGATGAACTTGTGGGTCTGCGGATCCATGCACTTCCACCACTTCTTCCGCTCATCGTAGCCGATGAAGATACACTTCCTCGCTTTCGGCTCCAACTTGGTTCTCTGAGCATCCGGGACGTGCACGAAGCAGGTAGAACCAAACACTTTCATGTGACCCATATTTGACTTCTCCCCGAACATGAGCTGGTGTGGAGACACCATCCTGTTAGGACTCAGAGGTAGCCAGTTGATCACATGAGTAGCACACGCCATTCCCTCCGCCCATAAGGCCTTGGGAATGCTCTTGGCATGTAGCCAACTCCTGGTAATCTCCACCAGATGGCGGATCTTCCTCTCTGCCATCCCATTCTGCTGAGGGGTGTGAGCGCAGGAGAGCTCCCGCCGAATGTCGAACCATCTGCAGAAAGAAGTAAACTCATTGGAGGTAAACTCCCCTCCATTGTCGCTTCTCAGCTTCTTCACTCTGCGGTTCAGCCTCCCTTCCACAAGTTCCTTCCACTCTTGGAACTTGTCGAATACTTCTGACTTCTCTCTCAGAAAGTATACCCACGTATAGCGGGTGTAGTCATCCAGCAGAACCAACGCATACTTATTACCTCCATAAGTAAGGGTGGCGCACGACCCCATAACGTCAGCATGTACGCACTTAAGAGGTGCCTTACACCTGGTCTCTGGCTTGTCAAATGGAAGTCGATGTGACTTTCCATATTGGCATCCGTCGCACACAAGGCCGTCACCGTAGGAAGAGAGATGAGGCAGGCCACTCACTAGGCCCTTTGCCGCCATCATCTTCAGCTTGTCCATCCCCACATGACCCAACCTCTCATGCCAGATCACTGCGTTGTCGTTTGTATTCAGCTTGTCCACGTAGGCATTTGTAGACGGAACATACAAATCCTTCACCCTTCTCCCGGTGAGCGTGGCGTCAGCATCGACGGACGAAAGGTTCTTCAGGAACTTCACCTCCTTCGGTCCAAACAGCACGTGGTATCCAGCATCCACTGTGTTAGCCACCGAGAAGAGGTTCTTCTCCATGCCAGGCACGTGATACACACTCTTCAGTGTCACTGGCTTCTCTCTACTCCCAAGGGACACCTTCCCTTCTTGTTCCACGGGATGAACCGTATCATCCGCAGTGATGATAGCATCCGCTCCTTCATATGCTTCCAAGGAGTCGAACTTGGACATATCTCCTGTGAGATGATGCCCGCAACCGGAATCCACTATCCAGTCGTTCTCGAGGTTGATGGAGGCTAAGACATTGACTGACGTTGCCGTCATCTCTGCCAGGAAACAATTGTCCCCCCTCTCACCGCCCTGGTGACCTCCACCTCTTCCTCCACCTCTCTGGTGATCTCACTCCTTGTTAGCAGCATGACCGGCCTTCAGATTGGACCGGCAGTCCTTTGTCATGTGCTCGTACTTCTTACAGGCAAAGCAAAGGGATCTCCCCATTTCATCGTGCGCAGGGAGGACCTTCCTCCCATCTCCCTGAGAGGACGTTGAAGGTCCATCTCCGGAGTTCTTCTTTTTCTTGTCCCAAAATCTCCTCTTTCCTGAGAACAAAGCCTCGCCATCTCCTCCTGAGATGGATACTCCCGCCATCTGCTTCGCCAAGCTCTCCTGTAATGACAGCAGGTTCTCTAGCTCCAGTAAGGAGGGCTGAGTAGCCCACCCTTGCATGGAAGTAACGAAGGGGACATACTCCTTCCTCAAGCCTCGGAGTATGTGTCGCTTCAACTTCGTCTCTGAGATTGGCTCTTCAGGGTCCAAGGCCGAGATCTTCCCACACAGGTTCTTCACCTTCAGGAAGAAGGTGGATATCGTCATCTCGCCTTGAGTCGACCTCGTCAACTCATTCTCTAGGAATTGTAGTCGCGCTACATTTTTCTTGTTGAATAACCCATCGAGGGCTATCCAGATCTCAGACGCTGACTTGCAACCTATGATGTGGTCAAACAAGTTAGGTGAAATGACTCTCTTCAAGGTGAACTCCGCCTTGGCGTTGGTCTTCCTCCAAGCTCTCACAGCTTGACCATTGTCTTCGATTGGAAAGACTTCTGCCTGCTCTTCTCCTCCAACGACCTCCCATAGCTCCTCTCCAAGCAGGTAACTCTCCATGCAAGACTTCCACTTCTCGTAGTTGGTCTGGGTGAGCAGCTCGATGTCAAGTCCCCTAGCATACCCTCCTCCGCCGTCCATCTTGGTTGCTCAGTCCTTGTTCCCACTATCCCTCTGATACCATGTGAACTATTTGAAGTCGGAAGAACGCGACAACCAACAGGAGAATAAGAACACCAAGAAATGAACACAAGCTTTCACAAATAATAATACTCGGCAGCTAGTTACAAATGGACAGGGCTGAATACAAGTTGCATCCAACTTGATTCACGACAGCCAATGAAGTAAAGAAACTGGTCGCGGACAGGGTCCGCTTCTCCTCCGGAGCACACCGCGCAGGTGATACTCGCTCCTCGCTACCGCCAGCGTTAACTCTAACGCCCAGCGTTAGCTTTCCTACTCGCAAGCTCGATGCTCGCACTCCAGCTACTCGCAAGCTCGTCACGCTTCGGTTCCTCCTCTTCTCGCTACCGCGAGCGTTAGCTCCTAACGCGCCGTGTTAACACTGCTGCTCGCACTCCTCAGCTCCCTAGTCGCAACTAGACAAAGCTAGCTACTCGCCGCTTCTCCTCTTCTCGCTACCGCGAGCGCTAACACTAGCGTCGGGCGGTATCTCCGAAGCTCGCAACTCTTCCTAGGTCACTCTGCCGAACTTACTCCAAGTTCGATGCTCGCCAGGTAGCACTCTGGTATCTCTAACTCGCTCAAAGTTGAGGATACTCGTCACTTTCAGAATACATTCTCTTTGGGGGGTATCCCTCTATTTATAGACAAAAACGGGGGGGGGGGGGGGCGAGAAGGAGCTAACGCCAGCGGTAGCGCTAGCGCCGGGCATTAGCTCACTTCAAAAATCTAACACCTATTTGATAAAACATTTGCATTTTAAATTTTACCCCCTTTTTTTTTATTTCTGAGTTTTATAATTTTTCATAATTGAATTTAACTTGTGTATTTTTTATTTTATCTGTACTATTATATAAGCTAAATAAACCTTTGGTGAAACATGCATTTTCCTATTTTTTGGCAACAAATTTTATGAAAATGATGAGCGACAACAATAATGTCGGGCAAATGATTGTCTGTTAATATTTAAAAAAAAAAGTGGTTTAAGATTTGTTTATAAATAAAATCTAAAATTAGGTTTCAAAAATCTAAAAAGTGCTGCACCTTTGTATAATCATCTGATGCTAAACTTTAGTAGAAATAAATACAGTTTTTCTTATTATTATACACATTAGAGGGGAATCAAATACATGATCTGAAATGTGGGACTAAATACAAAAAGGAGGAGTCGGCTATACGCACTCCAATTGATGCTAAACGCACACCAATTACCAGCAGCTTTATATATATGATCCAAACGAAATTCCGCACTTGACTGTTAACGGCTCAAGTTATTTAGTAATATTATATTATAGATTTTGACTTTATAGTTGTTAATATATGAAAAAAAAAGTGATTTATGATTTTGTTGATAAAGTATAAAGCTCAGCCCAGTGTACAAAGCATCCCCGCTCAGCAAAGGTCCAGGGAAGGGTCTCCACCACAATAGTGAAATGTAGGCAAACTTTATCTTGTATTTCTGCAAGAGGCTGCTTCCAGGACTCGAACCCACGACCTCCTCAAGGTCACGCAGCAACACCTTAACAGGTGCGCCGAGGCTCCCCTTACTTTATTGATAAAGTATAATAATTGAAAATTAGTAGGTTAAAAAAAACTGTACTTTTGTATAATAATTAATCACCTGAAACAAAGCTGTATCTGATCCGAACGAAATTCCCGACTTGCGCCATTCCATCTTCACAGCCGACAAAAGGCTGAAGACGTCTCTTGGAAAATCCCGCGCCTCCCATCGCCTCCCCTTCTCTAGGAGGCAGACATTAATTCCGGCCATCGACATCCGGCAAGCGGCCACCGAGCCACCGTAGCCGGAGCCCACAACTACAGCATCATAGCTCTCGCCACACGCCATGGTTTCTCTCTCTGAAACTATTCCTGATATTCTCTCTGGCAGGCACCAAGAAAACAGAGAGTCGTGTTTATACGTCAGGGGATGGAGAGTAAAAATCTTCTTCTCTCTTGACCGCGCGCTGGCCGCTGAGTGGTTGAAGTTATTTATTATAAGTTGGAATATATATAAGATATGGATATATTAATAAATTATTAATATAAGCGAAGTCAAAGCTGCTATCATTAATTAACGGCCAGCTGCATCATTTCGCATGTTGACCAACTAACACTCCGGGATCCTAGCATAAGCTTCTAAGACTATTAGAAAGACGATGAAGCCAAGACGAACGACCAGGACAATGGCCGCATATCTTAAATTATATAAAGAAGAATTTTCAGGACCGTTTTTGAGGCTGAATTACAGCCAAAAATTGAACCTAAATAGCCATAACCAGCTTTTCCGGGCCTGCGAATAGCCACATCAGGCTTTTCAGGAAATCATCTCCCCGAACGAAACCCGACCGGAAGAACACCAGCTTTTCAGGAAATCCTCTTCCCGAACAAAGCCCCCTTGCCGCCCACCGCCGCTGCCGCCGGAGCCAACTCCTGCCTGACCGGAGAACACCGGCAGGTTCGCCACTCCGGCGAACCTGCCGGGGGTAGCCCGGCGGCGGCAGCCCTGCCTCACGGTCAGGGTCGCCGCCGCCGAAGCCACCGCCGGAGCGCCGCCGGACTAACCCCCGCAGGTTCGCCGGGGTCCGGCTACCTCGTCGCTCGGGTCCGGTGAGGCCGACTGCGGCCACGGGGAAGGGACACGGGGCGGCTGTTTAAAAAAAAAACCGTTTTTTATATTATATATATATAACAGTTAATATATATATAATGCAGAGTACTGTCGCGCGGGGCACGGGGGACCCCCCGTGCACTGTCGAGCCCGCCGAGGGCGGGCAGGGTACTGTCACGTGGGGCACGGGGGGGGCCCCGTGCACTGTCACTCGTGTGTGTGTGAATATATATATATATACTATTCTAAAAAGAAGTATGGATGGCTTTTTAAAGCTATGAATTAAAAATCCGATGGAGTAATCAGGACCCTTCATTCCTATGATCTACGTTTCCTAAACAAAAAAAACTCCTCATGGCATTAAAAAGCCACGACAAACCTAAACTCTCACAATCCCGCTCTCTCCTGATCTCTCACAAAGGGCGGCTCCTTGCCCTCACCTACTCCATCAGTCCTCTCCTCCCCGAGCGGCGTCTCATCTTCTCCAGCCCCAGCGACGGCAGATCCACATCAGCGACGGCGTCTCATCTTCTCTCTGCTAATCCAGCTATCCACGCGCATCCCGACCACCCGCAAGAAAAGCTCGCCGGCTCCAACAACGCCTCGCCCGTAAGACGCACGAACACCCATCCTAGGTTTACGATTTATCATTTCGTCACGATCTCATCCTATTAACTGTTGAGGTATGTCCGCACAAAACACCGACACGATAAAGACCTGCAGGTAGCGTGTGCACCTAGGGCGTTGCCCTACTGCTGGGAGCACTATTTATATCTCATTCCAAACTGATGAGTGATAATAGAATGCTTTGAGCGTCCTAACTCTAACATTCTCAAAGCAGTAGCGTTAGGGTTTTTTTCTTTTGTTCTCTGCGTTCCCGTGCCCGAGCTCCCCTTCCTCTTTTTTTCGCCGCTGTTCGCGCTCGAGACGACGTTGCCGCTCGCTCTCGTGGATCTCCCGAAGCCGGCTGTTGCTCCCGTAGATCTCTCGTGAGAAGCTCCTAGCCAGGTTCGCCGTCGATTCCCAGCCAGGTTCGCCTCCGTCATCGACTTCGGCTTCTGGTCTTCTCTCGTCTGGGCTGTCGGGTTTCTCCAGATCCACGCCTGCTGCCGCCGTTTCTCTGGCCGGAGTCCACGATCGTGCTTCTAGATCTCGGATCTCGACTGTGGTTCCAAGATCCCTCTTATCTGTGGCTTCTCCGCCTGTTCAAGTCACCGGAGTTGAGATTCCATCTCCTCTCTTCCAGATCTGAGCTCGACTTCGCCAGATCCCGTCGATCCCTCTGTTTTTCGTTCAGATTTTGCCTTCGGATCTCCAGGCTTCCCCGAATCAGTGCCATTTGGGCTCGATCTTGCTGTCCCGAGCCTGCATCAACCTGCTCTGAAGCTTGTCTCTGCAATCAAAGTGAACAGAGTTGTTTGATCTCCAGAAGTTGATTGCTGCAACAAATTCATTTGCTTAAGCTGCATTGGATTGGATTGGATCCGAAGACCTTGTGTTTCTCCTCTCCGATCAGGTGACTTCGTTCCATACTTTACTGCATTTTCAGAAATGTCGAAGTATCAGTCTACCGACATCCGGAAGCTCCAGTCTTTCGACGTCACCGAGTTTCTCGGGTGGAAGATGCACGTGCAATTCGGCATGAAGGAGCGTGAAATCTTCTACACAGTGCTCAGTGATTACGAGATGACCGAAGAGGACGTGTCGGAGGCTCAGTGGGTGAAAGATGAGGACTTCTGCAGCGATTATCTCCTGAATTCCCTGAATACCCGTCTAGCTATTGCGTATAGCAGCATCAAGACCGCGAAGGGCATATGGGATCAGCTTCAAGCGCATTTCACCAAGGAGGAAGAGGTGTCGAAGTCGCTCCTCGTGGAGTCTTTCTTCAATTTCAAATTTGATCCGACTTCGCCCATCACTTCTCAGTTGGTGGATCTTGAGAATCTGTGCATCAAGTTGGCGAATGTTGAGTCTCATATCTCGGACAAGCTGTTCATTGGGTTTATACTGAGTAAGCTTCCACCTAAATGGATTCTCTTCAAGACTGAGCTGCATAGGCGGAAGGAAGGGATCTCCATTGATGAGTTCAAGCGCTTTATACATATTGAGGATCAAAACTTTGCTCAGAGACGTGCAGAATAGGTTAGTCATCCCTCTAAGGTGGCGCACTTAGCTTTGCACTTTGGTAAATTTAAGAAGAAAATTCAGCCCCAAAAGGGTGCGTCCTCTTCCCAGTTGCCGGCCAACAAGCCTTCTTCCCGCAAGAAGAAGGGCAAGTGCCACAACTGTGGGAAGTGGGGCCACTGGGCAGCTGAATGTAGATCTCAGAAGAAGCCTCGGGAAGTCTTACCTCAGAGTCAGACTAACATGCTGGTGGATAGCTCTGGTCCTCAGTCATTCGTAGGGATGATGAGGCATCGTGCTGGCAGCTCTTCGTCTGACTGGTGGCTAGACAGTGGAGCGACATGTCATGCTACTAATGACAAAGCTCAGCTCACTGAAGTCACAGCTGTTAAAGACTCAGTTGAAAATTGCAATGGTGGTACTACTGCTGTTATGCATGCTGGCACCGCTTCTTTGGAGTTATCTTCAGGTAAAACACTCACTCTTTTACATGTTAGAGTAGTTCCCTTTTTAACCAAAAATTTGATTTCTATGAGTTTGCTTGATAAGTCCGGTATGTCTTTTTCGACTCAAAACGGTAGAATGGCGTTATCTGTCAATTCACATTATTTTGGGTGCGCGTATCTTATAGATGGCATGTATCGACTTAGCCTTAACAATGATCACATCAACCAAATCAGCACTAATTTGATTGATCCAAAGTTGTTACACAACAGACTTGGACACGTAAACTATAGGAAGATGTGCGATCTAGCTAAGAGTCACAACATCCCTCTTGATACCTCCATTCAATTTGATAGGTGCGAGGTGTGTGCACAAACCAAAATCACTAGAAAACCCTTTAAGTCGGTTTCTAGGAGCACTCAACTTCTTGAGCTCATACATTCTGACCTCTGCGACTTTCGGAGTCATCCTTCTAGAGGGGGAAAGAAGTATTTGCTTACGTTCATAGACGACTCTTCCAGGTTTTGTCATGTGTACCTACTGAGATCGAAGGATGAGACTTTCGAGACCTTCAAGGTTTTCAAAACTCGTGTAGAGAACCAGCTTGGTTTGAAGATAAAGCGATTTAGAAGTGATAGAGGTAGCGAATACACTGTAACTGGCTTTAAGGAATTCTGTGCCGCTGAGGGCATAATACTTGAGACCACTGCCCCCTATTCACCCCAATCGAATGGTGTAGCCGAGCGTAAAAATAGAACTTTGACTGAAATGTTGAATTCTATGCTTTTAACCGCTGGCCTACCTTCCTCCTTTTGGGGCGAAGCAGCTCTGACTGCTAATCACCTTCTGAATAGGTTGCCGCACTCTAAGCTGTCGTCGACACCTTATGAGCTTTGGCATCAGCGTCCTTGTAGATACGACACTCTGAACACTTGGGGCTGTATCGCTTATGTAAGGGTACAAGACCTTAAGAGATCCAAGGTGGGACCAAAAACCACAACCTGTGTTTACCTAGGGTGTGCTGAAGATAGTGCAGCTGATAGGTTTTTGATCTATCCTCTCACTCTGTGATAGAATCTCGTGATGCTACGTTCTTTGAAAATAAATTTGTCAAGGATCTAGGCACTAACCTATCTGGGTCTACAGACATGATTTCAAAATCTCCTGTGGAATCCGAAGCAGGCCCCTCACACACCGCTCCCCAACCGTTGGCGGATGTTCCCCATCCGCTCAGAACGTCTACAAGAGAGCGTTTTCCTAAGGATTTTGGTGAAAACTTTGTCACCTATCACTTAGAGGATGATCCATTCTCCTACCAGGAGGCAATGCGATCTAGAGATTCGTTTATGTGGGCAGAAGTCATTGACGATGAAATGGACTCGTTGCTACAGAACAACACCTTGTGTCTAGTTGACTTGCCCAAAGGCGCAAAAGTCATTGGATGCAAGTGGATACTTAAGAAGAAATTAAATAGTGATGGGTCTGTAGCCCGCTATAAGGCACGTTTGGTTGCTAAAGGCTTTAAGCAACAGTGGGGAGTGGACTACTTCGACGTCTATTCACCTGTGTGCCACCTATCGACTATTAGGATTCTTTTAGCTTTAGCCTCTATCGAGAACTTCATTGTTCATCAGATGGATGTAAAGACAGCCTTCTTGAATGGAGAGCTGAACGAAGAAATCTACATGACTCAACCTGAGGGTTATGTTGTTGAAGATTCTCAGCATAAGGTGTGCAAACTAAATAAATCAATATATGGGCTTAAACAAGCGCCCAAGATGTGGCACCTTAAGTTTGATCAAGTGGTAAAGAGCCATGGATTCCAGTCCAGTCTCTCCGATAAATGCCTTTATCATCGATCAATGTTGGATAAAACAATCATCATCTGTCTCTACGTTGATGATATGTTAATATTAGGGTCAGATCTCTCGGCAGTGAGTGATGTCAAATCCACTCTTGCGGAAGCATTCGACATGAAGGACCTCGGTCCAGTTGATACTCTTCTAGGTCTTAAAGTATGTATCGACGAGCGTGGAGTCACACTCAGTCAGGCTCACTATGTGGAGCAGTTACTGACGACCTGGGGATACGTTGATTGCAGATCAGTTGAGACACCAGTTGATCACACTATCAAGTTGAGTCCGAATGAAGGGACTGTACAACCCTGTATCCGCCGAGTAGGTCCTCGAAGCATAAGAAGTATTTGGGAGCATTATTGTTCACTATGATCCGGGGTAAGGAAAGAGGAGGGCGAGCGGTGGAGATGGAGACCTCCCGCTCGCCCAGCTCAGTAAGGGGGGCGATCTCCCCTCGTCCCGTGCCCCCCAAGGTAGGGGGCGAGAACCCAGTAAGGGGCGAGACCAGCCAGGGGGGCGACCCTGGCTGGGTCTCGCCCAGCCCCAGTAGGGGGGCGAGACCAGCCAGGGGGGCCGCCCCTGGCTGGGTCTCGCCAAGCCCCAGTAAGGGGCGAGACCAGCCAGGGGGGCGACCCTGGCTGGGTCTCGCCCAGCCCCAGTAGGGGGGCGAGACCAGCCAGGGGGCCGCCAATGGCTGGGTCTCGCCCAGCCGCAGTAAGGGGGCGAGACCAGCCAGGGGGGCGACCCTGGCTGGGTCTCGCCCAGCCCCAGTAGGGGGGCGAGACCAGCCAGGGGGGCCGCACCTGGCTGGGTCTCGCCCAGCCCCAGTAAGGGGCGAGACCAGCCAGGGGGGCGACCCTGGCTGGGTCTCGCCCAGCCCCAGTAAGGGGCGAGACCAGCCAGGGGGGCCGCCCCTGGCTGGGTCTCGCCCAGCCCCAGTAGGGGGGCGAGACCAGCCAGGGGGGCCGCCCCTGGCTGGGTCTCGCCCAGCCCCAGTAGGGGGGCGAGACCAGCCAGGGGGGGCCGCCCCTGGCTGGGTCTCGCCCAGCCCTAGTTAGGGGGTTCGCCGAGCCCCGCGAGGTACCCCCTCTCGCCCAGCTCCGGGGGGAGGGGTTGGTCTGCGTTTAGCGTCGTGGAACAACGGGATTTGGCTATCTACAGCCCAATCCGAGGGTATTTTGGTATTTTCGCGGACCGATTCCTGGCTATTTGCAGCCCAACTTCAGAAATCCTATAAATAGGACCAAGGGGGCACCATTTGGAGGCAAGCTTATCCTAGGCTAGCTCTCTCCCTCTCCCTCCCCAGGTCTCTCTCTAGTGGGGTGAGGAGAGCCTCCAGTGGTGCCTAAGCCCGGCATTGGCTTGGGAGGGGAAGCGCTCTAAAGATCTTCCGGGTATGTGGTGGGACCTCCTCGCCGAGCCCTTGGTCCAGTTCATAGTGCCTCAACCTTCAACCTAGATCTCTCCCTTGGGGGGAGTAAGTGTTGGTCGCCCCTCAGCTTGCTGAGGGTCCCGAACTCCACAGAGACCGAGGCTTGTTCATCAAGTTGCTGGTTTCAACATTTTTGGTGCGGTGAGCGTGGAGTGTGACCGATCCAAGAAAGCCTCAAGCTGAGCTCCATGGACGGAGGTGGAGGAAGTTCCGACCCAAGTCACTCGCACGCCCCGGTGGCTGGAGTGACGTTGGAGATGTTTGAAAATCTCAAGCGGGAGGTCATGCAGACCTTGCAGGTAGCTTTCGCCTCGATAAGCGAAAGCAGGAAAGAAAGTGGACAGGAGGTCTTGCCTCAGCAGGTTGGCGAGAGCACCCTCGGGCAGCCTTCCAGGAAGGAGGTGCCGGGAGGGGGAGAGTGGGGAGGTCCCAGACCCCCACTTGTCGAGATCCAAGGGGGCGAGTGGGGAGGTGCCAGGCCCCCACTCGCCCAGCTCCAAGGGGGCGAGTGGGGAGGCGCCAGGCCCCCACTCGCCCAGCCCCAAGGGGGCGAGTGGGGAGGCGCCAGGCCCCCACTCGCCCAGCCCCAAGGGGGCGAGTGGGGAGGCGCCAGGCCCCCACTCGCCCAGCCCCAAGGGGGCGAGTGGGGAGGCGTCAGGCCCCCACTCGCCCAGCCCCATGGGGGCGAGTTGGAAGGCAGCCAGCACCCACTCGCCCAGCCCCAAAGGGGGGCGAGCACGGGAGGTCCCTTTTATGAGTTGATCCTCTCGGCCCCGATTCCGGAGGGATTCAAGGGGGCGAGGATGTCTCACTACTTCGGCAAGGATGACCTCGTCTTACACCTGCAGTGGTTTGAAGACATGGTCTCCATCATGCCCATGTCGGACACTTTCAAATGTCGACTCTTCGCGACAACTCTGAAGGAGAAGGCTAGAGATTGGTTCCACCAGCTCCCTGCGGGATCCATCTATGCCTTTGAAGACTTGCGTCGAGGCTTCCTGCTGCGCTTCTCGACGTCAAGGAAGAGGAAGAAAGATGTTGAAGCACTTTTCAAGATCAAGCAAGAGCCAGAAGAGTCGCTGGCTCACTATCTGGGGCGGTTCAGGGAGGAGGTTCTCCTCGTCCAAGAAGTTCCCGGGTACACCCTCAAGCTCGCCTTCACGGTGGGGCTGCGGGAGGGCTTCTTCAAGATGGACCTCAAGAGAAGAGCTCCTTTGTCCTTTGAGGAGTTGATGGAAAGGGTGGCAGAAGAAGTTGAAAGTGAGGAGGCCAACCCGGAGTTCACAAGAAGGCTGGCCAAGCTGAGTGAGCCAGAGGCAAGGCAGCATAGGAGGAAGGTAGAGGCTCCCAAGAGAAAGTTCGACCAAGAGGAGAACAGCTTTCTGGAAGAGGGGGCCGACCTCCCGAGGTGGAGGCAGGGGCAGAAAACACCCCCTCCACCGCCCCAACAAGCCATGGTGATCGGCCACAGAAGAAGAAGGAACCGCGCAGGAGGAAGAGGGGGCGTCCGAATGCAGTTACCTTACTGTGACTTCTATCAGGAGGAGGGTCACGCGACATCCGCCTGCCCTGAGTTCTTGGAGTTAAGGGAGGCGAGGTGTCCGAAGCCGCAGCGTCAACAACCAGAAGAGGTCGAGGGGGACCATGCCTGGGAGTAGAAGCCTGAGTCCCGGTCTCCGTGCTTAGTATTTTCTTTGAGTCCATGTAGTAGGATGGAGTGTTTTCATACTTAGTTTTTCCTGCATGTAACCGGATGACTCATGTAATAAAAGTTCTTTCCAAAATATTTTTCCCCTCGGCTGGTTCCGCTAACCGGGCTCTCACAAGCCGGCAGGCCAGGTTGACCTCCCAGGGAGGGTAAGTGATGTTCCCCTCGGATGGTTCCGCTGACCGGGCTCTCACTAGCCGGCAGGCCAGGTTGACCTCCCAGGGAGGGTAAGTGATGTTCCCCTCGGATGGTTCCGCTGACCGGGCTCTCACTAGACGGCAGGTCAGGTTGACCTCCCAGGGAGGGTAAGTGATGTTCCCCTCGGATGGTTCCGCTGACCGGGCTCTTACTAGCCGGCAGGCCAGGTTGACCTCCCAGGGAGGGTAAGTGATGTTCCCCTTGGATGGTTCCGCTGACCGGGCTCTCACTAGACGGCAGGCCAGGTTGACCTCCCAGGGAGGGTAAGTGATGTTCCCCTCGGATGGTTCCGCTGACTGGGCTCTCACTAGCCGGCAGGCCAGGTTGACCTCCCAGGGAGGGTAAGTGATGTTCCCCTCGAATGGTTCCGCTGACTGGGCTCTCACTAGACGGCAGGACAGGTTGACCTCCCAGGGAGGTAAGTGATGATCCCCTCAGATGGTTCCGCTAACCGGGCTCTCACTAGCAGGCAGGCCAGGCTGACCTCCTAGGGAGGGTAAGTGATGTTCCCCTCGGATGGTTCCGCTGACCGGGCTCTCACTAGACGGCAGGCCAGGTTGACCTCCCAGGGAGGGTAAGTGATGTTCCCCTCGGATGGTTCCGCTGACCGGGCTCTCACTAGCCGGCAGGCCAGGTTGACCTCCCAGGGAGGGTAAGTGATGTTCCCCTCGGATGGTTCCGCTGACCGGGCTCTCACTAGACGGCAGGACAGGTTGACCTCCCAGGGAGGTAAGTGATGATCCCCTCGGATGGTTCCGCTGACCGGGCTCTCACTAGCCGGCAGGCCAGGTTGACCTCCCAGGGAGGGTAAGTGATGTTCCCCTCGGATGGTTCCGCTGACCGGGCTCTCACTAGACGGCAGGACAGGTTGACCTCCCAGGGAGGTAAGTGATGTTCCCCTCGGATGGTTCCGCTGACCGGGCTCTCACTAGCCGGCAGGCCAGGTTGACCTCCCAGGGAGGTAAGTGATTTTCCCTTCGGATGGTTCCGCTGACCGGGCTCTCACTAGACGGCAGGACAGGTTGACCTCCTAGGGAGGGTAAGTGATGTTCCCCTCGGATGGTTCCGCTGACCGGGCTCTCACTAGCCGGCAGGCCAGGTTGACCTCCCAGTGAGGGTAAGTGATGTTCCCCTCGGATGGTTCCGCTGACCGGGCTCTCACTAGACGGCAGGACAGGTTGACCTCCCAGGGAGGTAAGTGATGATCCCCTCGGATGGTTCCGCTGACCGGGCTCTCACTAGCCGGCAGGCCAGGTTGACCTCCCAGGGAGGTAAGTGATGTTCCCCTCGGATGGTTCCGCTGACCGGGCTCTCACTAGACGGCAGGACATGTTGACCTCCCAGGGAGGTAAGTGATGATCCCCTCGGATGGTTCCGCTGACCGGGCTCTCACTAGCCGGCAGGCCAGGTTGACCTCCCAGGGAGGGTAAGTGATGTTCCCCTCGGATGGTTCCGCTGACCGGGCTCTCATTAGACGGCAGGCCAGGTTGACCTCCCACGGAGGGTAAGTGATGTTCCCCTCGGATGGTTTCGCTGACCGGGCTCTCACTAGCCGGCAGGCCAGGTTGACCTCCCAGGGAGGGTAAGTGATGTTCCCCTCGGATGGTTCCGCTGACCGGGCTCTCACTAGACGGCAGGACAGGTTGACCTCCCAGGGAGGTAAGTGATGATCCCCTCGGATGGTTCCGCTGACCGGGCTCTCACTAGCCGGCAGGACAGGTTGACCTCCCAGGGAGGTAAGTGATGTTCCCCTCGGATGGTTCCGCTGACCGGGCTCTCACTAGCCGGCAGGCCAGGTTGACCTCCCAGGGAGGTAAGTGATATTCCCCTCGGATGGTTCCGCTGACCGGGCTCTCACTAGACGGCAGGACAGGTTGACCTCCGAGGGAGGATAAGTGATGTTCCCCTCGGATGGTTCCGCTGACCGGGCTCTCACTAGCCAGCAGGCCAGGTTGACCTCCCAGGGAGGGTAAGTGATGTTCCCCTCGGATGGTTCCTCTGACCGGGCTCTCACTAGACGGCATGATAGGTTGACCTCCCAGGGAGGTAAGTGATGTTCCCCTCGGATGGTTCTGCTGACCGGGCTCTCACTAGCCGGCAGGCCAGGTTGACCTCCCAGGGAGGTAAGTGATGATCCCCTCGGATGGTTCCGCTGACCGGGCTCTCACTAGCCGGCAGGCCAGGTTGACCTCCCAGGGAGGGTAAGTGATTTTCCCCCGAGGTGACTCCGCTAGCCGGACTCTCGCTAGCCGGCAAGGTTGGAGGTCTTTTCGGGGAGACTGTGTTTTTTCCAAGGTAGCACCGTTAGCCGGATTTCCAGCGACACTCATCGAATATACAGGGTTGGACATTTCTTTCCGAGCGTGTACCTCGCTCGAAAAGAGCGGGGATTGTGTACAACCCTGTATCCGCCGAGTAGGTTCTCGAAGCATAAGAAGTATTTGGGAGCATTATTGTTCACTATGATCCGGGGTAAGGAAAGAGGAGGGCGAGCGGTGGAGATGGAGACCTCCCGCTCGCCCAGCTCAGTAAGGGGGGCGATCTCCCCTCGTCCCGTGCCCCCCCCCCCCCCCCCAAGGTAGGGGGCGAGAACCCCAGTAAGGGGCGAGACCAGCCAGGGGGGCGACCCTGGCTGGGTCTCGCCCAGCCCCAGTAGGGGGGCGAGACCAGCCAGGGGGGCCGCCCCTGGCTGGGTCTCGCCCAGCCCCAATAAGGGGCGAGACCAGCCAGGGGGGCGACCCTGGCTGGGTCTCGCCCAGCCCCAGTAGGGGGGCGAGACCAGCCAGGGGGGCCGCCCCTGGCTGGGTCTCGCCCAGCCCCAGTAAGGGGCGAGACCAGCCAGGGGGGCGACCCTGGCTGGGTCTCGCCCAGCCCAGTAAGGGGCGAGACCAGCCAGGGGGGCCGCCCCTGGCTGGGTCTCGCCCAGCCCCAGTAGGGGGGGCGAGACCAGCCAGGGGGGCCGCCCCTGGCTGGGTCTCGCCCAGCCCTAGTTAGGGGGTTCGCCGAGCCCCGCGAGGTACCCCCTCTCGCCCAGCTCCGGGGGGAGGGGTTGGTCTGCGTTTAGCGCCGTGGAACAGCGGGATTTGGCTATCTGCAGCCCAATCCGAGGGTATTTTGGTATTTTCGCGGATCGATTCCTGGCTATTTGCAGCCCAACTTCAGAAATCCTATAAATAGGACCAAGGGGGCACCATTTGTAGGCAAGCTTATCCTAGGCTAGCTCTCTCTCCCTCTCCCTCCCCAGGTCTCTCTCTAGTGGGGTGAGGAGAGCCTCCAGTGGTGCCCAAGCCCGGCATTGGCTTGGGTGGGGAAGCGCTCTAAAGATCTTCCGGGTATGTGGTGGGACCTCCTCGCCGAGCCCTTGGTCCAGTTCATAGTGCCTCAACCTTCAACCTAGAGCTCTCCCTTGGGGGGAGTAAGTGTTGGTCGCCCCTCAGCTTGCTGAGGGTCCCGAACTCCACAGAGACCGAGGCTTGTTCATCAAGTTGCTGGTTTCAACAGGGACCACTGTTGGTCAGGTGAATTATGCTAAGATCATTGGTAGCCTCATGTATGCATCGTGCTGCACAAGGCCAGACATTGCTTACACCGTAAGTATGCTGAGTCGTTTCACGAGTAATCCAGGAAAAGAGCACTGGGATGCCCTAGATAGGCTGATGAGATACCTTAAAGGATCAAAGGATCTAGCCTTGTGCTACACTGGATATCCGCCTACCGTTGAAGGTTATTCAGATGCCTCGTGGTGTTCTGAAATTGGCAATAGTAAGTCTACGAGTGGATTCATATTCACATTAGGTGGAGCTGCTATAACTTGGAAATCAAAAAGACAGACTTGTATAGCCTTGTCGTCTATGGAGTCTGAACTATTTGTCTTGGCTTCAACTGGTGAAGAGGCAGATTGGATTCGGAATTTGATTCTTGATATTCCACTATCTAAGTTACGAGTCAATTCGTTGAGCTTGTATTGCGATAATCAAGCTGCTGTTCAGATCGTTCAAAATGCTCTCTATAATTCGAAACGGAGACATATACGACTGAGACATGCTCTGCTGAATGATCTTAAGGAGCAATGCGTTATCACCTTGATCGATGTGCGATCGAAGGATAACTTAGCCGATCTTCTGACAAAAGAAATGCCCAAAGTCAGGTTTATCAAAACCGTGGGGGAAATGGGACTAAAGGCGATTTAGATCAGCCTTAGATTTTCGTTTTGATCAAATCTGATTTCCTTTGTCCAAAGTAAGCTTTGTTGTGTTTCATTGATGTTCTACATTGCTGATTGTGGATCTGGTAAGTTTGCGTTCATTCCAAATTGATGAATGCGATCTCGCTTGATTCCTTCTTCCTGTGTTGAGATGGTATCATTCCAAACTTGATGGTATTCATTTTGACATAAGGGGACAGTGACAATGACATTCCAAATTGGTACACAGATTTAGCTACGCGAGCCTACTATAAGAAGTTCATATGTCGTTTCGTTTCTTGAAACCGACAATGATTTCTCGATTAGAACACACTATTCTCGATAGTTGGAGTACTCCACACACTCAGGACTCTGGTCTTTCTACGTTCTTTTGTCGAACTAGATATACGTAAATTCAATTGCATGGATTCATTCTAATATGAAATTCATTTTCTGGATTTACAGGCACCGAAGGAGTAGGAGTACCTGCTGATTGGGACATGGATGAGGATGACCTATTGGACGTCTAGAGCCGACGCCTTTTTTTTTCTGCGTCCATCTTATCTTTTGTTTATGACATTGCTAGTAGTTCTTTTTAGCCAGTGACTTGTTTGCACAATTTTCTCATTTCCTATCTGCATATTGTTGAAACTGACTACTCGGTCTCCGTGGAGTTCGGGGTCCCAAAAAAGGGGTGGTCTCACACCTACTTCTCTCGAGCCAACTCTCTAGGCAAGAGCACTTGGACTTGGAAACGGACCCTAAGCTACAGCGAGGAGGTCCCACCTCACACCCGGAAGACCTGTGAGATCTTCCCCTCCCTAGCCAATGCTGAACCAGAGGCACCAAAGGAGAGCTCTAAAAGTCAAAAGAGCTCTCAGGGAAGAAGAAGATCCGAAATTTGGAAATCCAGAAGCCCTCTCCTTTGGTGCCCCTTATGGTCTATTTATAAGTTTTCCAAGTTGGGCTGCAAATAGCCAAAAACTGATCTGCCAGGTTACCAAAATACCCTCGGAATTGGGCTGCGGATAACCGAATCCCGCTGCTCTGAAGCGCTAAACGCACACCACTGGACTGCGAATAGCCAAAACTGGACTGCGAATAGCAAACTGGACGAGGGGGGCCTCCCCTGGGCGAGAGAGGGAGGGGCGACACCCACCCTCCCCTCTCTCCGCCTCTCCTGCTGGGCGAGAGAGGGAGGGGCGAGACCCCCCCCCCACCCCTCTCTCCGCCTCTCCTGCTGGGCGAGAGAGGGAGGGGCGAGACCCCCCCTCTCCTCTCTCCGCCTCTCCTGCTGGGCGAGAGAGGGAGGGGCGAGACCCCCCCTCCCTCCTCTCCGCCCTTCCTGCTGGGCGAGAGAGGGAGGGGTGAGACCCCCCCCTCCCCTCTCTCCGCCTCTCCTGCTGGGCGAGAGAGGGAGGGGCGAGACCCCCCTCCCTCCTCTCCGCCCTTCCTGCTGGGCGAGAGAGGGAGGGGCGAGACCCCCCCCTCCCCTCTCTCCCCCTCTCCTGCTGGGCGAGAGAGGGAGGGGCGAGACCCCCCCTCCCCTCTCTCCGCCTCTCCTGCTGGGCGAGAGCTACGGGGGTATCGCTGGGCGATACCCAAAGGTATAAAAACTCCTTGGGTCTAGTTGACACGTCTCGGCGGCCCTCCACGCTGGGCCTCACTCGATGGATATGGGGGTTGTACACAATCCCCGCTCTTTGCGAGGTCGGCACAACCTCGGAAAGAAAAGTCCAAGCCCAAATATCCATCGAGGGGGGCAGAACCTCGCTCCCACGGCACGTTTGACCCATCCAGCTAGTGAGAGCCTGGAGTGAGGAGGACATCTCGGCGTTGAACTTACCCATCCAAGGATCATTCGACCCACCCAGCTAGTGAGAGTCTGGAGTGAGGAGGACATCTCGGTGGCAAGCTTACCTATCCGAGAATCATTCGACCCACCCAGCTAGTGAGAGCCTGGAGTGAGGAGGACATCTCGGCGTTGAACTTACCCATCCGAGGATCATTCGACCCACCCAGCTAGTGAGAGCCTGGAGTGAGGAGGACATCTCGGCGTTGAACTTACCCATCCGAGGATCATTCGACCCACCCAGCTAGTGAGAGCCTGGAGTGAGGAGGACATCTCGGCGTTGAACTTACCCATCCGAGGATCATTCGACCCACCCAGCTAGTGAGAGCCTGGAGTGAGGAGGACATCTCGGCGTTGAACTTACCCATCCGAGGATCATTCGACCCACCCAGCTAGTGAGAGCCTGGAGTGAGGAGGACATCTCGGCGTTGAACTTACCCATCCGAGGATCATTCGACCCACCCAGCTAGTGAGAGCCTGGAGTGAGGAGGACATCTCGGCGTTGAACTTACCCATCCGAGGATCATTCGACCCACCCAGCTAGTGAGAGCCTGGAGTGAGGAGGACATCTCGGTGGCAAGCTTACCTATCCGAGGATCATTCGACCCACCCAGCTAGTGAGAGCCTGGAGTGAGGAGGACATCTCGGCGTTGAACTTATCCATCCGAGGATCATTCGACCCACCCAGCTAGTGAGAGCCTGGAGTGAGGAGGACATCTCGGTGGCAAGCTTACCTATCCGAGGATCATTCGACCCACCCAGCTAGTGAGAGCCTGGACTGAGGAGGACATCTCGGCGTTGAACTTACCCATCCGAGGATCATTCGACCCACCCAGCTAGTGAGAGCCTGGAGTGAGGAGGACATCTCGGCGTTGAACTTACCCATCCGAGGATCATTCGACCCACCCATCTAGTGAGAGCCTGGAGTGAGGAGGACATCTCGGTGGCAAGCTTACCTATCCGAGGATCATTCGACCCACCCAGCTAGTGAGAGCCTGGAGTGAGGAGGACATCTTGGCGTTGAACTTACCCATCTGAGGATCATTCGACCCACCCAGCTAGTGAGAGCCTGGAGTGAGGAGGACATCTCAGTGGCAAGCTTACCTATCCGAGGATCATTCGACCCACCCAGCTAGTGAGAGCCTGGAGTGAGGAGGACATCTCGGCGTGACCTTACCCATCCGAGGATCATTCGACCCACCCAGCTAGTGAGAGCCTGGAGTGAGGAGGACATCTCGGCGTTGAACTTACCCATCCGAGGATCATTCGACCCACCCAGCTAGTGAGAGCCTGGAGTGAGGAGGACATCTCGGTGGCAAGCTTACCCATCCGAGGATCATTCGACCCACCCAGCTAGTGAGAGCCTGGAGTGAGGAGGACATCTCGGCGTTGAACTTACCCATCCGAGGATCATTCGACCCACCCAGCTAGTGAGAGCCTGGAGTGAGGAGGACATCTCGGCGTTGAACTTACCCATCCGAGGATCATTCGACCCACCCAGCTAGTGAGAGCCTGGAGTGAGGAGGACATCTCGGCGTTGAACTTACCCATCCGAGGATCATTCGACCCACCCAGCTAGTGAGAGCCTGGAGTGAGGAGGACATCTCGGTGGCAAGCTTACCCATCCGAGGATCATTCGACCCACCCAGCTAGTGAGAGCCTGGAGTGAGGAGGACATCTCGGCGTTGAACTTACCCATCCGAGGATCATTCGACCCACCCAGCTAGTGAGAGCCTGGAGTGAGGAGGACATCTCGGCGTTGAACTTACCCATCCGAGGATCATTCGACCCACCCAGCTAGTGAGAGCCTGGAGTGAGGAGGACATCTCGGCGTTGAACTTACCCATCCGAGGATCATTCGACCCACCCAGCTAGTGAGAGCCTGGAGTGAGGAGGACATCTCGGCATTGAACTTACTAAACATATAAGCAACATAACTTCATCCATCTAATGGGGGGATTTCCCTTGTCAAAACCTCCTGGCCCAACCAGCGAGGGGTAGAACTTGCTACAAAGGAAAACAACAAAAAATAAACACAACATACCCCCCCCCCCCCATGACACTCGCCTCTCAGGCTGCTTGTGTGAGATGATCATTCCTCTGCTTCTCCTGCCACTCCCATCCTGCTCATGCTCTCCATGATCTTCTCCATCTCCTCCGCCCCTGCTTGCCAAGAGATACTGTTGACGGCTGTGACGTAGCAGTGCCTCGCCATCCTGGGGTCTCCGCGGATCCTGACTTGGATTCCTCCAGCGTTGAACTTGAGGCATTGGTGGAAGGATGATGGTACGCATCGGAAGGCACTGATGAGGGGTCTTCCGAAGATGGCATTGTAACTGCTAGGAGCGTCAACTATGACGAACCGACAGTTCCTTGAACCTCCCCCCATCGTCACTTGGAGTCCAACTCCACCCTCTACCTCTTTCCTTTCTCCGGAGAATCCAAACAAGGGTCCATCTGAGGCCAGCACCCTCCTTGACTCCACCTTCAACTCATCAAATGCTTTCTTGAAAATGACATTGACAGAGCTCCCGTTATCAACGAGGATCTGAGAGACAGTGTAACCTTCGATGGCTGTCTGAATGACTAGCGCATCACAGAATGGATCCTCGTGATCTGGCATGTCCTTGCTTGAGAAAGTGATTTTCTCCTCGGGAGGTGGGTCCTGTGACGTTGAAGCGACGCTGCGTCGAAATATGGAGTGGAGGCTTGCCTTACGAGTGGCCTCGATCCCCCCCCCTCCCCCCCCCCCCCCCCCCCCCCCCCCCCGTGGATTACCGCGACCCGTCCTTTGGCTCCTACGTCAGTTCGGTCCTCGCAGATGTCATCATCCACTACTGCTCCAGGTGGAACTTCTTCAATCCGCACCGGCGGCTGCTGTTGTGTCTGACCTCTCGCCTCTCTCACCTCCAAGAACTCTGGGCAGGTAGTTGTTGCATGCCCCTCTGCTTGGTGGTAGTCGCAGTATGGCACCGCCCTTCCCCCCCTTCTCCTACGGGCTGGGATGTCTCTTGCTTCAACTCCTCCTCCTCCTCTTCGAATCGCCATAGCTTGAGCTGGTGGGGGTAGGAGCTGCCTAGGGGCCTGCCTCCAAGGAGGAGGGTTGGGCCTCCCTTGGCCTCCGTAGAAGTTTCCCCCTCCTTGGGTGAAACCCCTCCCTTGCTCCTGACCCCCCTGGGGTCCCTGGTACCCTTGACCCCTCTGCTCTTCCCTCCTCCTTCCTTCCTGCTGCCTGAGGCCACCTTGCTCTCTTGGCTCGGCCTCCACCAACTTTGCCAACTTCTTTGCCAACCCCGGGTTTGCCGCCTCAGTGGCTACCTCCTTTGCAGCTTTTTCCATCAGCTCCTCAAAGGACAAGGAAGCCTTCCTAGTTAGGCGCATTTTGAAGAGGCTCTCTCGTAGCCCTACGGTGAAAGCCATCTGGAGGGCATACCCAGGCACCTCCTTGATGTTCAGGATCTCCTCCTGGAATCTGTCCACGTACTGGGCCAACGTCTCCTCGTGTCTCTGCTTGATCAGGAAAATGGACTCAGCATTCTTCTTCCTCTTCCTGGATGTGGAGAAGCGTAGCTGGAAGCTTCGGCTAAAGTCCTCGAAGTTGTAAATGGAGCCAACCGGGAGCTAGTGGAACCAGTCCCTAGCTTTGTCCTTCAGGGTGGTGGCGAAGAGACGACACTTGAACGCATCCGTCATGGGCCTGATGGAGACGGTGTCCTCGAACCACTGCAGGTGCTGGACGGGATCATCCTTCCCGGTATAAAAAGTAATGTTGGGCTCCTTGAAGCCTTCCGGGATGGGAGCCGAGATGATCAGCTCGCTAAAGGGTGACCCCCCACTCGCCGGCTTCGCGAGCTCCACTTGCGCGACTCCTGCTCTGGGCGAGACCCCACTCACCGGGCTAGGAAAAAGCACTCGCCCGACGAGGTCCCGCTCGCCACTCTCAGTCACTGGTTCCTTGCCTGGCTGACCCCCTGGGGCAACCTCTCCTGACCCCCCCTGGGCGAGCACTCCTTGCGACCCAGAAGGTGGTGTCTGGGGGGAGGGAGCTGAGCAGTCACCTCCCCTGGTGATGCCTTGGAGCAGCTCCATGATTCCCTTGATGGCCGTCATGAACTCTCCCCTTCCTACCGACTCACTTGGGATGTGAGACCCCTCATCGTCTCCTCCTCCGAGGTCTCCTGCCATGAGATTTGGTTCAAGAACTTCTGTGCTGACCACTCTCCACGCTCACCGCACCAAAAATGTTGAAACCGACAACTCGGTCTCCGTGGAGTTCGGGGTCCCAAAAAAGGGGTGGTTTCACACCTACTTCTCTCGAGCCAACTCTCTAGGCAAGAGCACTTGGACTTGGAAACGAACCCTAGGCTACAGCGAGGAGGTCACACCTCACACCCGGAAGACCTGTGAGATCTTCCCCTCCCTAGCCAATGCTGAGCCAGAGGCACCAAAGGAGAGCTCTAAAAGTCAAAAGAGCTCTTAGGGAAGAAGAAGATCCGAAATTTGGAAATCCAGAAGCCCTCTCCTTTGGTGCCCCTTGGGTCTATTTATAAGTTTTCCAAGTTGGGCTGCAAATAGCCAAAAACTGATCTGCCAGATTACCAAAATACCTCGGAATTGGGTTGCGGATAACCGAATCCCGCTGCTCTGAAGCGCTAAACGCACACCACTGGACTGCGAATAGCCAAAACTGGACTGCGAATAGCAAACTGGACGAGGGGGGCCTCCCCTGGGCGAGAGAGGGAGGGGCGAGACCCCCCCTCCCCTCTCTCCGCCCTTCCTGCTGGGCGAGAGAGGGAGGGGCGAGACCCCCCCTCCCCTCTCTCCGCCTCTCCTACTGGGCGAGAGAGGGAGGGGCGAGACCCCCCTCCCTCCTCTCCGCCCTTCCTGCTGGGCGAGAGAGGGAGGGGCGAGACCCCCCCTCCCCTCTCTCCGCCTCTCCTGCTGGGCGAGAGAGGGAGGGGCGAGACCCCCCTCCCTCCTCTCCGCCCTTCCTGCTGGGCGAGAGAGGGAGGGGCGAGACCCCCCCCTCCCCTCTCTCCGCCTCTCCTGCTGGGCGAGAGAGGGAGGGGCGAGACCCCCCTCCCTCCTCTCCGCCCTTCCTGCTGGGCGAGAGAGGGAGGGGCGAGACCCCCCTCCCCTCTCTCCGCCTCTCCTGCTGGGCGAGAGAGGGAGGGGCGAGACCCCCCTCCCTCCTCTCCGCCCTTCCTGCTGGGCGAGAGAGGGAGGGGCGAGACCCCCCCTCCCCTCTCTCCGCCTCTCCTGCTGGGCGAGAGAGGGAGGGGCGAGACCCCCCCTCCCCTCTCTCCGCCTCTCCTGCTGGGCGAGAGAGGGAGGGGCGAGACCCCCCTCCCTCCTCTCCGCCCTTCCTGCTGGGCGAGAGAGGGAGGGGCGAGACCCCCCCCCCCCCTCTCCTCTCTCCGCCTCTCCTGCTGGGCGAGAGAGGGAGGGGCGAGACCCCCCCTCCCCTCTCTCCGCCTCTCCTGTTGGGCGAGAGCTACGGGGGTATCGCTGGGCGATACCCAAAGGTATAAAAACTCCTTGGGTCTAGTTAACACGTCTCGGCGGCCCTCCACACTAGGCCTCACTCGATGGATATGGGGGTTGTACACATATGTTTGTTTATGTTTTGGACACTATGTTTTGGTAGATTGCTAGACTAGAGCTCGTACGAGACTCTGTTGGATCCTACTTGTTTTTAGCTTCTGTGATGGTGATTTCATTTTGTTGATTTACCTTGCATAGAACTATTGTGTAGCCTGCCCATTACTGTTTTATTCATATGCTTTGACACGTTTTGTGGATGATTCCTGTTGCTTGGACATTACATTGTTTACCTCTTTATTGTAGTCGTGTTGGTGACGGACATAGGAGGAGATTGTTGAGGTATGTCCGCACAAAACACCGACACGATAAAGACCTGCAGGTAGTGTGTGCACCTAGGACGTTGCCCTACTGCTGGGAGCACTATTTATATCCCATTCCAAACTGATGGGTGATAATAGAATGCTTTGAGCGTCCTAACTCTAACATTAACTTCCTCTTCTCCAGATTTCAGCAATCTCACACAATCATACCCGACGACCGCCTCTTCACCAGCCACCGCCGCAGACGTCGGTTCCTTCTTCGGTATCATGCTTCTTCCTCATTGATTTCATATTTCAAGAAGCAATTTTGTGATTATTTGTAGATTACTAGGTTGATTGTATTCTTCGATTTTACAATATCGGTGTAGATTTCATTCTTTATTACATGGTTGATTGTATTCTTTATTATCAGGTTTCATTCTTTATTACCATATTTGTTTATTTTCACGTTCTTTACTTTGGTACTTCTTCAACCGGTGTAGATTTCATTCTTTATTAGTATGACTCTCCAACTATAAAATATCTGATTGCAGATTTATTTAAGTACTAGGTTGATTGTAGGTGAAAAAAATATTCCTCTGTTCGGGCAAATAAAATCAAGGTGATTGATGCGCGTTTCTGATTTAATTCATGCATTGTCTACTGATTTAATTCATGCATTGCCTACTGATTTAACACAAATAAAAGGTTTAAACACAATATTAATAGATGTTCACAAGAAAACTCCGAGACGGTAATGTTTCCTTTGGAATGAACATTTAGCAGGTTGAAGAGCCTGTATTTGACATCCTACTAAAATTGGCATTGAACCAAACAACCTCTTAATGATTCAATACCTAACATTAATTGTTAGTACCATATCTCTCCATCATATGTCTCAAATTTCTTTATGGCATACATTTGATGCAGAAGTAAATGCTGCGGGGGAGAAAAATGACATATACATCCCCCGAGATCAAGATCACTTCAAGCAAGAAGAAGCTCAGAAGAAGGTTGGCATGTAATATATTTTTCGACAAAATAGCATATAGATAATATCATTCATTCTTCAATAACCAAAACAAACCCTCATCCACTATCTCAGGCTAGAGCAGAGAAACTGGAGAGCATGGAGCTTTAATTGGAATCGAAGGATAAGGTATCTTCTATATTTTGATCAATAATGAGCAATTTTAGGACAGATTCTAACCTTAAAAATGATATTGGTGCCAACAATTACTTGGGTTCAAAGATGCGATATTCTTCATCGCGATTTCAATAGTTTTTTCCCACCAAAATTTTAGAGATCGGTCCTTCTTCCTACTCTTCCAATAAACCATCGAGCCTTCTTCTCTTTGCTCCTTCAAGCATTTAGGGCAAGGACTGCGACCTCCCTTCCTCTTCTCGCGATAAAGATTCTTCGTTTTACTCTCGCATAATGTCATTGAGGCTTCTCCCCTTTGCTCCTTCAACGATCTAGGGCGAAGACTACAGCTTCCCCTGCTCCTCTCACCATCAAGCAAACATGGAATGAATTTGACATTGGTAGCCAACTTCGCCTGCTCCTCTCACCATCAAGAAAACATGGAATATCAGGTAGCCAGCTGACCTGATATGTGATTTCATTTACTCTCAACATTATTTTATTTTACATATTTTACATTGAAAAAGTATTTGAATCTTAATTGAAAGAACCAAACCTAGGATTTTCACTAGATGATTAAACCCTTTCATTATGAATTGATATGGTGTCCATCTGAGATACAATTTCTATATTAGATGCAAACTCTTTCACTTTGAATCTTATAGTTGAAATGTTGTAATATGTACCAAAAGGATATTATTTCCCCTTCGATTTCCATCAGAGCAACAACTGCATTATTCTCTGTTCTCGCATGCATCTGTTTGTTGTTTTGTCTCATATAGTTGATTTTTTTTGTTACTTTTTCCTACGTTGTGGGTTTGTGAAAAAACTAAATTCAATCATGGTTGTGATTAGTTGAAAATGGTCATGCAAATGACCTAAATCCAACTTCTAAAATGTATAAAACACACAAATTTTAGACTAACTAGAATGGAGGTGAATTCCTTGGGGAAGGTAGATGCCAGCTCTTGGCCAAACCAAGTAATGAGAACTTGGCTACTTATAGCTGTAATTGTTTAGATGCTAGAAAATGAGTATTTTGCATTAAAATTTTATTCAAATCACAGAGTTTGAGGTGATTAAACATATAGTTTTGCACCATTTAATTGAGGTGAATGGTCATCCTGTAATGGAATAGTGAATATGTCCAAAAATCTTTTAAATTATGGTGATTTGTGCTCAAATATAAAAGAGATCATTTCAATGGTGGTTCTCAGGTATAATGGAAGATGGTAAATGTCTATTTTGGAGCAGTCGCTAACCAAGTTTAAACCAATCTTGGAGCTTTTGATTTAGCATGGGAGATGTGTATTGATTATATCGTACGTGTTTTAATCTTATTATTACTTCTAGATTTAAAACACATTGTATTGTATTCTACATGTCATGATTCACGAAAATTGATAGCTTCCACTTGCTTCAAGAAAATAACAAGAATTATATTGAAATGGTTGCAACTTCACTCTACTTCTATGCACCACTTCAATCCTATAATTTCAATGTAGGATAACGAGATTAAAAAGGCAACTTCACTCTCTACTTATTTTCCTTCTATCCTAATGGAATTTATTATCCTTACGTACAGCGATTGAAGAATTTGGTATGACATTCATTTGCCTCCATATTTATCTACCTTCAATATATTTACATTTCTATTATTGCAGGTATCTATGATCATCTTGGATCTCCTCCCTTCTCCATCACCATTTTTTTGGTAAGCTTCCACCTCTCACACACACTGCCTCTTCTTTTTAAATAATTGATTATGCATTGTCATTTATATTACATACGCTGAATTTTTTTCTCAAAACTACCATATGATCATGCATTGTCATATATATATATAGTGCCCGACACGGGGCTCTGCCCCTACGGCCAAGCGCGATAGTACCCGTTTGGCTACGGTGGGTTTCGCCCATCCCCGGCGTGATGCTGTCGGGCGACCTTCGGCCGCATCCAGGCGGGCTTCGCCCGCCTCAGCACGGGCTTCGCCCGTGCTCGATGCGTATGTGGGCTGAGCCCGCAACATATACAAATGTGTACTCAAAATGACCGTAAAAAAATATACATAAATATTACAATACTTATTTTGTAAAAAAAAATACGTGTACGCTTAAAAAGATTATTTTTTTCCTCTATTTTTCCCTCTCTCTCTCCCCATTTTTCACTCTCTCACACTCTCTCTCTCTCTCCATGAACTTTATTTTTATTTTTTTATATTAAAGATTTTTGGATAAAACATATGAAAGATCCAACGGTGAAAAATAAAAGCACGGTAAGAGCATGGAGAATGTTATATTCACTTATATAATAAAGATATATAATTCTCATTTGAGCAATCTTCAAGGGATCTTCAAGCGCTCAAGGAGAAATTCGAGCAATCTTCAAGGGATCTTCAAGCGCTTAAGGAGAACTTAGTGATCCAATCCGGATCCGAATCTGATTTTTCCCTATTTAGGAAAACACCTTGTATGATATTTTGGAGGGTGAATAAGAGCCATGAAATAAAAGGAATTCATGTCATTTATTGGGTTTACTTTTAGAGACCACGTCACCTTGGAGTTATATATATAGATATATATATAAATAGCAGGTGCCCTGTTTACATGGGTATAAATCACAGCCGTCGGGAGAGAAAACTTATTCTTCTGTACACGTGAGAAGGAGCCGCCTTACTAGCGTTGGAGAGAAGAGCCGCCGCCGCCGTCTCGCTCTTGGTGCCGCAAGGGGTGGGAGACCCCTGTAGGATGTCGTCGGTGGTTGCCGTTGGTGCAACACCGTGCAATGGCGGCGGAGACGTTGGTGCCAAAAGCGTAGTTTTCTTTTTTTTTTTCTCTTTTCTCGTGTGGGACTCGACATATCCACTGGCCTCGGAGGAAATAGCCGCCAGTCTTGGAGGAGAGGATCTCTACCGATTTTGGAGAAGATGATGTGGTTCGGGCGTGACGGCGAAGGCTTGCGATGGTGCAGTGACCTTGACGGGGTTTCTCTCCTGCGGTGCGGGTGTGGCGGCGAAGGCATGCGGGAGTGCATGGGCCTTGATGGCGTTTCTCTCAAGTGGTGCGGCTTGGTGTCGATGGCGTGCACGGGTGCAGTTGGCCTCGACGGTGCTTCTCCGGTGGTGGCAGATGGTTTGGTCGTCATCTGACGACGAAGGGTCTCAATGAACCTTGTGCGTCCGTTGTGCTAGCAAATTGTAGTCCAGATTATTCTCTCTCCCGCGGATCGAGCGAGTCCGACTCCTCCGCGGTGTATTCTGTAACAGATGTAGGTACATTTCTTCATATTTTGTATTGCAGTTATATTATTATATATGCAGAGTTTCTTGTTCAGATTTCAGTTCTTGCATACTCTATATTTATTTGGTTGCGCCTAGGGGATTGTTTCTGCGAAATATCTCAACACTTAGGAGATCTTCGAAGGAGAACTCTTGAGCTCTCTTAAGTGTAGAAGACCGATTTCGCAAAATAAAAGCCCTAGGCCCCCGTTTTATAGATTTGGGGAATGACACTTTGATAATTAAGTTGTTATGAAGTCCGATTATCCGCACACCTGTAACCATATATTTCATTATAAGCACCCCCATGATGGGGTATTTTATTATGCGCACACTCATTATGAGGTATTTTGCTATGTACACGCCCATAATCATATGTTTGGCTATGCGCACCCATATGATGGGTATTTTGCTATGCACGCTCATATAATGGGTATTTTGTTATGCGCACATCAATAACCATATGTGGCTATGCGCACCCATATGATGGGTATTTTGCTATGCGCACACCCCTAACCATATCTTTGGCTATGTGCACCCATATGATGAGTATTTTGTAATGCGCACACCATAACCATATGTTTGGCTATGTGCATGTCTGTCATGAGAATTTCGATTTACACACACCCCCATAGTGGGTGATTTTGCAGATGATGGGGCGTGATGGTGTTGGTGCGAAGGTTACCCGATCGGGGAGGTCGTGAAGTCGGTCGGGCGCGCGAACACACCACCTTGCGACCGGTGAGGGGGCGCACGGTCGGTAAGTAAGGGAGGTTGCGTGAGACCGGGCCCCGACCGTACGGCCAAGGAGGGCGCATGGGGCCGGCGCCCGACCGCGAGGCAAAGGATGGGCCGCGCGGGGCCCACACCCGACCAAGGAGGGGCCGCGCGACCGACGGCAAGGGGGGCGCGCGGTCGGAGACAAGGGGGCAGCGCGTGGCCGTGCGGCAAGGGGGTTGCGCGCGGCCAGCGTGTATGACCCCAATTTTCATGTGGAAAGAGTTCACAGTGTTCTAAGTTAAGGAGCTAGCGCCAGCGCTAGAGCTAGCGTCGTCGGTAGTTCATATCGTCGAATTGGTTGAGTGTCGACGAAAGAACTTGTGCGAATCGTCAAAAATGTCAAGACGATTCGTCGAGTGCTAGCGCCAACGGTAGTGGTAGCGATCGGCGGTAGCTGTCTCGATGAATTTCTGTCCCGACGAATGTATTCCGACGAATCGTGTTGAGCACTTATAAATTCGATTCGTCGAGAGATATCACAGACGATAGCGCTGGCGCCTGCGGTAGCATTTTCGACGAATCCTTAAGCGGCTATGGATAAGTTCGGACGTACCGCCTTTGGGTTAGCGCCTGCGTTAAGAGGTAGCGCCGACGGTAGCTCTTCTATGTATAAAGCCACCAAAACCATGGATTTCCCTTAAGTTTCTCTTTGGTCCTCTCTCTCCTAAGGCAAGGAAGCAGAATTCACAGGAAGGAGATCCTTTTGGCAAGCTGTTCGTCGTGCCGAGGGCAAGTCTGAGTAGGAGATCTCTTGCGTGCTTGTGCTATCTTTGAATCCGTGGAAAGGAAGGTGTTTTGACAAATTCTAGCCGGTTCAATCTCGATCCTATGGCACCGAACGAGCATCAAGGGTAACGATTCTCCTCCTTAATCTCTGGACATGCTAGTCCTTTGATTTGCATAGTAGTAGGAAGATTTCCACTAATTAGTGGATAAGTTTCTTCTGACGGGTTGATATGGAATATCCCCGTAGAAATTGCATATAGAGTCCAAATCGCTATACGGACATAGGCATACTGTGTGAAACCCATCTGGACAGGTTGGTCTGGATTGGTGATGTTGATATTGCTTTATTGCGCTTCGGAGAAGACTCCGAGTATGTATGTTTGTTTTCAGGTTCTGGGTGCTGTGATGTGTTGCAGGGAGTTCTGGAGGCGACCTCCAGAAAATACCCGAAAGAGATGACAGAACTGAGTTCTGTTAGCTAGTGCCAACGCTAGTGTCAGTAATACTTGATATCTTGTTGTGTGTTTGGAAATGGCCCTTGAGGCTGTGATGATGACCCGGTGGTGGTCGTCCTGTGATCAGGCTGAGGTGAATGCTTACCCGCATCGTGCTGGTTGTTCACGATGATTGAGCCGGCCTAGCTTGATCTGAACCCGTACATATTGGTCGGTGAAGAGGTCGCCCTTCGGTGCACCGTCTTATGGAAAGAATGTCGGAAAGCGTTGGCGTGTACGACTTAGCTCAAATGACCATCTAAGTTGAAAAAGGAATGAGGATGGAGTATGTCTTGAGAGCACGATATGTGTGGCCTTGAGTCGACGTATGCGGTGATTGTTTTCTATGTGGTGCTTAGACACACCTGTGAAATATATGATGATATTGCTTGTTTGCAGGAAAGCAGTACCACCGCCCCGGGCATGGGGTGGAGTCGTTATATTCTTGGTTAGCTAAAGCTGACCGGTTACCTATTTTCCCACTGCTTAATGGATTGTGCTTTACAGGTCCTGGCAAGACGAGCGGAAAATAGCGGGTTGGAACCACAGCTGCTGCAATTTGCTGGCCCTCGAAGGCCCAAGTGTTTTGAGTGTTTTTATTTCATGTATTGCCGGCCCGCGTGTCGATGCTTGTAAATCATGTAATCCGATAAACACTTTGTGATGTATGGCCGTAGTGCCAAACTCTTTTGTGTATACATATATATATATATCAGACATTTCTACTTAGTGTTGTGGACTTCTCTTCTGGTTCAAGATTGAATAATTTATGCTTTCACTTATGTGTAACTCTGAGATGTTGTTGGTTGGGTAACTGAATACGTAACCTTCTTGCTTGTTCACTTTATATGGCGTGGGGTCCCGATCGGACTTACTATTATATACTGTGCAACGGGTGGGGTGTTACAAGTTGGTATCAGCTACGGGTCTCGATCCCTTTCCGTGCGAATTCGTGGTCGAATTCTTTTAAGGGGTGGTGAGTACGTGTGCGTCATCGTTTAACTCATTTAAATAACCAGAATGTCCACTTATGAATGCATTATATATATTTTTTGGCATGGTTGTGGAACCTGCGTGTTCCTTGATTGCTATTTTGTTGTGCTATTAGTCACTAAATTGTGTCCATCATGATTATAGATGACTAGAAGTGGTGTGGGGCAGTCACAACCCCGACAAACTGCTGAGAGTAGTGCATCTGCTGAGGTGCCTACACTTCCTTCTGCTAAAACGATACGGTTGATTGCTAAAGCGATGTTTGTCATAATCAACGCGTAACCTGGAAGGCCTGTGCAGTCTCCTACCCTTGGGGTGGCCCCGGTGCCGGTTGCCGCAGTTGAACCCGTGGTGGAAAGACCAGCACCTGCAGTACCGGTTGAGGCGACACGAGCGACAAATCACCATCTGAAATATTTTCTGAGTTTCCACCCTCCTATGTTTGAGGGGGTAGGATGGTGGATGAGTACCTTCATGAGTTTACACGACTTGGAAGGTATGCGGGCTCTTCCTTTGATGATGAAGAGCGAAAGACCAACAGATTTTATGAAGGTTTGCGCGATGATTTGCGGCTGCTTCTGTTAGGCCCGATGACGCAAGACTTTCTAACGTTGGTGAATACCGCAAGATCCCTTGAGAAGGATATGAAGAGGGTCCAAGCTAACAAGGACCGAGCGGTGACAAAGACGAAGTTCAAAGTACCAAGCTCTGCAAAGTCTGGGTCCCGACAATTCAGAAAGAAGTCCAAGTTTTCGGAACCGGCTTCCTCTTCTGCTTCAGGAGCGACGACTGAGCGAGGTCCGATGATTTGCTACAATTGCGGCAAGCCAGGACACATAGCTCGAGAGTGTCGCAATGGTCCCTAGAAGTTAAAGAAAAAGGCGGGGGCGTCTTATGCGGAGAAAGGGAAGGTAGCGGAGTCGTCTGCATCCCACTACACTTCAGCTCAACCGCGGGTATATAATCTTGGCCAACAAGAGTCCATTAAGCAAAGCGATGTCGTAACAGGTATGATTTAGTATATAACATTTATTGCTTTATGTATTTTATACTTTGTATGAGATTGCATGTATACCCTGTTTGTATTAGGCTTTGTCCTAATTCGAAATTGTCCGACGAGAGCCTTATTTGACACTGGAGCATCACACTTCTTCTTGTCTAAGGACTTCATACTGCTTATTGGAGTGCATTCGTTCGTGGCAAAGGACAGATTGAATGGCGTGCTACCAAACGAGTGTCAAATGCATGCAGACAGAGTTTGTATTGTTCAAGTGCGTATATGAAGTCATGAGTTTGACTTGGAAGCGTCAATGCTACCGATCTCTGAGTTTGATGTAATCTTTGACATGGACTGGCTTTTGAGGCAGCGTGCATGCATTGATTGCAATTTGAAAGAGGTCACACTAGGGCAAAATATTGAACGTGAGACTACGTTTACCAGTTTGCGAGGATCGAGCAAGATGTTGATGTCTGCTCTCCAAGTAGTCAAGGCGGTTCAGAAAGGCGCAGAGTTATTATTCACCTTGTTGGAGACTTCTGAGTCAAAGCCCAGTTTGTGTGATGTTCCTATCGTATCAGAGTATGCAGATGTTTTCCCAAAAGATCTTTCTGGGGATCCACCTCAGCGAGAGATTGACTTCGCTATTGAGTTGTTGCCAGGTGTCAAACCTGTGGCGCGCTCACCGTACCGAATTGCGCCAAAAGAGATGGTAGAATTGAAAGGTTGGTTGTAGTAGTTGCTGGAGCAAGGCTATATACGTCCAAGCTCATCCACTTGGAGTGCACCGGTCCTCTTTGTGAAAAAGAAGGACGAAAGCTTGTGTCTGTGTATAGACTACCGTGAACTGAACAAGCTGACAGAAAAGAATAAGTATCCGTTTCCGCGAATCGATGACTTGTTTAATCAGCTGGTTGGATCGACTGTATACTCGAAACTGGATTTGAAATCCGACTACTACCAGTTGCGAATTAGGGAAGGTGACATTCCCAAGACGGCGTTTAGTACCCGTTACGGGCACTTTGAGTTCGCAGTGATACCGTTTGGCTTGATGAATGCGTCATCGGTATTTATGGATCTGATGAACAGAACGTTTCGAGAGTGCCTAGACCGTTTTGTTATTGTCTTTATAGACGATATTTTGGTATACTCTCAGTCGGAAGAAGAACATGTGATTCACTTGCGCATTGTATTGGATACCCTGAGGCGAAGTCAGTTGTATGTCAAGTTCTCAAATTGTGAGTTTTGGCTGTCCTCTGTGGTATTCCTAGGTTACGTGGTAAGTGGAGAGGGCATTGCAGTGGATCCTGCGAAGATAGTTGTGATACGAGAGTGGCCTGTGTTGTCTACCGTGAGAAGTTGCCGGCTATTATATACGCTTCGTAGAGAACTTCTCGAGGATAGCTCTGCCTCTCACGACATTGACTAGAAAAGATCAGAAGTTTCTTTGGTCGCCAGAGTGCGCGCGAGCTTGAAGAGTCGTCTGACCACGACGCCAATTCTATGTTCGTCATGTGGTACGGAAGGCTTTGAAATCTACAGTGATGCGTCAGGGAGTGGCTTAGGCTGTGTTCTTCTTCAGCATGGTCAAGTTATTGTTTATGGCTCTCGCCAACTGAAAGTGCATGAGAAGAATTATTCGGTCCATGACTTGGAGCTAGCGGCCGTGATATTCGCTCTTAATCTTTGGCGGCATTATTTATATGGCGTGAAAATCGACATCTTTACGGACCATAAGAGCCTGAAATACCTATTAGATCAGAAGGAGCTGAATATGCGACAACGAAGGTGAATGTAGTTTCTTGGGGACTACACTTTCAAGATTCACTACACTCCCGGGAAGGGGAATGCTGTTGTTGATGCCTTGAGTCGGAGGGCTTCTGCACAAGCAAACTGGATTCAGATGCAAGATGAGCATCTAATCAGGGACTTGGAGGCCTTAAACATCATTTGCGTTGACAAGAGAACAAGTGCCACAACATGTTTAACCTGGACGGAGGTGCAGTGCGACCTTGCGAACAGAATCTGATTGGCCTTGGAACTTGATGAAAGCATGAAACGGTATGTGGTAGAGACCGTGGATGGGTCTAATGTCGAGTTCTCCTTTGAAGATGGTCTTTTGTGGAAAGACAGTTGATTGTGCGTCCCCTGTGTTGGTAAATTGCGGGAGGAGTTGATGTACGAGACACACTTTACTAAGTACTCAATCCACCCGGGGAGCACAAAAATATACTAGGACTTGAAGAAGTTATTCTGGTGGCCGGGTTTAAAGATAGACATAGCCATATACGTAGCCAAGTGTCACACTTGCGCATTCGTGAAGGCCGAATTTCAAAAACCTTGTGGTTTTCTGAAGTCGTTACCGATTCCGGAATGGACGTTTGATGACATATTGATGGATTTTGTGCATGGTTTGTCGAGATCGCAGTCCGGGAATGATGTCGTATGGGTGATTGTGGACCGATTAACGAAAGTCGCACACTTTATTTCGAACCGGCGAGACGATTTAGTGGAAAAGTTAGCAAAGTTATATGTTGATAACTTAGTACGATTGCACGGTGTGCCCCGTAACATCGTAAGTGACCGAGATGAGCGCTTCACTTCAAATGATTGGAGGCTAATCCACCAACTATTGGGTACCAAGCTGAAGTTTAGCACTACCTTTCACCCTCAAACTGATGGGCAGACTGAACGGACCAATAGAACATTGGAGGATATGCTCTGAATGTGCGCTTTTGATTTCGGCAAAAGGTAGAAGGATCATCTTTATACGATCGAGTTCGCTTATAACAACAACTATCAAACAAGCTTACAAATGACGCCCTTTATGGTAAAAAGTGTCGTACTCCTTTGGCTTGGGCGGAGACGGGCGAGACTAAGCTGTTTAAGCAAAAGGAAATCGAAGATTCTACTTCGACTATTCGGACAATCCGAGAGAGGTTGTTGATTGCACAAGATAGGCAAGCGAAGTACTATAATGCCACACACAGGAACGTCGAGTTCGCCGTGGGTGATTGGGTTTATCTCAAAATTAAACCTTTCAAGGGTGTGTCAATGATTCGACGCTTGAAAAAACTGAGTCCAAGATACCTTGAACCGTTTGAGATACTTGAGCGTGTTGGTGAAGCTGCATACATACTCGCTCTTTCGATAGAGTTGAGTGGTTTGCATGACGTGTTTCACATCTCCGTGCTGAGGAGGGCTGTGCAAGACCCTATTCAAATGCTTGTGGATGATGTTCAAGTACCGATCAATAATGGGCTAAAAATAAGGGGCAAGCCCATTCAGATTGAAGACACTGGAATCAAGCAATTACGGAACAAAACGATCAGAATGGTCAAAGTCTGCTGGGACAATTGCGGTCGTGAGGAGCTTTCTTGGGAGCGAGAGCAGACCATGCTTGAGGAGTTCCCCGAGTTGTTCTGTTGAGGTACAAATGAAATTTTGTATCTTTGTAAGTTATTTGCACCGTTAGAATTTCAGGACAAAATTCTTCTTAAGGGGGGAGGATTGTAAGACCCCAGTTTTCATGTGCAAAGAGTCCACGGTGTTCTAAGCTAAGGAGCTAGCGCCAGCGCCGACGGTAGCTCATATCGTCGAATTGGTTGAGTGTCGAGGAAAGGACTTGTGCGAATCGTCGAAAACGGCAAGACGATTTGTCGAGTGCTAGCGCCAGCGATAGTGGTACCGACCAGCGGTAGTCATCTCGGCGAATTTCTGTCCCGACGAATGCATTCTGCCGAATCATGTTGAACACTCATAAATTCGATTCGTCGAGAGATAGAGCAGGCGGTAGCGCTAGCGCCGGTGGTAGCGTTCTCGACGAATCCTTAAGTGGCTATTGATAAGTTCAGTCGTACCACCTTTGGGATAGCGCCTGCGTTAAGAGGTAGCACCGACGGTAGCTCTTCTATGTATAAAGCCACCAAAACTGTTGATTTCCCTTAAGTTTCTCTTTGGTCCTCTCTCTCTCCTAAGGCAAGGTAGCAAAAGTCACAGTACGGAGATCCTTATGGCAAGCCGTTCGTCGTGCCAAGGGCAAGTCCAGGTAGGAGATTTCTTACGTGCTTGTGCCATCTTTGAATCCGTGGAAAGGAAAGTGTTTTGATAAATTCCAGTCGGTTCAATCTCGATCCTATGGCACTGAAACAAGCATCAAGGGTAACGATTCTCCTCCTTAATCTCTGGACATGCTAGTCCTTTGATTTGCATATTAGCAGGAAGATTTCCACTAATTAGTGGATAAGTTTCTTCCGACGGGTTGATATGGAATATTCCTGTAGAAATTTCATATAGAGTCCGGATCGCTGTACGGACATTGGCATACTGTGTGAAGCCCATCTAGACAGGTTTTGTCTGGATTGGTGATGTTAATATTGTTTTATTACGCTCCGGAGAAGACTTCGAGTATGTATACTTGTTTTCGGGTTTTGGGTGCTGTGATGTGCTGCAGGGAGTTCTGGAGGCGACCTCCAGAAAATACCCGAAAGAGATGACAGAACTGAGTTCTGTTAGCTAGCGTCGACGCTAGTGCCAGTGATACTTGATATCACGTGGTGTGTTTGGAAATGGCCCCTGAGGCTGCGATGATGACCCGGTGGTGCTCGTCCTGTGATCAGGCTGAGGTGAAAGCTTACCCGCATCGTGCTGGTTGTTCGCGATGATTGAGTCGGGCCTGGCTTGATCCGAACTCGTCCATATTAGTCGGTGAAGAGGCCGCCCCTCGGTGCACCGTCTCATGGAAAGAATGTCGGAAAGCGTTGGCGTGTACGGCTTAGCTCAAATGACCATCTAAGTTGAAAAAGGACTGAGGATGGAGTGTGCCTTGAGAGCACGATACGTGTAGCCTTGAGTCGACGCATGTGGTGATTATTTCTATGCGGTGCTTAGACGCACCTGTGAAATATATGCTGCTATTGCTTGCTTGCAGGGAAGCAGCACCACCGCCCCGGGCATGGGGTGTGGTCATTATATTCTTGGTTAGCTAAAGCTGACCGATTACCTGTTTTCTCACTGCTTTGTGGATTGTGCTTTACAGGTCCTGGCGAGACGAGCGGGAAATAGCGGGTTGGAACCCCAGCTACTGCACTTTGCTGGCTCTCGAAGGCCCAAGTATTTTGAGTGTTTTATTTCATGTATTACCGGCCTGCGTGCCGATGCTTGTAAATCAAGTAATCAGATAAACACTTTGTGATGTATGACCGTAGTGTCAAACTCTTTTGTGTGTATAGATATCAGACATTCCTACTTAGTGTTGTTGACTTCTCTTTTGGTTCAAGATTGAATAATTTATGCTTCCGCTTATGTGTAACTATGAGATGTTGTTGGTTGGGTAACTGAATACGCAACCCTCTTGCTTGTTCACTTTATATGACGTGGGGTCCCAGCCGGACCTACTGTTATATACTGTGCAACGGGTGGGGTGTTACATAGCGAGTGGCTGGGTGGCCGGGTGGCCGGGTGGCGGCGCGGTCGTGCGGCTGGCGGCGAGGGGGCAGCGCGTGGCCGGGTGGCGTGCGATCGAGGAGTGTGTGGCCGACGCGTGTGCGTGGCTTCGTTTATCGCGATGGTGGGTGGTTTGGGGTTCTCCCCACTCTCCCCCATTAGTGGGTTCTATCCAAGTTAGTGGAGAGGTGGAGTTTTTGGATATTTGCAGCTCATCAATTCTGGGATGGGTGAACTCCTGGGAAGTCCCCGTAGAGGCGCTTAACTGGATCACTTCTCGTCAAAGGGAGGTTGCGGTCTCCAACAACCCGTCGTGGCCGAATATGCGCGGAGAGGGGTTGGGGTGGCATGGGCTGCGGCCCATGTGGGGGCCTGGGACGAAAGGCAGCGCTGGTGCGCCAGACTGTGATCAGGGTCCTCACATACTGCTCATTTCACTCCAAATGGAGATGATCCTAATTCATGGAGTCAGAATGAGGCAGCCTTAGCTTATTTTTGCCACTTCGTATAAACTAGTTAAGTTAGCCTCCTACAAAAACTTGATGATGAAGAGAAGAGTGAAAAGACACTGAAGAGAAAGATCATAAGTGAAGAAAATTCAAAGAACCCTATTATTTGTCTAAACTTGGATGGTTGCAAATGATAAGGTCTTCCTCCAAAATATAAAAGGATGTAGAATGTCTTATATTTTAGGTTATTTTATAAATCTCTTCTATTTATATTATTCATGAATGGGTCAAGTAACTCACTATAAGAAAACTAATCTTTAGTGACAAATTTAGGGACCCGAGACAGGTCGAATTGGAGGCCATCCTCGCAATTAGAAGGGTGGTGCGGCCCTCCTTGGTTTCTGGTTGGGGTGTTATCATTGAGAGCGACTGTCGCAATGTGGTGGAGTTCTGTGCACGCTGTCTTCAGAGAGAGGCGTGGAGCGACGGTCGTATCGCTGACGTGGACCTCTCCTTCATGGGCGAATTTCAGCAAGGTGGTTTTCAACCTTGTCCCTCGTGACGCCAATCGGGTCGCTGACTTTTTTGCTAAACATGCCAAATTTTGTAATGATTTTCTTTGGGAGACTTCTGAGTTAGTTGATTCAGAACTTCATGACATCTTAAATGAAGATTTGAATGGTTGTATCCTAGTTTAGGTGGGGCCTTTGACCTTTTTCTTTTCGTAATGCTATTGCAATTTATCAAAAGAAAATCGGAACATTTGTTAAAGCGGCGCTATAACTGAGAATCACCGCAAAATTCATAATTGTCGCGGCGCTTGTTAAAAAAAGCCGTCATAGTTATTAGTTGTAATAAAACATTGACCACATTTTTCAAAAAAAACGCCGCAAAATATAAAATTTACGGCCGCATTTTTAAAAGGGTCGCAGAAAAAACGCCGTCGTAAAACAATTTTATTGTAGTGAGATTTTTTGCTTCTATAAGAAATTGGAGGGTGAATTTTGATGGTAAAATAAGAGTATTATAAGAAGCAACACACTCCATTACTCACTCATTAAGATTACCTTATCCATGATCAGCTGGTGTCAACTTCGATCCACCAAAGAAGGATAAGTTGGGCAGCAGGGTTGGATTTGGTTACTGAATGATAGCAGGTAGATCGACAAATTTTCTCACTGATGGCTGTGATTGATTGATTGCAGCATATAAATTTGAAAGAATAATTAATAATCAAATGATGCAGACTTATAATTGAAATGAATTATACTTGAAGCAAGTGCAGTTTAGATGAACTAGAGTTGCAACCACTACATTTTATCTTAACTACAGATGGATGAACATGCATTATATTTAGAATACAAATGAGAATCATACCGGAGAATAAACCTATCATTCAATCATCTCTACTGGCTGCAAATCTCGTTGGCTTTTACCAGGAAAACATGTAATTAGAATTGTTGAGGACATAGATATGGTGTGCGTACGTATGTGATTTGTGAGCAGCTTTGTATCTTATCATAACACACATTTATTTAAAAAGCAGGTCTCTATTAGTACCCAAAGAGTGACGTGGCTAAATTCGATCGTTTTCAACTCTCCGTGACTGAATTCGATCGTTTTCAACTCTCCTAAAACTAGCTTTAATTCCAAGTCGAAGTCGGCTTGCTCCAACTCTACTCAAAGTCACTCATAATCGCATCAGCAGGCAAATTGCAATTGAACAACACAAATTAACAGTTCCAGGTCTACAATAAAATCCCCAATTTATGTCCTAAATAGGTAGTCAAATAATATTTCTATTTCTAAAAACATACAACAGAATCAAAACATAACAAATAAAAAGGAATAAATTCACCTCCTTAATTAAGATATCAGCTGAACTTCCTCCTCAACTGATTCAGATTGGTGAAAATTTAATTCCAGCCTTAGTAACTCTCAGAAATACTTTGATCATGCATGATAATCTAAGTAGATAAAAACCTCGTGCAAGAAAGAATTAACTTCAACAAAAACCAAGCCGCAGATCTTCGAAGTATGAAAATTTCACATGCTTTCATACTACTTAACGGCACAAACAATCTACAGAAGAGCAGTTATGATCTTTGGGCACCAAGGCCAGCTATAATTAGCATTGGAAAACAAGGGTTCTCCATAATGAATATATTTTACCAGACTATTGATTTGTTATTGTTTCATAATTGGGCTGTTACTAGCATTAGAATTCATTAGAATCGAACATCACACCTGCGTTGGGTCTTCCGAGGAAGAACATAAGAGAAATTAGATGGATCTCAACATGAGGAAGTAGAATCGTTTAAGACGAATATGTTTAGAATGCGAGAAAGGATTATTAGCATCGTACCCATTGCATTTGCTTTTGAGCACTATCGAGGCCGAAGAGCTGTGCCCAATTATTAGATAATTATGTCACAAAATTAGAATTTTATTGAACTGCACTATATAGATAAAAATGGACAAACCTGAAATCGACACAACATGCCATGCCATCATCCATGAACATTCCAAGGATTTATGCTTCCACCAGCAGAAATAATAAAACAAAATGAAGAGTTTATGTGCCCAAAGAACTGAAGGTACAACATATTTGGGCGGAGTTGATGAGTTTTGAATTGAGAAAAGTTAGGATGCCCTAGCATATGCGGAGGTGGACATTGCAAAGGGGGATTTGGAGAAGGCAAATAACCAAAGAGAGAAACAAAGGGGAATAACAACATCAATAGACGGAGAAGCAGAGGGGAAGACATTACATACCCGGGTGGACTTCAACTTCAGGCGGAAGACAATGATATCCAGAAGAGGAGCCTTCACTCTGTGGTACTGCTGTTTGATGGACATTTCAATGGAGAAGATGTGCAAATCCTAGAGAAATCAGTTATCTAGAAACGCTGAGATGTCTGTGTTCGGGGAAGAGAAGACCAGACCTTAGGAAGTAGGAGAACGGCGTTCGTCGCTACAGGGTATCGGGAGACGGGAGCGACAGGGATGATCGCCGAATGGAGAGAGACAGGGAGGGCGGGGGATGGGGAGAGAGAGAGAGCTCACTGTGGATGATCGCCGAGCTTAATATCTGCCTTTGCCACACAAGCGGGAAGAAACGCTGGAGTCGGAGAAGAACATCCCTGGAGTCGGAAATTTACGGAGGCATAGGAATGCGAACAACGCTGGAGTTGGAGTCGAAGATGGATGCCTTGGCAGTGGAGAACCTTGAGTATCGGGAGAAATGCAAACGGAGCTGAAATCGGAGAAGAAGGGCGCTGCACTCGGAGGCATAGGAATGCGACCGACGCTTTTGTGGAGTGTTTTGGCGAGGAAGGAGGAGCTACCCAGAGGAGAGGGAATCTCGAAAAGGAGAGGGATCGTGAGAGAGCTTAGGAAAAGGAGAGGGGATCTCGGGAGAGGGAAAATAAGAGAGGATCAGGATAGAGCTTGCCAGTCCAATTCGCCGTCGGAGGGGGGGGGGGTGTTGAAACCAGCAACTGGTCTCTTGAGTTCGGACCCACTGGGGGTGTAGCCGATGCTTATTTCTCCCTCACTAGACTCTCTTGACGGTGGATGCTGGAAACGGAATAGACCCAAGGCTGAAGCGAGGAGGTCCCGCCACACACCCGGAAGATCTTAGAGAGCTTCCCCTCCCAAACCAAAGCTCAACCGGGCACCTTGGAGGGCACTGGCTGCCAACCAAAACTAGCCTGAAGGAGAGGATTCTCTCAAATCGGATCTCCTCCAAGGTGCCCTTAAGGGTCTATTTATAGATTTTCGTAGGTTGGTCTGCAAATAACATGAATCCGCCTTTTAATTTTACTAACAGCACCCCAAATTGGTCTGCTAACAGCCCAACTCCGCTGTTCCGAAGGGCTATTTGCAGCCCACCAGGGGTATCCTGGTCATTTCCTCCTCAAATCATCCTGGGCGAATGGTCCGTGAGGGCACCACTCGCTGGGCACCCGCCTAGCTGGGCGAGTGCCCATTCCTCTGGGCGAATGGTCCGTGAGGGCACCACTCGCCGAATTCCTTCCCTATCGACCTAGGGGCCCTTCTACCTATCCGAACCTGGCCGAATGATCTGACTGGCCCAGGTCTCGCCAGCTGGCTTGAGGGGCCCACTCGGCGAATACTGGTTGTACACAATCCCCGCTCTTTGCGAGCGATTCCTGCGCTCGGAAAGAACAGTCCAACCCTGTATTCGGTGAGTGTCTGCTGACTGGACCTCATAAGATTCTGTGGGTCCCACCGTCATTCTATATATATATCCTCATGTCAGATTTTTCTGGACCACTCTCTCATCTCGGCTCGGAGTTTCTCCACTTCCTAATGTCTTTCCACAAACCTTCTGCGAAACCCCTCTCGCGAGAGATGATCGACCGCCTGGCTGCGGCCCAAGCTGCAACTGCCCCCAGGGCATCCAAATTTGCTCCCTGGCTGATGTCTAAACGGGATCCGAGCGCCCCCTATGTCTCGCGTCGAGCCAAGGCAATTCGGCTGAATCGTCAAAGAGGCGAGACTGCCTCGGAGTCTCCGGCGGATACTCCACCGGCGAACACGCTGGCGGATGCCCTTCCGGACCCTGCGATGTCAATATGAGAATTCCTCCTGTCTCCATTTAGTTCCTGTCCCTTACCCTGCGTTGACTCTGGCCATTCGCAGGGGGCTTTGGTGCCGGAGACTGGCCATGGGGCCGTCTCGGGCAGCGTCGCGGTGCTACCTCCCGCGAACGAGAGGCCTCCAGATCTGGACCTTGCTCCCCCACCCCCTCCGGGTGAGACCTCATTGCAGTCCGGTTAAGTTGTAAAACCTTTTTAGATTCTCCCTTCATGTGGCTCGTTGCTGACCATTACTTTTCGCAGCCCCCGGCCCCGACCTTTCGCTGCGGGACACTGTTCCTCCGAGTTCCCCTGTTCGACCGAACCCCTCCGTGCTCGCGGATGAGCCGAGGGTATCTCTCCAGAAGGGACTCGGTCAGCAGGACCGCGCGGGTGATCCTGCGGATGCCCCAGCTCCTTCTTCACAGCCTTACCGTCCAGGAAAGGGAAAGGTCTTACCTCCCGCCTGGTTGTTTGGAACGCACCCCCATTCGTCTCGTCCTTCAGGTCACCTGGACCCCACCCCAGGTCAGTTCACTCACTCGCCTCTATCGTATTCACATATTTTATCACCACTAACCTAGTTGTGATTCCGCAGGCTATCGAGAAGCCTCCCCCTTCGACTCCTACTACGAGGGGGGGGGGGGGGGGGAGGGAATGCTCTCGCCTCTCCCTTCCCCTGGGGATCTCGCTGACTTTCTGGGTGATTCCTCGGATCACGCGACCCTGAAGGATCGGATCTCGGAGGTCCTGGGGAAGCTCATCCATATCCAGCGAAACGTAGCCGGCCAGGTGGACGACGTGCGGCTGAGAGTCGCGCGTGAGTTAAAGGACCTCCATCGGGACTACTCGCGCCTTCTCACCACGGTGGAGCGCCTGGGGGGCGAAGGAGGGGAGTTGTCTCCCGAAACACACGCCGCGCGAGCCCAGGACCAACTCCAACTGGCTTCCCATGAGATCACCAATATACTCGCTTATTACCGCCCGCGAATGCCCATGGAAGCTGGGTCGCGAAAGCGAGGTCGGTGGATCTGGGAGGAGTTCTGACCTACCCAACGTCCACCCCTCTTATTGTTTCCTTTTCTTACTTTGTGCTGCGAATGCTGAACGTTATATTTGTCTGTAATAATTTCTCTATGCTTTGCGAATGCTTCTTTATTCGTTTTTCGTATCTCATAGCTTTGCTTGGGTATTGCCGAGTGATAACTTATAGCCGGATGCTCTTCCAACCTTGTTGAGTAGCCGCGGAATGAATAGACATAGGGCATTTTCCATTAATGGGCGAGAGGGACCGGCTCGGGCTTCGAGGTGTCGGGAAGGCGCGATGGCTATCCGCACACCCGTGGCCTCGAAAGCCCAAACGCCGTTTAGTCCCTCTATAAATAAGTCTTTCAACCACCGTATTAAATACCTAACCATCCGCTCTCTTTCCTTGCGCTAGCACTCGCGCTTCTTCCTTATCTGTTGCTCCCCTTTCCTTCTTCACTCGCAAAAATGGGTGGCGATGCGGAAGGCAGGGCCAAGTGCGCCAGCGCATTCGCCAACCACGTCTTCGATTCCTGCGACCTCTCTGAGGAGGCTTACCTGACTGCCGTCGCCGACTACGTCCCGCCGGGTTTCGAGGGGCGAAAGCCCAGGCCGGACGAGCGTCTGAACTCCATCTCGCCTTGTGCTCTCGCGATCCCGCTAGAGCATTTCGAGGTGGGGTTTCGCCTCCCGATCTGGCCGGAACTCCGCCAGACCTTCAGATACTACGGGGTCGTGCCTGGCCAGCTCAACCCCAACTCCATCGCTATGTTGGTCGGGTACGCGAGCTACCTGCGAGAAGAGGGAATCGAGTTCTCGCTGCCCGTCTTCCGCAAGCTCTATACCTTCCGCTGCACCAATGGTATCTCGTTCTTCTCAGGACTGAGCCCCCTAAAGCACTACGGGCTCCCGAACAAGAACCATGATTGGGTTCGCCGCTTTATTTTCGTAAGCGGGAACCTGGGGAACACTCTTCTCGCGCCGGTGCAGGAGGAGGAGTCAACCTTCCGCCCCCCGACCCTAGGGGGCACGAGGCCAAACTCCACCAATACATCCTGGAGCACGGGATGGATCTCGTCCATCTCCGGCGAAACGTCAACTCGCTTCCACCCGTTCCGCAGGGCGAGGGTAAGTGTTCGAGACTTCATTCGCTTTCGCTTTGTGATTTTTACATCATTCGCTAGAACCATTTGCAATATTATGCAGGTGTGCGCCACTTCCCCCTTCATCCGCCACGTCCCTCCGGATCCGCCCTCTCTCTCGCACAGGCCGCCACGGATGCCTGTCGGGAGGAACCTTCTTCCTCCAAGCCTGGCGGAAAGAAGCGCAAGCCAGCGGTGCTGACCTCTTCCTCTTCCAAGAAGCCCAAGAACCCCCCCTCCGCCAAGGGGAAGGGGGTCCTGGACGAGACCCTTGGGGCGGGTGCTCAGATCCAAGCCCTGAGGACGAGTGCGCCAGGAGAGACAATCCCTCGCGCGGGACCGTCGTTGCCGCCGCCCCCACTTCCCAGGGACCATCGGAACTTCCCCAGCGGCGAGAAGTACAGGGACCCCTCGGGGGCTCCCCTGGTCAAGTGGGACAGGAATGCTAACCGGGTCTCGCTCTCCACCCTCCATTCGTCGTGGATAGAGAGCGATCTCGCCAGCGGTGAGGCTTACGCCATCGCGTATGCCCTCTATGGCCGAGAAGACGCCGAAGTCTATGATGCCGAGACGACCCAGGTTCTCGCTCATGAGAGTGTCAGGGCCATGCTGCGGGCGCTCGAGCTCGCGCACATGTCTTCGCGCCGGAGCATCAAACTGGCGCGGGACTTGGCGGAGGTTGAGGAGTCCCGGTCCGTTGCTTCTACTGAGGCGATGGAGCTTAGGACTAAGCTGGCGGCTGCGGAGACCCTTCTCGCCAACCGCCCTGTCGCAGAGGTGTGTATGTTTTCTCCTTTCCCGCGAGTGACTTGTCGCCGATTGACACTTTATTCTTACCACCTTTGTTATTATTTTCAGGATACCACGGTTGCCGAGATGCTCCGCACTCGGGTGGCCGGCCTTGAGGATGAAATCCGTCTGGCCAAAGCCGAAGTCCAGCGATTGCGAGAGGCTGGTGCGTCAGCACTCGACCCGGGGAGCGGGGGCCATTTTTATCCCCATCACGAGTTGGAGCAGCTGATGCAAGAGAACGCGCAGAATGTCGTCAAGCATGCGCTGCAGGTGCTGCGGCGAGCGGGATACCTGAAGGCGGAGGCCGAACGCCTTTCCGCTCGCCAAGTCATCCCCGAGCTTTACATTCCAATCCCCTTTCCTGAGGACGACCACGTCGAGTCGCGAGAAGACGCCCTCATCCCAGACTCTGGTGAGAGCGACGGATCTTCAAGCGAGAAATCTGTTGATCCTTGAGAAGGGCCTCTTGTATTTTCTCTTTTTGCATTTATCCTTTTGATTGTAATCTTGAACGGGCGAGTGCCTTTAAAAGATGTATATATTGACTACAATTTGTGTTATTCTTAGCTTTCCTCTCATTCGCCGTTATATCTCGCTAGGCTCGCTAGGACGTCAACTGCGGCTACTTTGGTCACACAGCGAATGCCCGAGGATGACTTTGACATGCTGCCCCTCTTCGACTTCCCGCTTCCTGTTCCACTCGAAACCCCTTACCATTCGCTCGGGACGGGGTTTCGCCTAGGTAGTTAGGAAGAAAGATGAGGCACACCTTGCTGGCGCGTGGTCCCTGCGAGTGTTCTCGAGATCCACCCTTGAGAGCTTGGAACCTGCCACCGAGTGAGCCTTCTGACCTGCCAGCTAGGTGGGAGCCTGGACAGCGGGTCTGCTCGGGGCCAACCTCTGGAATATAGGACCTGCCACCGAGTGAGCCTTCGGACCTGCCAGCTAGGTGGGAGCCTGGACAGCGGGTCTGCTCGGGGCCAACCTCTGGAACATAGAACCTGCCACCGAGTGAGCCTTCGGACCTGCCAGCTAGATGAGAGCCTAGACAGCGGGTTTGCTCGGGGCCAACCTCTGGAACATAGAACCTGCCACCGAGTGAGCCTTCGGACCTGCCAGCTAGATGAGAGCCTAGACAGCGGGTCTGCTCGGGGCCAACCTCTGGAACATAGAACCTGCCACCGAGTGAGCCTTCGGACCTGCCAGCTAGGTGAGAGACTGGACAGCGGGTCTGCTCGGGGCCAACCTCTGGAACATAGAACCTGCCACCGAGTGAGCCTTCGGACCTGCCAGCTAGATGAGAGCCTGGACAGCGGGTCTGCTCGGGGCCAACCTCTGGAACATAGGACCTGCCACCGAGTGAGCCTTCGGACCTGCCAGCTAGATGAGAGCCTGAACAGCGGGTCTGCTCGGGGCCAACCTCTGGAACATAAAACCTGCCACTGAGTGAGCCTTCGGACCTGCCAGCTAGATGAGAGCCTGGACAGCGGGTCTGCTCGGGGCCAACCTCTGGAACATAGGACCTGCCACCGAGTGAGCCTTCGGACCTGCCAACTAGATGAGAGCCTGGACAGCGGGTCTGCTCGGGGCCAACCTCTGGAACATAGGACCTGCCACCGAGTGAGCCTTCGGACCTGCCAGCTAGATGAGAGCCTGGACAGCGGGTCTGCTCGGGGCCAACCTCTGGAACATAGAACCTGCCACCGAGTGAGCCTTCGGACCTGCCAGCTAGATGAGAGCCTGGACAGCGGGTCTGCTCGGGGCCAACCTCTGGAACATAGGACCTGCCACCGAGTGAGCCTTCGGACCTGCCAGCTAGATGAGAGCCTAGACAGCGGGTCTGCTCGGGGCCAACCTCTGGAACATAGAACCTGCCACCGAGTGAGCCTTCGGACCTGCCAGCTAGGTGGGAGCCTGGACAGCGGGTCTGCTCGGGGCCAACCTCTGGAACATAGAACCTGCCACCGAGTGAGCCTTCGGACCTGCCAGCTAGATGAGAGCCTGGACAGCGGGTCTGCTCGGGGCCAACCTCTGGAACATAGAACCTGCCACCGAGTGAGCCTTCGGACCTGCCAGCTAGATGAGAGCCTGGACAGCGGGTCTGCTCGGGGCCAACCTCTGGAACATAGAACCTGCCACCGAGTGAGCCTTCGGACCTGCCAGCTAGATGAGAGCCTGGACAGCGGGTCTGCTCGGGGCCAACCTCTTGAACTTTTAGGATCTCTCCTGCGAGTTGTAGCATCATTTTTATACACACAGTTTAAACAAAATGTTTTCATTCAAAAACCACTGTTATTACATGGTACTAAGGATAAAAACGTTTAAGGTCGTCGCCACTCCATGTGTGGCTGAGGGGTTGGCCCTCCACGTTCTGAAGGCGATACCCCCCAGACTTTAGTGCCTCTTCCACGACATAGGGGTCTTCCCAGTTGGGGTTAAGTTTTCCCACCGCGGCGGACCTCCCAGCCGCGTCGGCCTTCTTGAGTACCAGATCTCCCTTCTCGAACTGCTTGATCCTGACGTGCCTGTCGAAATACTTGGCCATCCGCAGCTTGACCTCTTCTTGATGGATGGCTGCTCGATCCCGAGCTTCTTCGATGAGGTCGAGGGAGAGCCGCAACTCCTCCTCGTTCTCGGCTCTCCAATCTTCCTCACCATTTGTGGCGACCTTTACCCGTGGTGTCATAACCTCGAACTCTATGTGGATGACGACCTCGCAACCGTGAGAGAGCTTGAAAGGGGTCTCTCCTGTGGCGGTGTTGGGGGTGGTTCTTAAAGCCCATAGGACCGAGGGGAGCTGCTCCACCCAATTGCCCTTGAGATTTTCCACCTTCTTCTTGAGCAAGTTCACGATGACCTTGTTCGCCGCCTCCACCTGCCCGCTGCTCCTGGGATGGTGAACGGACGCAAACCGAAGGTCTATCCCCAACTGGCCACAGAAGCCGATGAATTCCTTGCTTGCGAACTGCGGTCCATTATCCGTGACTATGGCCTGCGGGAGCCCGTGTCGACAAATGATCTCCCCCCATACGAAGTTGCGGATTACCTGGGAGGTGACCTTAGCCAACGCCTTGACCTCCAACCACTTTGTGAAGTAGTCAATCATGACTAGGAGAAATCTCCTCTGTCCACTAGCCTGGGGGAAGGGTCCTACCAGGCCCATTCCCCATATGGCGAATGGCCAGGGCGCCGTGATACTCTTTAGCCTCTGAGCTGGCATGAGCTGAAGCGGGGCGAACATTTGGCACTTCTGGCATTTCTTGGCGAAGACTGCCGCATCTTTACTTAGGGTTGGCCAGAAGTACCCCTGCCTTATTATCCTTGCTTCCGGCATCCTGCTCCCTGAGTAGCTGCCGCACTCGCCGGAGTGAACTTCTTCTAAGATCCTTGGGACCTCTTCCTCCGAGATGCATCGGGCCAGGAGGCCCGAGAGGGTCTTCCGATACAAGTCACCTTCCTGGAGCACGTAGTAGGCAGACTTATACCGGAAGCGCCTCTGGTCCGGAACTTCTTCCGGAAATTTTCCCGTTGCAAGGAAGGTGACGAAGGGATCCTTCCAGGAGGGCCGTTGTTCTACTTCCATGAGCTCTCCCTCTTCGATCGAAGGACGGAATAGGTCCGTCAGGGTCCCCCCGGCTCGTGGACCAGATTTTGCCAACCGATCCGCCGGGGTGCTCTCCTCTCGAGGGACGTGCCGGATGGAGAAAGTTTTTAACGTCCCCACGAGACCCTTGACTTTTGCTAAGTACCTCATGAACACAGGTTCCCTTGTTTCGAACTCTCCCCTTATCTGAGAAGCTATTATCATGGAGTCAGTGAGGACCTCCACGTCATGGACCCCGAGCTCCCGGGCCAGCTGCAGGCCGGCGATTACAGCCTCATACTCCGCCTGGTTGTTGGTGATTGGGAAGTGTATCACTAGTGTCTGCTCTATCTTTACTCCGTGGGGACTCTCCAGCACCACCCCTCCTCCGAGAGAATTCTTGCCCGAAGCCCCATCCACCAGCAGCTTCCACGGAACGTGACGAGGGGCTTCGTCTTATTTTATCTCGGCCACGAAATCTGTCATGAAATCAGCCACCACCTGCGCCTTCATAGATAATCGAGGGACAAAGGTAATGTTGAATTCACTTAGCTCTATTGACCATTTTGCGAGCCTTCCTGAGTGCTCCACTCCTTCGAAAATCTGGCGGAGAGGATGGTCCGTCACTACTTGGATCGAATGGGCCTGGAAGTATGGCCTAAGCTTCCTTGCTGCGATGACCAGGGCAAAGGCCAACTTCTCTAAAATTGGGTACCCGAGCTCCGCTTCCCTCAGGACCCTGCTTACGTAGTAGACTGGCAGCTGCTTCTTGCCTTCCTCCCGAACCAGGACGGAGCTTACGGCCTCCGCCCCGACCCCGAGATATAGGTGTAGATCCTCCCCCTCTTTGGGACTTTGTAGTAGCGGAGCCTTGGTGAGTTGGCTCTTCAAGGCCTGAAAGGCCTCCTCGCATTCTCTTGTCCACTCAAATTTTTGGTTGCCTCGTAGCGCTTTGAAGAAGGGGGAGCATCTTTCCCCGGCCCGAGAGAGAAACCTGTTCAGCCCGACGAGTCTTCCGGTCAAGCGTTGAACTTCATTGGCGTTCCGTGGCGACCCCAGCTCCATTATAGCCCTAACCTTGTCCGGGTTAGGTTCTACCCCCCAGGGGGTGAGAAGGTGCCCCAGGAACTTCCCTTTGCTGGCCCCGAACACACACTTCAGGGGGTTCAGGCGCATCTTGTACTTGCGTAGGGTGGCGAAGGTCTCCTCGAGGTCCCGGATGTGAGAGCTCACACACTTGCTCTTTATCATAAGGTCATCCACGTAGACCTCCAGGTTCCTTCCCCTTTGCTTCTTAAATACCCGATCCATCATCTTCTGGTAGGTTGCTCCTGCATTCTTCAGCCCGAAGGGCATCATCTTATAGCAGTAGCATCCCTCCCTGGTGATGAACGAGACATCTCTGACGTCCGGGGGGTGCATTCTTATTTGGTGATAACCTGAAAAAGCATCCAAAAAACTCATCACAGAAAAACAGACGGCTGAGTCAACCAGCGCGTCGATCCGAGGCAAGGGATAATAATCCTTAGGGCAGGCCTTATTTAACAATGAAAAGTCCACACACATACGCCAGCGGCCATCGGCCTTTTTTACCATTACGACATTGGAGACCCAGCCTGGATACTGGATCTCCGTTACAAAACCTGCCTCGAGGAGTTTCGCCACCTCCTCGCGGATCGGTCCTTCGAGCTTGTCAGCTATAGTCCTTCTCTTCTGCCGGATGGGGCGGGCTTCTGGATCGAGGTTGAGACGATGGCAAGCCACGTCTGCCTCGATGCCTGGCATGTCCGCTGCGCTCCATGCGAAGATGTCCACGTTCTTCTGGATGCACTCCAGCATCCTTCTCTGGTCCTCCGGGCCGAGGCCCCCGCTGATCCGCACCTTCTCCACCCTTCCTGCCTGGGTGGTAACCTCCATCTCTATCACCTCTTCTGCCGCCTCGAGCCGGGTTGGCTCTTCCCACTGGCCTTTTGCTTCTCGCCTCTCTTCCCGGGCCTTTTCCTCTGCAGCTCCTTCCGCCTCCACCGGCTCGACCTCCTGCTCTTCCCGAGCGACTTCCAACAACTCGACCTCCCGCTCCTCACGAGCGACCTCCATATTCTCCTCTCGGGCATCGCCCTCTCCCCCTACTTCTCTCCTCTCCACTTCTTCTCTTGGCCCCTCCGGCCTCGCCATCTCTTCATCCATCTTCTCGGCATCCGCCATCCATGAAATGGTGTTGACGGCAGTCACATAGCACTGCCTTGCCACCTTAGCATCTCCTCGGACGCGGATCTGGACTCCTCCACTATGGAGCTTTAAGCACTGATGGTACGATGAGGGCACGCACCGGAAGGCGCTGATGAGGGGTCGTCCGAAGATGGCGTTATAGCTGCTCGGAGCGTCCACAATGACGAACCGGCAGTTTCTTGGGACTCCTCCTGGAACCTGTCCACGTACTTGGCCAGGGATTCCCCCTCCCTCTGTCTGATCTTGAAGAGAGCCTCCGCATCCTTCTTCCTCTTTTTTGACGTCGAGAAACGCAATCGGAAGCTTCGGCGCAGATCATCGAACGCGTAGATGGAACCTGTGGGAAGCTGGTGGAACCAGTCCCTTGCTTTCTCCTTCAGGGTGGTCGCGAAGAGTCGGCATTGAAAAGAATCCGACATGGGAAGGATTGACGTCATGTCCTCGAACCACTGCAGGTGCACAACTGGATCCTCCTTGCCGGTGTAGTAGGACATCTCCAGCCCACGAAACCCTTCTGGCACTGGGGCCGAGAGGATCATCTCGCAAAAGGGACTCCCTTCCCCTGCTCGGCGAGTGGTCCTCTCGCGCGGGACCAACTCACACACCTCAGCACTCGCTGGACTGCTGAACAGCTGCCGTCCGGGGAGATCTCGCGCACTTCCTTCTGCTGGCACCTCCTTCCCTGGCCGCTGCCCCGGGGCGTTCTCGCCGATCTGCAAAGGCGGGACCACTGTGACCGTCGGGGTCTCGCACTCTCTCCTTGCCGCGAGAACTGTCTGCAGGACCTCTCGCTTGAACTTCTCAAACATCTCCAACCACTCCCCTGCCGCGGGTGGCTGCGAGTGACCTGAGTTAGAACCATTTCCTCCATCTCCCGTCATCGAAACTAGCTTGGGATTTTCGTTCACCGGCTACGGTCCACGCTCACCGCACCAAAAATGTTAAAACCAGCAACTGGTCTCTTGAGTTCGGACCCACTGGGGGTGTAGCCGAAGCTTATTTCTCCCTCACTAGACTCTCTTGATGGTGGATGCTGGAAACGGAATTGACCCAAGGATGAAGCGAGGAGGTCCCGCCACACACCCGGAAGATCTTAGAGAGTTTCCCCTCCCAAACCAAAGCTCAACCGGGCACCTTGGAGGGCACTGGCTGCCAACCAAAACTAGCCTGGAGGAGAGGATTCTCTCAAATCGGATCTCCTCCAAGGCGCCCTTAAGGGTCTATTTATAGATTTTCCAAGGCTGGTCTGCAAATAACATGAATCCGCCTTTTAATTTTACTAACAGCACCCCAAATTGGTCTGCTAACAACCCAACTCCGCTGTTCCGAAGGGCTATTTGCAGCCCACCAGGGGTATCCTGGTCATTTCCTCCTCAAATCATCCTGGGCGAATGGTCCGTGAGGGCACCACTCGCTGGGCACCCGCCTAGCTGGGCGAGTGCCCATTCCTTTGGGCGAATGGTCCGTGAGGGCACCACTCGCCGAATTCCTTCCCTATCGACCTGAGGGCCCTTCTTGTACAACCCGTATTCGCCGAGTGGGCCCCTCAAGCCAGCTGGCGAGACCTGGGCCAGTCAGATCATTCGGCCAGGTTCGGATAGGTAGAAGGGCCCCCAGGTCGATAGGGAAGGAATTCGGCGAGTGGTGCCCTCACGGACCATTCGCCCAGAGGAATGGGCACTCGCCCAGCTAGGAGGGTGCCCAGCGAGTGGTGCCCTCACGGACCATTCGCCCAGAGGATGATTTGAGGAGGAAATGACCAGGATACCCCTGGTGGGCTGCAAATAGCCCTTCGGAACAGCGGAGTTGGGCTGTTAGCAGACCAATTTGGGGTGCTGTTAGTAAAATTAAAAGGCAGATTCATGTTATTTGCAGACCAGCCTAGGAAAATCTATAAATAGACCCTTAAGGGCACCTTGGAGGAGATCCGATTTGAGAGAATCCTCTCCTCCAGGCTAGTTTTGGTTGGCAGCCAGTGCCCTCCAAGGTGCCCGGTTGAGCTTTGGTTTGGGAGGGGAAGCTCTCTAAGATCTTCCGGGTGTGTGGCGGGACCTCCTCGCTTCAGCCTTGGGTCTATTCCGTTTCCAGCATCCACCGTCAAGAGAGTCTAGTGAGGGAGAAATAAGCATCGGCTACACCCCCAGTGGGTCCGAACTCAAGAGACCAGTTGCTGGTTTCAACACTTCTACCTATCCGAACCTGGCCGAATGATCTGACTGGCCCAGGTCTCGCCAGCTGGCTTGAGGGGCCCACTCGACGAATACGAGTTGTACAGGGGGGATCGGGAGAGAGCTTGCGAAACGTTGCAGGAGAGAGCGGCGAGAAGTGCGAAACTATGGGAGAAGAGGTTTTATTAAAAAATTTATTTAATTCAGTTTTTTTTATGTATTATCAGTCCAATTCAGTGGATCGGAGTGAGGTCGGGGGGGGGGGGGGGATATTCGCAAACCGCCCCAATATGGATTGTCTATACATAGGACCTAAGGGCATAAAGGAAAGACACATTAACCCCCCCCCCCCCCCCCCCCCCCCCCCCCAAGGTTCCCCATTGTCCGTCGAGGCAGCGAGACCTCCCCTCCAGAAGTGCTCGCGGACTCGTGCGAGTGTTCGCCTAGGCGGCGAGACCTCCCCTCCAGGAGTGCTCGCGGACTCCTGCGAGTGTTCGCCTAGGCGGCGAGACCTCCCCTCCAGGAGTGCTCGCGGACTCGTGGCGGTGTCCACCGGGGCCGGGAGACCTCCCCTCCGGGAGTGCTCGGGGGCTCGTGCGGTGTCCGCCGGGGCCGCGAGACCTCCCCACCGGGAGTGCTTGCAGGCTAGTGCCGGTGTCCTTCGGGGCCGCAAGACCTCTCCTCTGGGAGTGCTCGCAGGCTCGTGCTGGTGTCCGTCGCGACCACGAAACCTCCCCTCCGGGAGTGCTCGTGGCCTCACTTTCGGTGCCCGATCGACCTCCCTTTCGGGTAGCCCGAGATTCCTGAGTCTGCTCGTCCGAGCAGCCCCTAATTTATATATTTAGTGGTCAGATCCTGACCAGAAGGCATCGAAGACGAGGGGGGCAAGGAGCGACGAGCTCTGTACAAGAGTGTGGGCGAGCTCTATACGAGAGTGTGGGCGAGCTCTATACGAGAGTGTGGGCGAGCTCTATACAAGAGTGTGGGCGTACACTCCTTTGATGCCGCAAGAAGCAGTTTGGGCAACCTCTCTTGTGTGACCGTGAGCTCTCCTCAACATGTTGTTTTTAAATGTTTTCTACATGTAATATGAACTTGATGTAATCTGATCATTTAATTAATAAAATCACCCGCAACAAAGAGTTGCAGTTGCGGGAAATCTTCTGTAGTCATCTGTGACACTCTCTCTCCCGCTTGTTCATTCGTGATCCGGAATAACCGTTCACTCAACATCACCTCACCCTTCCATTCGAGCAAGATGGACTTGATGACAATTTTGACACCAACGGTAACAATTTTAAGGCTTCATTTGGAAGAGCGGCTGCGGTTGTAAAAAAGAGTTGTTGTAAATGTAGGTTTGTAAATGGAGCTGTTGGAAATTAGTTGCTGGAAATAGAGATATGTTTTGGTAGTCTGTGTTTACAGAGCTGTTCAGAACGGAGAACCGTTTGACAAAACAACGGTGATGTTTTATAAATATTTTTTATTATAAAATATTTTTTATTATATAAATTTTTAATTATTTTTTTTCTAATATATATATATATATAAATTATTGATAATAATATATATATTTTTATTTATTTTATTAATTATAAATTTTTTTAGTTATTTTATATATATTATTTTTGATAATAATATAAAATTGTACTGTTTATAATAACATAAACTTTATATATAAAATGTTTTTACTCTTTATCTCCTCCGCCCGCCTGCCTCCGTTGGCAGCCAATGCTTGCCTCCGCCTGCCTCCGCCTGCCTCCGCCATCTCCGTTAGTGCTTGACCTGTGATCTCCGCCTGCCTCCGCCTCCGCCTGCCAAGAAAAAAAAAGACGACAAAGGCGCGGCACGCTTCCACTATTGTCGTCGTTAGCGGTGGAGGAAGCATAGCAGAGGGAGTGGCAGCACAGAGGGACCCTAAACGTAGCAAACTGGAGGCGCCGGGCAGAGTTTCGGGAGGCGGCGTTTGCAGGCTTGGAGTGAACGTGGCTGATCCAAACAACGACGGAAAACAAATGCTAAAAACACGTGGCGTTTGCATTTTGATGAAACGCGCGGATGTAAAAGCTCTCCCAAATGAAGTCTAATTTTCTTTAGAGCCTGGGGGAAATAAAAATCTGCGGAGCTATTTTGATAGCACATAATAATCTTTTTAATGGACATAAAAGCTTGAACTCGTTTTATAGATGTGTGAAATAAATTTTTATATATCTAAATAAAAAGAAATCAGAAATGAGTCCAAATTTGAAATTTTTTTTAATGATTCATACATATTTTTTATGTTTTCAACTAATTTTAAATTTTTTTAGTCAAAATAATTTAGGGCGCTGCTATAAGTACTGTGCTTTTGTCTATTTGCACTCGCCGCTATTAGCAAGCGCTGTTTTAAATGATTGTCTATTCGCACTCAACCTGTCTATTAGCAAAACACTATTACTATTAACATTTTTTTTGTCAATTTCTTTTTAACATAATAAAAATATCATTTTCACTATTGTAAAAAAATACTTCAAAAGATAACACATTTTATAAAGTAAATGACAAAAAATAGATTGTCAATTCTTTGCTCCGCTTTCCTTGGATACCCAATAATGTTATTATAGGTCATATAAATATTGTTGCATACCCAATAACTTTACAATACGTACAAGAAGTTTAAATATGTATATGCTCAAGCATGTTGGTGTTGGACTCTCGTCACCGCCGCCAACGCCATTGTCGCCGCCGCTAACGCCATTGTCGTCGCCGCCGCCAACGCCATCGTCGACGCCGCCAACTCCAACGCCATCGTCGCCTCCGCCAACGCCATCGTCGTCGCCGCCAACTCCAACGTATCGTCACCTCCGTCAACGCCATCGTCGTCGCCGCCAACTCCAACGCCATCGTCGTCTCCGCCAACGCCATCGTCGTCGCCGCCAACTCCAACGCCATCGTCGCATCCGCCAACGCCATCGTCGCCTCCACCAACATCATCGTCGCCGCCGCCAACGCCATCGCCGCCAACTCCAACGCCACCGTCGCCTCCGCCAATGCCATGTCACCGCCGCCAACGCTATCGTAGCCTCCACCAACTCAACCGTCGCCTCCGCCAATGCTTGCGGCTATTAAAAATAACACTCTAAAATTTTAATTTTATAAGTGTTAATAGACAAAAGTGAGTGCTAATAAGCCCTAAAATTTTAAAATTTTGAATGTTAATAGACAAAATCTCAGTGCTAATAGTAGCACCCCTAAATTATCCCACATTTTTTTGCACAAAAAGGCAAGAGAGCCCTAGGCAAAGAGTTCCGAGTCCGTAGCTTTCAGAGATGTGGGGAAGTGCCGACGGCGGAGCGCCGGAGGTCACTTTAGAGACCACCATGGGTTCCTTCACGGTTGAGGTGAGTTTCTCTTTGTTCTCGCCTTTCCTCCTCTACCGTTCTCACCTGGTGCTTCTCTCGGGCTTCTCCCTGAAAAAAATGTTTGGGGGTTTTTTTGTTTGGTTCCGTGACAGATGTACTACAAGCACACGCCGAAGACGTGCCGGAACTTCGTGGAGCTCTCGAGAAGGGGTTATTACGACGACGTCAAATTCCATAGAATCATCAAGGTTCTTTTTCTCAATTTGTCTTTGTTTTGATGGTGCTTTTCTTCACGCCCTTGCATTCATTCTCATGCTTTTTATATGTTCTGGAATAGGATTTTATGGTACAAGGGGGAGACCCGACTGGTACTGGGAGAGGAGGAGAATCAATATACGGGTTAGTCAAATGCTCACAGCGATGATCTTGCGTAGAACTTTTAAAATGCTTACTTGAGTGAACATTGAATTGCGTCAAGCTTTGAAAGCTACTGGTTAATGCACAGTTAATCATCTTTTTCTGTCCTCAACCATTATGATATGCTGCTTAGCGGTATGAGCAGGTCAAAGTTTGAGGACGAGATAAGATCTGAGCTGAAACACACTGGCGCTGGGATTATTTCCATGGCAAATGCAGGTCCAAATACAAATGGAAGCCAGTTCTTCATCACCCTATCACCATGCCAATCACTGGACGGTAAGGGATATTGAATATAATCCTTTTTTTTAATCTTCCGTTAAAAGGTAGAGCTTTTATTGTTCTGCTGAGATGGTTTGATATTCAAGTGTTGAAGGGCGAGATCTACTTTACAGCTTAAAAAATGCAGTCTGACTTTTTTATTTTTACAAAGCTTTCTACCACCTTTTCCTAGTTAGAACTCAAATGAATTATTATTATGTAATTTCTTACATGCTTATGAATGGATACATTGGTGTAACATTTTCATGATCTCCTAGTAGTGGAGGTTGGCTTCTTAGTAAAAAGATTAAGTGTGAGGACCAAGCATATTCAACATTGTGGCATTACTAGTAAAGTATATGGCATGGGATCAAGGGACAGTATAATGAATGTAAAGTGAGAGCAAAACTAAAAGTTTTACTTTCAAATACATTAAACTCCAAGCTTTCTCTGTTGGCCACTTCTACTTTGTGTTGTGGTGGAGAAGCATAACAGCATCTCCTACCTTTAAAATTTATCCACTAGGCATGGCCCTTTTATTTTCCTCTGCTTGCTATGCCACACTTGGTTAGTTATTGACAAAGTGTAGAGCCGCCTTTACCGGAGGGTGGTCACCTTAGGAGCATTAATGTTGTTCCATTCTTCGTACATATTCAAAAGGTTTGAATGTTGTTATTCCATTATCATATTCCATTATCATAACTTGTATCTCAAGAACTATCCATTGGTAGTGATTCGTAATGATATATGGAGCTACATTGGTTGTTGGGGATTACATTGATTGGATTGCATGTTCATCACATCTGGTTGTTGGTTGTTTAACTAATTAATTGCCGTGATAATTATTCAAACTGAAATTTGATTATTTTAAAATAGATATATTCATAGTCAAATTTAAAATAAATTACAAGTAGAAGTTAAATGGGACTAATAATTTATCATTTACTAAATAGAGTAAAACAAGAAAATTGGTTTACTCCGATCCAATCATTTTAAGTTAACTTGGTTTTTTGGTCTTTGATATGGTAATAAGTCGATGATGTAGTTAATGTGTGTGCCACATTAATCCCTTGGTATGCAAAGGTCTCTCTTATTAACAGTGAAGGCTATTGGACTTTTGTCCTCATACCTTCTCTAGCCTGTGGTTAAACTCAAAAGTGTAGGTAGCCGATCGACGAACGCCAATCAGCCAATGTGTAACCGATCGGGCAATGTGTAATCGATCAGATAGTGTGTTACGGATCAACGATCTTCCATCGGCTAGTAACTGATTGATGATCGAAGATCGGGTAGTGTAACCGATCGGTGATCACCGATCGGATAGCGTATTTTATTTTGAGTTATGCGGGAAGTGGTTGTAAGTGGCGGAAACGTGTATGGCTGCCATAGTGGAAGTTGAAGTAACTTTAAATTAATTTGTTAATTGTTTTTCGCGTGTAGCTGTTAGTTTGGAATCTGGAGGGCTTTATATGCCCAACACCCATTGTGAATTAGTGTGAACAAAAAAGGAACATATGTGAAGAAGATATATGAATTGAATTAAGTTTGTGTGTTACTGTTAATCTTCTTCCTCTACCTCTGTTTCGACGAATGAGTTTGTTTTTATTCAGATAGTTTAGAATGAATTAAAATTGTCTTTGTTCCCGTTTATCTCCTCCTTCGTGCTGAATTGAGTTTCCTCTCCATAGTTCGTTCGAACCCAAAAAATGGTATTAGAGCATTTTCTTCCATCTTTCATTCACATCAAATTGGTATTAGATAGTTTTCTTCGTTTACAACATAGCCATACATGTATTCGATGGTACGTGTCTTTTCAAAGTACTAGGAACTTGTGTCGTATTGTTATGATCTAGCAAGGGAAAAGGGAGAAATAGAGGGAACTAGAGAGGAAGAAGAGATTAGGGTTAGAGTTTGAGGGGGAAGAGAGGGAAATACCTGATAATACTTTGATAATCCTCCTCCAAGCAGCCCCCGAGTTATAAATACCTGGGGGAGAGAGGGGGCCGGCCGGCCCCCTCAAGTGGGGCTGAACCGGAGTGGTTCAGCCCCCATTCTGGTCGATGTATTGAGTGGGGGCTGAACCGGATGGTTCAGCTCCGTTGTCTTGCGCCCGCCCTTTGGTTCGCCGCGAGTACTTATGTCCCGAGAACCCAAGCGGGTGTGGGGACATAACATTCCCCTCCCCATCAAGCACCAGCTTGTCCTCAAGGTGGAAATCTGGAAACCGCTCGCGAAACTCTAACAAGTCAACCCACGAGTTGTGCTCTTCTTCCATATGTTTTCATTTGACAAGCACTGCTGGCCGATATTCTGTACCCGACTTCTTCCACTTGGTCAACAAAATGGCCTCTGGTGCTGGCCGCAACTCGCCACCGCTGGTCGCCTCGGGTAGGAAAGGACTGGCCTGAACGGAAGCCCCGAGCTTCTTCTTCAAAACAGAGACATGAAATGTCGGGTGAATGCGAGACCCTGCCGGAAGATCCAAGGTGTAGGCGACTGGGCCCACACGACGCAGAATGCGGAACGGCCCGTAGTAACGCGGGGCGAGTTTCTGATTGGTCCTCCGAGAGACCGACAACTGGCGATAAGGTTGGATCTTGAGGAAGACCTCATCGTTCACCGTGAATTCCCGCTCGGTGCGGTGTTTGTCTGCCTGTGCCTTCATGCGGTCCTGAGCGACCCGCAGATTGTCCCGTAGCAAGGCTAAGGTGCGATCCCGGTCCTGAAGTGTCCGCTCCACAGCTGGAAGAGCGGTGCTGGTGGGCTCATAAGAACTCAACGTGGGAGGAGGGCGGCCATATACCACCTCGAAGGGGGTAAGCTTGCTAGCTGTGTGGAAAGACGTGTTGTAGCAGTACTCCGCCCAATGCAACCATCGGATCCACGTTTTTGGCTCGTCCATCACAAAACATCGTAAGTAAGTCTCCACGCCCCTGTTGAGGACCTCCGTCTGACCGTCCGTCTGGGGATGGTGGGTTGTGCTCATTCGTAGCGTAGTGCCCTGTAGCCGAAAGAGCTCCTTCCAAAAACTGCTGACAAACATCGGATCCCTGTCGGAAATGATGGAGCTTGGAATCCCATGGAGGCGCACAATCTCCCGCGCAAATAACTCTGCAACTGTCTCCCCGGAGTACGAATGGCTCAAGGGAAGGAAATGACCATACTTGGAGAGTTTGTCGACCACCACCAGGATGACGACCTTGCCTTGGGACTTGGGCAGTCCGTCAATGAAGTCCGTGGAAATGGTATCCCAAACCTGGTGCAGAATCTCGAGCGGAGTGAGAAGCCCGACTCAACTGGTGAGGTAGTCTCGTACTTCTGCCGCTGGCAGATCTCACACTCCCGCACAAATTGCTGGACATCGCGACGCATCCCCTTCCAGAAGACATTTGCCCGGAGCCGTTGAAGTGTCCGCAGAATCCTAGCATGGCCGCCTGTGGGGGAGGCGTGAAACTCCTGCATCATCGCCGTCCGCCATGGCGACGCGGAGGGAATGACTACTCTGTCCTGAAAGTAAAGCCGCTGGCCCTGAAGGAGATAGCCCGGCTCTGTAGCCTGACCCTGCTGTAGTGCCTCAACAATAGTGCGTAGCACGGGATCCTGGAGTACCTCTGCCTGTATCTCGTCCAAGGTGGTGATCACCGGTCCCGACACATGAGAGAGAGAGCCTTCAGGTAGGCGGGAGAGTGCGTCGGCAACCACATTGTCTCTGCTCTGCTTGTACACGATCTCGTAATCGTAACTCGTCAGCTTGGTCAACCACTTCTGCTGCAGTGGGGAAGCCAACCACTGCTCAAGGAAGTGCTTCAAACTCTGGTGGTCCGTGCGGACCTGGAAGTGCTGTCCCAACAGATAGGGCCGCCACATTTCGACCGCATGGATAATGGCCAACATCTCCTTCTCGTACGTCGAAAGCCCCAATGTCCGAGGGGCCAAGGCCTTGCTGAAGTATGCGAGCGGCCGGCCCTCCTGCATCAAGACTGCCCCGAGGCCGACGCCCGAAGCATCAGTCTCCACCACAAACTCCTTGGCGAAATCCGGCAGCGCTAACATCGGCGTAGTAGTCATGGCCTGCTTCAAGGCCCGAAAGGCCTCGTCCGCCTCGGTGCTCCACTGGAACGCATCCTTCTGCAACAGCTGGGTAAGAGGTCGAGTGATCATGCCGTAGTCCTTCACAAAACGGCGGTAGTACCCCGTCAGACCGAGGAAGCCGCGCAAGGCCCGCACCGTCGTGGGCTGGGGCCACGACACCATACTAGCAATCTTCTGTGGGTCCGCCTGAACCCCACGGGCCGACACTAGGTGCCCCAGGTACTCGACCTCCCTCTGGCCGAACGAACATTTGGACCGCTTGACGTATAGCTGGTGCTCCCGCAGTATGGTGAGGACATGTCGAACGTGCTCCAAATGGTCGTCTCACGTCCTGCTATATATTAGTATATCATCAAAAAATACCAGGACATACCGGCGAAGAAGTGGCCGGAAGATCTCGTTCATCACCGCTTAAAAGGTGGAGGGAGCGTTGGCCAACCCGAACGACATCACCAAGAACTCATAGTGACCGTCGTGGGTGCGAAACACCGTCTTGTGGACATCCTCTTCCTTCATTCGAATTTGATGGTAACCGGACCGGAGGTCCAGTTTGGTGAACAGACTTGCTCCATGCAGCTCATCCAGCAACTCTTCAATCATTAGAATGGGAAACTTGTCTTTGATGGTGGAGCTATTCAACCCCCGGTAGTCGACGCAGAATCGCCACAAACCGTCCTTCTTCTTGACCAATATAATCGGGGAAGAGAACGCGCTGGTACTGGGCCGAATGATGCATGTCGCCAGCATCTTCCGCACGCTGCGCTCGATCTCGACCTTCTGAATGTACGGGTAGCGGTAGGGATGGATATTGGTGGGGTCCGCCGGGGGTCTTCAGCTGTATCTGGTGGTCACGAAAACGCGACGGGGGAAGAGTGCGGGGTTCCTGGAAGACGTCCTCGAACTGTGCTAAAAGGAGTTGTATCTGGTCAGGCTCCGCCTGTGTATCGGGCCCCTCGGCATCCACCCCAAGTATCATGGCCATCATGCTGCCCTGCTCCTCCAGTCTCTGAAGGCTCCGAAGCGAGATCTCTTTGAGGGGAGAAGATCGTATGCCATGTAAGAAGTAATCCGTTCCCTGTTGCGTGAACTCCAGCGTCATGCGGTCCCAGTCCGTGGTCACCCGCCTCAGTTGATGGAGCCACTGCACCCCAAGTACCATATCGGAGCCCCTAATCGGAAGAAGGTAGATGTCGGTGCGGCACACATATCCTGCAAGATGTATCTCCACGCCCTTCAGTGCCCCTTCGCACCTCAGCTTGCTGCCATCCGCAACCATAACCTGGAAAGCCGCGTCCCGGTCGACTGGATGCCCAGCCTTCAACACCACCTCAGGATTGATGAAGTTGTGGGTGCTCCCACTATCGATGAGGATGGTTACCCTTTCCTTGCCAATCCTGCCCTTGATCCGTATAGTGAGGGGTGCCCCACACCCTTCCATGGCCTGTAGCGAAATTCCAAATTCGGTCAAATCCAACCCCTCCTCGTCCTCGAGGCCCGGGGAATCCTCCTCCTCGTCCTCCTCACGCAGCATGAAGATTTGCACCTTTTGGCAACGATGCCCCGGTGCGTACTTCTCGTCGCAGTTGAAACACAACCCCTTCTCCTTTCTGGCCTGTAGCTCGGGCCAAGTGAGTCGCGTCACGGTCGGTCGAGCTGCCGGTGGCTGCTCCCTTCTACCTGCTGCTGGAGCGGTCGGGACCCTCGGTGGGGCCCGTTTTTTCTGACGGTTGAAGCGCTCCTCTTGTATGCGAGCCAGGCTGATGGCGTGACTTAGACTGCGCGACATGTACGCATGGACCTCATCCCTCAAATGGTCCCGCAAGCCGGATATGAAACAACTGAGGAGCGTCTTCTCCTCCCAATTGACCCGATTTGCCAGTTTCTCAAAGTCCGCCCGGTACTCCATCACCGTACCCTTCTGACGGAGTTTCTGTAGCGTGGCTTCCACATCCTCATAGTCCAACGGCCCAAAGCGTGCCACAAACCCTTCCACAAAGTTGGTCCATGTTGCGTATCCGTAGGCCCATATGAACCACTGAGCCCACTGGTATGCGTCGTCTTCCAGATGGAAGGACGCCAACTGTACCCACTGATCATCCGAAATGTCCTGGTAAGTGAAAAACAACTCCGCCTTCTGCACCCATTCCAGAGCACCCCGCCGCGGAATTTAGGGAAATTCATGCGAGTTCTCTTCGGAGGCATGTACGGTCGTTGTTGCATATCCCCATGTTTCCCGTTGGCCTCCGGTCCGTTCTGTGGTCGGCCGTAAGGGTCGTGGAGATTCGCTCCCCCTTGGCCGCCGACCCAATGCCGTCCTCCGCCTTGAAATCCCTGCCTGGGAGGTTGCTCGTGCCATGTTTCGCCGTTTCCAAACCTCATCGGCCCTCCAGCGTGTTGTGGCGTGGGTAGGAGGCCCGTTCCTCCTCCGAAAATGGCGTCGACAGCTCCTGGTGGTCGATAGGGGGCTGCTGGAGCCTCTCGGCCCCTCCATGGGGCTGCCCCGGCCCTCTCCTGGGCGGCGGAAGGGCCGCTTGGCCCGTTGCTGGGCTGCACAGCCGGGTGCGGCGGCTGCTGGGCGGCCCATGCCGACGGTTGGCGGGGGGGGGGGGGGGGGGGGGGGGGTAGCCGCCCCCTGGCCGGCCGTAGCCGATCCCCTCTGGGCCCGACATCCATCCCGCCTGATTGTGCGGAGCCCCGATCCAGACGAGTGCTGATCCGGCGCCGGCTGGCTCCGTGCGGCCCGGATCGGTCCCGATCCCGCCAGGAGGGATCACGCCCGAGCCCCCTGTCCCTCCGTTGGTTGCCGGCGGCGCATGGTGTGAAGCCTCCGCCTCCGAATCGCTGCCCGGTACCGCTTTCCCCTTCAGGGACTGCATCAACAACGCCTTGATCTCCTCCATGCGTCCATCCATGCGTTCCTCCATGTTTTTTGTGGACGTTTTCAAGTGATCTTTGATTGCCGCTACCGAATCCGCCAACCCTACGTAGTTCTCCTCTAGGGTTTCCAATCGTGCGGTTTCCGCCTCCGAGCGTGTCACCATGGTCGCAGGAAGGTTGCTCTGATACCAAATGTTATGATCTAGCAAAGGAAAAGGGAGAAATAGAGGGAACTAGAGAGGAAGAAGAGATTAGGGTTAGGGTTTGAGGGGGAAGAGAGGGAAATACCTGATAATACTTTGATAATCCTCCTCCAAGCAGCCCCCGTGTTATAAATAGCCGGGGGAGAGAGGGGGCCGGCCGGCCCCCTCAAGTGGGGCTGAACCAGAGTGGTTCAGCCCCCATTCTGGCCGATTTATTGAGTGGGGGCTGAACCGGATGGTTCAGCCCCGTTGTCTTGCGCCCGCCCTTTGGTTCGCCGCGAGTACTTATGTCCCGAGAACCCAAGCGGGTGTGGGGACATAACATGTATATTTGTTCCATATGTAATTTTCATCAGCGACAGTGTCATTTATATCAAGTAATTGTAGCTAAATTGTCACTGTTGCGTGTCAATGCCGATTCCGTTAAAATTAAGAATCGAATCGTCAATATAATAGTCCTCCAAATTAGAACCATAATTTTATTTGGTTTGACTGGTTCGGTTCTCGTTTTGCATCCAGCATAATTTTTTGGAACCATTGTGTATACGATTATGGTTCCGGTTCAACAAAAACTAGAACTAAACTATTCATTATCGGTTTGATCTGATACTATGTGGTTCTTGTTTGGTTTCGGTTCGGTTCCTATTTCTAATGAATCAACATTACTAGAGACATGATTAAATCGCATACCAACTTATGCCTTCTACAATATATTAATTATTTTGAACACAACACATTAAAAAATAAGATCGTTAATGGAAAAGAAAAACGAACATGTTTAACATTGTTCAAAGAAACAATACTAAAAAATAGAAATCAATCTATGTTCATTGGGTAAATAATCACGACACAATGCATCAAATCGGATGGAGGAGAGGATGATATGCTTACATATCTGTGAAGATTAATCAAATTGGGAAATTGTTGGTGGAGAAGATTACCGTAATGTTCCTCTGGGAAGCAGAATGAAGAGGAACATGATCCTCATTGTTAGGGACGATCGCGGGAACATGGATGTGACGCCGGCGAGGAGGAAGAAGATATGTGACAGTTTGAGATCAAGGTCTTTCAACTAAGGCTAGGAAGCAGAAAAGGCTTGATCTGGAGATGATATGAAAAACGTGGCGTTATGTTTTTAACTCATAGTGCTGATGTGAAATAACCCTAAAGGATAAATGTGACTTTTTTAACAAATGAAGTTTTGTCTTCACTGCGTTATCAAACACTACAAACAGAATAATTTCATTTCCATCACATCAGAATAGAGCTCAAAATTTCCCCAAACGAGGCCTAGATTAAATGGTCCTTTTAATTTTGTTTAAAAATAGTCCAATACATATGTTAAATTAAAATGGGTTGTGGTTCGGACGGTTTGGCCCTGATTTGGTTCGGTTCAGATCAGGTCTAAATTTCTTGGAACGTTTGAAACTTATTGGTTGTGGTTTTGATTTCGCTGCTGTCCTGAATAATAATATAAAGGAACCAGACCCAAACCATTTTTATTCATGGTTCCAAAATTCAAACCGGACCAAAATAATTCACTAGTGGTTTGATCAGGTTCTATGCAGTTCCAGTTCGTCTCCAGTTCCATGTATGGTCCCCGGTTCTAAATGACAGATCTAATTGTAGCGTAGTGAGAAAAACTTGTTTTGTGCTTTTTTGCTTGATCCACAAAAGTGTTACTCGAGGATTCTTGATATACGTTAACACCTAGATAAGGCAAAATTTAATCATCATTTAATATAGGACGAATAAAAACATGTTGTCTATAAAGCTTAAGTGATCATGAGATCAAGTTAGCATGGGATTGAAGTAGTTAGTTTGATTCAGTATAATCAACGTTCCCAGCTATGCAGTTACTCGGCTATTGGCTACTTGGCCACAGATTTTTAGCTGACTAGCTGTCCACGTAAAAGTGAGCTAGAAGAAGTTGGTAGGATGAGTTTGTTAATAATTCAGTAGTGAACAAAGTTTGCAACGGTAATAGTAGTGTCATCGCAGAGTTGCCAGCAAACAGAACTAACACATGTCGTGTTGTTTAGATGATCATAGAATGAAAAATAGGTCGAAGTAGTGTTGGAGATGCTTAGAAGCTTAACATTAAGGACCGGAAAATGGCATCAACAACTTGATTTTGCGACTGAGTTTATATAATTGCAATAGTTCTAGCCCATGAGTTTGTCAAGCCATAAATGTTGCTCAAGATTTGGATGAATTGTTGAATACAATGCTTAAGGCTTTGATAATCAATGCAGACGATGTTGTGCCCAAGAGGTAATGTCATCATTTGTAGACTGCTTCAATGGTGACCATACATTTTGCAAGTATAGATCTATGATGCATGCAAACCGAGAGTTTTTGGCTGAGAAGGTGAGAAAATGTTCATTTTAGGAGAGATGTCAATGTCGACTTGAGAGGCATCGCCTCCATAGTGAAGGGCTAGGTGAATTCAGTTTTCTTACAAATATTGGACAAAGATGTATTTGGATGTTTTGACGAACTAGCTAACATCTAGTTGGAATTGAAGGACCAAGGCAGGATGGTGTAAGTGAGGCTGCAAACTAATATATCGTCAAAGAAAACAAGAACATATCTATAGACAAATTGTTTGAAAGTTTGTTCATTACCGCCTGAAATGCTGAAACCGTGTTTAGGACAAAGGTGATGACAAGAAACTCATAGTGACCCACGTTATTGCGAAATGCACTTGTAGGTATGTGGTCTGGATTGATACGTATTTGGTGGAATCCAGAACACAGGAGGTTCTGGCAAATTCTGATGCAGTGTATGCTACGGATGTGTAAATACTAGAATGCAACCTTAGGTGAAGTGTCAAGGAAACAACTCGCTACATGCAACACACAAGATTCAATGTAGAGACCAACACCAAGCAATTAATAATTAAATCACACGCATATAATTTTAGCAAAAGCAAGATTATTTCTTTTAGGCAAAGCAAACTTCGGCCCTTCTCCGCGTGGAGGGCCAAAATATGAGCGTGCGACGAATTGATCCTACAAATAACGAAAATAATCCAGAACAAACAATCACGATACTATTGATCCAAGCATGTACAACATCACATCATCATATACTATTATTGAAGAAATTGTTCTATACAACATTAAAATACTCACGAAGGGTAGGCCGTAGTGTGGAGATCCGAAGCTCCTAAATGAGCGGGTGACTGTCCGGAAGGTGCCAACGACGACGAAATGTTGATAATTACTTGGTGAGGTGGTGGTTTAGAGGAAGATGTGAATTTGTAAGTTTAGAGACTGCTGGATGGTACCAGGTTTAAAAGACAAGATAAGGGATTTTAGGGGTTTTCTGGTAGAGCTTACTGATAGAGTTGCTGCATGGGACCAAACTTAGGAGCGGGTGAGGGAAATTTGAATCCAACAACATAATCGTTGGAGAAGGCAGCGTAAGACCCAACAAATGACTGTTGGCCGTTGGTAGAGGCAGGGGAGAGGATTTCCGGAAGGTCATGAGAGATAGGCGGTAGTGGGATTCACGGGAAATGAAAACCGTGGAACGGTCCCTGGCTTACGGGAGTAGGCGCTGCTGTAGGGAATGCTTACGGAATTGAAAAACAGGGAAACAAACTTACGAGAGATACTTGTTGGAGGCGTGGGTTTCAGGGAAGGAAGACTTGCTGGAAGGTTTTATGGGAGGGATTTTTTTGGAATTAAGGGCAACGACAAGAGGGGACTACAAGGGGAACAAAGATACAAACCTAAGGAGTCTACCTTAGGGCTTCGCAGCGTCGCACCTCGAGAGATCATCGGATTCCGGGAAATCGTTTTCTCCAAAATCAGCAATGAACAAGATGACTGCCCCCAACTCCTATTTATAATAATAGGGCATTAAGGCATCTTGACATCGACGACTATGATTGACCGAGAGTATCAAGTGTACGATCTCACTAAATATACTCTGAAAATAATAAAGTAATATATGAAAAAAACATGCAAACAAAACCCAGATGCATCCGCGGAGTCGGATCGTCAACCCAGAGATGTTAATATGGCAGATGGCCAATCGACCCCGAACGGGCCCAAAACTCGTGCTCCACCCCGCGGGTTCGCGCCGCCGTTCCCTATCATTTTCCCCGGCTTGAAATAATTCATCACCTGATGAATGGAGATTGAAATCCTCTCGATGTATGCCAGGTAAAATCGTTGGAGCCCATCCGGGGTCGTCCAAGTATCGTCGATGATGGGGCATCCTCTCCAATGGTACTCCTGTGTCTGTCTGTCAGGCGCGGCTACGCACGCGTGGGACACGATATCAGTAATGCTTTCAAGTGTCCAATGATGTGATGGTATTCCCGGTGCGATCGCTGGTGCAGACGGCGAAGTCATATGCTACTGACCCAAAGACAGGTGGGGCTCAGGAGTGTGCAGGGTGTAGGGTTGGGGATGTGGTGGTATAGGCTCACGGAGGCCTCCACAATACGGGTCCACATACTCGGGAGGCTCGTAGCATGACGTCAGGTCCTCAATATTAGATATGGGATGGATATCCATACTCTTAGGGATATCAAGCTCGTAGGCAGTTGCTCTAATCATTCTCATGATTGTATATGAACCCATTCACTTGACGCTCAATTTTTAGCAGACCCCCGAGGATGCCTCTCAATGCGGAATCGCACCATCACCTGCTCACCTTCATGAAATACTTGCTTTCGCCCGTGGTTATCTGCATGAGATTTATAAGATTCATTACTAGTATTGATCCTCCGTCGGACTGACTCATGTAACACATGCAAATGATGAACAAATGTGACACATGACGAATCTATAAGATGCGGACTTATGATGCCCTAACCCTAAATGCAACACACGTGAGCATGCGATTAATGTAATTGACCGACGATGAACCCTAAGTGAAGATGCAAATGAGCACAAGCACACAATCCAATGAACTAACAGAGGATAACCCTAATGTGATGCATATGAGATGACTCACTCTTGCAAGTATTTTCCGATGCACTATTAATTAAACAAATTAATTTTAAAATCTCGTGCAAGCGTCACAATTGATTACAAATATTGCAATAAAAGTAAGCAAACAACAATTACAAGTTGATAGTGTACTGAAATTAAAATGTGAAGCGAATAATTTTTGCACGTCAATAAAGAGAGACAGAAGTCAAATTAATTCTGGCTAATAATACAAGTTATCTATACAATGCGAAAAAATGAACACTAGAAAGTAAAAGCTCACCAAGTAATGGATGCCGGTGGAGGTGGTGGCTTTCCGGAAAAGAGAATACTATTGTGTGGAGGGTTTCGGCGAGGGGTGGTGGCTGTTTGGTGGACTGGGAGGGCTGTTGGAGGCATGGAAAATGCAGGTATGGTGTTGGGGAAGCTCCATAGTGGATATATGGAGGAGTATTGCCATGGAAATTGAAGAGGAGGGCTGGAGAGACTTCAGGGAGGTGATTGGGAGTGGATTTGGCAGTGGAAAGAGGCTGGACAACAGGGTATAACAGCGTGGAGGTGCTAAATGGTTTAATTTTGGAACCGGGAGGGAAAAGGAGATGGTAGGAGGGCTGTTGTGGGCTTGGGGAGGTGGATGAATGCAGGGGAAGGGAGGAGGAGGCCGGAGGCTGTGCTGGGAAGGGGCGGCGATGGCTAGAGAAGCGAAGGATGGCGGCGAAAGGGCTGTTGGGGGCTTGGGGAGGTGGCTTAATGCAGGGGAAGCGAGAGGTAGGCCGGCGGCTGTGCTGGGAAGAGGCGACGACGGACTGGAGGAGTGCCGTCGGCGTGGTCGACGGCTGGAGAGAGGAAGGATGGTGGCGGAAGGGGGTGTCGCACCCCCGGGAGGAAGAAACCCACGACGTCGCACCGTGGGAAGGCTTCGACGTCGTAATGAAGAAGAGTGAGCGGGTTTCTTCCAAAATCGTAATCCTCGATACCCCCTTCATGCGGCTGTTGGAAAGATATAAGGGGGGGGGGGGGGGGGGGGGAGGGGGGAGTTAGGTTAAAGTTATCTAATGGCTACAATCGCCCGACGGATAATTTAACATAATTTTTAAAATACTAGTCAGAAAAATAAAATAAAATACAAAAAATACAAAAAATCGAGTCGGTCGCGATCACGGTCTCCGATCGTCTATCTGATGATCCAAATGTCGTCGATCTCCATCAATCTCTTGGCTCAGAAACATTCATCTTCGGTGAATGGAGACTATATGTTCCCATAGCAAGCCAAGTGAGACTCTCTGTCGCTACAGGTAGGAAGTGTCTATACATAATGTCATCAGCTAAAGTAGTCGTGGATCCCATGTAGTAAACAATCTGCCACAAGGGTGAAGGGTGGGAATATAATGGTAGTGGGAGAGCTGTAGTGGAGTTCGGGGGTATAGGATAGGCTATAGTGATGGTGGAAACTGATGCTAGAAGGGAAGGCTAAAGACCCAAAACTAGGTGGCTCCATCTAGTGTCAAATCCTCAGCATTGAGAACAGGATGAACACCCGTATTCCTAGTAATATTGAGCTCGAAAATTTGACTCAGACTCCCTCATGGCAATGTATGGACCTATTCGCCTAGCATTTAAATTCATAGCTGTCACCAATGGGAACCTCTCAAATAATATGCAAATCATCACCCAACCACATTCTTTGAATATTTGTGCTTTCATGTGATTACCGGCATAAGTTTTAAAATATTCATTATTTAATATAACTTTACTTCGGAATATGACATGCAAACCATGCAGATGCAAATGCAAAATGGTAAACTCAGCAGACTTACTAAAAGTAGATTTTATGTGGCAGTGAGAGTTCCTAACAATAGGTGGTTTATCTGGCGGTTCCTTGGGTGGGGTGTAGAAACAATCGTGGAGTGCACGGTGAACACCCAGATACTTAACGAGGACATCAATAGTGAGATATAGTATCGTAGAATGACAACTATCTCTCAAGGGGCGTGAATCATCAGGGGGTTCACCAGGTGGTCGATAGAAAATTTTAGTATGGAAGGATTCTCCCGAAGGAATGTCGTAGATAACGACATAAAGATGTAAATCGGGTGGTTCACTTGGTGGTGCGTATGCTAATTCATCATGAGTGTGATGATTTAAAAGGTCGTGTGATACAGGACACAATGATGTAGTCTCGGGGTCGATTGAACGTCTCCTAAATGAAAGAACTCTTCAAGTGGCTCTTCAAAAGTCTCAACGGGGGGCTCATCAAATTGTTTATTCATAGTAGGATGAACCTTGAGATGCATGTCATCGATAATAGTAGTGTCATCATCCTCGAGATGGAAAGAGACAACTACTACAAACTCGATGTTATGCTCTCGACCCTCACTCGGGATATGACTCGCCACGACAATATGGGGAGGTTCAGGCGAACATGCATGCAAGGGCGAGTCTACGATCGGGGAAGTGGTAGGGGAAAAACACATCATGATAGGTTCACTAAGTCGCTCAGGCTCACTCTCAGTAGGGGTCATAGGAAATGGGTCAGAATCAAAGGATGGATCACTCATCGGACTCAATACCTCACTGGGGTGAGATAAATCAGTCTCAGGCACCACTTTTATCGTGTCCGACGGGTCAAGAGTAACCAAAGCGGTGACCTCAGAATGAAAGGGACTCATACTGGCGAGGTCAAGGTGGTCATCCACTCGACTACCTCCAGTGGATCTCAAGGACTGTTCATAATGATGCGCGACCTGGAATGTTTGCTCAAGAGACTCAGAGTTGTGATATGCCAACTTAGCACGTATCTCAGATCGAAGCCCAGACCGAAATCGGGAAGCGGTCATAAATGGCTCCTCTCGAATGTCACTCCTCACTCCTAACTCATCAAACTGATCTCGATACTCAGCGACGAACATGGATCCTTGCTGAAGGGAGAATAATTGCTACTGAAATTAAACTGTGAAGCGAATAATTTTTGCACGTCAATAAAGAGAGACGAAAGTCAAATTAATTCAAGTCAAGTATTACTAATAATACAATTTATCTATACAATGCGAAAAAATGAACACTAGAAAGTAAAAGCTCACCAAGTAATGAATGCCGGTGGAGGTGGTGGCTATTCGAAAATGAGAATACTGCTGTGTGGAGGGTATCAGCGAGGGGTGGTGGTTGTTTGGTGGACTGGGAGGGCTCTTGGAGGCGGGAAAAACACAGGTAGGGTGTTGGGGAAGCGCCAAAGTGGATATAGGGGGAAGTCTCCAATCGTCTATCCGATGATCCAAATGTCATCAATCTCCATCAAAACGACTCCACAAACTCATGCAAATGATGCAAATGAAATACAACAGACTCGACACGCTCTATAGGGGAAAGTCTGACAATGACTTGAAAATCTCCAAAATGGGGTGCATATTAGGAGGCACTTTCGGTGGAGAGTAGAAAAACTCATCGAGTGTGCGACGAGTACCCAAATGACTGCATGAGACATCAACACTCAAATACGAGCTCATAAGTGTCAAATGTCTCTCAAGGAACGTGACACATCAGAGGGCTCACCAGGAGGCATGTATGAAAATTTGTCGCGAGCTCGACGTTCATCTGAGTGAAAACCATAGACACTGCCAATCAGATATGACTCTATAGTGTGGCGAGTGCCCTCACAAGAAAGAACTCATCTGCTGGGTCAACAAACAGTGTGTCCCAAAACTCATCAAGAGTGCGAGTGGTCAAATGGTAGACTCTCGAATCGTCATAAGTATGCTTAAGTGTTTTTAAGGAAAGCCCTACATACTTGATGCTACACTCAAGATCCACTCTCTGGAGCAAGAACATGGGCAATAATTGAAGAGATGTCAATAACTCAATACTCGTAAATGAGTCGCTCACTTGAATCCCATCCTCACAAGGATGCGGTGGCTCATCGGGAGGCTCAACATGGGGTTCGTCAAAGAACCTGTCAAAAGGGTCATGATTCTCCAGATGAGTACCATTGTAAGGGGTAGTGTCCCTATAAACGGGTGAGGCAGCCACTATGAGATCAACACTAGACTCTTGGCTCTCAGTCGTGATGTGGCTCGACACAATGACATGGGAAGAGTGGGAAAGACCCATGCTCTAGAGTGGGTCAATAGGTAGAGTGTCGCCGAATGTGTCTCTAGCCGATGGAGTAACTAGATCTAAATGGGGTGTATGGGATGGATATACCATCACCGTGATACTGTGCCGCTCATCCTCACTCTCATGATCATACTCACTAGTCATACTAATGTCTATCTCCACCTGTAACATACGGTCATGTTCGGACTCGACTTCAAAATCAAGTGGACACTGAGTCTCATCAAGATGAGATGTATCAAAATCAGGTGTCAGGTCTCTCGTGTCAGTGGGAGCACTACTAGACGCATTGGTGGCTTGATCTAAACCCATAGACTCTATCCTATTGATTCCTCCTAAGGCAGTTCTCAGGCGATAAAAATGAGCATCCATGCGACCAAATTGATCAAGAACTAATCACTGAAACTCGGCTTCTGACATCTACACGTGATTGTTATCCTGATCATGGTGACCTCTATAGGGCTTTTGATATTCATTTAAGTGGTCGTTCCTGACAGCCTCAAATTGTGTCAGAGGGTAGACATGATCCCTACAAATGTGTTGCGGCGGCCGAGGATGATCAACAAAATATGATGAGGATCTCTCCAGAGGAACTCTATGGAATCGAGCATATACGGACTCCGGTTCCTCAAATAGCCGCGAGATGTAATGATGATGACCTGAACGATACTCAACCTATTACCATAAAATCGTTTCGAACGATCACTATGACTAGCCATGGACGATCTATCAACTCTATGCGACCTACCACTACGCATATAAATGTGGCCCAAACCTTGGGCTCTGATACCAATTGATGTATGGTAGGCTACGAGTGTGTGAATATTAGAATGCAACCCTAGGTGAAGTGTCGGGGAAACAACTCAACAACCCTTGGTTACTACATGCAACACACAAGATTCAACAGAGAAACCAACACCAATCAATATATAATTAAATCGCACGCATATAATTTCAACAAAAACAAAATTATTTCTTTTAGTCAAAGTTTCGGCCTTCCTCCGCGTGGAGGGCCAAAACAAGAGCGTGCGACGAATTGGTTCTTCAAATCACAAATAATACAGAACAAACAACCATGATATTATAGATCCATGCAAGTACAAAATCACATCATTATATACTAATATTGAAGAAAACTATTCCATACAACAAGTCAACAATAAAATACTCACGAAGTAAGGGGCGTTCGTAGCGTGGAGATCGAAAGCTCCCAAATGTGCGGGTGGGTTTCCGGAGGGTGGCAACGACGACGAAATATTGATAACGACTTGGTGAGGTGGTGGTTTAGAGGAAGATGTGAATCTGTAGGTTTAAAGATTGTTGGATGGTGTCAGGTTTAAGACCAGATGAGGGATTTTAGGGGCTTTACTGGTAAAACTTACTGACAGAGTTGCTGGATGGGGCTAAACTTAGGAGCGGGTGAGGAAAATTTGAATACAGCAGCAGAATCACTAGAGAATGCAGCGTAAGACCCAACGGATGACTGTTGGCCGTTGGTAGAGGTAGGGGAGAGGATTTTCGAAAGGTCACGGGAGATAGGCGGTAGTGGGATTTACAGGAAATGAAAACTGTGGAACGGTCTCTAGGTTATTGGAGTAGGCGCTGCTGCAGGGAATGCTTACTGGAATTGGAAAACAAAGGAAACAAACTTACGGGAGATACTTGCTGGAGGCGCGGGTTCGAGGGAGGAAGATCGTGAACATGGGACTTGCTGGAAGGTTTTATGGGAGGGATTTTTTTCGAATTAAGGGCAGCGACAAGAGGAGAATACAAAGGGAACAAAGATACAATCCTAAGGAGCCCACCTTAGGGCTTCGTGACGTCGCACTACGAGAGATCGCCGGATTTCGGGAAGTCGTTCTCCCCAAAATCAGCAATGAACAAGATGACTGCCCCCTACTTCTATTTATAATAATAGGACATTAGGGCCATATTTCCGATCTCACTAAATAAACCCTGAAAATAATAAAGTAATATATGAAAAACATGTAAACAAAAATCCGGACGCATCAGCGGAGTCGGATCGTCGATCCGGAGATGCTAAATATGGCAGATGGCCAATCGGCCCCGAACGGTTCCAAAACTCGTGCTCCAGCGCGGGTTCGCGCCGCCGTTCCCCGTCAAATTCCGATCGTGGATTTCAGCGACTATCCCTTAGGTAGATGGTGAAGACAGGTGATGGACCGATATAAATGTATAGTCGCATCCCCAGTTGGGAGAAGAATTTATGGATCGCGCTGTTATCAATCATGATTAGGATGAATGGGTCGTGAAGCTGTCCCCTCAGCTTCATAATCTAGGGTTTCGAGGTACCACCCACAAAGAAGCAAGCTATTAAGGTGATTGCCCTCGATGATACCCGCAGCTCTGGTTTTTAATAGGCGGTGGGTCATGCAATGCCCTTAAGCCATTATTGATTTCATTAAGTACCTTCAAACTACAATTGATTACACGGTGTTCCCTTGAGGTGCTCTAGTATGTATTGTTCATGCAAAGCCTTTGTGTTTCCATAGATCATGTCTAGTAGCTCTGCACCTCATCATGAAATCCCAAACCCTATGCTTCGTGCCTCTGGGTCATTTATCTATAACGTACGCAGGCATCTCAACATGAAAGGCTGTGCATGTTGGCATATTATCACTATTGTTGCTGTTTATTTCTGAGAGGCATGCCGTGCTAATCAAACTCCCTGGAATTTATGAATGTGGCCTCGGACTTTAGTAGATTGAATCAACCATGTGATCTCAATGGGTTAAACCAATCAACCTCATTAAAATTCCAGTGGGATGGCAAATTAAAGCTTGAAAGAGTATCCAAAGTTCTTAACCAAGAGTCATCTGCCTTAGCTCAGGATTTAATTAACCACGAGGGCTTGCACTTCGATTCCCAAGTCTAAATAAAAGCAGAAATCTGGCTAATCAACTTGATACTGAAAAAAGGTTCTCTTGCGTTGCTCACTGAAACATAAGCACATGATTGAGTAGCTCTTTCAGCAGCCCACACTTGTGATATTTTCTACCAATGCACTGAAACAGAAGGGCGTGATGGAGTAGCTCTTTCAGCAGCCCGCACTTGTGATATTTTCTACCAATGTAGAAAGATCTAAATATCTCAGAGACATTGAAAAGAGAAAAAAATGATTTTTATTTTCTGGAATTTTGGATTTTGTATTAGGATGAAACTTGTATAGGAGGAAAGTATGGTTTTTTAGCTATAGATCTAGCAAACAAAAGATAATGTCGACTTTGGCGGAGAAATTATATATTTTAACATTCAAATCTATGGAAGCGGCTCCATAATTGTGCACATAACACAATAGCGAGCAGCCACGCATGTTTTCAATGTTGTCTAGCATTTTGAGAAAAGAGAACATTATAATGTTCAGGAATTGAGGTTTCCTTGTTCACATTATCTGATATTTAGGGTTTAGGGTATGCAGATATCATTCACTCTGTTAATAAACACCTTTATAGTGCATGTATTTGCTAATCATTATTTAAAAAGCTTTCGTTTTCATAGTTTTAAGCATAAATACAAGAAATTTAACATTCAGAACAACCCGTATCTTTCATTTTTAAATGCATACGAATCAGTATTCTACATATGCAGAACAGCGTCAGTTTAATACTCATGCCATATTTTAGTAACTAAGATTTGTCACACATAGTTCTGGGATGGATGGTTAATTCGAGAATAACTGCATAATTTCTGTAAGTTGCAAAGGTATTTTGCTTTTATTAATATGCAATAATGTGGATTGATGATATATTTATTTGAGTAATCTGGAAAAAAATTTACGTGCTCATAGTTTATTGTATTTCTTGGCTTAATTATTGGCATGATCTTTACCTCTGCTGAACTTTGAGTCTTGTATCATGATTGGTCTCTAAAAATGTCTGATTTTTTCCCTTTCAAATTGGTTGCTTGTATATATAAACCATATTTTAGAAAAACAGTAATTTGTTTTTTTTAATTCGTGTGAATGTAAAATAATCATTTTTGAGAAAGTTTTGAGGAGGCTTGTGGAATTTAAATCCAGTTTCAGCTCTAACTACATCCAACCAAATAAGGAATTTAGCACATCTTATTGATTTATAGAAAATGTTTCCTACCTTCAAGCAACAAAATGAGCCTGGAACAGATTTAGTTCATCATCCAACTCTGAGCTTCATAGAACTTGTAATACACTATTTCAAAGTAATGGATTTTGCTGTCTGTGTAGGAAAGCACACAATCTTTGGAAGAGTTTGCAGAGGAATGGAAATTATCAGGCGGCTTGGAAGTGTTCAGACCAATAATAATGACAGGTGATTTCTTCTTCTTCTTTTCTTTGAATCTTTATTATATACTGCAGTGATTAATCAATCAGTTGCCAAGGATGATATTTAGGCTTCGTTTGGGGGAACTTATTTTCACCGGTCAAGCGGTTACGACCGCATGAACCGGACCTTAATTATAAGGTCCGGTTCATGCGGTCGTAACCGCTTGACCGGTGAAAATAAGCCCTCCCAAACGAAGCCTTAGTATAACAGTTGCAGATTTTTTTGCTCGCTACCTTCAATTTGAGCAAAAAAATCGATCTGATTTTGATTAGTTTTCAATCTTATAAGAATTATTCTTAATCAACGTTCATAATACACTCATGCATATAGGTGCATGCGCATATATTATCTTCAATCTATATACATACATATATATTTGCATTCATACATGCATGCAACAGAAACTATAAATTCATGGCTCATATTAACCCATGGGTAGAAGGTTCTTGTCTTCTTGAGAATGTAGAGAATTTTAGTGACTTGCCATGTTGAAATTGTGTAGAACCTTCTAGAGTTCCTAGTTTAGTGTTAAGAAGCTTCGGGAGTATTGTTTAAAAGCCTAGCATATGGTGGAGTCTAGAGCCTTATAGAGAACTCTAGGTGCAGAGTATTCTAGATGGATTTGTACATACATTTGTATACCCCTAAGAAATGGAGATTGAGCTGAGGTTGACTCAGAAGTACTTGGCATCCGCATGCACTCGGATGATCGCCCCCAACTTGCGACTGTCTCTCAATGACGTGTTTACCTTTATAATAATAAATATTGTATTAATTATGCGTCGTTTTGTCCTTTAGTGTGTTGGTCTTGTAGCGGGGTCTCCACCTATATAAGGTGTGTAGTCTTTTTGGTTGGATCATTGTTAGGCTTTAGGCTCCCCTTGGGACAGGAGACTCTTAGAGGGAACCTGTCCTCAAGAGTAATTTACAAAATAACCTTGCTGCAGTTGAAAACGTGTGCCAGAAATATAATGTATAATTATAGCTGTGCTAAAGAGTTTGCTTCCGAGCATCTGAATATGGACTTGTGTTTGTATATAGTAGTTAAAGATATATATATATAATAAATAATATGAAGCTTGTATGTAATAGCTTTGGATTGACTGGTTTAGGCCCATTCATGACGTGAAGATATTGAGAACCATCGTGAAGGATTGAAGCAGACCCAGCTCAGAATATGCATTTCTAAACCATCATCAATGTGCTTCATATTTATATGCCAATTATACAGTTTTTGTTTTAAATTTTGAAAGAATATATATATATATATATATTCACATTCAAGAATATATATATATATATATATATGGGCCATGTCTGACATTGTTTTGGCTGCACTTTATTTTATCTTGATTTTATTTCACTAAAAAAGCACAATGTGTGAAGGTTCTAATTAATTTTAGAAATAAAAATATTAATCACATGCCCTTGAAATTAAAATCATTTAGTATTTGAGCCCCTACTTAGTTTACTAATTTGGCTGTGTTTACTAATGAGACAATTATGTATTTTGTAGTGTAGTGATAACAGTTCATTTTAATTACTGAGCAGATTAAAATAATCAATATTTAAATATAATATGATATTCCTATTGGTCGAACGTTTATTACAACACAATGCAAAATAATTTTGGACTGTGTACGTAACAATTAATCATATCTTAATTAGTCTATGTAAGTACTTAAATATCATGAAGAACGCAAAGAGGATTTATACAAAAATAAACTATCTTATGGGCTAATAATAAGCTATTTTGCTATCTATATTTTCAGCATGTATAATCTAACCGCCGCCAACTATGTAGAGGATCATTTTACAATCCAAATGAGAAGATCTATTTTATCCAACTGAGGGTCAGATTGGGGCGGTGTCAGGCTTCCGGTGCGATCACTCGTGATTGGAGGAGTGAACGCCACCGCCGCCGTTCCTTCCCCTTTGTTTTTCCACCTTTCCCCGCAGTTTCTAGCCACCGCCCCCTACGAACGGAGAAATCGCTCCGCCTTGGCCCCCTTCCCTCTGGTCGCAGATTGTGGCGAGTTTGCTCCCTCGCCGGAGCCCTGACCGCGCGCCAAACATACCCTGATTCCATTAACTGTGCGTAAAAATAAAGAGATTGTTTTCATAAATTTGCAGTTTTTTTTATATATTTTTATCAATTTCAAGCCTGATCGATGTGATCTAAGCCCAGCTAGAAGCCATGTTGGAGAGGTTAGTAAGTTTTTGTGATGCCTCTTTAGCCTTCCAAACACAGGTCAGTAAGTTTTTTTAATTAATTGATTAAAAACAAGTGATATATTTTAACTTACAAATGTTTTGTAGAGATGACTTTCTAAACTATATTCTCAAATATATATATATATATGTATAAATGACTTATAACTTCAGCCGTTATAACGAAATTCCTAAAATTATGAGATAGTTAAAGAAAATAATAAAAATTTACAAAACATTTAGAACATATACAGATTATGATCTCATCGTAAAAGTTTAAAACTAGGGTTTTAGTAAATATATAATAACATAAATAATATATAATTTCTGTCAAACTTAATATTCATATTAAGAATAGATCTTCTTTATCTCAAAAATCAATACGCATGTATCAAAATTAGCTCTCCATTTTTGAAGATTTGTTTAACAAAATCGTATATATTAACATTTTAACAAAACCGTATATATATATATTCCGAAAAAGAAAGAAATAAAGAAAGAAAGGACTTTTTTGTTTCTGCTTTAAGAACATTTACACTAATTAATCACACATAAATGTGCTGCAATACACTTAATTAGCACGCTAATTATAACAGTCCCCTAATTTCTAAGTAGTAATAATGTCATGAATGCTCTTCCTCTTGCTCTCCTTCTTCAAGCTCTGCCGGAGGTAAAACTTCTGCGCGTGGCTGGCAACCTGCGTCGGCGTCCTCGTCTTCACCGCCCATCTCGATATGTTCCTCCAATCTCCTCTCCCGAATCGTTCCAATCCCTCCAAAAACCGCCTACAGCAAATCAGTTCATATAAAATTTCTTCAATCCCCAAATCGAACGATCCATCGATCGATCAATCAATCAATCGATTGCTTAATTAACGATCCCCGAATCAAATTACCTGTGTTCATCCTCGGTCCATGGAACCCCCTTTCTCCTCCCCTCCTTGGACGTCTGCTGCTCTGCCGCCTCCGCCTCCGGCGATCGATCCCCGTCCTCGCTCTCATAGGGAGGCAGGTCGACTCCGCCGGAGTCGATTAGGTCGATGTCGTGGAGGAGGACGAGGTAGTGGAGGTGGACGTCTTCCGGCTCCTTGCCTGGGATCTGCGCCGCGATCTGCCACCACCGATCCGGCGCCTCCTCCGGCACGTCTACTAATGCTCTTTCGAACATCTTATTCTCCACCGGCGTCCACGTCGCCGGACAGGCAGGTATCTCGCCGGCGGAAGCGGCGAACTGCAGGTATCCACCGTACATGCCTCAATCTACGGAAGATGAAAATTCTAGAGAGTGACAGCGATTTTTTCGAAATGAGCCCCGCACGGATCGCCGATCTGGGGTCTATTTAAAGCGCAATGGTCGGCGCCGCACTGCGGAAGCACTTCCCACTCCGTCTGATTTACCATATTTTTGCAATTGGACAATATTCCCACCCCCCGTTTGCAATATATATTTTAATTTTGAATATTTTTTTTATAGCACGCAGTGGCTAAGATAATTTATTTTTATATGATGACCATTATTATTATATTATACTACATAAAGTTGATGATCATTTAGCAAAATATCTGATATTCTAACCTCCAATCTAAATGTTTAGATGTGTGTGCATTATATTATATAGGGCGTTGTTAGATTTTGTATACACCAAGAATTTTATATGCAGACCAAATTGATAAATAAAGATCAAAATGAAAACTTTTGGTTCGGCGGTCACTCCAAGCTGCCAGAGCCACTGAGACAATACCTCCGCCACCTCCCCTTCGGCTGCCATGCCATCTCTCTCCAATTTCATCAAGAAACTCAGCTTTCTATAAGCATCGATGCCACACCCTCTATGCTTGGGAGACCTAGGGGCCTTAGTTACCGTACCCTCTATGATGCCGGCGTCGAAGGCTGCAGAGGAAGGCGGCGGCAGCGGAATCGTAGACGTCGTCCTACGGAAGCAGCAGATCTAGAGAGAGGTGTGACTGCTGGGAAAGCTTAGAGAGGAGCGGGATTTCTTTTAGTCGGGCGGCGAGCGTGAGTTGGAGGACGTGCACTTAGTTTTAGTGTGGGTGGATTTGAGAAATATATTTAATGGAGTTTCATTTTTGTGGGGGTGCGCACATAGTCTATTACGGTGTGCACGTAATAACGCCCTATATATAGACACACACGATGTTTGTTAATGATATATGAAATCATTGTAAATGGAATAATACTATGCTCGCCTCAAATCTACCTAAAAATCACAAAAAGTGGGTCCCACTAAGCGCAAAACACACGACTTTAGAGTTTTTTGGCACCAAATCCTAAAGTCTGGTGTTTTTGTGGCGAGTGGGGCCCACTTTTTGTGATTTTCAGCCAAATCCTATGGTGTTTTTGTGAGGAGTGAGGCTCACTTTTTGTGGCTTTTTGGTAGACTTAAGATGTGTGTAATAACACCGTTTTAAATAATATTTATGATGTGCATGTGAAATGATTCGCAGCTATTTCCCAACCGTCTTAATCATTCATGAGGCCAAGTCTCATACTTTCTTCACATATTTATTATTATCATACTTCATACACAAACAAACAACTTACGGCACAAACAAAAAAACATGCGGTCGTGAGCAGCTATTTTTCTTTTGAATCATATGTTGTGCAAATGGGTAATTGATTGGATTAATAAACACAGGCTATCAATACAAACAACAATATTACCTTACCCGGTAAAATTGCCCGAAGCAAAACTCTTGTTGCCGCCGGAAATAGAAGCCAGGGCAGAGGAAAAATCGCCGAAGCAGAGGAAATGCGCGCGCCCTATTGTCCACTCGCCCTCGTGTGGACCAATGGTCCACTCGCCCTCGTGTGGACCAATGGTCCACTCGCCCGCTTGGGGGGGGGGGGGGGGGGGGGGGGGGGGGGGGGGGGTGGACCTATTGTCCACTCGCCCCGGCCAACTGGGGAGTGGACCATTCGCCCCGGCCAACTGGGGAGTGGACCAATGGTCCACTCGCCCGGTTGGCTGAGTGGACCGTGAGGTCCACTCGCCCAGTTCGGGTGATGGACCTCGGTCCACTCACCCGACCCCCGGCAAGGGGGGAGTGGACGTCCCGACTTTCACTCGCCCCTTCTCCTGCCTCGATCGTCCAGGTTCGTTGTTGAGCTGCGAAGTCTATAAATAAATCCTCATGGGCACCTTGGGAAGGGTTGGTCTCCCCTCTCCCTCGTGTACGTCTTGTGAGCAAGCACTACCCCCTCTCCCTGTCAGTGAAGGTTCATGGTGAGGTGGTCCTTAGTGCCCTCCAAGGTGCCCAGGCTCAGCATTGGCTTGGGAGGGGAAGCTCTCTTTAAACTTCCGGGTGTGTGGTGGGACCTCCTCGCTGCAGCTTAAGGGGTCTGTTCAGGTACTTATAGTGTTCTCAGGTGCAAGGTCTTTCGGTTCTCAGCAACTAGTCAAGGTTCTATCTCAGGTCAAGTAAGGGTCAGCTGCATACCCGTTGCGAACGTCGAGACCGGTTCTCTGGTTTCAACATTCTAGTGTGGTGAGCGTGGAAGCAGCTAGTTCGGAAAGCTCTGAGCAGGTCTCATGGCTGGAAGCGATGAGCCGGGGAACTCGCCCCTACCAGTGAGTACGTGAAGAAGAGTGACTTTGAGGAGTTCAGGAAGTCGATCCTGGAGCTCTTGCGGGTCGCACTCCCCCCTCCGGGCGAGTGCTCGACACCACCAGCACCCGTGCTCGCCTCGCCATCTTCGATGGAGACGGAGCAAGCACGTCGACAAGGTAAGAGGCCAGCCTTAGAGGAAGGTTTGAGCCTCCAAGCGCGAGTGCTCTTCCACAGCACTCCTGGGACCGGCTACCCCGGAGAAGAGGTAGGAAGAACGCTTTCAACTCGCCAGGGAAGAGGGGGGGGGGGGGGGGGGGGGCACCTTCTGCGAACTGATTACCTCAGCTCCGGTTCCAGACGGGTTCAGTCAACCTGTCATGTCTTTCTACACGGGCAAGGATGACCCTCTCCAGCACCTCTAGTGGTTTGAAGACATGGTCTCGATCAGGCAGATAACGAACGCATCCAAGTGCAGGCTCTTCGCCATGACTTTAAAGGGAGAGGCAAAAGGGCGGTTCCACCAGCTCCCGTCAAGTACCATCTACAGCTTCAAGGAACTGCATCGGAGTTTCTTGTTGAGGTTCTCCACCTCGAAGAAGGGGAGGAAGGGGGGGAGTCCTTGTTCTTGATTCAACAAAAGCAGGGGGAGACGCTGGGAAGCTACACAGATCGGTTTCAGGAGCAAGTCCTCCACCTCCAGGTTGACCAGAGAAGCAGGAGGGACCAGGAGAAAGAGAAGGAATAAGAAGACGAAGAAGATGAAGTGATGAAGGAGATAGCCAAGGTGCATGTGGCCGAGTAAGCATGAGAAATTGCATTGTAATGGTATGTAATCTATTTATAATGTATCGAAAGTAGTTAGAGATAATATCTAGGTCGAGTCCTTGACTGGAGACCACTCTCCCGGGCTTGTTGATGTCGGTCGCTGGGAGGCTCGTCGGGTGGATTCGTTTTAGGATAAGTCCTCGATTGGAGACCACTCGCCCGTGCTTGTTGATGTTGGCCACTGGGAGGCTCGTCGGGTAGACTTGTCTGAGATCAGTTAAGTCTTCAGGAAGAGAAACCGGCTTTGGGAAGGTGTTGAGTTCCTCTGCCTCCAGGTAAGCTAAGCTTCTAGGACGTGGACTGGTTCTCCGCCCCCAGTTGGTTTGGGAAGGTGTTGAGTTCCTCTGCCTTTAAGTAAGCTAAGCTCCTAGGACGTGGACTGGTTCTCTGCCCCCAGTTGGTTTGGGAAGGTGTTGAGTTCCTCTGCTTCCAAGTAAGCTGAGCTCCTAGGACGTGGATTAGTTCTCCGCCCCCAGGTGGTTTGGGAAGGTGTTGAGTTCCTCTGCCTCCAGACGAGCTAAACTCCTAGGACGTGGAATGGTTCTCCGCCCCCGGGTGGTTTGGGATGGTATTGAGTTCCTCTGCCTCCAAGCGAGCTAAGCTCCTAAGACGTGGACTGGTTCTCCGCCCCCAGGTGGTTTGGGAAGGTGTTGAGTTCATCTGCCTCCAGGTGTGCTAAGCTCCTAGGATGTGGACTGGTTCTCCACCCCGAGGTGGTTTGGGAAGGTGTTGAGTTCCTCTGCCTCCTGGCGAGCTAAGCTCCTAGGACGTGGACTGGTTCTCTGCCCCCAGGTGGTTTAGGAAGGTGTTGAGTTCCTCTGCCTCCAAGTGAGCTAAGCTCCTAGGATATGGGTTGGTTCTCCGCCCCCATGTGGTTTGGGAAGGTGTTGAGTTCCTCTGCCTCCAGGTGAGCTAAGCTCCTAGGACGTAAGCTCCTAGGACGTAGACTGGTTCTCCGCCCCCAGTTGGTTTGGAGAGGTGTTGAGTTTTCCTCCACCCCAGATCGAGTTTAGCTCGACCAAAGGTGTTGAGCTTTCTCCACCTCCAGTTGGGCTCGGTTCACAGGAGGGTTGTTAAGTGGAGAAAAGTTCGCCTTCCACCTTAGGTCGAGTTCGGCTCGACTAAAGGTGTTGAGTTTTCCTACACCCCAGGTCGAGTTTAGCTCGACCAAAGGTGTTGAGCTTTCTCCACCTCTAGTTGGGCTCGACTCACAGGAGGGTTGTTAAGTGGAGAAAGGTTCGCCTCACACCTTAGGTCGATTTTGGCTCGACTAAAGGTGTTGAGTCTTCCTCCACCCCAGGTCGAGTTTAGGTCGACCAAAGGTGTTGAGTTTTCTCCACCTCCAGTTGAGCTCGGCTCACAGGAGGGTTGTTAAGTGGATAAATGTTCGCCTTCCACCTTAGGTCGAGTTCGACTCGACTAAAGGTGTTGAGTTTTCCTGCACCTCAGGTCGAGTTTAGCTCGACCAAAGGTGTTGAGCTTTCTCCGCTTCCAGTTGAGCTCGACTCACAGGAGGGTTGTTAAGTGGAGAACGGTTCGCCTTCCACCTTAGGTCGAGTTCGGCTAGACTAAAGGTGTTGAGTTTTCCTCCACCCCAGGCCGAGTTTAGCTCGACCAAAGGTGTTGAGCTTTCTCCACCTCTAGTTGGGCTTGGCTCACAGGAGGGTTGTTAAGTGGAGAAAGGTTCGCCTTCCACCTTAGGTCGAGTTCGGCTCGACTAAATGTGTTGAGATTTCCTCCACCCCAGTTCGAGTTTAGCTCGACCAAAGGCGTTGAGCTTTCTCCACCTCCAGTTGAGCTCGACTCACAGGAGGGTTGTTAAGTGGAGAAAGGTTCGCCTCCCACCTTATGACGAGTTCAGCTCGACTAAAGGTGTTGAGTTTTCCTCCACCCCAGGTCGAGTTTAGCTCGACCAAAGGTGTTGAGTTTTCTCCACCTCCAGTTGAGCTCGACTCACAAGAGGGTTGTTAAGTGGAGAAATGTTCGCCTTCCAGCTTAGATCGAGTTCGGCTCGACTAAAGGTGTTGAGTTTTCCTCCACCCCAGGTCGAGTTTTGCTCGACCAAAGGTGTTTAGCTTTCTCCACCTCCAGTTGGGTTCGTCTCATAGGAGGATTGTTAAGTGGACGAAGGTTCGTCTTCCACCTTAGGTCGATTTCGGCTCGACTAAAGGTGTTTAGTTTTCCTCCACCCCAGGTCGAGTTTAGCTCGACCAAAAGTGGTGAGCTTTCTCCACCTCCAGTTGAGCTCGACTCACAGGAGGGTTATTAAGTGGAGAAAGGTTCGCCTTCCACCTTAGGTCGAGTTCGGATCGACTAAAGGTGTTGAGTTTTCCTCCACCCCAGATCGAGTTTAGCACGACCAAAGGTGTTGAGCTTTCTCCACCTCCAGTTGAGCTCGGCTCACAGGAGGGTTGTTAAGTGGAGAAAGGTTCGTCTTCCACCTTAGGTCGAGTTTGGCTCGACTAAAGGTGTTGAGTTTTCCTCCACCCCAGGTGTTGAAGCCAGGAAAATCCTAGGCTCCAAAATTCGGATCAATGCAGCCGGAGGCTACTCGCCCAGCAGTCCAACGAGATGACTTAGCTGGCAACGACGAAGAAGCTAGAAGAGCAACAAACAGGACCCCAGGTGCTGCGGTAGGGAGGTCCCACCACGTACCCGGAAGCTCAAGGGAGTCTTCCCCTCCAAAACCAAAAATGACCGAGCTTGGTACAAGGTAGGCAGGGACCTGACGAGTATCTCGCCTGAGGGGGTCAACCTCGTCCAAAAAGTCCTCTTTCTTGTACCCCTGGGGGTCTATATAGACAAATCCTGGGGGGACTTACCTGACCATACTCGCCCATACTCGCCTCTGCTCGCCCAAGCTCGCCCCTTGCTCGACATACTCGCCCCCTGTTCGCATCTTGCTCGCCCCTGCTCGCTTAGAGAGGTCTGCAAATAGGCGTCTCCTTAGGCCTTTCTGATCTCGACGAATTACGGGTGGCACACCAGGTCGAGTTTAGCTCGACCAAAAGTGTGGAGCTTTCTCCACCTCCAGTTGGGCTCGGCTCACAGGAGGGTTGTTAAGTGGAGAAAGGTTCGTCTTCCACCTTAGGTCGAATTCGGCTCGACTAAAGGTGTTGAGTTTTTCTCCACCCCAGGTAGAGTTTAGCTCGACCAAAGGTGTTGAGCTTTCTTCACCTCCAGTTGAGCTCGGCTCACAGGAGGATTGTTAAGTGGAGAAAGGTTCGCCTTCCACCTTAGGTCGAGTTCGGCTCAACTAAAGGTGTTGAGTTTTCCTCCACCCCAGATCGAGTTTAGCTCGACCAAAGGTCTTGAGCTTTCTCCACCTCCAGTTGAGCTCGGCTCACAGGAGGGTTGTTAAGTGGAGAAAAGTTCGCCTTCCACCTTAGGTCGAGTTCGGCTCGACTAAAGGTGTTGAGTTTTCCTCCACCCCAAGTGTTGAAGTCAGGAAAATCCTAGGCTCCAAAATTTGGATCAATGCAGTCGGAGGCTACTCGCCCAGCAGTCCAACGAGATGACTTGGCTGGCAACGACGAAGAAGCAAGAAGAGCAACAAACAGGACCCCAGGTGCTGCGGCAGGGAGGTCCCACTACGTACCCGGAAGCTCAAGGGAGTCTTCCCCTCCAAAACCAAAAATGCCCGAGCTTGGTACAAGGTAGGCAGGGACCTGGCGAGTATCTCGCCTGAGGGGGTCAACCTCGTCCAAAAAGTCCTCTTTCTTGTACCCCTGAGGGTCTATTTATAGACAAATCCTGGGGGGGGGGGGGGGGGGGGGGGACTTACCTGACCATACTCGCCTCTGCTCGCCCAAGCTCGCTCCTTGCTCGACATACTCGCCCCTTGTTCGCATCTTGCTTGCCTCTGCTCGCCTAGCGAGGTCTACGAATCGGCGTCTCCTTAGGCCTTTCTGATCTCGACGAATTACGGGTGGTACACCAGGTCGAGTTTAGCTCGACCAAAGGTGTTGAGCTTTCTCCACCTCCAGTTGGGCTCGGCTCACAGGAGGGTTGTTAAGTGGAGAAAGGTTCGTCTTCCACCTTAGGTCAAATTTGGCTCAACTAAAGGTGTTGAGTTTTCCTCCACCCCAGGTCGAGTTTAGCTCGACCAAAGGTGTTGAGCTTTCTCCACCTCCAGTTGAGCTCGACTCACAGGAGGGTTGTTAAGTGGAGAAAGGTTCGCCTTCCACCTTAGGTCGAGTTCGGCTCGACTAAAGGTGTTGAGTTTTCCTCCACCCCAGATCGAGTTTAGCTCGACCAAAGGTGTTGAACTTTCTCCACCTCCAGTTGAGCTCGGCTCAGAGGAGGGTTGTTAAGTGGAGAAATGTTCGCCTTCCACCTTAGGTCGAGTTCGGTTCGACTAAAGGTGTTGAGTTTTCCTCCACTCCAGGTCGAGTTTAGCTTGACCAAAGGTGTTGAGCTTTCTCCACCTCCAGTTGTGCTCGACTCATATGAGAGTTGTTAAGTGGAGAAAGGTTCACCTTCCGCCTCAAGTTAAGTTCAGCTGAAAAGCTTGGCAAGAGTAACCCGTTGGCAGGGCCTTCGTTGATTATTCTAAAGTCACACCTACTCGTCAAATAGGTGGGTTGGACTTTATTTCTGATCTTGAGACAAGCACGAAAAGAGCGAGAATTATGTATAACCCTCATATTTGCCGAGCTTGTGTGACCCAACCCAGATGAGATCGCAGTGGAGAAAATAACTGTGGCACAGAAGATCGAACAGTGAGAAATCACCGCGACCGAGAAAAGAAAGCCCTGGGGGGGGCAAGTCGCCTCGCTTGGACGAGTGGACCTTGGATCCACTCGCCCAAGGCCCCTGACGAGTGGACCAATGGTCCACTCGCCCGAGTGAGTGGGGGGGGGGGGGGGGGGGGGGAGGGGCGAGTGGACCATAGGTCCACTCGCCCGCATAGGTCCATTCGCCCCGACCAACTGGGGAGTGGACCTATGGTCCACTCGCCCGGTTGACTGAGTGGACCGTGAGGTCCACTCACCCAGTTCGGAGATGGACCTCGGTCCACTCACCTGACCCCCGGCAAGGGGGGAGTAGACGTCCCAACTTCCACTCGCCCCTTCTCCTGCCTCGATCGTCCAGGTTCGTAGTTGTGCTGTGGATAGTAGGATTTTGGCTATCTGCATCCCAATTTTGGGAAGTCTATAAATAGACCCCCATGGGCACCTTGGGAAGGGTTGGTCTCCCCTCTCCCTCGTGTACGTCTTGTGAGCAAGCACTACCCCCTCCCCTGTCAGTGAAGGTTGACGGTGAGGTGGTCCTTAGTGCCCTCCAAGGTGCCCAGGCTCAGCATTGGCTTGGGAGGAGAATCTCTCTTTGAACTTCCGGGTGTGTGGTGGGACCTCCTCGTTGCAGCTTAAAGGGTATGTTCAGGTACTTCTAGTGTTCTCAGGTGCAAGGTCTTTCGGTTCTCAGCAACTAGTCAAGGTTCTAGCTCAGGTCAAGTAAGGGTCAACTGCATACCCGTTGCGAACGTCGAGATCGGTTCTCTGATTTCAACACTCGGGATGTTTTATCTATAAATATGACTCATACGTCAGAGCATTTCCTGTTGCCAGAAGTAGGAGCGGCGTTGCGCTCGTCGGTGGAAAATGAGGTGCCATGCGAAATTCGGGCGGACGTAGGACTTGAGGGCAGGACTCAGGAGACATGAACATGGTCTAGGTTAGGATTTAGGGAAAGTTTAGAATATTGCGAAATTTGTGTTATTTGAAAGTTTTTAAGAGATGCTTTGTATCCAAAATTGGGGTCGTGTGAATACAAATCTAATTTCAGAATCATATAAAAAAATATTAAATATAGGACGACAAACAGTGACGCTCGTTTATAAGGTGGGTTCAGTTTATAATATTTTCAGAATCATATTGTAAAGGGAAAAAAAGAGTCTAGGTGGGTTCAGTTCCCCGGGTCAGGTTGTGAGAAGCGAAATTGGCGACAAACAGTGACGCTCGTTTTTCACGGAAACCTTCAACTTGCTGACGGCGGCCGCCTGCCCGCCATTGGATTTTGGATAAGCATTCGTTCCAATCCAGCGCCAGCACACGTGTATCCACGACGGTATTATTATTAGCCCGATCGCATCTCTCCTATGTTCCTTATTCCAGATCCGACGGCTGGTCTCTCTATTCAATCGCGGTGGGTCAGCACCTCGGTCTTGACGGCGCTGGACGGGCCTGCCGCCGCGACCGATAGCGACACCCCCGCTTTCTTCCCTTGCTGGACGGACGGAAATATTAAAACTCACCCGCCGCCTCTCTCTTCCGTTAATTCATTAGACTATTTATATAAGCAGCCCTTTCTTGACTATTAATCATAATTATTTCCTTTAAAATTTTACATTTTAATTACATAATATAATTTGAGATAAAGTTAAATAGAATAAAAGAATACAGGAGAATAAAATAAATAATTATTTCCTTTAAATTTTTATATTTAAATTCTAATATAATTTGAGATAAAATTAAATAAAATAAAAAAATATATAATAACAGAATATAAATAAAATTTAAAAAAATATAAAAAGAGGTCGAAAATATTAACTATTATTGTCGGCCCACTGAGACCCACCATTATTTTAAAAAAAAGATGCAGATGTGGACCAAAACTTTCTTTCATCTATCTCGTTACAGTCAGATGGAATAGGAGAGTCGAGGTGCTATCAAAACTAAGGCTCCTATTGGACAAAAACTACACCGTCATAGAATTTATGTTTGAAATGCCAACGTTGACCGCTACCACCGTGTCAAATGGAGCCCAAATTCTAATAGAACGACTGAAAGATAACCAAATTCTTTGGCGCCTTCCCTAAAATATGTTTTAGTTTGTAATAAGTTAATCCGTTCATTATTAGTTCATATGAAAAGTTAGAAGAACATTAAGCAACACTGATAATTCTAATTCATTTGGAAATTTCTACGAATATATCTATAGAACTCTTATTCTAATATTCACTACCTTGCTTGTAGGTTATTCTATCGGCCCTGACTACTACCGACTCTTATCTGATGCAGGACAACGTCACACCTGCCTACAATGCATGATTTTTTTTTTTGCTTCGGTAATGAAGGAAGCATGGTTATGTGCACATAAATCAAAATGGATTCTTGAGTCTGCCCTCTCTGATGTCTTTGACTTTGATTTGAGGGCATGATTCCGCAGCAAACGTGACGGTATAGGGGGCCACTATTTCAGTGGTAATCTGTGAGCAGCCACTTTGTGCATCTATTGTCAAAGGTTCGGTCTTTCTCCTCTGAGAGAAGCCACTTTGGGCATAGGGCCAAAGGTTAGGTCTGTTTCCAATCTTCCCCCGCCCATACCCCCAATGATTGGGGACTATATGGGTTCTGTTGTTGTTGTTGTTGTTGTGGTAGTGAAGTTGAATATCAAATCGACGGCTTCAAGCCATCCATGAATCTGAAGAGTTACCATGCCCTCAAATCTTTTTCACATGTTTGAGTTCAACCTTATGCATAATTTAAACAATGTACTTTATGACACTATCAATACCTTGCACGTACACATGCATCACCGATATTATTGTCGACTCGTAGTCAATGGGTAGGAAATGTGCTTTTCAAATTCTTGCAACCTATCCTAATAAGTCGACACACCAGATTAGTCGACAAGCAACTAGCTAAATGCAGGCTGTCGATAGAAAATGACTGAAAATATTAAAAAAAACAGGGAAAGGGAGAACCCCAATGAGGAAAGACAAACAACTCCGACCATTGAAGAACGAAAGAGGCAGTGAAAAATAAGAAAGACCTGCATAATCTCAAGGTTAAAAAGGGACAAAAGCAATTTCAAAATCCAATATCCAATTGTTCATATTTAATACAAGCTGTGCGCGCAGTAAGTATCTCTACTCATATCTTGAAATCTTGAAAAATGTTTAGCAAAAGAGATTTTTTGAAGAAAAAAATCAACACTGGTATTAGTTGGTATGCAGCATGTCTTCATATCCATCCATATTGTCAATGCAATCTGAGCATATCTCCATCCAAGTTACGACATTAAGCAACCCCCCTGAGAGTTAGCATTTGGCAATAGAGCTAATTTCATGGAAATACATCGACTGTCAGGTTGGTAGGGTGATACTGAGCCAAACTTTGTGTGCTTCTACACCACAATATATAGGGCATTGCTGTTAATGTATAAAATATAAATTAGTACTCTTTCTGTTGAATGCTGAATATAGAAGACATAAATGAAATGAATATATATAATCAGCAGGAAAACATACAAATTAATAAACTAGTTCAAAATCCAGGTATTTTTCAATTGGATCAACAAATGGTTCATGCACTCTGAACATATTGAAATTTCATTCTAAAATGACAAATTTCATCACAATTATCACACCAATCAATTTGAAACAATCTATATTGCAGAACACACAGTATCATATGGAAAATGTTACAACTGTATAAGATGTTAGGGAGATGGTCTAACTTCTTGTAGTCAACACAGAAGCTTAAGCCCATAGTGAAGGCTTAACCACATAATATTTCAATACCAACATATATTTCATGCCTCAACCTACGACAATTACATTGGACGAGTAAATTTCATCGCTAGTCAATTTGGAACAAATAGATGTTGCAGCTTTATGAGAATCTTGAAACAATATGTTCCAATGAGAACCAACCAACAAGTGCAAGTGCAAATGCAGCAAGCAAAATGAGGAAGTTTGCGCCACCCAAGAGAAGTCCAAGGCAGAGAAGAATTGCAAAGGACAAGAGAGACTTGAGCACTTGATAAAAATAATTGGAGAGAATTTCCAAAACAATTGCAAAAGAAAACACAACTCCAAGAAGAAAAAAACCAAAGTAATTTACCTACTCACTACAACATTTTTGGTCTTTAGCAACACTTCATTTTGCAACATTTATAAAATATTGTCTAAACATAAAATATGAAACATTTTATAACTGTTACAATAGAGTAGCAGTTTTAGGCAACACATTCGAGCCAACATTCAATAAATGTTGCCTTATCCATTAATGAGAACATTTTCTAAATGTTGCATTTGCTAACTCACTTTAAGCAACAATTATAAAATATTGGTTATTAAAATTACATTTTGCAACATGTTATAAATGTTCCTATCCCTATCTAATCTCAGCTAAAATAGTTATTCACACACCAAAATTAAAACTTAAAATTAAATTTATAAAACCCCACTCTTTTTAACCCCCGACAACGTCCCACCTTTCCCGATTCCTCTCTCGCTTGAAATCGCGAAAGGAGCGGAGAAGGAAACCCCATCGCCGGAGCCGATCGAACTCGCCGGAGAGCCTTTCGACGCCCTCGACGGCCTTCCTCCACCCCATTAACGCCACTCCTAGGCGTCGGAGCATCCTCGAAGCAGTCGGCTGCCACCCCTAGGGCAACGCCTATACATTCCTGTTCGTTTCTCCTGCTAGAGTCGCGTGGCCCTCGGAGAAAGAGGTATATCCCTCATTCGTATCTTCTCCCTTTCGCTTCTCTTCGCGGCAGAGCTAGAGAGAGTACGAGGGCTAGAGGGAGGTGTAAGAGAGAGAGAGAGAGATTCTTCTCCTACCATCAATCTCCTGTGTAATTGGGCTCCTAATAGGTATATCCCTCAATTCGTTCTGCTCTAATCCCCTTTTCCTATGTTTTTGTTATGTTTATTATATACAATTATGTTCTTATGCATGATTTGTAATTGCAGTCTAATGATGATGTGAAATTAGCTGCAATCGAGGCTGTTTTGTTGCTTCAAGGAAAGATAAATGATGAAGGTGAGGAAATAGTGACTATTCGTCTTCTTGTACCAACAAAAGTGATTGGATGCCTTATCGGGAAGGGTGGTTCAATCATAAATGATATGCGCAAGAAGACTAGAGCCGACATCCGCATCTCAAAAGGGGAAAAGCCAAAATCTGTCTCGCCTGATGATGAACAAGTGGAGGTGTGCTATAGCTTTGAGCTAAACATTTTTTACTTTGTTTTTTTTTCTCAGATAATTTATCCTATCCAACTTCTCTTAGGTGTCCGGTGAGGTAAGTAGGGTCAGAGATGCACTACTTCTGGTTATATTTAGGTTGAGGGAGGATGCTCTGAAAGATAGAGAGGGAAACAACTCCGCCACTCAGACCGAATCTCTTTACCCGAGCAGTTTGTCCATACCTCCTCTCCTGTTCAGTGTTCCTTCTGTTGGTACTTTGGGCTATGATCGTAGGTCTGAACCTGGAAGTAGATTTGGTCTGCTTTCTGGGAGCTGCCTTTATGGATACAGCTCTCCACAGGTGTCTTAATTCTCTATTAAATGTTCATTTTTATCATATTCTCATGATTTGTTCATATTATTAATTTATTATGTATTTGATTTTCTACTTTGTGCATCACTTGAGATTTTCTTTCCCTTGATTATTTCTGTATTTTTTGTGCTAAGCCTGGAGAGAGTCTCTGCGTATGGTGGCCATTCATCATACCCGTCGAAGTCCTACGGGGGGGTATGTTTTTCCTTTTGTTTACATGTTTTGGGAATTTCTATTACTATTAATTGTGTTACACTGCAAAAATTTTGTTAATTATTTAATATTTTTTTATTCTTGATCATGAATATAAGGCTGCTATCCTGCACTTTATTATTAGAGTGCTTAATAATTTTTATTGATTATTAAAAAAAGCTTTTCTGGCCTCTTCTTGTTTATGATATGACGGATAGAAGCGGAAACATATTACCAGGTACTGTGCAGTTTATGCGGATCGATTGATGTGTTGGCTGTAATTTTCTTATAACATGGGAATCATGTAAAATGTTATTCCCAGATTTCATAATAATTGATATATACGACAGATAGAAACATATTACAGGGTATTGTGTTGTTTACAAGGATACATTAATGGAATGGTCATGTTGTTTTTTAAGACATGGGAATCATATAAAATGTTAGCATATCATTTTTCATTCAAAAAACAACACAATTTAGATAAAATTTGGGGTGTAAATGATTGTAAATCATCAAACAAAAATCTTAATTACATAATTTTTGAATGAAAATGATCCTAACGTTTCACATCATTCTATGGATTTTTGTTTTTACGCCGGTAGATTAATTTCACTCTCCCATAGTTTATAATTCCTAGTTTTGGATGCATCGCCCAATCTTTGTCTCTGTTATATGCTTCATTCTAAAAAAAGTTAAAAATTTGCAGGTAGATGAACTGACATGGCAGGATACTAGTTAGTATAGATGAAGTGAAGGAGAGGGATCCAAAAATTTAAAGGCAGCAAAGAGGCAGTACCTCACTCAGGTGAAGGAGGAAATCCAATCAAGAGACCATTGAAATTGGATAAGGAAAGGTACATGGTGCAGCCTGATTGGAGGATGCTTAGAGGTAGAACAGAAATAGCTGAAAGCTCAAAACTGAAGTTTCATGAAACTCGAAAGCAAGGATATGTGGCAAACTATGGAGGACTTCTTAAGTCGGTGACTGAAATACTTTGGCCCTTACAGATTGGTGTTAAACATTTATAAATTGGATGAAGTATTGCATTAGATGCAGAAGAAAAGAATACAAGTCGTAGATAGTGAGAAAATTTGGAAGAGAAGCTCTACCATCATTTATAAATTGTTTATATGATTGTGATCACTTTTGAACTGTACCGTCATTGAATTTGTTTATAGTCCCGTGAACTGCCCAAAATCATTATACATTGTCATATGATTGTGATTATTTTTAAACTTTTTGTACAAAATGCAAGACAGTACACTGTTAATGGTATGAGTGGTTGCAAGACATATGTTTGTGTGTGTTGAGATGTGTTTCATCCCCGCTAATTGATATTGTGCTTGGCCTTGAAAAGTCGGCACAACATCATAAGTGATGCCGTCCGCACCTAAAATGCTGCGCGGGATTGGCGGATTTTTTAAAAAAAATGTCTCAGTTTTTTGACAACATTTTGTAAGTGTTCCCTTTGTGACTTTTGACAACAGTTTTTAAATGTAACAAACAAGTCAACATTTTCAAAATATTGCAATAGGTTAACCGAAGAACTGTTGCCTATTCTAAGAGTTTAGGCAACAGTTTTTGTTTAGTATTGCCTAAAGGTATGGAAACTGTTGTCTTAGACCTTTGGTAACACGCAAATAGAAGACACCCATATGGCAACAGTTTTTAATGTTTTGGCAACACTTTGCAGTTTTAGGCAACAATTTTTAAGTGTTGCTAAAGACCGAAAATGTTGTAGTGACTTGGTATTCCCACATAAGATACTCATACTTATCTACTTGATTTAGGAAAATTGGCTATGAAACACATCTTCTATGAGCCTTAAATACCTCGATTTTTAATCTTTTTTTTACATTCTATGAATATTTTCTATACTACATTCTAAAGAGAACTCATATTTATGTTGATTCTATCAACATCATTACAAATAGTTATATATATATATTATTATTAACATTGTTTTAGGCTCAGATTAAAATAAATCGAAAGTGATATGACACCCCAAATCAAAACCGAACCGAATGAACTCAGTTTTTACACCGCAAACTAAAACCTAACCGAAACTGCACGATTCTATTTTTAGCCATCCGTTCGATTTTTCAATATTGCTCTAAGAGTTGTGTATATTCTTACAAGGGTACTTTAACATTTTGAGCTACAAAACTGTGATTATCATGTGAGCTACAAAACTATTATCCTTATTTGCATATCTAATAAAGAGCATATCTAACTTATTTGCATTCATTGTGTAAAAATAAAACACATCTTCTAAGATCTGCGCAAGCAGCTGCAACCTCCTTAATATGAGCATACATGTCTAGCTCACTTTTCAACACAAGAGGGGCAATTAGTTTCAATAATCCAAGGAGCTGTTCAATTATTTTTTTATAAAAATGTACAGATTTTTATAGCCTGGGCAATTTGGAAGACATTAAGCACAACCATCAATATATCATTATTACTCCACATTTAGGAATGACATACATGGCTATTTCAAATTTGGGGCATTTTAATTGTCACTAAGAGAGACAAAGACAAATTCATGGAGGCATAAAATCTATATCTACATCTAAAATAACTTCCCCACAACACATATTCACATAATGAATCTATAAAGGGGGAAGATGAAAACCTACAGCAAAAAAGAAAGGAAAGTAGACACTAGTGGGAGAAGATGCAACTGAAAAAGGTATAGAAGTCAAAATGACGCCAAAGAGAATATCTGCTACCTGGAATAGCAATCGTCTTACAGTGGAGCAAGCGTCGTCGCCGGATCTTACAGTGTAGCAATCGCTACCTGGAATAGCAATCATCGTCGCCGTGGAGAGCGTCCACTGGAATAGCTCTATCAATTGCAAAAGGAAAAGCTGGCTGAAGGAATACCACAGTTTGAATGCCCTCCAATCCACTGTGATACCTGTGCCAGATGCAAGTCTCACCGTCAACCCTTCCCCCACACAGCATTAAGAAGAATTGAAGGACCCTTAGACCTACTTCACATGGATCTTTGGGGTCCTGTCAGTCCCCCTACAATCGGAGGTAAGAGGTATTCTATGCTAATCATTGATGATTTCAGCCGGTATATTGGATGGATCAGAAATCAGAAGCTCTCAACCTATTCAAAAAATTTAAGCAGCAAGTAGAAAATCAATGTGAAAAGAAGATCAAAACTATTAGAACTGATCGGGGAGGAGAATTTCTGATGTAGGGTAGGCTACAGGGTGCACATAATCTAGACCTTTAGGTGAAAATACAAATGTGACACAGTGATCCTAAGGCTATATGCAATGAAGCCGTCGGATACGGCGACAAATAAACTTGAGCAATGTAAATTTTAACACCACGCAATTAATTAAAAGATGTTAATACAAGCATTTAATTCGGCGATTATTTAATGGCTTTCCTCTGCTCGGAGGGCCAAGGCTAAGCGCGCGGCGAATAGATCCCACCTGCAAGTTATAAGAGCACAGCAACAAAGTTATACAAGTACGAATCCAAGTAAAGCACGAAAACAATCCAATAATAATGTAGATTCAAATTTTCCAATACATGAGAGGCTCACCAAAGTAGCGGGCTGACCGGGGCAATGAAGGCTTTGGATCCGGATGCGTAGATCGGCGATCGAAGGTGGAACCGGAGGCGCGACGATAATGGCGGTGGCTGTCCTTGGTGGAAAATGGGGAGATCAGGCCGGAAATGGATAGATCCGGCCACTAGGAAGTAGATCCGGATCCGGGTAAGGTGTGAGTAGATCTGATGTTTGAGAGAGGATCCGGATTACGGAAGGATGTTTGACGGTGGAAATAACGGATTGGGGTTGGAAACTCTAGATCGGGATTGGTCTAGGGTTTGTAAGCTATTTGGAAGTGGATCCACAGAGGGGAGGAAGGCGTCGGCTTTGGGGTGGCAGATCTGGAGGAGGCGGTGGCTATGAGATTGGTAGAGGGCTGGTGGATGAACAGTGTTGCGGGTGAACAGTGCTGCCGATGAACAATGTTGCCTGTTTTTCTTCTACAAATGGGATTCACTGCCTCCAAGAATGATCCCTCTCTATTTATCCTCCGTCGGGGCCTCCTAACTACTTATATTTTGATTTATGTGGATGACATCCTGCTTACAGGGAATGACCCTACACACATAAATCAAATTTTAAAGGATTTATCTCACGAATTCTCCATCAAAGATTTGGGACATCTGCACTTCTTTCTCGGAATTGAGGCCATCAAACATCCTAAAGGATTACTCTTATCACAATCTCGCTATATTCGAGATTTACTACATCGTGCTGGCATGTCTGACTGTCATCCTGTTCAAACACCAATGACTCCAAGCACTAATAAGTCACTCGATTCAGGGGGTGTGCTCCTATCTGATCCAACCCAATATCGTTCTATTGTGGGCGCCTCACAATATATTACCTTAACTCGTCCAGATGTTTCCTTTGCTGTGAATCGTGCATGTCAATATATGCACTCCCCAACTGAGGATCATTGGATTCAAGTCAAACTCATTTTGCGGTATCTCAAAAGCACCACCACACATGGGCTCCTCTTTGAACGTTCTACCTCTCGCTCTCTTCAAGCATTTTCTGATGCAGACTGGGCAGGAAATACTGATGTTCGTCGCTCTACTGGTGGCTTTGCTGTTTTTCTTGGCCCCAACATCATCTCTTGGACCTCTAGGAAACAACGAACAGTGGCCAGATCATCCACCGAATCTGAGTATAAAGCTCTTGCTGATGCCTCTGCCGAGCTTATTTGGATTGAATCTTTATTTCATGCATTAGGGGTACAATTACATGGACCACCCCTTCTTTGGTGTGATAATATTGGCGCAACAAATCTCTCGGCAAATCCAGTATTTCATGCCCGCAACAAACATGTTGAAATTGATTTTCACTTTGTTCGAGAACGTGTTGCTGCAAAGAAACTTGTTGTTCAATATATCTCCACTAAAGATCAAATTGCGGACACCTTCACGAAGCCACTACCGACGGCACGTTTCCAATTTCTTCGCGACAAGTTGAAGATTCGATGTCTAGACTCTCCAACTTTAGGGGTGTATTAACCAAGACCAAAGATTATCATCTCAGCCGTAGAATACGAGCACATGGATCGCATCTTAACCATTTACTTGAAGCACACGGATTACAATCTCAGCCATCCAATATGAACGCATCTCAACCGCCCAAGAAGAAGCACACGAATTCATTCATTTATTTCATTTATTACAGAATAATATTCCCTCTCTCAATGTATCCTATATAAACACCATTTGATGTACAATGTAATTTATTCAAGGAAAACATATTTTCTCTACCACTCTAGTCTTTTCTCTACTTTTCAACTGTCTCTAACCATTAGAGTTAATTAAATAAACAACTGAAGATTTAGGTTAAACATATGATATATTTGTATAAAGAATTAAAAATACCTTGTGTGATCAAGAGAGGTCCAAAGTCAAATGAGCCCTTTTATCATCCTGAGGTGATCGGCCTTCAATTGCAGTGACACAGTCGAAAGCTGAGGGATCTGCCTTTTTTCCCTTTGGTTGTAGATGTCCTAGCTAGTCGCCGACGACCTAGGGATATGCAGGCTGCAGATCTTCTTCTCCAAAATAAAAGGAAAAAATGAATGAAGAAGAGGGAGTAGGAATGTCACCGGCCGCTTGTGCTTCCAAGAACCGGAGAAAGAAATTGAAGCACCTGGTCGCCGACGAGCTTGATGCATGGAAAAATTGATGGCCGCCACTGCTCCTTTCTTTCTCCCGATACCCGATGGAAGAGGATGAATATTTGAGTTTATTTAAATATGTAAAGCCGCATGTGAATATTTGAGTTTATTCGGATTTCTACGAGCGTTTGTTAATTCAGTAGTGCGAATGATCTAAATCTTTGATAAGTGGATTAGATCGTTTCGTAAATTCATGTCGTAAACTCGATCTCACATTTGATATAATTTTGGCATTAAGTTGATATCCAATTTAATTATTGATTCATATTTCATTTTATATAGGAAGTTAAATGGAATTAGAAAGAAAAAACATCAAAGAAGAAGGCAAAAAAAATCATGTAAAAAACTGAATGCATAGGCTAAAAAACAATTTTGAGACTGTTGGAAGCGCGATGTATGGGCATGCGGCCTCACTATCGCCCGACACTACACTTGGCGAGCACCTCTCCGGCCAACACACTACCTTTGGCGAACACACACACCGGCGAGATGCACCTTCATCTCCGACGAGCACTACCCCACGCGAGCTCCACCCTCAACTCCGGCGAGCACTACCCACGACACACCGGCGAGATGGGGTGGCGAAATCAACTCCAGCGAGTTGCTCCTGTAGCGAGTGCGGGCCGGCGAGACCGATTCCGACGAGCTGCCCCTTCTCCTCCACGTCCAGCGGTGAGGCAAGCTGGCGGGGCGAGCTTCAGCGCGGCGAGTGCAGGCGGGGCGGCAAGATCTCCCTCGCGAGATGCTCCTGCGGGAGGTGTATCGGCGAGTGGCTGGCGAGAGCACTATTCCTGCGGGAATAATAAAACTTTTCTCTCTCACTCTCTATGTTTTCCACCGAAACAAAACAATTCCAAAGTTTTTCTTCGTATTTAAAAGGAACAAACAAGCCTATATATAGGCAAAGCAAAAACAACTCCCACTCTCTCTCTGCAATAAATGTACTTCCTCTCTCTTCTCTTTTCAACTAAAACAAAATACATATAAAACTAAATAAGACAAAACCAGTTGACCAAGTCAACAAAACTAAAAACCAACAAACTCCCCCTCAAGTTTGGTAGCACATGCCAAGTTTGCCGCTGAGTTTTACGAACGTCTCCACCTTCAATGCCTTGGTGAAGATATCAGCGACCTGCTCTCCAGTGGGGCAATACACAACCTCAATCGTCTTCTGTGTTGAAAATGTTGAAGTGGAAGTTGACGGTCTGGGGGAGGGGGGGGGGGGGGGGGGGGGGGGGGGGGGGGGGGGAGTCGCGTGGTCTGGCAAACCGCGCGGTCTTGCGGTCTCCCTCTGCGGTCTGTTCTCTTTGGTCTAGCCGCAGGTCCATTAGGCTTGACCGCCGTTCTCTGTCCAAGGCGCCGAGGTGTGGTGGCGAAGCAGGTTTCAACGTGGTGAGGCCGTGCGGTCTGGTCATATGACCGCGTGGCGAGCTGTCTTCTGTAAGGTAAGACCTCGCGGTCTGGTTTGCGTGACCGCGTGGCGAGCTGTCTTCTGTAAGGTAAGACCTCGCGGTCTGGTTTGCGTGACCGCGTGGTGCGGGCAGTCTGGTCTGGTGGCTGTCCAGGGTCTCTTGGTAGTGCGCGCGGACTAAGGTATTCTTAGTCGCGCGGTCTCCGGTTTGTGTTCGCATAGTCGGTCCTTCGGCGACCTGCTGGTATATGCGGTCACTGGTGTTTGGTTGACCTGGCGGGCTGTTTCCCTAGTCGGACTGGTGTGCTCGCGTTCTCTGGAGGAGGTCGTGTGGCGAACACAGGTGGTGAGCATCACGACCGGGCGAGTTGTCATGATCGTGCGGCTTTCTGTTGAAGTCGACGAGCTCACGGCGCAGAGCGCTCTTGCTGACCGTGCGGGTTGACCGGTCTTGGTCACGCGGTCAGAGGGCGGTGACTCTATCTCATAGGGTGGTGACTGGATCAGGTCGCACGCCTATAAATAGGAGTCACTGTAGCAGCAAACAAAATCGCACCAAGTGTAAGCAGAGCTTGCGTATATTTCTTGCGGTCTCATTCTTGTGACCGGCCGGTTAGCTGATTGAACTTTCCTTGTGCAGCTTCTGCGGATTGTGCGGGCAGCAGCGGTCACCTCTTCTTCTAGGGTGTTCGGGCGGTCTCACGGCTTGCAGTGAGGGTTGCTGGAGTTCAGGAGAATCAGTGGAGGTCGCGGAGTTCTCAGTTGGTGTTGTTCAAGTCGCAGGCAGGCAGTTCGGGCGGTCTCGTGTTCTAGTCGCGCGGACTCGCAGGTCGCGTGGTTTGGCGGTCTCAGTTTTCTGACCGCCAGTTATCTTTCTCAGCTTGTATTTTCTCCTGTTTTTTGTGTACTGGCGAAATCATGTCTCGCCATGTATACCTCGCTCTGTAATGAAGATTTCTGCAAGTATCAATAAAGATTGAAGTTTTTCATGTGCTTCTGGTTGTTGGCTATATCTTTGAGTTGTTCTATTCCTGCTCACTCTTAGATATACGGAAAATTTCACATGGTATCAGAGCTAGGTTGGAGTGGATAGAGCAGTGAATAACTCAAAGTTGTCATCGCCTTTGTGAAGAAGGAACCAGTGGTAGAGCCATGGAAGCAAGAAGTCTTGGAATTGAGATGCTCAACTCGACTAACTTCAAGAAGTGGAAGTCGTGTATGCAGAGTTATCTTCTAGGCGAGGACCTCTGGGAGGTGGTTGGAGGACAAAGTACAGAGGAGGTTGTTCCAGTTGGAGACATTGGTCATGAGGTGAGGAACTGGAGAAGGACTAATGCGAAAGCAGAGTTCACCCTGAAGAGGGCAATATCACCTGACCTGTTCGATCACATCTTGGGGTGTGGAGAGCCCTGGATGGGCTGTTTAACAAGAAGAATGTAGCGAGGCAACAGTTTCTGGAAAATGAGCTGGCTAGGTCGGCTCATGGTGATCTTTCTATCTCTACATTTTTCCTGAAGTTGAAGAACCTGTGCGCTGAGATTTCAGCACTGGATCCTGATGAGCCAATTTCTGAGGCGAAGCTGAAGAGGCACATCATCTGTGGCTTGCGGAAGGAGTATGTGGCCTTTGTGACGTCGGTGCAGGGTTGGGCAAATCAACCGTCTCTGTTGGAGATGGAGCCTGCTTGCGTCGCAGGAGAGTCTGGCAAGGCAGATGGAGGGGGTGTCAGTGTCTGGGGGAGATGGCAAGGTTCTCTTCACAGGGAAGAAGAAGAAATGGGATAAGAAGAAGAAGATCGCTGGAGGCTATGTGCCTTCAACTTTTGGACAGCAAGAGAGGGGCTATGCTCCTAAGGCTGAAGGGAAGAAGGGAGAAGGACCCAAGTGCTTCAGGTGCGGGAAGCTTGGTCACATCAGGAAGGATTGCCCGGTAAATCTTCAGTCGGGGCATGCTGCTGCAGAAAAGGAGGAAGCTGAGGCCAGGCAGAATGATGGAGGATGGGGAGGAGCCTTCTCGGCTTCTGTTGGAGCTGCGGCTCCTATCAACTATCAGGAGGACTGGATCGTGGACTCGGGGTGTGATCATCACCTTACAGAGGACGAGTCGAAGCTTACTTCAGCGCAGCCTTACTCAGGTAACGATGTCATCATAACTGCTGATAATACTGTGCATAGTGTCGAGAAGGTGGGAGTTGTTTCCTTGGGCAGTAATAGAGGGCCATTAACTTTGAAGAGTGTCTATCATGTGCCCGGAATGAGGAAAAACCTCTTCTCCGTGACCAATGTTGTTGACGTTGGGTATTACGTTCTGTTCGGCCCAACAGAAGTGAAGTTTCTAAGAAATGTTGAGGCGGTGAAGGCCGAGGTCGTTCATGTCGGAAGAAGGGCAAAAGACTTGTTCATTTTATCGACAAGTTCTTATGTCGACAAGATGAGGACAAATGATAGTGCCGTTATATGGCACGAGAGGTTGGGGCATGTATGGATGGACAAGCTGAAGGCTATGTCGGTGAAAGGTCTGGTCAAGGGCCTGCCTAGTCTATCTTCCTACGGTGACGGTCATGTTTGCGCGGGATGTCAGTTCGGCAAGTCTTATCGACTGTCGTTTGATAAGTCGCAGACAAGGAGTAATGTGCCATTGGAGTGTATCCACGGTGACTTGATGAGACCGACTGCTACCCCAAGCCTCGGAGGCAGCAGGTATATGCTGGTGCTGATCGATGATTACACCAGATATGTTTGGGTTTATTTTCTGAAGGAGAAGGCGGAGGCGTTTGCCAAGTTTGTGGAGTTCAAGGAGCTTGTGGAAGGTCGGCTAGACCTGCGGGTTAAGAAGCTGAGAACTGACAACGGGGGGAGTTCACCTCTGGTGAGTTCTCTAGTTTCTGCAGGAAGGCGGGCATCCGGAGGGAGCTTACTTGTGCGCATACTCCACAACAAAACGGAGTTGCAGAGCGGAAGATCCATCATCTGACAGAGACCTGCAAGTGTTGGCTGCATGCCAAGAGTATCCCAAGGTCCTTCTGGGCGGAGGGAATGTCTTGTGCTGCCTACGTCATCAACATGATGCCTCTCAGTCCCATCAACATGTTGACGCCGCATGAAATGATGTTCAAAGAAAAGCCAAGCATGGCACACCTTCGGGTGTTTGGTTCCACCTGCTATGTGCACGTTCCAGATGCGCTTCGGACGAAGCTAGATGCGAAAGCAAGGAAGCTGGTCTTCGTGGGATATGATGATCTGAAGAAGGGTTGGAAGTGCATCGACCCGGAGATGCGGAGATTTGTTGTATCTCGCGACGTCGTGTTTGACGAGGTGACGTCTTACAAGGGAAGTTCTGGTGTTGAACTACCAGAAAGCAGGGTGGAGGAGCAGGAGAGAGCTGTGAAAAATCTTCAGGTGGAGCTGCCTTTGTCACCAGGTGGTCCATCCAATTCTAGTTCTGTGACGGAGGCTTCTGGATCAGGAAGCAGGGGGGAGCGATGCTCCTAGTACGTCTGGAAGGGGAGCTAGGGAAGAAGCAGCTGAGGATGCTGCGAGTCAGGGGAAGGAGCTGAGGAGATCGAAGCGAACAATTATTGCCCCTGATCGCTATACAGGAGGAAACATGGTGAGCTTTGTCTCATGTTTCTTTGTTGGTCCCCTGGATGAGCGGGAACCAGTGAGCTTTGAGAAGGCCAAAGGCGTGAAGCAGTGGGAATCGGCTATGGAAGAAGAGATGGCCGCTCTTGAGAAGAATGAGACTTGGTCTCTGGTGCCCAAGCCCAAGGGTATCACCCCTGTAATATGCAAGTGGGTCTATAAGCTCAAGAAGAAGGCAGACGGTAGTGTCGAGCGATTCAAGGCTCGCCTTGTGGCTCGGGGATTCTCGCAGCAATACGGTGAAGACTATGAAGAGACATTCAGTCCGGTGGCAAAAATGACTTTAGTTCGGTTTGTGATTGCCTTGGCGGCGTTTTGGGGTTGGGAGATTTGGCAGCTCGTTGTAAAGAATGCGTTCTTGTACGACGAGATTGACAAGGACATCTTCATGGTCCAGCCGCCAGGCTTCGTATTTGAAGATTTTCCAGACTATGTCTGTAAGCTGAAGAATGGCATTTATGGGTTGAAGCAAGCGCCAAGGGCGTGGTACAGAAAGATTGCAGAATATCTCATATTATGTGGTTTCGGTGCTTCAGACTTTGACTCGAGCTTGTTCGTCAAGAAGAGCGGGGAGCTTCAAGTCATCGTGCTGCTTTACGTCGACGATATGATCGTGACGGGGAATTCGAAGGAGGAGGTATAACAAAGCTTCAGGCTGAGCTATCTATCAGGTTTGAGATGAAGGACTTGGGTGAGCTTCACCATTTCCTTGGACTCGAGGTGCAGAGGAAGGAAAGTGGAGTGATGGTGTCCCAGGCTGGATATGCGGAGCGAATCGTGGAGCGATTCGGCATGAAGGAAGGGAAGTGCATTTCTACACCTCTGAAGAAGGCCATGAAACTTCGGAAGGATGAGGGAAGGATTCTGGAAGATCTGCTTGTGTTCCGAGCTCTGGTTGGGAGCTTGATTTATCTGACGATCACTAAGCCGGATATTGCATATGTAGTTGGCAGGGTGAGTCGTTATATGGCGGAACCACGGATGCCTCATCTACTAGCGGCCAAGAATATTTTGAAGTATGTCAAGGCAACTTCAGATATGGGTCTCCTATACAGGAGGGATGTGGGATTCGAGGTGCATGGATACATGGATGCTGATTATGGGGGAGATTCGGATGATCGGAAGTCGACGTCTGGATTCATCTTCATGGCGGGCCCTACGGCTATATCATGGTGCAACAAGAAGAAGGATTATGTGTCTGTCTCTACCACGGAAGCGGAATACAAGGCTTCGGCCTTGGCAGCTCAAGAAGCCATCTGGCTTAGGAGGTTGGTGGGAGACGTCCATAAGGAGGTTCAGGGTCCGACTCTGCTCTGCGGCGACAATGAGAGTGCTCTCAAACTGGTTACTAATCCAGTTTGTCACGCGAGGGCCAAGCATATCGAGATCGAGCATCATTTCATTCGTGAGAAGGTGCTGGAGGGGTCTCTTTCGGTCGAGCATGTTCGGAGTCAGGACAACATTGCTGACATATTCACAAAGGCGCTGGCGAAGGGGCCGTTCACTCGGCTAAGGAGTTTACTTGGGCTGTTTTCAACTTCCCACTTCAAGGGGGAGTGTTGAAAATATTGAAGTAGAAGTTGGCGGTCTTGGGGGGGGGGGGGGGGGGGGAGTCGCGCGGTCTGGCAAACCGCGCAGTCTTGCGGCCTGTTCTCTTTGGTCTAGCCGCAGGTCCATTCGGCTTGACCGCCATTCTCTGTCCAAGGCGCCGAGGTGTGGCCGCGAGGTCTGTTTCGTGTGACCACGTGGCGAAGCAGGTTTCAGCGTGGTGAGGTCGCGCAGTCTGGTCGTATGACCGCGTTGCGAGCTGTCTTCTATAAGGTAAGACCCTGCGATCTGGTTTGCGTGACCGCGTGGTGCGGTCAGTCCAGTCTGGTGGCTGTCCGGGGTCTCTTGGTGGTGCACGCGGACTAAGGTATTCTTAGTCGCGCGGTCTCCGGTTTGTGTTCGCATAGCCGGTCCTTCGGCGACCTGCTGGTATATGCGGTCACTGGTGTTTGGTCGACCTGGCGGGCTGTTGCCCTAGTCGGCCTGGTGTGTTCGCGGTCTCTGGAGGAGGTTGTGTGGCGAACACAGGTGGTGAGCATCATGACCGGGCGAGTTGTCATGATCGCGCGACTTTCTGTTGAAGTCGGCGAGCTCACGGCGCAGAGCGATCTTGCTGACCGCGCGGGTTGACCGGTCTTGGTCACGCGGTCAGAGGGCGGTGACTCTATCTCATAGAGTGGTGACTGGATCAGGTCGCACGCCTATAAATAGTGGTCACTGTAGCAGCAAACAAAATCGCACCAAGTGTAAGCAGAGCTCGCGTCTATTTCTTGCGGTCTCGTTCTTGTGACCGACCGGTTAGCTGATTGAACTTTCCTTGTGCAGCTTCTGCGGATTGTGCGGGCAGCAGCGGTCACCTCTTCTTCTAGGGTGTTCGGGCGGTCTCGCGGTGTAACATCCCCAAAACTACTAGGCCCCCTTAGCACAAGTTTTGACACTCTCCCCTTCTAAACAAGCTCCCTAGACCAACAGGAGATTGAGGTGACACTAGGGTGAACTCCCTAACCAATGTACAGAACCTTAAGGTTGAGAGCAACTAACTTATTAAGAGAATTTGACCTCTAGGGTTTCATTTAAGATCCCAATAGCACAATGAGCTCTTTCAACCTAAAAAATTAGGGCAAAACCCTAAGGGCCCCATTATGCCCCCCCAAGCTCAATAAGTGAACTTAAGACCTCCTTGTGTTCCCCCTCCACAAAGCTCCACCAATCTAGGATCCATAGAGTCCATTGGATTCATTTGAATCACTCACATTAACCTAGGTGGGCTTGAGCTAAGCCAAATCTCAAGTAACCCATTAAGTCATCATTGGTTAAACTGATTTCTCCTTGGGTCCTAGCCCAACCTCAAGCCCACAATCAGTCCATGCATGGCTGATTTACCTTTAATTAATGAATTAAATAGGTTGTTAATTAAAGGGCCATTTTTGGGAAAAAGCCAAAATAGGAAGAGAGAGAAAGAGAGGAAGTTTTGAGCACCATGCCAAATGGCACACCCTACCTTGCCCCAACCAACTCAGCCACCCTTGGAGAGTAAACCCCCACCATTTTGAGCTGAGGTGGCAGCCATGCATGGCCATGAAGAGGGTGAAATTTGGGTGAATAGTGCTTGTGCAAAGGAGTGATTTCACCCACCTCGAATGTGGGTTTAGAGTGCCAAATGGCACCTCCCTTCCACCTCTCTCTCCTCACCCGACCTCAGGCTTGATGCCCAACAGGTTTAGCCCGAGCTGGAAGCCTTAAATTGGGTGTTTGAGAGGTGGCATTAATGGCCGAACCACCCATTTGAATCCCCTACTTTAACTCCCCCTCAGCCTCATTTGAGGCCGCCCTCACGTTCAGTGAGCTCCACGAGGACAATCCCCCAACTCCGGCGAAGCTTTCGAGCTCAGAACCCCCATCCGGCCATGGCTTCCGACGGCGACAACTCGCGCATGGGAACAAGGGCAAATCCGCGCCTCCGACCACAAACTCAGGCCCGTACCTCCTTCTCTCCCCTCGTGCTAGTCATCTAGATCGAATAGGAGGTGAGATGAGCTCAATCGAGCGAGATCCACCACTGGTTTTCACGGGTTTTTCCGTCCAAATCACCCTCCCCTCTTTCCTTATTCCGGCCGCCACCGGCCGATCGAGACCGCCGTCACGACAGCCCCCACCTCCGTGAAGGTAGTGGTGGTGGTGGTCGGCCGTGGTGTCAAGTAGGTGGCCGGGAAATCGGGCTCAAAGGTAGCCCAGGCACTCACATTCTCAGCCCTTGGCGGGAGGTTGAAGACAACGCTCCAGCCGTTGGATCTGATCAGATTCTTAAACGCAGACCACCTAGATTTAATAAATGAATAGTAAATCTGTCACATTTTATTCAAGAAGTTCAAGCAGGAAATTGAAGCCCGTAGGGGCCGAATTAGCAAATTTCACCAGAGACAAGATTTGTAGATCTTGATGTCTACTTTCATCTGAGCTTGAAATCAACTGATTTGGATGACTGTACAGTCCTGTGTATCTGTTTTTGTGCAGGATGTACAATTTGTCCATGCATGTGTATAATGTGTATTTTTTCTCTTAATATTCATTGCATGCATGTGAAATTTGTACCCAAGGTGTGTGGTGGCTATATAAAATCACTGTCCAAATTTGGTGATTTTAGGAGAAAAATTTTCTATAGTTTTTGGAATAATTTAAATTTCATTAATGTGATAATTTGTGGGGCATAAACTTAAAGTTTTGGCCCAAATTTTTGGTGACATGTTTATCATGTGTTGGCCCACCTCTGTACAAAATTTTATGATAATTAGACTTGAATTGGGTGAGTAATCTAGGCATGCATGATGATTACTCTAGTTGAAGAAAAGTGAATAGTGGCATTCATGTTCGTATATGGTAACACATGTACAAGGTATAAGATTGTGGTATTTTTGAAATTTTTAAAATATTGGTGCATGCAACATGAATGATTTTCAGGCCATGCATGTATCTATGTATGACCTATGCTTGGTGAGAAATTTAGAATTATTAGAGGACACTTTTTTATAGTTTTGCTAGATATTTTATTCTATGAATTTTGCGAGCTTAGGGAATATTAATTATTAATTTTTAATGGAATCTCAAGGGTTCTCTCCCCAAGTCATGATTAAGTCATCTATGAGGTTTGGCTAAGTAGAAATGAAGATATGAAGTTTGGAATTTGTGATCACGAGATTGAATAAATGAATAGTAATTAATTGTCACACCCCATGCTGAAACTTTAGGCAATAAATTGAATGACTTACACTCAAATTCAGAACATATGGTCAACACAAAAGTTGTAGCTCTTGCTCTTACCTTTCCAATGATATGTCATACAGAATTTTTGGTGTAGTATAGCTCCCAGTAGACCGATTTTAGTAAAGCATGTTTTTTTTAGTAATTAATTGTCACACCCCATGCTGAAACTTTAGGCAATAAATTGAATGACTTACACTCAAATTCAGAACATATGGTCAACACAAAAGTTGTAGCTCTTGCTCTTTGATGCAGCACGCCCGAACCCGCCTCGGCCGGCGGAGTCACACCTGCCAGCGGAACACGAACTGGCACGCGCCGCGAAAGGACTGCAGGTCAGTTGGTGATGCGGCCTGTTAGGAAAGGTGCTTATCAAGGAGGTCTGGGGATCGAGCCCCAGCCTCAACAACCCGCCGCGCTGAGAATAGGTGCGGAGACGGGTTGGGGTGTCTGGGCTGCAGTCCTTTCGCGGCGCGTGCCAGTTCGTGTTCCGCTGGCAGGTCAGTTGGTGATGAGGCCTGTTAGGAAATGTGCTTATCAAGGAGGTCTGGGGATCGAGCCCCAGCCTCAACAACCCGCCGCGCTGAGAATAGGTGCGGAGACGGGTTGGGGTGTCTGGGCTGCAGTCCTTTCACGGTGCGTGCCAGTTCGTGTTCCGCTGGCAGGTGTGACTCCGCCGACCGGGGCGGGTCCGGGCGTGCTGCATCACTCTTACCTTTCTAATGATATGTCATACAGAATTTTTGGTGTAGTATAGCTCCCAGTAGACCCATTTTAGTAAAGCATGTATTTTTAGTAATTAATTGTCACACCCCATGCTGAAACTTTAGGCAATAAATTGAATGACTTACACTCAAATTCAAAACATATGGTCAACACAAAAGTTGTAGCTCTTGCTCTTACCTTTCTAATGATATGTCATACATAATTTTTGGTGTAGTATAGCTCCCAGTAGACCTATTTTAGTAAAGCATGTATTTTTTAGTAATTAATTGTCACACCCCATGCTAAAACTTTAGGCAATAAATTGAATGACTTACACTCAAATTCAGAACATATGGTCAACACAAAAGTTGTAGCTCTTGCTCTTACCTTTCTAATGATATGTCATACAGAATTTTTGGTGTAGTATAGCTCCCTATAGACCCATTTTAGTAAAGCATGTATAAGGTTACGTATCTGAGCATTTTGATGTCTTTAGGTAAAATGGTCCATGTAATTTAGTTGATTCCCTAATCATACTTCAAGTATAACATATAGAGTGAACTTAAGATCTACATGATTTTAAAACTTAGATTGATAAAAGTTCACTAACCCTAGAAGTGACTTGACATAGGTTATCTAGAGGGAATAAAGTTAAACTAGCCTCACTCAATAGTAAAAATAGAGTTAGTTAGAAACAACGACGATTCACCTTACTCTAGTGAGCTTACATAGGATGACCAGAAGTCTTGAACAAATCATAAGAGCCTAAAATGTCCCAAGGCTCAAGATCATACATTAGTCCACCCCAATACCAATAGAAATTTCTAGTGAGCGGATGTTATCAATAGAAGGCATGAACCAATTTTCTTAATACCTGATATCAAATAAATCATGGTAATAAAATGGTAGGACGACCAGCAGACCCCACAGAAGCTATTAAATTAATCTGGGTGAGAACGAGAAGGAAACACTTGTGAAATAGTAACCTCTAGGTGGTCACCTAAATCACCACAAATTTGACAAACAAAAATTCACCTCCATTAGGATTCCTATAAGAAGGGGTTCCCCAAACCTTTATTAGAGAGGAGGCAACCCTCTACTGTTCAGAATTGAAATAGGACTAAAAAGAGCTGTAGAACTCCCGGAAATTCATTTTTACCAAGGCCTAGTTTAGTATGAGCCAATTCACTAAGATGGACCCCCATACCTATTGAGACACCCGACTGTCCCCAAACTTTTACAGGGCTAGGGACACCCTTAGACCCAACCTCTGTTCAAAAATCATAAGCTTTAGACTTAATTTACTTTAGATTACCCCTAGGGGATTGAATTGAAAAGAGGAGTAAAACTGGGAAGATATACACCTCGGAACCACCTCAATTTTTGGTGAGCAACTTAATTAAGTAAGGACTCTGGGTAGGGAGAGGTTTCATAACATTTGGGCCAGCAAAATGAAAGGAAGTCCCCTCTTCAAGAATAGGGTTGGGCAGGCCTTCGGTGAATAGTGAAATGCCCTTCGGTAACCGGAATAAATTGAATACTCATTAAGTGAATCTTGATCGTTGAGTAATACCAAACGTGGGAGATATAAATCTTAATCTCATAAGGCCCATTAATAATGCTCATATACTCGGAAGACAACAGATGCCTTCTCCAATGAAAACGATTACAAAGATTCCATTTGAACAAATCGCTCTCCTCCTGAAACTTAACCTCTTGGGGCTTGAAACTCAAGTTAATATGAATTCCTTGGAGTAATTGCTAAATACTATAGACTCAAATCATTAGAAGTTAACCACTCGAGGACGTGTCGGATCAATAGAACCTCAGGCCCATGTTGGAACAGGAACTAAAGCAATACGAGAAGAACCTAAAGTGACCATTTAAGGTAGTATAATTAAGACAAGTTAAATCGACTTCAAGTCCTGTGGAGGTCTCAGATGCGTGATCCCACATCACTTAACCTACCCCAAGGCACTTAGGTCTTTGCCTCGGGAAGTCCAAGGTAAATTTCTAAATCCCTAAGTCTATAAGCTAAGGTAAGGGCACTGTGTCGATCGGATCATGCTACAATGTAATCAACCCCACATGATAAGGTGAGGATTGGTACAATAATCTGGGTTCACCATACAAATTTACAAGAGTAGGGTCAACTGGGAGAGAACTTGTAATTTAGAGTCAAGTGAATACATTATTAAACAATTCCACATGCTTACCTTGGAAATGAACTCGTATTGAGGCCTAGTGAGAGGCTGGCTGAGCCCGTGATTTATACGATTAATAGCGAGCTGTAAGCTCGGGGTAAAACTTTTATGAACAAATGGAATCTGTGGCGGGTCTTCGGTATGGTCAGGGCTGGCACACCGGCGGACATACATTGACTCAGGCGAGTGATGAAGGTTAGGGTTCTGGCTTAGTTGATGATGTGGAGAAGCCACCATCCCTAAACTCATACTTGGCCTATCTAAGTCTGACGCGCAGCAAAAAGCACGACTAGTCCGCCCACGCGTGGGTCTCGGAGGGAGTGTGGAGAGGTCTAGGCCTGGTAGTGTGTATACCCGCCTAGAAGTGGGGAAGCCCGACCCACTGTCACTACGGCCACGGTAGTGAGACCCTGGGTGATAGTTACACCTTGAACAAGGGGGAACTTACAAGGTCTGTACGTACAGAGTCGTGTGTGTGAGTAAATCATCATTTTATAATAATGTGCATCATTGCATCACATAGCATACATCATATCACTCATCTTCCCCCTTTATACCCCCATCATATAAATTAGTATGGTATGCCTTATAAGATGGGTCCTGCAAAATGACCCCTTAACTTATCTATTAATTGATAAGTTAAGGTTTTCTTCCTTAGAAATATGAAAACCTCATTGTTGCCCCATGTACCATGGTTTGTTTACTTTTAGTGGATACTCCTTAAATCTGCGATACGTTACACATTCTATTGCTTCTCTTATATTGTGATATTGCTTATGATGCTAGTTTCCTTGTGCAATGGTTATTGCCTTACTCCATACTCGCATGTTCTTATTTAGTTTACCGTGTTCATTTACTTAAATATGAGCTATAATTAATTAACCCGCCATTCGCCATCCGCTTGAGATTATGCTGCTTTGTGTCCTTCCTCTTCCTCCTCTCCGCCCGGTGCCTAGGAGTCGCGGGGGGAGGCGGGGAGGTTGTGGCTGAGTCTTTTAGACTAACGGTCGGTTGTGACCTAACACAGGGGAGGTAGCACCAGGAGACCCAGCACCAGAGGACAGGAGGACCTGATCCGGCAGGAGCTACAGATTCAGGAGCCCCTTCTGTTGGCGGCCGTACTACCGTGAGATTTCGTCCTAGAGTCTTAGTACTTGGTGATGAGGACTATGTCACAGTCACTTTAGTTTTCGAGGAGTTTTAGTTTCAGCTTTATTTGACCGGGTTTGTTTCCGAGTACTCCCTTATGATTTTTGTACTAGACTATGATATTACCTTTCTATGTCTTTTGGTTTATGAATGGATATGTTTCTCCTATGGAATGTTAACTATGGGTGCTTTCTTTAGATCTTGCCGGCAGAATCGGCGTTAAGTGGTGGCAGTCCACCATGAGACGGTGGTTCTGGGCAGTAAGACCCGGAGTAAGGCTAGAAGGGCCTCGACTACTACTTGTTGTTCTGTTTTCGGGGCCCATCTCCCTTCTTGTTCCCTCCGTCCTTCCAATTTTTGGGGAAGTCCGGGGGTAGGGGTCTTACAAAGGGTATCAGAGCCAATCGATCCTACATACTCTGTCCAACCCTTGTTACACCCCGCTCGAGTCTAGTTTGCGGACAAACTAGCAGCAGAAGCAATGGTGTGCCCATACGGGTTTTCCTCCCGACCATTTCTCATCTATCCACCTGAGATCAATACCTCTTTTCAATTTCTCATTCTTATCTTCTCATCTTGTAGAATCCTGTCCCAGAGAATAGGGTTCCCCCTCCACCTCCGCCCCCCGCCCAATTTCAAGAAGACAATGTGGGGCAGACACTGCAGGCTATTCTGCAAGCATTCAGGGATCAAGCCCCAGTTAGGGAGTCCAACCCGGCTTCAAACTGGCTCAGTGTGTTCAAAGGACTCTCTCCGCCATCTTTCTCGGGTACAGAATCAGCAGTACAAACTGAGGAATGGATCGATACCATTCAAGAAATGCTTGCTGGAATCCGCTGCCCAACAACCGAAGCAGTGGCTCTAGCAGTCTCAGCACTTCGCTCTCATGCTAAGCACTGGTGGAAGACAGCAAGGGATACAACCTTCTTAGGTTACGACTACAGTGAAATCTCTTGGGAGGAGTTCAGAGGAGCTTTGCTGGAGCACTTCATCCCTCAGTCGGCGAGAGACGAGCTAGAGGAGAAATTCTTACAGTTAAGGCAAGGAAATAGGACTGTCTTGGAATATCAACGAGAATTTGCCCACCTATCCCGATTCCTAGTTTCTTACCAGTTCAGTGAGGCAGGATTCGCCAAGAAGTTCTTTAAGGGACTGCGAGATGACCTGAGGCAAGCACTCTTATTCGTAGCAGATGCAAGTCTGGCCAAGATTGCTGAAGCAGCAAAGAGATTGGAAGCGGATCATCTGATGACCAGGGGCAGGGGGAAGAGAGCTGCTGACGAGGAGAGAAGAGGAGATAGGCAACTCCCACATCAGCAGGACCAGTTCGTTAGGAATCAGAGGAGTGGGGGAAGACCTCGTCCAAACTTCGATCAAGGCCAAGGATCCCACACCGTTTTGGCACCACAACCACTGCAAGCCCAGGAGCCACCTAAGCAGTTGGGTGGGGCCCCTCCTCCTCAGCTATGCTTCTTCTGCCACCAACCCGGTCACGTGAAGGCATTCTGTCCTCAGAGAGCACTCCCTCCTCCACCCCAAAGGCCCCCTTATCAACACTTTGGAGGCCGAGGTCGAGGTCGAGGATGAGGACACCAAGGAGGTAACCGTCAACTCGCCGACAATCAACTATATGCTCTGAACCTGGCCCAACCTTGCAAACCCGAGGAGACTATTACAGGTATTCCAAGATCTCCCTTTCCTTTATTTTACTAAATTTATTCCCTTACACCCTTCTCCTAAACATGGGTAACTTAAGAACTATCACTTAACTAGATGACATTCAAATTCGCAATCACAGGCATTCTTTCTGTAAACGGAAAACCTGCCCTCACTTTGTTCGATTGTGGAGCAACTCACGTTTTTATATCAGAAAACTTTATTAAGGAGTTGAAAGGATTAAGCTGCCGCTTAGGTCCTGCTAGGGAAGTCCGCCTTCCCGATGGATCTGTAATCAGTGTCACCTCGACTTGTGACGTAGACGTAACCATCGGTGGAAAGAATTTTGAAACCTCAGCTACTGCGATGAAACTTGTCAAATACGACCTAGTGTTGGGCATGAGCTGGCTATCTCAGTATCACGCCATAATTGATTGTCAGCAACGAAGGGTTACTATTCATCACGGGGACACCACAATCATCTTTGAAAATGCCTTGCCAGTCTCCAAAAACCTCTTATCTTCCGTCCAGGCCGTCAAATCGCATCTTCAGGGTAATGAATTATTTTTAGTTTGCTTTGGAATAGAAGAGTCAGGTGAATCCTTAAGAGACATCCCGGTGGTAAGAGATTTTACCGATGTCTTCCCCGACAAATTACCCGGATTGCCCCCACACAGAGAGGCCGACTTTCAAATTCAACTAGTACCAGGAGCAAAACCAGCATCTAAAGCACCTTATAGAATGGCACCGAAGGAGTTAACCGAATTCCGAAGCCAACTGCAAGAGTTAGTAGAAGCAGGCTTTGTAAGACCAAGTTCGTCACCATGGGGAGTCCCAGTTCTCTTCGTTAAAAAGAAAGACGGAACCTTGAGACTGTGCATTGACTATAGAGAACTCAACCGCCTGACGGTTAGAAACACCTATCCCCTACCCCGTATCGACGAACTGTTTGATCAATTACAAGGGGCCTTCTGGTATTCAAAACTAGATCTCAGATCAGGGTATTACCAACTGAGGATCCGGGAGGAGGATATCCCAAAGACGGCTTTCAGTAGCAGGTATGGATTACACGAGTTAACGGTAATGCCATTCGGACTCACGAATGCTCCCTCTGCATTCATGAGTTTAATGAACAAAGTGTTTGAACCATACATAGATTCCTTCGTCATCGTTTTTATAGATGACATTCTAATTTATTCGAAAACAAAGGAGGACCACGCCCAACATTTATCCTTAACTCTCCAGAAACTCCGGGAGAACAAGCTTTACGCAAAGTTCAGTAAGTGCCCATTTTGGCTCAGTGAAGTAGCCTTCTTAGGACACATCATCAGCAGCGCTGGATTGGCAGTTGACCCAACAGAAATCCAAGCAGTTCGAGATTGGCCCCAACCGAAAACGGCCTCAGATATAAGGAGCTTTCTAGGACTTGCCGGATACTACCGGAAGTTCGTACAAGGTTTCTCCCGGATCGCTCTACCGCTTACCACGTTAACAAAGAAAGATTCGCCGTTCATCTGGACCCCCAAGTGTGAAGCAGCCTTCCAGGACTTAAAAGCCAGATTAATCTCTGCTCCAATTCTTGCCTTGTCATCAGGGAAGGAGGGCTTCCAAGTTTACACTGACGCCTCTTACCAAGGAATGGGCGTTGTACTAATGCAAAACGGTCATGTAATTGCATACGTATCCCGGCAATTGAAAAAGCATGAACAAAACTATCCCGTACATGACCTAGAGATGGGAGCTGTAGTATTCGCACTAAAAATTTGGCGACATTATCTGTACGGAGTACACTGTGACATCTTCTCTGATCACAAAAATTTAAAGTACGTAGACACACAGAAGGATCTTAATATGCGTCAAAGAAGATGGGTGGAATTTCTTTGCGATTATCAGTATACAATGCACTATCACCCAGGAAAAGCGAATAAAGTGGCCGACACTTTGAGCCGAACGGTCGACACTTCAGAACCAGAAATATGATTGTCATCATTGGAGTTGATTCGAGAAATGGAGAACTTGAATACTACTCTAGTCTCCCAAGCAGACCCCGAATTGTACGAAGAATATCTGGGATCGATCTCAATCGAGAGTGATATCAAGGATCGCATCCGGGAAGGGCAAAAACAAGATGCGGATTTGGAACCGGTTTTTGAGGCACTGAGTACGGGCACCGCCAAAGACTTCTCTTCTATCGACGGATTAGTCCGCTTCAAGGGCCGGGTTTACATTCCGGCTACAAACCAGCTTAGAGAGGAGATCATGACTGAAGCACATTACAGCAGGTATTCAGTGCACCCGGGAATCACCAAGATGATGGCAGATTTAAAGAAAACTATGTATTGGCCTGGGATGAAGAAGGATATAACAAAATTTATCAACCTCTGTGAAACTTGTCAGTGTGTAAAGGCTGAATGCAGAAACCCGGCAGGGCGGCTTCAATCTTTGGCAGTTCCTGTTTGGAAATTTGAAGATATCTCGATGGACTTCGTACATGGGTTACCAAGGTCCCGCTCCGGTCATGACTCAGTTTGGGTAATAGTCGACAGATTAACAAAGGTGGACAGATTTATCCCGATGAGAAAGAAGGCCCCGGTCAGCGTGCTAGTTCGTCTCTTCGTTGAACAGTTTGTGCGATACCACGACACGCCAAAGACCATCATATCAGATCGAGATGGAAGGTTCACTTCCAGGGAGTGGAGGGATGTCCAAGCCTATCTGGGGTCCCGACTGAATTTCAGCACTGCCTTCCACCCACAAACTGACGGGCAAACCGAGCGCACTATCCGAACAATGGAAGACCTCCTCCGGTTGTGCATACTAGATAGCGGAGAACCTTGGGAGAAACTGTTGCCAATAATAGAATTTTCTTATAATAATAGCCATCATGCCTCCATAGGGATGGCTCCCTATGAAGCCCTGTATGGAAGAAGGTGCAGAACTCCGTTATCTTGGGTGCAAGATGAAGACCCCTCAGCCTTAGGATCCGAATTCATTGAAGACACCGATGCACAAGTACGCTCGATACGAGAGAAGATGCTAGAAGCCCAGAGCAGGCAAGCCAAATACTATGACGCGCATCACCGCCAGGTAGAATTCCAAGTGGGTGACCAAGTTTTTCTAAAGATCCGACCAGCTCATGGCATCACCCGGGTACGGGGACTGAAGAAGCTCAGCCCCAGGTACCTCGGGCCTTTCAGAATTCTAGAAAGAATCGGCCCCGTGGCATACAGATTAGAACTATCCCCGGACTTGGCCGGTCTGCACAACGTTTTTCATATCTCCTCCCTCCGGAAGGCGCTACTCCGGCCAAATCAACATGTAACTTCAACTTCAGATCCAGTGGCCTCTGATAGAACTGTACTTCTAGAGCCAATCTGAATTGATGAAACGACAGTCCGGACCCTGAGAAAGAAGAAAATTCCACTAGTCAAGGTGTTGTGGTCTAATCATGGCCAAGAGGAGCATACCTGGGAGCCCATGGATCTCATGCAACAAAAGTATCCAAGGCTATTCAGTACAGGTACACTTCGCACTCTTCTTTAAATATTAAGTTTTCTTTTAATGTCAACACTCGTACAGCTAATCTTAAATTTCGGGGACGAAATTATTTTATTGCATATTGGGAATTGTAACATCCCCAAAACTACTAGGCCCCCTTAGCACAAGTTTTGACACTCTCCCCTTCTAAACAAGCTCCCTAGACCAACGGGAGATTGGGGTGACACTAGGGTGAACTCCCTAACCAATGTACAGAACCTTAAGGTTGAGAGCAACTAACTTATTAAGAGGATTTGACCTCTAGGGTTTCATTTAAGATCCCAATAGCACAATGAGCTCTTTCAACCTAAAAAATTAGGGCAAAACCCTAAGGGCCCCATTATGCCCCCCCCCCCCCCCCCCCCAAGCTCAATAAGTGAACTTAAGACATCCTTGTGTTCACCCTACACAAAGCTCCACCAATCTAGGACCCATAGAGTCCATTGGATTCATTTGAATCACTCACATTAACCTAGGTGGGCTTGAGCTAAGCCAAATCTCAAGTAACCCATTAAGTCATCATGGGTTAAACTGATTTCTCCTTGGGCCCTAGCCCAACCTCAAGCCCACAATCAGTCCATGACATGGCTGATTTACCTTTAATTAATGAATTAAATAGGTTGTTAATTAAAGAGCCATTTTTGGGAAAAAGCCAAAAATTGGAAGAGAGAGAAAGAGAGGAAGTTTTGAGCACCATGCCAAATGGCACACCCTGCCTTGCCCCAACCAACTCAGCCACCCTTGGAGAGTAAACCCCCACCATTTTGAGCTGAGGTGGCAGCCATGCATGGCCATGAAGAGGGTGAAATTTGGGTGAATAGTGCTTGTGCAAAGGAGTGATTTCACCCACCTCGAATGTGGGTTTAGAGTGCCAAATGGCACCTCCCTTCCACCTCTCTCTCCTCACCCGACCTCAGGCTTGATGCCCAACAGGTTTAGCCCGAGCTGGAAGCCTTAAATTGGGTGTTTGAGAGGTGGCATTAATGGCCGAACCACCCATTTGAATCCCCTACTTTAACTCCCCCTCAGCCTCATTTGAGGCCGCCCTCACGTTCAGTGAGCTCCACGAGGACAATCCCCCAACTCCGGCGAAGCTTTCGAGCTCAGAACCCCCATCCGGCCATGGCTTCCGACGGCGACAACTCGCGCATGGGAACAAGGGCAAATCCGCGCCTCCGACCACAAACTCAGGCCCGTACCTCCTTCTCTCCCCTCGTGCTAGTCATCTAGATCGAATAGGAGGTGAGATGAGCTCAATCGAGCGAGATCCACCACTGGTTTTCACGGGTTTTTCCGTCCAAATCACCCTCCCCTCTTTCCTTATTCCGGCCGCCACCGGCCGATCGAGACCGCCGTCACGACAGCCCCCACCTCCGTGAAGGTAGTGGTGGTGGTGGTCGGCCGTGGTGTCAAGTAGGTGGCCGGGAAATCGGGCTCAAAGGTAGCCCAGGCACTCACATTCTCAGCCCTTGGCGGGAGGTTGAAGACAACGCTCCAGCCGTTGGATCTGATCAGATTCTTAAACGCAGACCACCTAGATTTAATAAATGAATAGTAAATCTGTCACATTTTATTCAAGAAGTTCAAGCAGGAAATTGAAGCCCGTAGGGGCCGAATTAGCAAATTTCACTAGAGACAAGATTTGTAGATGTTGATGTCTAATTTCATCTGAGCTTAAAATCAACTGATTTGGATGAATGTACAGTCCTGTGCATCTGTTTTTGTGCAGGATGTACAATTTGTCCATGCATGTGTATAATGTGTATTTTTCTCTTAATATTCATTGCATGCATGTGAAATTTGTACCCAATGTGTGTGGTGGCTATATAAAATCACTGTCCAAATTTGGTGATTTTAGGAGAAAAATTTTCTATAGTTTTTGGAATAATTTAAATTTCATTAATGTGATAATTTGTGGGGCATAAACTTAAAGTTTTGGCCCAAATTTTTGGTGACATGTTTATCATGTGTTGGCCCACCTCTGTACAAAATTTTATGATAATTAGACTTGAATTGGGTGAGTAATCTAGGCATGCATGATGATTACTCTAGTTGAAGAAAAGTGAATAGTGGCATTCATGTTCGTATATGGTAACACATGTACAAGGTATAAGATTGTGGTATTTTTGAAATTTTTAAAATATTGGTGCATGCAACATGAATGATTTTCAGGCCATGCATGTATCTATGTATGACCTATGCTTGGTGAGAAATTTAGAATTATTAGAGGACACTTTTCTATAGTTTTGCTAGATATTCTATTCTATGAATTTTGTGAGCTTAGGGAATATTAATTATTAATTTTTAATGAAATCTCAAGGGTTCTCTCCCCAAGTCATGATTAAGTCATCTATGAGGTTTGGCTAAGTAGAAATGAAGATATGAAGTTTGGAATTTGTGATCACTAGATTGAATAAATGAATAGTAATTAATTGTCACACCCCATGCTGAAACTTTAGGCAATAACTTACACTCAAATTCAGAACATATGGTCAACACAAAAGTTGTAGCTCTTGCTCTTACCTTTCCAATGATATGTCATACAGAATTTTTGGTGTAGTATAGCTCCCAGTAGACCCATTTTAGTAAAGCATGTTTTTTTTTAGTAATTAATTGTCACACCCCATTCTGAAACTTTAGGCAATAAATTGAATGACTTACACTCAAATTCAGAACATATGGTCAACATAAAAGTTGTATCTCTTGCTCTTACCTTTCCAATGATATGTCATACAGAATTTTTGGTGTAGTATAGCTCCCAGTAGACCCATTTTAGTAAAGCATGTTTTTTTTAGTAATTAATTGTCACACCCCATGCTGAAACTTTAGGCAATAAATTGAATGACTTACACTCAAATTCAGAACATATGGTCAACACAAAATTTGTAGCTCTTGCTCTTACCTTTCTAATGATATGTCATACAGAATTTTTGGTGTAGTATAGCTCCCAGTAGACCCATTTTAGTAAAGCATGTATTTTTAGTAATTAATTGTCACACCCCATGCTGAAACTTTAGGCAATAAATTGAATGACTTACACTCAAATTCAGTATATATGGTCAACACAAAAGTTGTAGCTCTTGCTCTTACCTTTCTAATGATATGTCATACAGAATTTTTGGTGTAGTATAGCTCCCAGTAGACCCATTTTAGTAAAGCATGTATTTTTTAGTAATTAATTGTCACACCCCATGCTGAAACTTTAGGCAATAAATTGAATGACTTACACTCAAATTCAGAACATATGGTCAACACAAAAGTTGTAGCTCTTGCTCTTACCTTTCTAATGATATGTCATACAGAATTTTAGGTGTAGTACAGCTCCCTATAGACCCATTTTAGTAAAGCATGTATAAGGTTACGTATCTGAGCATTTTGATGTCTTTAGGTAAAATGGTCCATGTAATTTAGTTGATTCCCTAATCATACTTCAAGTATAACATATAGAGTGAACTTAAGATCTACATGATTTTAAAACTTAGATTGATAAAAGTTCACTAACCCTAGAAGTGACTTGACATAGGTTATCTAGAGGGAATAAAGTTAAACTAGCCTCACTCAATAGTAAAAATAGAGTTAGTTAGAAACAACGACGATTCACCTTACTCTAGTGAGCTTACATAGGATGACCAGAAGTCTTGAACAAATCATAAGAGACTAAAATGTCCCAAGGCTCAAGATCATACATTAGTCCACCCCAATACCAATAGAAATTTCTAGTGAGCGGATGTTATCAATAGAAGGCATGAACCAATTTTCTTAATACCTGATATCAAATAAATCATGGTAATAAAATGGTAGGACGACCAGCAGACCCCACAGAAGCTATTAAATTAATCTGGGTGAGAACGAGAAGGAAACACTTGTGAAATAGTAACCTCTAGGTGGTCACCTAAATCACCACAAATTTGACAAAAAAAAATTCACCTCCGTTAGGATTCCTATAAGAAGGGGTACCCCAAACCTTTATTAGAGAGGAGGCAACCCTCTACTGTTCAGAATTGAAATAGGACTAAAAAGAGCTATAGAACTCCCGAAAATTCATTTTTACCAAGACCTAGTTTAGTATGAGCCAATTCACTAAGATGGACCCCCATACCTATTGAGACACCCGACTGTCCCCAAACTTTTACAGGGCTAGGGACACCCTTAGACCCAACCTCTGTTCAAAAATCATAAGCTTTAGACTTAATTTACTTTAGATTACCCCTAGGGGATTGAATTGAAAAGAGGAGTAAAACTGGGAAGATATACACCTCGGAACCACCTCAATTTTTGGTGAGCAACTTAATTAAGTAAGGACTCTGGGTAGGGAGAGGTTTCATAACATTTGGGCCAGCAAAATGAAAGGAAGTCCCCTCTTCAAGAATAGGGTTGGGCAGGCCTTCGGTGAATAGTGAAATGCCCTTCGGTAACCGGAATAAATTGAATACTCATTAAGTGAATCTTGATCGTTGAGTAATACCAAATGTGGGAAATATAAATCTTAATCTCATAAGTCCCATTAATAATGTTCATATACTCGGAAGACAACAGATGCCTTCTCCAATGAAAACGATTACAAAGATTCCATTTGAACAAATCGCTCTCCTCCTGAAACTTAACCTCTTGGGGCTTGAAACTCAAGTTAATATGAATTCCTTGGAGTAATTGCTAAATACTATAGACTCAAATCATTAGAAGTTAACCACTCGAGGACGTGTCGGATCAATAGAACCTCAGGCCCATGTTAGAACAGGAACTAAAGCAATTCGAGGAGAACCTAAAGTGACCATTTAAGGTAGTATAATTAAGACAAGTTAAATCGACTTCAAGTCCTGTGGAGGTCTCAGATGTGTGATCCCACATCACATAACCTACCCCAAGGCACTTAGGTCTTTGCCTCGGGAAGTCCAAGGTAAATTTCTAAATCCTTAAGTCTATAAGCTAAGGTAAGGGCACTGTGTCGATCGGATCATGCTACAATGTAATCAACCCCACATGATAAGGTGAGGATTGGTACGATAATCTGGGTTGACCATTCAAATTTACAAGAGTAGGGTCAACTGGGAGAGAACTTGCAATTTCGAGTTAAGTGAATACATTATTAAACAATTCCACATGCTTACCTTGGAAATGAACTCGTATTGAGGCCTAGTGATAGGCTGGCTGAGCCCGTGATTTATACGATTAATAGCGAGCTGTAAGCTCGGGGTAAAACTTTTATGAACAAATGGAATCTGTGGCGAGTCTTCGATATGGTCAGGGCTGGCACACCGGCGGACATACGTTGACTCAGGCGAGTGATGAAGGTTAGGGTTCTGGCTTAGTTGATGATGTGGAGAAGCCACCATCCCTAAACTCATATTTGGCCTATCTAAGTCTGACGCGCAGCAAAAAGCACGACTAGTCCGCCCACGCGTGAGTCTCGGAGGGAGTGTGGAGAGGTCTAGGCCTGGTAGTGTGTATACCCGCCTAGAAGTGGGGAAGCCCGACCCACTGTCACTACGGCCACGGTAGTGAGACCCTGGGTGATAGCTACACCTTGAACAATGGGGAACTTACAAGGTCTGTACGTACAGAGTCGTGTGTGTGAGTAAATCATCATTTCATAATAATGTGCATCGTTGCATCACATAGCATACATCATATCACTCATCTTCCCCCTTTATACCCCCATCATATAAATTAGTATGGTATGCCTTATATGATGGGCCCTGCAAAACGACCCCTTAACTTATCTATTGAATTGATAAGTTAAGGTTTTCTTCCTTAGAAATATGAAAACCTCACTGTTGCCCCATGTACCATGGTTTGTTTACTTTTAGTGGATACTCCTTAAATCTGCGATACGTTACACATTCTATTGCTTCTCTTATATTGTGATATTGCTTATGATGCTAGTTTCCTTGTGCAATGGTTATTGCCTTACTCCATACTCGCCTGTTCTTATTTAGTTTACCGTGTTCATTTACTTAAATATGTGCTATAATTATTTAACCCGCCATTCGCCATCCGCTTGAGATTATGCTGCTTTGTGTCCTTCCTCTTCCTCCTCTCCGCCCGGTGCCTAGGAGTCGCGGGGGGAGGCGGGGAGGTTGTGGCTGAGTCTTTTAGACTGACGGTCGGTTGTGACCTAACACAGGGGAGGCAGCACCAGGAGACCCAGCACCAGAGGACAGGAGGACCTGATCCGGCAGGAGCTACAGATTCAGGAGCCCCTTCTGTTGGCGGCCGTACTACCGTGAGATTTCGTCCTAGAGTCTTAGTACTTGGTGATGAGGACTATGTCATAGTCACTTTAGTTTTCGAGGAGTTTTAGTTTCAGCTTTATTTGACCGGGCTTGTTCCCGAGTACTCCCTTATGATTTTTGCACTAGACTATGATACTACCTTTCTATGTCTTTTGGTTTATGGATGGATATGTTTCTCATATGGAATGTTAACTATGGGTGCTTCCTTTAGATCTTGCCGGCAGAATCGGCGTTAAGTGGTGGCAGTCCACCATGAGACGGCGGTTCTGGGCAGTAAGACCCGGAGTAAGGCTAGAAGGGCCTCGATTACTACTTGTTGTCCTGTTTTCGGGGCCCATCTCCCTTCTTGTTCCCTCCGTCCTTCCAAGCATACAGCTCGCAAGGACGACCGCCGGCACCCCCAGCATCCAGCTCGAAAGGGTTAAGCCTAACCAAATGGGCTGCAGCCCATGCACCCCAACCCCTCTCCAGCCCACAGGCGGGTTGTTGGTGGCCACAACCTCCCTTTGGTGAGAAGTGATCCAGTTAAGCGCCTCTACGGGGCCTTCCCAGGAGGTCACCCATCCCTGTACTACTCCAGCCCGAGCACGCTTAACTATATAGTTCTTTCACTTCTCATCACCAATTGAGCTGCAGCTCAATTGGTGATGAGGAGTGAAAGAACTTAATAGTTAAGCGTGCTCGGGCTGGAGTAGTCACGGGATGGGTGACCTCCTGGGAAGTCCATGCGCTGTCGCTTAACTGAACCATTCCTCATGAAAAGGGGGGATGCGGCCTCCAACAACCCGCTGTGCCTAGTGGTGGGACAGAGAGGGGTTGGGGTGCATGGTCTGCAGACCGGTGAGGCTGAACCCTTGCAGCTGGATGCTGGGGGTGCCGACGGTTGTCCTTACGAGCTGTATGCTGGGGAGACCGTTACAAAAAAAAAGTCCTTTCACCAAGATTGCACTTTTTTGTAACGGTCTCCCCAGCATACAGCTCGCAAGGACGACCGCTGGCACCCCCAGCATCCAGCTCGAAAGGGTTAAGCCTAACCAAATGGGCTGCAGCCCATGCACCCCAACCCCTCTCTGTCCCACCACTGGGCACAGTGGGTTGTTGGAGACCGCAGTCCCCCTTTTCATGAGAATTGAGCTAGTTAAGCGGCAGCACGTGGACTTCCCAGGAGGTCACCCATCCCAGAATTGCTCCAGCCCGAGCACGCTTAACTATATAGTTCTTTCACTTCTCATCACCAATTGAGCTGATGAGAAGTGAAAGAACTATATAGTTAAACGTGCTCGGGCTGGAGCAATTCTGGGATGGGTGACCTCCTGGGAAGTCCACGTGTTGCCGCTTAACTAGCTCAATTCTCATGAAAAGGGGGACTGCGGTCTCCAACAACCCACTGTGCCCAGTGGTGGGACAGAGAGGGGTTGGGGTGCATGGGCTGCAGCCCATTTGGTTAGGCTTAACCCTTTCGAGCTGGATGCTGGGGGTGCCAGCGGTCGTCCTTGCGAGCTGTATGCTGGGGAGACCGTTACACGCGGCTTGCAGTGCGGGTTGCTGGAGTTCAGGAGAATCAGTGGTGGTCGCGGAGTTCTCGGTTGGTGTTGTTCAAGTCGCAGACAGGCAGTTCGGGTGGTCTCGTGTTTTAGTCGCGCGGACTCGCAGGTCGTGCGGTTTGGCGGTCTCAGTTTTCTGACCGCCAGTTATCTTTCTCAGCTTGTATTTTCTCTTGTTTTTTGTGTACTGGCGAAATCATGTCTCACCATGTATACCTCGCTCTGTAATGAAGATTTCTGCAAGTATCAATAAAGATTGAAGTTTTTCATGTGCTTCTGGTTGTTGGCTATAACTTTGAGTTGTTCTATTCCTGCTCACTCCTAGATCTACGGAAAATTTCACATTCTGCTCCACCTGCTCCCTAAGGAAATGATACCGGGTCTTGATATGCTTGCTCCTCCCATGCAGCACCGGGTTCTTTGCAAGCTGGATGACAGACATATTATCCACTAACACTGTCGTTGGGTCATCCTGCACATGATGTAACTCTCCCAGAAAATTCCTCAGCCAGATAGCTTGGCAAGCACATACCGCAGCTGCAATGTATTCTGCCTCACATGATGATAAGGCTATCGTAGCCTGCTTCTTCGAACTCCATGAGAACGCCGTGATTCCCATATGGAAGGCATATCCGGAAGTGCTCTTCCGGTCATTCACATCACCTCCATAGTCGCTATCCGAGTAGCCAACCAACTTCAAAATTCCCGCAGATGAATACTTCAAGCCATGGTCCCTTGTCCCGTTCACATATCTCAGGATCCTCTTCGCCGAAGTGAAGTGGTCCTGCTTGGGCTCTTCCATGTACCTGCTCACGACCTCAACCGTATACATGATGTCAGGTCTGGTGAAAGTCAAATAGCTTAGACTCCCAACCAGACTCTTGAACATTGTTGGGTCCACACCTTCTTCCTCCGAGTCCTTCCTTAGCTTCGTTCCGGGATTAGCGGGAGTGGAGATAGCCTTGCTACCCTCCATCCTGAACTTCTTCAAAATTTCTTCCGCATACTTCTTCTGAGATATGAAGATGCCATCTTCTCTCTGTCGCACCTCAACACCCAAGAAGTAGTTGAGTTCTCCCAAGTCCGACATCTCGAACTCTCTCTTCATCATCCTCTTGAACTCCTCAAACATAGCCGGGTTGTTCCCGGTGAATATCATGTCGTCCACGTACAGCCATAAGATCATGATATCACCGTTCTTCTCCATCTTCATATACAAAGCGTACTCATACGGGCACTTTATGTAACCATGCTTCTGGAGGAATGTATCTATCCTCCCATTCCAAGCCCTCGCTCCTTGCTTCAGCCCGTACAAAGCTTTGTGTAGCTTGCACACCTTCCTCTCCTGGCCTTTCACCACATACCCCGGAGGCTGCTCGATGTACACATCTTCCTCCAAATAGCCATTGAGATAGGCTGCCACAGCATCCATCTGCATGATCGTCCACCCATAGTGAGCTGCCAGTGCGATGATCAACCTGATGGTGTCAATCCTCGCCACTGGGGCATAGACCTCGTCGTAGTCCACTCCTTGGACTTGCCTATAGCCCTTCACGATGAGCCCAGCCTTGTGCTTCTCCACAACTCCATCATTGTTCTTCTTTACTTTATAGACCCACTTCACCACGAGGGGTTTGTGTCCTGCGGGTGGGTCGACCAGCCTCCAAGTGTCATTCTTATTTATGGAAGCTATCTCAGCATCCATCGCCGTCCTCCAAGATTTCTCCTGGGCAGCTTCGTCATAGGAGTGTGGTTCACAATCTGCTAAGAGGCAATATAGAGAAAAATTAGTATGCATCAGTGCCGTCTCCTCATAGAGCTCCTCCAACCCTTTCATATTAGGTTGTGGACTCTCAGAGTCATTCCGGCTGCCGCTTCTTCCACCAGAACTGCTTCCGATTGTGCTAGTCCCTCTTGAGTAGGGAGTGGAAGCTTCCTCTGAATTTCCACTCGGTGGTGATGGTGGCTCAGCTCCACCATCCTCAGCTCCTGCTTCGTGACCACCTTCTTTCTCATCTTCAAAGAACATCCCCTTCATGCTCCTTGTCTCCTCATCCCAGCTCCAGCAGCTGTCTTCTTCAAATACCAAATCCCTTGAGATTGTGGCCTTCTCCGTCACCGGGTTGTACAGCTTGTAGGCCTTGCTCTCCGGAGAGTAGCCCACAAAAATGCACTTTTCGCTCCTATCATCGAGCTTCTTCCTTCTCTGGTCCGGGATGTGGGCATGAGCTACACACCCGAAAACCCTCAAGTGCTTCACACTGGGCTTCCAGCCACTCCAAGCCTCGAACGGGGTCATGAACTTCACACTCTTCGTGGGGCATCTATTCAGTAGATACACCGCACACTGCACTGCCTCCGCCCAGAACATCTTCGGCAACCCTTTGCCCTTCACCATACTCCTCGCCATGTTCATGATGGTGAGATTCTTCCTCCCCGTGACTCTGTTTTGCTGTGGTGAGTACGCCGCCGTCAGCTAGTGTAAAATCCCATTCTCCTTGCAAAAAACATCAAACAGCCTCGAGGTGTACTCCCCACCTCGATCTGTCCTCAACACCTTCAGTGGCTGACCACTCTCCTTCTCCTCCATTGCCTTGAACTCCTTGAACCTGTCAAGGGCCTCAGACTTCTCTCTCAGGAAGTATACCCAACACTTCCGACTGAAGTCATTAGTGAAGGTGATATAGTATTTGCTTCCGCCCATTGAGGTGGTCTCAAATGGACCTGCAATGTCCGAGTGAACCAGTTCAAGTTGTCTCCTTGCTCTCCGAGACTTCCCTCGTCTTCGTGCATGCTTCACACACCTTCTGTGGAGGGGAGATCATTGGCAGATCCTCCACCATCCTGGAGTGAGATAGTAGTTTCAATCCTGTGAAGCCCAAATGACCCATCTGATGGTACCACAGCCAAGCTTCCTCGTCTTCCTTAGTCCTCGCGAGACATGCCGTCTCCTGAGTATCCATCTTCAATGTAAATAGACGATTTGCCATCATCTTCACCTTCACCACCTCCTTCCCTTGATAGTTCCTCATTGCCAGAGACCCGTCCTTCAACTGGACGCAGTAGCCTCTCTCCACCAACTGCCCAAGGCTCAAAATGTTAGTCTTCAAGCCTGGCACATAGAACACATTGTTCAGATGCACCTTCTCTCCATTCAGCTTTACGACCACCAGGCCCTTTCCTTCCAACGAGATCTTTGACGCATCCCCGAAGCTAACCTCACCCCCACTGGGTTCCGGGTTAGTGAACATCTCCCTATCTCCGCACATGTGGTTGCTCGCCCCTGTGTCTAGGTACCACACTTCATTTCTTCCTTCCTCCGCACCACACTTCATTTCTTCCTTCCTCCGCTCCTCGGTAGGTTAGGAACATCATCGAGTCTGAGATCCTGCATGGAGCGTTGCAGCACCTCTCATGCCTCCTCGGTTAGTGACCTTCTCGGTGCTCTCCATCTTCATTACTTCATATTCCGCACGGAGGGACTGGAGCTTCACCTTCTTTGCCTTATCAACCCCTTGTATGGAGCGTTGCAACACCTCCCATGCCTCCTTAGAAGTTTTCGCGTCTGAGATCTTCTCAAAAGTCGCTTCGTTGACCCCTTGATACAACAAGAACAATGCTTTCTTGTCAGTCTTCCTTGTTTCTCTATGTGTCGTCTTCTGGGCGTTAGTCAACGCTGCCTCTTGTTCAGTAGTTTGCTTAGTATAGCTATTATTCACTATATCCCACAACTCTTTCGACGCTAGTAGCACCTTCATCTGAATGCTCTAGTTACCGTAGTTCGTCTTCGTCAACTTGGGAACTTGCCCTGGCATGGCACTACCCATCTCCATCGCTTCTACACCTCAAACCTTCCGAGTCACCGCAAAGGTTTGCAACATCGCTCTGATATCACTTGTTGGAAGCGCGATGTATGGGCACGCGGCCTCACTATCGCCCGACACTACACTTGGCGAGCACCTCTCCGGCCAACACACTACCTTTGGCGAAAACACACACCGGCGAGATGCACCTTCATCTCCGGCGAGCACTACCCCACGCGAGCTCCACCCTTAACTCCGGCGAGCACTACCAACGACACACCGGCGAGATGGGGTGGCGAAATCAACTCCAGCGAGTTGCTCCTGTAGCGAGTGCGGGCCGGCGAGACCGATTCCGACGAGCTGCCCCTTCTCCTCCACGTCCAGTGATGAGGCAAGCTGGCGGGGCGAGCTTCAACGCGGCGAGTGCAGGCGGGGCGGCGAGATCTCCCTCGCGAGATCCTCCTGCGGGAGGTGTATCGGCGAGTGGCTGGCGAGAGCATTATTCCTGCGGGAATAATAAAACTTTTCTCTCTCACTCTCTATGTTATCTACCGAAACAAAACAATTCCAAAGTTTTTCTTCTTATTTAAAAGGAACAAACAAATCTATATATAGGCAAAGCAAAAAACAACTCTCACTCTCTCTCTGCAATAAATGCAATTTCTCTATCTTCTGTTTTCAACTAAAACAAAAAACATATAAAACTAAATAAGACAAAACTAGTTGACCAAATCAACAAAACTAAAAACCAACAGAGACAAATGGGAACACTAGAATCATCTAAAATAGTCAATAGAACGATCGACGATGCGGCCGATGAGGAGAGACAAAAGTAGAGGGTTCTCAACGAGTGAATATCTTTTTAGAAAAATAAGCCATACAATATTGAGGTGGATTAATGAGGTTACATGTTCTACTAAATTGACTGTCTTGAGCCAAATGTGGCTCATAAGATATCAATTAGGCTAAGTATTCCAAGTTGGTGGGGTGGTTAATTTGTCTTGTATTGGAGTTCAATTAACACTACTCATGGGTCTAGGAGCTTGTTGGGGATGCTGCAGCGGGCACCACCTCCGCCCCTCATTTTGGCGCGGCCGAAAAGCACGTGAAAGGTTGCTCACGTGCTTAGAATTTTCTACAAACATGTGGCTGCTCGCTCCTGACCTCCATCCAAGTTACTTCACGAGTGGTTGAGATCGCAAAATTAACTACTACACATGGGTTGTAATCTATAACTTAATTACAAGTTATTGCACTCAGATTTTTATTTTTTATAGCGAATAAAAAGAATAAAATCTAGAATCAAACCTAATATTTGAAACTCGACCGAGCCGGTTCAAGGATCCCTGAACCCATATTTAAAATCAGATTTTCATTTCTTATAGGAATAGTCACGTAATCATTACAAAAAACAGTAAATTCACATATAAATATATATAATATATCTTTCCAGTAAGAGAAGACTCATCATATTATATATATATTTTGGTCTAGCCACGTGTATTCATATAACTCTAATTAAAGGGCGAGAGTGATGAACCACTCACACCAACGGAAAGTCTGATAGCTGCCCGGATAGCTGCCCCGCCTGCCCAAACAAACCACAGCATTTCCTGCCGCCGGACTCGGTCCACTGACGGCATATGTGGGCCACGCGTACGGCATTCCCGTTTCGTAGAACCGCTCCGCCACCCCAGCAAGAGCTGTACGATCTTGAGATGTTAATGGAGCAGTATTAGTACTGCCAATAACTTGTGCGCCAGTTGGATTGGTTGCGATTTGAGCAGCATGAGCAACACCCTTGCCACGTCCAACAGCGGAAGCAGATTTTCCACCCTTCCCTTTCTCAATGCCTTTGTCATTCCCTCGCCCATTATTCCACCACTCAGGATATCCAATTATCTTGAAGCAAGAACTTGCCTCATGTCCTGAACGCCCGCAGTTCATGCAAGTGGGCTTATCATGTCGTCGGGATGAAGCACCGCGAAGAGCAAACGCCATACCTTCGTTGCGTGTGTCACGGCCTTTCGTCATTGTCTTGTGTCGTTCCTCTTGAACCACCAAGGCATAAGCACGATTTAGTGGGGGGAGAGGTTCCTGGGCCAAAATATTAGAGCGTAGGGTTCCATATAAATCATCATTTAGGCCCATTAAGAATTGATGGAGCCGCTCGTCTTCTCTCTCCTTGCTCAAATCAGCAGCCCAGTTGCAGGTACAATGGCCACAAGTGCATCCTCTCGCCTTTACATAAGTGGAAAGCTCATCCCAAATCTTCTTGAGATGCCCATAATATGTTGCTATATTCTGACCTTGTTGTTCGCTACGTGTAAGGTCTGACCTCAGTTGGTGAATTCGAGGTCCATTGCCAATTGAGAAACGTTGTTGCAAATCGTCCCAAAGTTCTTGCACAGTCTCATAGTAGGTAATAGTGGAACGAAGGGAGGGCTCAATGGACTGAAGCATCCATGCAACGAGCATGGAGTTGACGCTCCACCAGTCCTCTATCTCCTTTGCATCATCATCTGGTTTTGGCACCATGCCATCGAGGAAGCAGAGCTTACGCTTAGCCCGAAATGCATTGCGTATACTCTTCTCCCATTCTTGAAAGTTGTCGCCCTTCAGGACCACATGACAAATGGTCATGCCGGGATGATCCGAAGGAGGTAGATAATATGGGGAGGCAAGATCGCCCGCCACCGCCTTGCATTTTTCGACTGCTACATCATCATCTTTCGCCATAGATTAAGTACCGGCAAAAAGAAACGTAGGTGGGGCTGTTAGGAACCTGACTTTGATACCATGAAAGAATAATTTGAGGAAGATGTTTTCTTGTCCTTTCTCATTAACGTGTGTGGCTTTATATAAAGCAAGAATACAAAATCTTTCCTAATAAGAGGGAACCTAATAAGGATAGATATTTACATCAAATATTACAGCTATTTTCTAACCGTAGGAGCCTTAACGAGAGGAGTTATTTACAACCAATATTAGAGTTATTTCCTAAACCGTAGGAGCACATTCAATATGATATTGATTTCCTAAACCAGCGCCCATAATTATCGCAATAGTAAGTTATTGCACTCAGAATTTTTTTTATAGCGGATAAAAAGAATAAAATCTAGAATCAAACCTAATATTTGAAACTCGACCGAGCCGGTTCAAGGATCCCTAAACCCATATTTAAAATCAGATTTTCATTTCTTATAGGATTACTCGCGTAATCATTAATAAAACACTAAATTCACATATAAATATATAATACATCTTCCATTACTGCAGTAAGAGAAAACTCATTATATTATATATATTTTTTTGTCTAGCCACGTGTATTCATATAACGGCAAGCCTGTTCGAGCCCACAAAATGGTAAAGCTCTCATAACACAAATCATTTCCAATAAACGAGCTTGAACTCTGATTAAAGGGCGAGAGTGGTGAACCACTCACACCAACTTGTGTTAGTATTATATTATATACGTACATTTTGCCAGCAAGGCGTCCGGAGAGAGAGAGAAGCAGAAGCCTTACTGATCTATACCATAATACCCCCAAGACTGCCACTTGGCTGATCCAACGGAGTCTGATAGCTGCCCGGATAGCTGCCCGGATAGCTGCCCCGCCTGCCCATACAAACCACTGCCCATCGCTCATTGATCTGTAGCATAATACCCCCAAGACTGCCGCTTGGCTGATCCAACGGAGAGTCTGATAGCTGCCCGGATAGCTGCCCAAACAAACCACAGCATTTCCTGCCGAAGGACTCGGTCCACTGACGGCATATGTGGGCCACGCGTACGGCATTCCCGTTTCGTAGAACCGCTCCGCCACCCCACTTTCCCCGATATTAATTATCATCATCGCCTATAAATCCCTCCTCCTCAGCCTCAGCCTCACCACCCCAGTCCGTACTCTGCCCCTATGATCAGTCGCACTCGCCCAGAATTTGCTGCAATAACCGGCATCCGTTGATCATCGAAATCAGGCGCCGGCGATGTCATCGTCGGTGGAGAAACAGGTATGCATCCGGCGGGTGTGGGCCTACAATCTGGAGTCGGAGTTCAGGCTCATCCGCACCCACGCCAAGGGTTTCCCCTTCGCCGCCATAGACACGGAATTCCCCGGCGTCGTGATCCGACCGCTCTGTCATCACCGCCGCCAAAGCGCACTCGAGCGCTACGCTTTCATCAAGGCCAACGTCGACGCGCTCCACATCATTCAGCTCGGCATCTCCCTCTCCGACGCTGAAGGCAACCTCCCCAACTTCGGCATCCGCGGCCTCGCCTTCGTCTGGGAATTCAACTTCTCCGATTTCGATATATTTCGCGACCACTGCGCGGCTGATTCCATTGAGCTGCTCCGCAACAATGGCATTGATTTCAACAAGAACAGAGAGGTGGGCATCGACTCTCGCCGCTTCGCTGAACTGCTGCTGTCGTCGGGGCTGATTTGGAACGACTCTTCCCCGGTCAGCTGGGTGGGATTCCACAGCGCGTACGATTTTGGTTATTTGATCAAAATCCTAACCCGCGGGAGATTGCCGGCGACAATGACGGGCTTCTTGGGATTGGTTGCCGAGATCTTCGGCGACAGAGTGTTCGACGTGAAGCATATGATAAGGTACTGCGACGGGCTGTACGGTGGGCTGGAGCGGGTTGCGGAGACCCTCAAAGTGGAGCGTTCGGCGGGAAGATGCCACCAGGCCGGATCGGATAGTCTCCTGACTCTGCAGGTATTCCTCAAGTTGAAGAGGGGTATCTTTGCGAAGAAAGGAATCGACAAGTACGCCGGAGTTCTTCATAGCCTGGAACTCCCCCAAGTTTAACGCGCCGGCCGCCTGCAACTTCTTCTCCGTTCAACCGGCCGGTGTCCACGCTTTTATCATTTGAATTACGATTATTTCATTCCTTCTTTCGTTTATGTATATACTGTATAGTTTCGGTGAATGAAAATTTTATTAATTTTTTATAGATTTATTAATAAATTGTTTGGAACGGGAAGAAGGAGACCTTCAGTAAAAAATTAAAACAAAATGATTTTTTTTAGCCTGGCTGGGGGACTACTAGAAGAAGTTTTCATGAGGCGAGGAAGACGGCGGCGGCCTTCTCGTGCTCGGATATACAGTGGGGCTTGGTCAGTGGGTCCGCCGCCGGCAAGACACGTAAGCCAACGTGCTCCATATATCCAATGGAAACCGCATGATATACTCCATAAACCAATGGAGATACCTTCACGCAGATTTATGACTTGTATTTTTTAAAATAGGCCTCATAAATTATTATAAATTATAATACATATATATGAGCAACATATGGTTAGAACTTAGCTCCACCGGCCTCGTAAACTGGAGGCGTGACGGGGCGGATTTCGCGCAATGTCGATCATGTGGAATGTGGCGGATCCGCATGCAGTTTCTTTCAAAAATCTGTGGATCGATGATCGCTGCCACATTGGTGAGCCTCATTGGTGGCTCAAATTTTTTGGAATCGGGTATGCGGATGGTTCGGCCGATCTCTGCGGATGATACAGCTAGCTAGGTGACAAGTTCTCAGTATGGTAATATTTCTCCTGACTATCTGTGAAAGCACGCATTGCCCATGCTTCCATATCACTGGTGGGAGGAGTGATGTTGTACAAGTGAACCGGTTTGTTGCACTTATGCATCTTGCGCATACGGATTCTGCGAGGTTGTTCTTAGATTGCGTCGCACCATGCATATTTGGTGTAAGGGTTATGGGTTTCCGAAAGTTCTTCTTTAGTCCAGTATTCTCCATGAAGGATATCTTTAGGTTTTTGGAATCATTTTCTATGGCCATATTTTGTTAAAATTCCTTTATTTAAAGACCGGAAATTTAAAGACTAATTTTGGAGGGTTTTTTTTTCTGTTATATATAACAAGTTGATTTTGATTAAAAACCGATGGAGCTATTATCGAGCGAGTTTTGTCAACCCAGCATGTGCATATATATGGTGGGCAATTGGGTTTTAACCAATGTTTTACATGACATTATTTGTTGTTAATTAAAAATGTATGGATTTGTTTTTCTTTTGGTGAATACTTTTGTAATGCTTTTACTCCAATTTGGCAGGTTGATCACGGTGACACTCTCGATAAAGCGTTGGCTAATGTTCAAGAGGCCGGGACCATTTTATTCAGTTTATTTCTACGCGACGAAATATCCATTCTCGTAGAGTTTTAGATCCACATTTGACACATTGAGTTCCATGTTTCCAAAAATGACGCATTTAGCAGTTGAAAAAAGATTTGCGAGAATGGACATTTCGATGCGAGTTATTTTGTGTTATAACAAGTTGACTTTGCTGAGAATATTGATTTCTCTTATCATCAAACAATAAACATTTTTTCATATCCATAGATCATATATTTAATTTATTCTCTTTTACAGTGTTTTCTAAAGACATCTCTTATCCACAATATTGTTGGGAATTCGAGCACACAATCCCGATCAGAGCACCTGTGCGACCGCTTTGTGCGGTATGCAAACACAAAAGAAAAATGCAATGTAGGAATAATAAAACAAAACACACAGAAATTTTAACGTGGAAAACCCAATTGGGTGAAAAACCACGGGACGATCGGAGTCCGACCCGGAAAACCTCCACTAAAAGTGTGTGAAAAATCACACGCACGAATTACAGGTTTTCCCACCGATCCACAAAGATCTCCACTCCACCACAAATACAATCCACAAAGGATTCACACCACCTCTTTCCAATAACACACAATCACAGTATTGAAAAGAAAATACAACGGATGAGAAGCGTTACCCGGACGGATTGAACAATCCGTCCCAACGTCAAAGACGACGTTCTCCAAACCACGAAGAAGGACGGCTGCGAATAGCCCCTTCCAACTTCGTCCCTCAAACTCCAAGCCACGAACGAAGCGGCGGCAACACCTCCCTTCAAACTCCAAGCGGCGGCAGCCCGCTTCAACAACACTGAGGTGGTAGCGGCGCCTCCTACAACTCCAGGCAGCAGCCCCTCCTTCAACACCCAGGCGACAACGGCTCCTCCCAAGCAAACAGCAGCCCCGACTCCAAACTTCAAGCGGCAGCACCCCTTCAACAACTCCTGGCGGCAGCCCTCTCCAAGACCTCCAGGCGGCGGCACACAGCCACTCCAGAACTCCCTCTTCTACAACATAGGCGGCAGCGACCCTCACCTCCAAACCAGGCGGCAACCTCTCCTGGTTGTTTCAGGAAAAACGAGAGGAAGAGAGGGAGAGGTCTGCAGCGGTTCCAAGAAAAAAATAATAGAGAGAGTGGGCTGGTTACGGGGTGGTTTTAGGAAAACAATAGAGAGAGAGTGGAGAGAAGAACTTTGGCAGTTTTTTTTCTTTTTTTTTTTTAGAATACACGGGAGAGAGAGAGGGGGAAATAATTTTGATTCCGCACTCCACCGATTTAAATTTATTTGAACCAATTTGAGATCACGAGCCGCACTTAGCGCGCCCGGTGGTTTTTACCGTCTCGGATGGGAACCACACCCAACAAATATATGGTTAATTGCCTCATTTTATAAACATAAACTCAAGTTTTAGGGAGAGGGATCTCGAAGATATTTATGGATGCATGTGCTGTGGTTGGGTTCGGATCCGGATACAAACCGAATCCAGTTTTTGGTAACCGCCATGCATGGCAGTTTCTCTCTCTAGATAGAGAGAGAATGGGTGCTGCCGTTTCCAACTTTTGGACTGCCAATTAATGGCCGGTTCTCCTCCTGCGCGGTTACAGTTGGCTGACATTAATTTTAGAAAGAGAAAGATGGAAATCTCTTGCATTATTTTTAGGAAAGTTTGGGAATAACTGTTCCTGACTTGAGAGAGAGATTATCTCTCTTACGTGGAGATTTATAGCAGCCCGGAAAAATAAAAGGTTATAAATAGGAACCGCGGGAAGGTGTGGAGGTACACCGCTGAAAAAGGAAAACCGGCCTGAAGGTTTTTGGAGAAGCCACCTTGCAGAACCGTAAAGGTGACAACCAAGGCCAGTCCTCTCTCCTCTCTCTCTCCCGTTTCTCTCTCCTCTCTCTCTCGTGCGATTGGGAGGCCGCCGGCCTCAAGGTTTCGCCGTTGGAAAGATTTGTTGCCGGTCTTGGAGGTGAGCCGCCGGCGTTGGAGAGGGAGCCGTCATCGGGCTTGGCGGAGATCGTCGTGGACGAGGAAGGCTTGCGTGTGTGCAGTTAGCCTTGACGGCGTTTGTCTCCGGTGGTGGTTGCGGTTGAACGTCGGACGTCGTCGTTGAAGGTTCCGACGAACCTTGTGCGTCCGCTAGGCGGATTGCAGTCCAGATCTTCTACCTTTCCTGCGGATCGTGCGCGTCCGGCGCGTCCGTGGCGTTTTGTATCGGACATGATCTGTTATTTTGAATATTATAAATATTATTGCCGCTAATATTTTTCCCTTGCATTTTGTCCGGCGCCGATTTCCTAACAGCATGAACGTAATATTATAAGATTTCTAGGACTAGGAACTTTGGCATAATACGTTCTAGGCAAGAAAGCTAGAGATCGAGCTAATAACATTCCTCCACCTCGAGGTATATGTTCCCATAAAATTTATGTTTTTCATGGACAGATCTTGCTTACAGGCTTGGTTTAGGTATTTTCCTTGATTGTTAAAGAGACATGTGATTCTGATTCATGCATTATCTAGTATATATTAATGCTTAATTGGTATTAAGCATTGACCTAGCTAGGATCAATGTTCGTTGAAGCATGTGTCCATGGCTTGGATTATTGGTGATATTACATGTTGGATTAGTGTAGTGTACGTAATTATACACATTTGAGGACATGAAATAGATCAATGGTGGTTTTAGGAATTCTTGGATAAAACTCTAAAGTTCAATATTTTTTGACCGTGTTGTGGTCATAAAAGAAAACTGTAAGGCTTTGTGCAAAGAAGCCTCAAATTGGGACCGATTCACTGAATGAAGGGGTGAGATCATTTATGGTGCATGCTAGCTTGTGATGGGATTTTGTTTCATAAGTACTACTAGAAATGCTTGTTTCTGATTGTATGCGACCTTTGAATATATCATTAATGATTGTGGCATTCGTAAATCATGAAAGTGTTATTATCATTACAAGGCCAAGGGTGTAAGACCAACTACAATAACACTTATGCTTCCTTTTAAAATGACTTGTGCTTGCAGGAAAGTTGACGTTGCGTGAGTGGAGTAGGCCAAAGTAAAAAAAAAAAAAAAAAAAAATCTATTTAGTGTTTGATATTTATCTTATTTCCATTTGTGAGCAATGTAATGAAAACCATATAAGAGTCTTATAGGTATGCAACAACTCATCTGCCACACCTCCCAACAGGAAATCTCATGCAACATGTCCTAGTTGTACCAAGTCAAATGCAGTAAGTAAATTTGTTTGACCGTGTGCACCAAATGCGTTCCACAAGTAGCATTTTGAGTTCGTTATCAATGTTGAATTACTTGATTTATGTTCTATTTTTATTATTTCATGTGGATACATGTGGTCTCTTTATTGTTTGTTCTTCACATTGCTATGGTGTTTTTCAAGTTGTTATTTATTTTAACCTTAGATGCAATTAATTATAACAAATATTCAAGCTGTGTTTCAATTTTGTTTGTTATGCAGACAATTGATCATATTATAAATTCTGCGGCAAAATTAAATTGCATCTCTTCAGGTCAGATATCCTTGCCTATTGTATTCAGAGGACCAAATGGAGCTATTGCATTATCTTAAACTATAATCATTGAATTTTTCTAAAGGGTTTTGGCTCAGGTTGAATTCTATATTTTTGATGCTTTGATTATTTATAGGCATGCTCTTTAATAGCTATTTTGAGTTTTTTTATAAATAGTTTTTGCACACTCCACATCCTCGAGCATTGAACAACTTGTGATTAATAGAAATCAGATGGATCTCATTTTTATATGGTTAACTTCTTTTATCTTATATCAATCTTGTATTCAATTTCACATATGTAAATAGTTTTCTTTATCATTTTCTCGGAGGAATTATGTAGTTGCTTGAAGTTTGAAAAGGTACGTGATGGGGTAAATGGAGTATGAACGAAGTTGAATGCTTATCATACATGTTTCAACACAAATGTCAATGGAGCCAATAGCTATAGAAGAAAATCTTAAAACTACATGATACTTATTTTGTTTTATAAGTTTTTTGACAAGTTAATATTTTGTGTGTTAAAAGACATTTACAAGTTTATAATATTGAAAGCAACGTAGTGAATAATTATATATATTTTTTGCAAATTTATATTAGTTGAAACAATTTTTTTTATAATTAATGTTTTTTTGCAATTTTATAATCTTCAATTAGTAATGATGTATTATGTGAGCATTATAATTAATTTTTCATTCTTTTTACTATAATTAGAGATATATTACTTGGAACAACAAGTAGCAATTAATCTTTTAACATATCTTAATTTCACACTTCAAAAATATTTGAAATATTTATTAAAAATAATTGCATTAAAAAATATTTATATTTTTAATTAAGATTTTAGATACAAAATCACTTTTTAGAGTTTAAATTATCATAGAATTCTATTTGTTTTAATTTTTTTTAAAAATATAATAATGTGCGACAATTTTTTCGGAAAGCGTTATTGCAGAGTTTTAACTACGGTGACATTTTACAAAAAACATCATGCTAGAGTTAATATTTTTCTCAACGTATTTTTAGAAAGTGACACGTTAAATCAATTTTCTATCATGACGTTTTTTTGGAAAATTGTCTCGATGTAGCAACTGTCAATCATGACAAATTTTTAAAAAACGATTTGGTGTCATCACGCTTTTAAAAAAACGACACCGTGATGATTTGGCAACTGCTATGATTGCGACCGTAGTTAAAACTCGTGGAAAATTGTCTCGATGTAGCAACTGCTATGACGACGTTGGTCGCAATCGTGATGATTTGGTGTCGTTTTTATAAACGTCACAAAAACTATCGTGGTGCTTAGAAATCGTCGTTAAAGACAATAAAAGTGCCACCGAATAACGATTTTGAAGTAGCTCGCGCGGCCCACTCGACGCCCTTCGCGGGGCCAGCGAAGTCTTGTCGCCCGGGCGCGCGTTGCCTATCCCCCCCCCGGCCCCCCATGCGTTAATCTATCACGCGTGTGCGCATGATCCCTCCCACGAGTGCGTGCGCATGGGGCCCTCGCGCGTATGAGTGTGCAAGATCCCTCACGCACGCCCGCGCTAATCCGCCTTGTCTCCAAAATTGCTGTAGGATTTCGCCGCCTCCATCGTTGTCGTCGTCGGTCCTGTCCGAACTGCTCGGGAGGCATGGTCGTCGTATTCGTAAAAATGGCAATCCGAGTGTCCTCGATCAAGAGTTCCTATTTACCCGTCCGGTGGTTTTGATGGCGTATTTACCAAGACGTCTCTCTCGAAGGCTATAAAAAGGACCATGGATCCTCATTCGAAGACACACTGCATTCCATTACTCGAAGATCTCCTTCGGCCCTTAAAGATCGTTTCTCTGCGCTCCACCTCTGGCAACTTTGGTGTTTTCCTGAAATCTCATTGTAACGAGCGGTGGTATGTCACCTTCGAGAAACAGCTAGTTGTAACACTCTGAAAACTAGTGCAAATTGATCGGCATTGATCCGGCCCCGTAGTTTTTTTCATTTCCGGGTTTTTTCATGTCAAAGGCCTTGTTGTTAGATGTTGGTTCGTTTTGTGACTGTTTGCACGCTCGTCTCACTCTCGAGCTAAAACGGCTCAATTCGACCGGACTGTGAGAGCTTCGGACAACCCACAACATGTTTATTTATCATGACTTTCAATACTTTACTGTTTTAATTAGATAATATATTACTTCATTATTCCGTTTGAATAATTCGATAGAAGTTGTTGGATATTTTAAATTCTAGTCGATGATTCAATTTTATTTTAAAATAACTAAACTATAGGATAATCTTTATTATTTTCGGTGTTGCACGCGACATATCCTCCTAAGGCTCTGTTTAGCTCGGCTGCAGCGATGAGAAAATCAGTGGTGGGAAGCAGCTGTGAGAAAATCTGATTTTTTGCAGAATGATGGGAAAATCTGTGAAACTGTTTGGAAGTGCAGATTTCTCAGTGTTGTTCAGAAATAGAAAACTGTTTCAACTGTTTGGAAGAAACAGTGGTGGGAAAATCTGTAATAATTTTTTCTCCATAAAGCAGATAAAAAATAATATTGCAATGTTTGACATACAAAATTAAAACCAAATAACATAACAAATACATTTAGCCTCCAACATTGACATATGTTACAACCTTCTACGAGTTTTGGATTTGATCGGCTATGAAATCTCGCAACGCTGCCATAGCAGTTGAACCAGACCCTTCAGTGTTAACATGATCTATGTTAGGATCTGCATTACTTAAGCTTTCACCTCATGTTCTATGCTCGTAAGCCTCTGCGTAAACCAAAGTTTCATCTTCATCACATTGACCAAACTCTAGATCAACGCGTGTAGGATGTCGTCGAATGTAGGTGTGTAGATCAATCATTGTTGCGACCACAATTACACATTGTTTTGAGAATTTGTATGGTGGCATCCCTCGAAGGATACTCCATCTTTTTTTCCACACCCCAAATGTTCTTTCAATAACGCTTCGAAGTGAAGAGTGAGATTTATTGAACATTTCACGCCGTCCTTCAATCGGCCTTTCACCCCTTGCAAAGTCCGGCAAGTGATATCTCGTTTCGAGATATGGCTTTAGTAACCCTGTTTGTAATGGATAGCCCGCATCCACTATATAATATTTTCCTACAATAAGCAAATAAATAACAATTCATATAAATGTATTACATATCAATTTGCAAATTAGAAAAATAATGAAGTCGCACCTTGAGGAGGATATGGAAAGTTACACCATGCATCCCTGTATGTGTACAACCTCGGGTTCGCCCAGATCCAGAAAACGGAATCAAGCCAGGGTCAAGCTTAATTCAATAGGAAGAAGTCTAGCACGGGAGCAAGCCAGGTGCGACACCCCGGGCGAAAGCGAACAGCGAGTGGGGCTCTCACAGACCACTCGCGTGTAGTGCCCTCACATGAGAGTGAGCAAGAAGTCTAGCGCAGCAGCAGTCCTTCACGGACTACTCGCGGCGAGAGCCGCGCGAGCACGAGTAGGCCAGAGTAGCGAGTGACACTCTCGCGGGCCACTCGCGGCAAGAGTTAAGCGAGCGGTCCGGGTAGCGAGTGGCGCCCTTACGGGCCACTCGCGAGTTGATACTCGCCCGAGGGTCAGCGAGTGGTGCCTGGAAGGATCACTCGCTCGGCAAAGGGGGCTAGGGGTGAATTTAGCCTTCTACCCCAGGGATATGCCAATAGCGTTTTAGAACAGCGGGGTTTGACTGTTAGTAGGCCAAATTGGGGTGCGTTTAGTAAAACCAAAAGGCGGAATTCTGCTATTAACAGACCACGAACAAAAAACTATAAATAGACCTTGAAGGGCACCTTGGGAGAGGATTCCGGTCTCAAATTTTGAGCTTCTTTTTCCCTAGGTACCTTGGCTTAGCTCTCTAGCTCTCCAAGGTGCCCAGTCTCAGCTTTGGCTTGGGAAGGGAAGCGCTCAACGATCTTCCGAGTTTGCGGTGGGACCTCCTCGTTGTGACTAAGGTCTTAGTCTTAGTCTAGTTCTGAATCTTCAGTCTGCTCCTTCCGAGAGATCAGTAAGGGCTAGCTGCCCCTCAACTCATTGAGAGTCCGAGCTTCACAAAAGACCGAGAAATCGGTTTCAACATTATGAGCGATGAAATATGCGACTATCATGAGCGGAGCCCTCCCATCCAACCACCACATATGTGAAACACATATTGAAATCACATACAGCCATTACATTCCGAGTTGGTGTACCATGAAGCCCAAATCAAAAAATATCTCTTTGGACATACAGAACATGTTATGAAATCGCACTGGGTGACCGAAATTAGTTCACATAACCATTATTTATGGCCAGCTTGTTTTGATACCGTGCACGGTGTCTTGTCACAATATAATGAAACATACTCGTGAATCACACAAATTGAAGAAGCATGTAAATTGGCATAACGAACAAAATGATGTTGTCTAGTCAACTGATGTGTCAACATCAGCTCATATTCCTCATCATCAGTTAACTGTGTATTTGTTGGCTCAGTCATTATCAACAAACTGAATACATAAACAAGATTGCATCAAAACATTGTTCCAAATAGAACTTGATCATACATTGTTATAAATAAGTTTGCATCAAAACATTGTTCCAAATATTCGGACGAATAACTGGCTCGGGGGCTTTGCGTGTGGAAACCCTAGGTATTCTGCTATATATACCTAGCTGGAGGCAACAGAGAGATAGTTCCACTTTGACTTCCTCCGGATGTTTCGAGCAACCCCTCTACATTCTCGAAACAGCGCCTAGGGTTCACTCCCCGTCCGAAGGAAGCTGCCGCCGATCGCCTCGGCCCGTCCGGTTCCTGTGCTCGCGTGAAGGAGAAGGTCCGCTGCTCGATCGCGCCTAGATCTTCGAAGCCTCCTTTCGCTGTTCGTCTCGCTGTTCTTGTTCCAGTCGCTCGCGAACGACGAAGACAGAGGAAGGAGATCGCGATCCAGTCCTTCCCCGCAGCCTTCGTCCTAGCTCGCTCCTTCGTTGCCGCTGGCGAGAGAGGAGGGATCGCGCTTCCCGCTGCTCCCGCTCCGCCGCCGATCGCAAGGAGTTCGCCGGATCTAGCCTCCGTCGTCCAGATCTGCCGCTGACGCCTCCGTCGCAGTGCCCTAGATCTCCCTCTCGTGCGAAGAAGACGAAGTCGCTGACCTCAAGAAAAGGAGTTTGCGCACGACCCCTGATCGTGCGCTCGACCCCTCGCGCACGACCGCTGATCGTGCGCTCTTCAGCAGCCAGTTCACGCACGACCACTGATCGTGCGCTCAGCAGTTCACGCACGATCACTGATCGTGCGCTCTTCAGCAACAGTGCCCGTGCACCACTGTTCTCCCGTGCTCCACCTCCACTGTCCGCCTCCAGATTTGAGAGGACCCAGTGCAACCAACTGCACCAAAAGCCCAGACTTTTGGTGAAGGCGCAACTTGATCTTTATATCAACAGAAAGGCGCTACGGGTCAAGTGAAGGAACGCTGGACCCAACAATCCCCCCCAGCGTCCAGCACGACCCGCAAGCTTAGAGGTGCTCCACATGGCTCAGAGGTGGCGCACCATATGGCTCAGAGGTGGCTTGACACATAGCTGCGGCCGCCTGACCCGCCAGGACCCACACCGGTAGAGAGAATTTCAGGAATTATCAGCGCCCCCCTGGTCTCGAACCCGCAACCTGCTTTGATACCAATTGAGAGGACCCAGCGCAACCAACTGCACCAAAAGCCCGGACTTTTGGTGAAGGCGCAACTTGTTCTTTATATAAACGGAAAGGCGCTACGGGTCAAGTGAAGGAACGCCAGACCCAACAAGATTCCTCTCAGCCGCTGCCGTCAGTTCTCTCCCGCCGTCGCCGTCTCCGCTCTTGCCACAATGATGAAGGGGAACAACTTCTCGACCCCCGTTCCGATGATAAAGTTGGAGAAGTTCACGGCGACTGAGTTTAACGCCTGGAAGTTGAACACTCAGTTCGGGATGAAGTTTCTGAACGTGTTCTACACAGTTCAGTCTGATGGTGCTGAGGTCGTAGGGACTGCTGATGAGGCACAGTGGGTTTCTGATGAAGACTTCTGCAAAGACTACCTGCTCAACTGTCTGTCATCCAGCTTGGCCCAGACCTACATGAAGATGAGCACCGCAAAGGAGATCTGGGATGCGCTGCAGGAGCACTTCAGGCAGGAGCAGGACCTGTCCAAGACGCACCTAGTGGACAAGTTCCACTCTTTCAGCTTCGATGAGGAGAAAGCCATTCTCCCTCAGGTATCAGATTTTGAAAATTTAATTGATTCCCTGCATAGTGAGTCTATTAGTCTGCCCGATAGTTTTGTTGCAGGCACGATTGTGTATAAGTTGCCCTCCTTGTGGTACAATTTCAAAATGGAAATGTACCGCAAGAAGATGCAGGTTGGTCTGAACGACCTCAAGCGTTTCATACGCATTGAGGACGCGAACAGGATGAAGCACGCTTTGGAAGTTGTTGGCAAGCAGAAGGCTGCTTCCAACATGATTTCAAGCTCCAAGCGGCCTCCTCCCCCTCACAAGACCAAAGCGTCTCGTAGTAGCCCCCATGTTGCAGGCCTGAGTAAACCCTCTAAGAAATTTAAGGGTAAATGTTATAACTGTAATAAGTGGGGACACTGCGCATCTGACTGCAAGCTACCGAGGAAAGAAAGAACTCGGGCACCACAAGAAGGCAACCAAGCCCATCTGGTTAGCCAAGCTAAGCCATCCAACTTTGTTGCCATGGTCGGACCCGCGCCGGCCAGCACAGAGTGGTACCTAGATTCTGGGGCAACGTGCCACGTTTGCAACAATGCTAATCTTCTAACAGAGCTGAAGGATGCAAAGGAATCAGTAACTGTGGAAAATGGAGACACATCTGACATGATGAATGTGGGGAACGCAACTCTGCTGCTCTCCTCAGGTAAGTCTTTATTTTTAAAGAATGTTAAATTTATTCCTTTCATAGCTGCTAACTTAGTGTCTATCAGTTTATTATGTGATGCGGGTATGTCGCTTAGCTTCTGTAGCGGCAGGGTAAGTTTGTCAGTTAACTCGCACTATTTTGGATGTGCTTATGTCCAAAATAGGATGTACCGTCTGAGTCTAGCAAGTGAGGTAGTCCAACAATTTCAATTAAACTTAGTTAGCCCTAGGACTCTACCCGAGAGACTAGGACACGTAACTACAGGAAAATGTTCCAAGTAGCTAGAACTCACAAGATCACATTAGACACTAAGTCTCCACTTGAAAAATGTGAAGTGTGCGCTCAGACTAAGATCACTAGGAAACCTTTTGGCACGGTTACTAGGAGCACAACACCTCTTGAGCTTATACATTCCGATATTTGTGACTTTAAGAGTTTTGTCACTAGAGGTGGGAGGAAGTATATGATCACGTTTATAGATGACTGCACGAGATTTTATCATATTTCGTTGCTTAAAACTAAAGATGAAGTGTTTGAAAAGTTTTGTCTTTTCAAAACCAGGGTAGAAAACCAACTAAGCATGAAAATAAAACGTTTTAGGAGTGATAGAGGAGGGGAATATATGTCCAGTGAGTTCAGATGCTTCCTTGCTTCACAGGGCATCATAGCAGAAATCATTGCTCTTTACTCCCCCCAATCTAACGGCATAGTCGAGCGCAAGAATAGAACGTTAACAGAGATGTTGAACTCTATGATGCTCACTGCAGGCATGCCTTCCGCTTATTGGGGCGAAGCAGTCTTGACTGCGAACTACATTCTGAATAAAGTTCATCATGCTAAGTTAGAGGTTACTCCCTACGAGCTTTGGTTTAAGAGACCCCCTTCGTTTACTCGACTTAAGACCTGGGGTTGTATAGTCTATGTCAGGGTTCCTGACCCTAGACGGCCTAAAGTTGGACCTAGGACCAATACTTGTGTCTACCTAGGTTGTGCTGAGGATAGTGCTGCAGATAGGTTCCTTGATATTTCTAATAATATAATAATAGAATCTAAGGATGCGGTGTTCTTCGATGATAAATTCCTCAAAGATAAGAACTTAATAATCTCAGGTATGCAAACAACTATTACTGAGGAAGATCCTGAATCAGTACCGAGCACCTCCTATTCCGTTTCGATAGATAACTCTGGCCTAGAGTCTAGAAGGACTTCTCTAAGAGAGCGAATTCCCAGAACCTTCGGTAGTGACTTTGTGACTTACCACGTTGAGGCCGATCCATCCACCTATAAGGAAGCGATGAGATCCAGGGATTCACTACTCTGGAAAGAAGCTATAGATGAAGAGATGAATTATCTTCTTCAGAATAACACCTGGACGTTGGTTGATAAGCCAAAATGGGCTAAAACCGTAGGGTGTAAGTGGGTTCTGAAAAAGAAATTGAATCCTGATGGTAGCATAGCTAAGTATAAAGCACGCCTGGTGGCTAAAGGTTTCACACAAGTCAGCAGAGTAGATTACTTTGATGTCTACTCACCCGTGTGTCACTTGGCAACCATTCGGGTTCTCCTTGCTATTGCATCTATTGAGAACTTTATTGTTCATCAAATGGATGTTAAGACTGCGTTCTTGAACGGAGATCTGACCGAAGAGATCTACATGAGTCAACCTGAAGGTTTCATTGTAGATGGTCACGAAACGAAAGTCTGTAAATTACTTAAGTCTTTATACGGACTAAAGCAAGCACCGAAATTATGGCATGAGAAGTTCGACTATAGTGTAAAGAACATGGGATTCATGTCGAGTCTCTCAGATAAATGTCTTTACATACGTAATAGATCGGATAAAGTCGTCATAATATGCTTGTACGTAGATGATATGCTCATTCTAGGGTCTGATCAATCCGAAGTGGATGACGTTAAGTCAGATCTAATAAAAGAATTTAGCATTAAAGACCTAGGTGTAGCTAACACTATACTAGGCATGCAAGTGAGCTTTGGGAAGAATGGTATCTCCCTAAGTCAAAGCCACTACATAAAGTCCATGTTGGACACGTGGGGATACAGTGCCAGTAGAGCATCTGAGACACCATACGACTACACTAACCGCCTAAAGCCCAATGAAGGAGCTATGGTTAGACAGTTAGATTATTCTAAACTGCTTGGTAGCCTCATGTATGTCATGGTCTGCACTAGACCTGACATAGCCTTTGCGGTCGGTATGTTGTGCAGATTCACTAGTAATCCTGGTAAAGACCACTGGAATGCCTTAGATAGGCTAATGAGATACTTAAAGCACACCAAAAAGTATGCTTTAGTTTACACTGGTCATCCTTCAGTTCTTGAAGGTTATTCTGATGCATCTTGGTGCTCAGAATTAAACGACAGCAAGTCCACTAGTGGTTTTGTGTTCACACTAGGAGGAGCAGCTGTAGCCTGGAAGTCCAAGAGGCAATCTTGTATTGCACTCTCTTCTATGGAATCCGAATTCTACGCTCTTGCGTCAGCAGGAGAAGAAGCCGAATGGCTGAGAGATTTGGTGATGGACATTCCTTTGTCGAGCCTGAAAATGAGTTCTGTTGTAGTTTACTGCGATAATCAGGCTACTAAAACGATTGCTACGAACTCTTTGTTCAATGGCAAAAGAAGGCATCTCAGGCTGAAACAATCCTGGCTGACCTCTCTCATAAGTCAGGGATTATGACCCTAATTAATGTGAGATCGAAAGACAATGTTGCAGACCCCTTGACCAAAGGATTAAATAGAGCTCTCACAATAAAAACATCGGGGGAAATGAGATTAAAGTTCATAGATGTGTGAAACTTTCCTCCGCAGTTTATGTTTTGACAGTGAGAACCTATAGTCGCAACATTCAAGCATCTAATAACAGACTGAAAACCCAAATAATTTCTTGATGAAAACCCAAGATGGTTTGATGCCGGTTATTCCACATTTGATAACCAAGCACCACTCTCATTGTAAGTTGATTCGAGAGTTATTCAACTGGAAATTGAAAGTGGTTGTAAAAGTTAATCTAAACATTATTGGTCACAGCACATTATTCCACATTTGATAATTTTGCACGTGATGTGTGCCCACATGTGTTGGTGAGGCACATAGTGATCAGTAATGAGTAAGATAACGTGACTAGTCCTAGTTAGACTGGATGAGATGCTGACAGAGTTACTTCACCGTTGCTAGAAGTGCTAAGCTCATTTAGTAAGAGCTAGTTTACTTTAAACGTCACTGCATATGTTTATGAATTCATAGAGTCTGACTCATGAAATTCCTTGCAGGCTACAGTGGAGATTATGGAGGAGAAGTGGACTTGGACATGGATGACGATGATCTACTAGATGAGTAGAATCATCAAACGTTTTAATTCATGTTGTTTTGTAATAACTATTCAGACTATGTTTGGGATAGAATCTGTGTTTTTTGGTTTGCCGTTTAGGCAAAAACCTTTTCATGTGTTAATTAGTATGATCTATCCTGAATGTTTTGTTTAGTTTGAATTATTATTTTGTCTACTCTCCAGCACCCTGAAACGTTACCACTATTAGTCACGAATATAGGAGGAGATTGTAAAGGTATATTCAGATGAATAACGGGCTCGGGGGCTTTGCGTGTGGAAACCCTAGGTATTCTGCTATATATACCTAGCTGGAGGCAAAAGAGAGATAGTTCAACTTTGAATTCCTCCGGATGTTTCGAGCAACCCCTCTACAGTTCACATAACCATTATTTATGGCCTGTTTGTTTTGATGTCGTGCACGGTGTCTTGTCACAATATAATGAAACATACTCGTGAATCACACAAACTGAAGAAGCATGTAAATTGGCATAACGAACAAAATGATGTTGTCTAGTCAACTGATGTGTCAACATCAGCTCATATTCCTCATCATCAGTTAACTGTGTATTTGTTGGCTCAGTCATTATCAACAAACTGAATACATAAACAAGATTGCATCAAAACATTGTTCCAAATAGAACTTGATCATACATTGTTATAAATAAGTTTGCATCAAAACATTGTTCCAAATAAAAGTGCATCGTACATAGTTATAAGTAAGATTGCATCAAAACATTGTTCCAAATAAAAGTGCATCATACATAGTTATAAATAAGATGACATCAAAATATTGTTCCAAATAAAAGTGCATCATACATAGCTCCAAAATACAGTCAACTCTAAACAATACTCCCAGTGCTTTGAATGTACCGGTTCTTCAACCAAGTTACCCTTTTATGTGATGGTAGTTTTAAGAACATTGCTCAATTCACAGTTGACAAAAGAAACACGGTAGCAAAATCGTACAAGTCTGGATCACCAGAAATCTCCACATGTTTTTCAATCTCTTCAATTGCTTCATCCAGGAGGAAAACACTAGGAGGAAGGATTGGTGCCGAGATTCGACTACTAACTGACCGTGAGAATTCCACTAGATCATCCATGCGTGATAGTATTTTCTGCTTCGTGCCTTTCTCTTTCTTTTTTCGTTTACCTAATTTTTTTCGGTTGGCTGTCCTTGGTGCCACCATGGGCAATGTCATCACAATTATCTTCATCCTGAATATCTTCATCCCCTATTACAGCTTCCTCATCCAAAAATATTGGTGGCATTGACCCAGTTGCAGGAATCCACACATTATACCCTGAGGCAGCAACCTGACTGAACATGATATCAAGCTTCTCTTCTAGCTCAGGTGCAATTCCAGAATATCGTAATTTTTTGGCCATCGGAATCATCTACATTAACAACAATATAATTTGTTATTATTAACATTATTTGGAAGTTGACATACAACAAGAGAGGAAAGATAACATTTATCCGCTCTTGCCACCACTCATATGAAACATCAATTGTTTTTTTAATCGGGTCCCAACGCAAGTCGGTCTCTCTTTTTTTCAGTTTCCTCCATAATTTCCACTCTCGTTTTAATTGGTCCCATTTGTTTTTCAACTGAGCACGATCATATAATAGCCCGGTACGCTCTTTGAATTTAATTATCAAATTCTTCCACCCATCTTTGCTGAAATGTGTTGTCGGTCTATTAGCTAACTCAATCTCCCGAATACACAAGTCACAATAAAGCATGACATGATATGATTCCCAGTTGGCGAAAATTCCTCCTTCCTTAGGTTTACCCATTAATCTATGCATATACATACAAAAAACATCATTAGAAAACCTAATATGGATCTACAACCATGGATATACAACCAAAATCTGAACCAAAATTTGAACCAAAATAAAAAGATCTACAACTATGGATCTACAACCAAAATATCAACCAAAATTTGCTACACAAATTGGCAAGAAATCACACCTCCTGACTGTGAAAAATCTAGGACTGTAAAAAATCTATACACAAATCTGTAAAAAAATCAAGGATTTATACAAAAATCTGTAAAAAATCAAGGATTTTAAAAAATCTGTACAAACCGACTGGAGCTTGCTTCGTTGCTATGAATCTACGAAAATCAAAATAGAAATGTATGCCAAGGAGAAATTTATACCAACGACTGGAGCTTGCTTCGTCGGTGAGATGGGAGAAGGGCTGTGGCTTGGTCGGCGAGGGATGAGAACGACTGGAGCTTGCTGCGTCGAAGATGGAGTAGACGGTTGCGTGCTTACTTCGGCGAGAAGGAGACGGTGTCGTGCTTCGTCGGGGGAGGGAGGAGAATGTCCTGTGCTTCGTCGGCGAGAGAGGAGAAGGCCGCCTGCTTGGTATGCGGTAGGGGAGAAGGCCAAAAGACCTAACGAGAGGTAGCAGGGGAGCAGGGGGAATATCGCGGAAACCTAAAATCTGATAAGCGATTTTTGATCGTGGGGGGTTAGCCACGGTGGGAGAAGAGGCAAAAAATAGGTTATTTATCAAAATCTATTTTGCCACCACCCCTTTAAAATCTTTGCTTGGCGCGGCTTCTCGAAAAACCCCAGTCCACAGCACATAAAACGTGGAGCCAAACAGAGCCTAAGTCAAATTCTTCGTACATTTTTCCAGACTCTTTGTCTCTACCAAAATAAGATAGCCTTCTCTCATTTATATCGAAAAAATATGGGTCCGGTCACTGAACCCATTTATAAACCTAAACTGGATTACCCAAGCTGGGAGGGCCCATTGGGCTTGGGACTAATTTATGTATTTCCTTGAGCTATCAAAATGATCGTAAAAATAAAATTTAAGTCAAACAAATTATACTTAGTGAAAAAATTTATCTATTTTCTCACTAAATGATAAAGTAAATGCAAAATATTATTTATGAACCACAAAAAAAAATCAAAAGTAGGAGAAAAATAGGAAAAAATATACCAAATTTTGGAATTGTTCATCGTTGTCGCCAAAAAATATTCAGAGGAGTTTGACAGTGTCGAAGGGGACTTCTCCGGCGGTTGTGGACGATCGGTGGCAATAAATTAGAAGTTTTCGGGGGAATTTCGATGAGAACGAAAAAAAACGGGCGGAAATGAAGAGTCTCTAAGTGGGGCTGCTATTAGAGAAAAGTTAAATTAGATTTTATGTGTTTTTTAAATTTATTAGGACTGCAAATAACAATTTACTAGATGCCAATATAAACATCCTTTTTAATTTACAAAATTTAGTTTCAAACGAAATACAATTAAATGGGTCTGTAAAAGCGGAATTATATCAAATGAGACTTCTTTCATTTCTGCAACCGAAGGGAATCCTCGCTTTACTCCATCATCTGCACTAGCTAGTGAATCCTGCGTCGAATGATGCCGCCCGACGAACCTTGTTGTCCGCCGAAGCCTGCCGCCCACAGAAACATGTATTTCTATGTGAATCTCTTTCCACGAATCTGAATTTCTTTATAATAGTTTTCTTCCCGTCGATTCCCTTATTAACGACTTCGTGTTAGCAATATTTAACTTCGTGCCCTTTGGATGAGTTCTATGCTTCTAGCTTTTTTTTCTTGGGTAGATTTACTAATGGGGAGAAATCTACGAGGGAATTAATAAAAAAATACTGGTAAATGTGAACATATTTGTGATGGAAAATGAAAAACCTGCAGCAAAAGTGCAAAACCGAATGGAAAATGATAATGATACAAGAATTGGTGATTTTTTGTTTTAGCATCCTTAATGTGAGGGTTTTGTTGCATTTTACCTTCAGAATCTACGATTCTTGAAGTTCAACAACAAATTCAGAGCTTTCGATTGTCTCTTTTTCTATAAAAGTTAGCTGTTTTGATTACTTATTTGATTTATTGTTGAGCATTTTACTGTCATTCTATTAGTCAATCATTTGCATACAAGCATTACTTTGGTAAGCAGAAAATGTATGCTGTGTGTTCATGCACTCTATCAACCATTATCATCACCATCCATCATTTTCCGTTCAGTTTTGTTACATGTTGCCTTCATCTGAGCATGCAATCAAATGTGTGGGATGTGGGGAAAACATAGAAAACACAACTAATTTGGTGAGAGATGAAGGGGAAGGTAGGCGACATTGCCACTGACATTCCATAAAACTTGAAGTCACATAAACCAAAATATACTCTGCACCCAACTGATCACACAACTTGCCTTTATATATAGGCATGAAGCACAAAAAAGGGTAAATCGGACAACTCATACAAGATACATATTAAATACAGGATAATGTGAAATGCGGCTCCATGTCGAGCAAGTTGCTGAGCCGCTATCTTTCGGCGGGTTAACATGCACAACATGTCAGGGAATTTTTCTCCCTCCAAATCATTCTCTTTATTCTTCTTGCAAGGGCATGCTGTCGTGATTATGGTTCAACACCCTCCCCCCCCCCCCCCCCCCCCCCCCCCCCCCCCCCTCTAATCACGACAGTTTTCTATTCTAATTTTTGCCCTTAATTGTTCGAAATTGGTTGTTGGTAGAGGCTTAGTTAACATATATGTGAGTTGGCATTTGGAATTGCAGTAATTAACTGTGATTTCTCCATGGCTGATGAGATCTCTAGTATGATGGAGCTTGATTTCCACGTGTTTCGTTTTGTTGTGAAACACGTTATTTTTAGCTAGCTAGGGCAATGTCGGAAGTGTTGTCAACTTTGATGTTTGTGGGCTCTCTTTTCCTTCAAGTATTTCTCTAAACATACTTTTAGGTCATACTGCTTCTCTAGCGGCTTCACTGAGAGCGGTATATTCTGCTTAGGTAAAGAATAGGGCTATGATTTCTGTTTCCTGGAATTCTAGGAAATTGTGTTTTCCCCCATAAAGAATAGATAACCAGTTATGTTTCTGCGATTATCAGCGCAGCCAACCCAATCACTGTCTGAATATCCCTTTAACTGAAAATTCTTCTTTCATATTTTAGCACGAAGTTTTTGGTGTCATTTACGTACATACCTCAGTATTCATTTACAAAGACAAGATGTTTGATGCTTGGTGCTTGCATGTAGCGAGACACAATGTTAACAGATAGTTCAATGTCGGGCAGGGTATTTGTTAAGTAGATAAGCAATCCCACCATTCTTCTAAAATTCTCTGCTTCTGTCTTCTCCTCACCATCTTCTCTGCTAAACTTCTCGCTAGTCACCATGGGTGTAGCTGTAAGCTTGGCATTGTGTAATTCGAATCAGGTGAGCAGGTTTTTGGTATATTTGCTCCGAGTAATATAAGTGGCTTGAGGACATTGATATATTTGAATTCACAAGAAGTACCTGGTCAATCCAAGGTCGGTCATTTGAAACTTGAATTTGATGTAGTCGCGGAAGTCATTGATAATGTTCATACTGGACCTTGTTATTAGCAAGTCATCAACATAGAGGCATAGAATAATTATTTCCCTTTCGTTTTCTCTTTTAACATACATGGATGGTTCATTTGAACCCATTTTTAGTAGATTCACATTGGTTTTGTAGTTCCATCCTCTCGGGGCATGTTTGAGACCGTAAAGTGATTTCTTCAGATGGTAGACCTTCTCTTCTTCTCCCCTTATTACATAACCAGTGAGTTGTTTTGAGTATATCTCTTCATTTATATTGTCATTTAGAAAAGTTGACTACACATCCATTTGAACCCAAGATATTGAAATTGTGCAGCAATGGCTAGGAGCATTCAGATAAATTCAAAACACGCAACTGAGGCAAAGGTTTCGACATAATCAATGTCGGGCTTCTAGGCATAGCCTTTAGTAACTAATCTGGTTTTGTATTTTTTAATTTCACCTTCTTCATTATATTTTATCTTATAGAGCCACTTTAGGGGGCCACTATTTCAGTGGTACTCTGTGAGCAGCCACTTTGTGCATTTATTGTCAAAGGTTAGGTCTTTCTCCTCTGAGAGAAGCCACTTTGTGCATAGTGCCAAAGGTTAGGTCTGTTTCCAATCTTCCCCGCCCATACCCCCAATGATTGGGGACTATATGGGTTCTGTTGTTGTTGTTGTAGAGCCACTTTAGGCCTATGTAGATTTGTGAGGAGGGAGTTCAGCAATCTCCTATGTATCATTTTTATTTATTGTGCTCAGTTCCTCCTCCATGGCTATTGTCCAATTGGAATTGGTAGCAGCTTCGTGATATGTAGTTCTCTTACAAAGAAGCAAATGTGACAGTGCTGATAAATGTAGAGTGAGGGATACCTACGTGACAATGCAGGGGGTGATGATTCCTCAATGCTGACAGGCTCAGTCACAGTAGGACTTGCTGGCTGAATCTTGATTTGTGTTGGATTGGAAGACATTGTAGCATATTCACTTGGTGTTAAATGGTCCAGTGTAACCTCTGGCAAGATGGTCTGACCCGGAGTGGCGCCCAGTCCCATCCTTTCTCTCCATCAATGATAACATTTCTGGTTATCAAGGTTTTGTTGTAATAGGATTGTAAACACGATATGTTTTTGATCGTTCACTATAGCCTACCATGATTCCTAACTCAAATTTTCCTTCTAGTTTGCCACAATTTGAATTAGCTTCAAGGTTGTATACAAGACTTCAGAATATTTTGAGATGGCTTATGTTTGGCTTTAGACCTGTCCACGCCTCATATGGAGTTTAGTTGTTCAGAGCATGGCAGGGTGCTCTATTCCGGAGGTAAACCATGTGTCTACCGCTTTTGCCTAGTATTCTTTTACTTGATTTTAACGTACATCTCATCATTTCTATTATAGTTTGATTCCTTCTTTCAGCTATCCCATTTTATTGAGGAGATTGACGAACAATTAATTCCTTTCTAAACTTATAGTTCGATTCCTTCTTTCAGCTATCCCATCTCATCATTTCTATTATAATTCATTGCTTGTAAGCTCACCACCCCGGTCAGTTCTAAGAGCTTTTATTCTACTGATATTTGCATTCTCAACCATTGCTTTGAAATGTCTGAATTTTTTAAAGGCTTCACATTTATGATTTAAGAGGTAGATCTACATCATTTTAGTATAGTCATCCACGATCAAGAGATAGTATTGCTTTTTTAGATAGAAGGTGTTCTTGAAGGGCCTCAAATATTTGCATAGATAAGTTCTAGAGGTTCTGAAGTTCTTGAGAACACTAAAGCCGTGGTAATCTAGGTATTTTATTTGTAGCACACTCTTTACAAATGGCTTGATGTATGCTGAGTTTGGGAAGTCCAACCACTAAGTCTTTGGTTTGCAGTTTCCAGAGGTCTTCATGATTGATGTTGTCATACCTTTGATGTCATAGTTGACTGTCAAATCTTCCATCATCTTCATACTTCTATTTTCTTGGGGTAGTTGCATAGGAAACACTTTATTGTTGGACATTTTTTATTTTTGATATAATTTGGGCAGTTTTTGACTCAATAATGATGCAATATTGGTCATAGCTTTTTTTTTAAATAGTTTCCCCATACTCAAAAGGTTTTGAGCAAGCTCAAGGACATATTTCACTTTAGGTATGTGCTTGTACTCCTGATTTGGTCTTAACAACTATTATCCCCTTGCCTTTAATTTCTCTGGAGGTTCCATCTCCTAAAATGACTTGGGACTTATCATTCTCATTTATGTAAATAAATGCATTTTTGTTGTTTGTCAGGTGATTGAAACATGCACTAAGTACCAAGTGTCATCTAACATACTCTCTCTATTATCACATGAGTAAAACACCAATTCATCTTCTTCAACTTGTTCACCATAATGAGCTTCTTCAGTGACTTGGGTGTTTATTTTTTGTTTAGAAGGACAGTCTTTTGCAAAATGAGTAGGCTTCTTACATCTCTTGTATTTGTAAAAATAGTCATAAGCTTCATGATTCTTTCTTCTACACAAAATGTAGTGTAATGGTGAATACCGAGGGTACTTTTCTTTCTCATTTCTCATAGTTGGCTCAAATATCCTTTTGCCTGGTTGAATTACAGCTTTGGTTTGAAAAGTTTGTTCAAGGTTGTGAGTGTCATATCTCTCAAGTCATTCTTCATGGGCTTGAAGAGACCCCATGAGAGATCAGATATGGGAAGGACATCGATATCCTTAGCTTCATTAATTGCAGACAACGTATGCATATTTTTGGGTGAGAATTTTAATTATTTTTAAAACAAAATTTTTTTCTTCTATTGTATCTCCATAGCTTTTGAACAAATTTGTGAGGGTGGTGACTCTTGAGAAGTAAGTGTGAGTATTGTCATCTTCTTTCATGTGAAGAGTGTCAAATTTTTGCCATAAATTTTGGAGCTTTAGAGCAATTACCTTGGATGATCCTTGGAAATCATTTGTAAGTGTGTCCCAAGCGTCTCTAGCTGTAAGTGCGCCCATGAGCCTTGCGAATATGCTCCTTCCCACACCTTGTTGGATATAAAGAAGGGATTTTGTATCCTCTTTTAGACTCTCTTAGTACTCCTTAGCTTGAGGTTCTTCCCAGGAGGTTAGAGGATTTGCGGCTCTGGATTGGGGATGTTGGGATTTCCGGTCGTGGAAGCGCAATTCCCAAGCACAGCTAAATACAGAGTCACAAAAAAATGCGTACTTCACAATTTTATTAGCATAATAAAATTAATAAGTACTCAAATTAAGAGATACAAGTCCAAAAATATATTGCAAAAGAACTCGGATTACGAAAATCCGTATGAGAGTAATATAACCTTGACCGCAATCCGTTATACGGACGCACAAGATTCATACCAGAACGAGTCATCGTCGTCGTCAGACGACCAACCACCGCCACCACCGCCGAGAAGAGATCCAAGTCAGGACCGAGCACCTTGCCGTAGTCCGCGAATCTTGTCTTGCCGCTACCTGCACGCTTTCCGCTCTCTGTTGCGATGCATCCCGCAATCGGATGTCGATGCCCACTGTCGCCTACCGCGGCCTTTAGTCATGCACTACTGCTCTCCTCTTCAAGGATTTACCTCTTTGGTTTGGCTTTTGATATGTCCTTCATAACTTGCCTCCCTCTCCTTTTATAGAGCCATTTCACATCGCTTGTCTCCATTCCTTAGAAGCTTCCTCGCATGTGCCCATTCAAAGCACATGAGCGGCTTGGAAAAAAGTCCGCATTGATGACCGATAGGTGGGGAAAGATAAACATGTGGGTTTGAAAATTTAAAACCAACTCAACAGGGGATAACCATGTTGGATTAGGTCCCTCAACCCTTATGATACAAATAGAGTTCTTATTTGAAATTTTCAAAAGTTATCGGCCTCCCCTTCAAAGATTGGAACTCTACTTGGTGAGCAGAGGAAATTTTGAGCTGAATTATTAGATGATGTTATAATGTGGAGCCTGACTCTTTTGGGTGTACTGGACACTCAACACGATTTCGTCAGGGGCATTTACGTAATTTTTCCTCGTTGTTTATATTGTGGGTATAAAAGACCTTTTTCGGCCTAGGATTTTGTTGTTGAAAACACTGGAGGAGGTAGTGCGGCGGAAGAGGAGAGGTGTATTTCCTTTTGTTCATTCTTCATAGTGAATTTCTGGGCGCGTGTGGTTGTGGTTTTTCCCTGATCTTGGGGTTTTTCCGTTAAATCTCTGGTGTGCTTTTGCTTGTTTTTCTTCTGCGTTTCTTGTGTGTTTCGTGGACGTCACTTCTTTTCCTAACAGATGACGCCATGGGATGACACACAAGGAGGTGGAGAGACTCTGCACCCTATTGATCACACAGCTTGCATTTATATATATGCATACAACACAAAACGGGTAAAACGAACAACTCATAAAAGATACATTAAATACAGGATAATGTGAAATGCGGCTCCATGTTGAGCAAGTTGCTGAGTGACTATCTTTCGACGGGTTAACACATCATGGCAGGGAGATTTTTTCAAGATCTTCCTTCTAAACCCTCCCCCTAAATCCTTATCTTTATTCTTCTTGCAAGGGTCTGCTGTCGTGATTATGGTTCAACATGTGATTCGAACATGGACTTCTAGGGTTGTTCTGGCATTTACTGAATAAAATGTATATTTTATGAATGACCTTCACTGATGAAGATTCAATTTGTTAAGGACTAGACATGTATCACATGAGGGGCATCATCCACTAAGAATTTAAATTATTGCATCCTACGATTTTGCAAGCTGATGATCATGTTAGAAAGAGAATATATGTACAAATCAAGTGATCATGTCGGAAAGAGCACTCCAAGCTGATGATCACGAGTTGGAGCTGCGTGCGGCCGATCAATCGGGCAAGTCATCCTTAGTGTGAGCATAGGCGTTGAGCGCAGAAGGCATAGGGATTTGGGAGAGAGCCGATGGAGTGAGAAGATTTGACCTATTTTCCCATTGGGTGTTGCTGAGGGAGAGTCTCAAGACTTGCAACGGTCAGAGGTGGATCAGGCGAGGGCTGATCGTGATTTGGTCGAATGTCGGAGTGAGAAGATTTGGGGATGATTGAGCAGAGAGTCATCAATAGATTTGTCGAGGAGGAGGAGTGGGAAATGAGGCAGTGGAGCGCGTTTTTGCATGGTTGAGATCAAGATTAAATGTATGGTTGAGATCAAGATTAAATGTATGGTTGAGATCTTCCCAACGATCCCAAATGTTAGCCATGAATAGGGCCAAGTATTCCTTTCTAAAATAGTTTCAGTCCCTAATATTTCGCCACGTTAACATTTCACTCCCAAAAAATTAACTTAATTTATGTATTGCTTTCGACTGCCACCCGCCGAAAGCAAGTCTCCCCCCGAGAGAGCCCCGCAAAATATATACCTGCAAGTCTCCTCCTCCACAGAGCTCCTCCTCTTCTTTCTTTTCAAGAGGTCCTCCGTAGATCCTGCTCGACGGCTCCGTCTCGATCTCTTCCTCCTCGGCGGCTCCATCTCGGCCTCTTCCTCCTCGGCGGCTCCGTCTCGACCTCTTCCTCCTCGGCGGCTCCTTCTCAACCTCTTCGTCCTCGGCGGAGCCTCGCCAGCTCCACCAATATATAAGCCTCTCACCCAACATTAATTTTTCTCGGCTGAGAAATGTCTCGACCTCTTCCATGTTATTGTGTTTATTTCTGTAGATTAATACAGAACCTTGTATATTTCATTCTATGTACCAAATACAATGTAAGAATACAATTATATAGGAGGGAGAAAGAGAGAGGAAAACCTTATACACAATGTGGGACTAAAGAGAGAGAGAAATAAGAAAATATAAATGGGCTCCAGAATGGGCCATTATATGGGCTTTTCTAACGCTCCCGCGCAAGCTGGAGCATACAAGTCGTAGGCACCCAGCTTGGACAGGAATTGATAAAAAAGGGTGCTTGATAGGGCCTTGGTGAGGATATCGGCAACTTGGTCGGTACCCGGAACATGCTTCAATTCTATCCTCTTCATTTGAACTTTCTCCCGGATGAAGTGACAGTTCACTTCAATGTGTTTCGTTCTTTCGTGGAAGACCGGGTTCTTAGCTATGTGTATAGCAGCTTGACTGTCACATAGTAAGATAGCAGGTGAGGAGAGTTTTACTCCTAGATCAGTAAGAAGACTTTCAAGCCATGTGAGTTCAGAAACCACTGATGTCATCGAACGGTATTCCGCCTCAGCTGAAGATCGAGCAACCACAACTTGTTTCTTACTACGCCAGGTAACCAGGTGACCCCCAAAGTAGGTACAAAAACCACTAGTAGACCGCCGATCATCCAGGGAACCAGCATAATCTGCATCAGAATACGCAACCAATGTTGGAGTAGAGGACGAGGTTTTGTATACCAGCCCTTGACCGGGGGTTGTTTTCAGATATCTTAGGATGCGTTCGACGGCCTGAAGATGGGACATTCGAGGGGAATGCATAAATCGGCTGACAACCCCAACAACAAATGATATATCTGGTCTCGTGACTGTAAGGTAAATCAGCTTCCCAACAAGTCGTCGATAGTACTCTGGATTTGGAAGAGCAAGATCATCATCAGAGGCATGTGCACACAGCTTGTGATTGACATCCATAGGAGTGTTAATTGGCTTGCATCCAGAGTAGCCAGCATCCTGAAGAAGATCGAGACAATACTTTCGTTGAGAGAGGACAAGTCCATCAGGACGTCTCGCGATCTCAAGACCAAGGAAGTATCGAAGGTTCCCCAGATCTTTGGTTTGAAAGACGGAACCAAGATGTTGTTTGACCGCTTGTATCCCTTTTGAATCATTTCCTGTGATTAGGATGTCATCGACATATACCAATAGAAGAATCGTGTCTGTAGTTCGATGTCGAGTGAACAGAGAGGAGTCTGCCGGGCTCTGAGTAAAACCAACCTCCCGAACAGCCTTACTGAACTTATCAAACCATGCCCGAGGGGATTGTTTGAGACCATAGATGGATTTCTTAAGATGACATACTCGGGAGTACTCCTCCGTGGTCTCAAACCCGGGAGGTTGCTTCATGTATACTGTTTCTTGTTGGTCGCCATTTAAAAAAGGCATTCTTGATATCTAGTTGATGGAGAGGCCATTGGTGATGCACAGCCACTGAGAGGACACGAACTATGTTGAGCTTGGCTACCGAAGAGAACGTTTCCTCATAGTCGAGACCTTGTTGTTGAGTGAAGCCACGAGCCACCAGTCGGGCTTTAAGACGGTCAACTGTCCCATCCGAAGCATGCTTGATTACAAAGACCCATTTGCAACCAACAGTAGTCTGGCCTGGAGGGAGAGGAACCAGATCCCATGTCTGATTGGCCCAGAGAGCTGTCATTTCGTCATCCATGACTGCCCGCCAGCCCGGATGTTGGAGAGCCTCCTGCACAGAGTTAGGGATAGAAATAGAGGATAGAGAAGTAACAAAGGTGTGTAACAGCGGGGACAGGCGATGTAAAGATACATTGTTCGCCATGGGATGAGCGGTGGAGGCCGGTGTCGGATCAGTAGGTTGCAGAGTGTTAGAGGTCGAGGCCGACTGCATTGGGGCGACGGAGCGAGGAAGGCGACGAGTGTAGACACGGAGAAGAGGAGGCTTGTTGGGAGCGAGAGTCGGGACAGGAGGGAGGGATGGTGGAGAGGTGACTGAGATTACAGGTCTAGGTAAGGATTGTGGTGGAAGAGGGGGATCCAAAGATGCGAGGGGTGAGACATATCCTTTCTGTGTACGAGAGTAACCGACGAACAAGTGTTTGGCTGCTCGTGGTGCCAACTTGTCTGTCGACGGACCAAGTGAACGTAGCAGGTACATCCAAAGATGTGAGGGGTGAGAGAGAATGGTGGAGTAGAGGGGAAGAGGAGACTGAATGGAGTAGCATTATGAAGGACGGAGGAAGGGAGACGGTTGATGAGGTAGCATGTTGTTGACAGCGCAAAGTTCCAATAAGCCTTGGGTACCTGCATTTGAATCATGATGGAGCGAACAACATCAAGAAGATGTCTGTTTTTGCGTTCAACAACACCGTTTTGTTGGGGTGTATAAGCACATGATGTTTGATGAATAATCCCAAATTCTGAGCAAAGGTGGGCAAATTCATGGCTAGTGTATTCACGAGCGTTATCCGTTCGGAGGGTTTTTATTGGTTCGAAAAACCGAGTGTGAATCTCAAGGACAAACGTGCGGAATACTCGGGGAAGTTCGGAGTGATCACGAAGTAAGTATAGTCATGTCATTCGAGAATAATCATCAATAAACGTGATAAAATAGCGATAACCAGAAACACTTGTAATTTTATACGGGCCCCAAATATCAGAATGTACTAAAATAAAAGGAGCAGAGCTCCGAGTACAATGAGGAGGAAACGAAGAGCGGTGTTGTTTACCTAGAATACATAAATCACAACTAAAAGAAGGAAGGTAAATCTCTGGAAGAGCCTTCTGGAGGACGGGAAGAGGGGCATGTCCGAGACGTCGGTGTCAATCAACTGAGGAGACGAAAGAGAGGATGATAGGGGAAGCATCAAGAAGGTAGAGCCCATTTTGCAGTCGTCCTTTACCAATGATATTCTGCGTCCGTCGATCCTGCATAAGAAAGGAGAAAGAGGTGAATGTCACAGAGCAATTCAAATCTGTAGTGAGGCGACTGACAGAAAGTTAATTGAACGGGGAGCCCGGGACATGAAGAGCCAAGCGGAGAGAGAGAGAGGAATTGAGAAGAATATCAGCCGATCCGGAGACAGGGATGGTGTCGCCATTGACCACGGTGATATATTTAGATTGCGAAGAGTTCAAGTATTGAGGTGGCTTCAGCGAGGTGATGTGATGAGTAGCACCTGAGTCCACTATCCAGCGTGGACCAGTGGAGAGACAAGCGATACCTTCATTGGAGATGGAGGCGGCGGAGGCAACGGAGGCAGGCGGATGGCTGAGCATGTCATGGAGTTGCTGGAGCTGGAGGCGGACATCTTCAAGGTCAGCACGAGTGGCAGAAGGACTGTCGACAGCAACAAAAGCAGCTGGACGAGGAGGAGGGCCATGTTTGCGGTAGCAGGTCGCCTCGAGGTGTCCATCCCTACCACAAAAGGAACACTTAGGACGTGGTCTGCCACCACGACCCCGTCCTCGAGAGCCTGAACGTTCCCCACGAGCAGAAGGAGGGAGGGGTAGTAATGGTGCAGATGAATGCTGAAGGTGGGCCTGTGAGGGAGGTCTAGTAGTATCAGGAGGCGGTGATACCTTTAGCAGCATGGACCACACGTCAGAGAGTGAAGGAATAACAGCAGACGAGAGAATCTGAGCCCGAATGCTCTGAAGATGAGGTGGGACACGAGCCATCATCATAGCAATATAAATTGCTTCCTTCTGAGCATGTTGGGCAGCGAGATCCGTAGTAGACGGTTGATGTCGAATCCAGGCTTCGGCCAGAATCTTGGCCTAAGCAACAAATGAGATCATATCGGCAGCACCGCCAGTGTCAAGAGTCTGAAGATCCATTATGATATCATAGAGGTGCTGGAGACTGTCCTTGCCGGAATAGAGGGAATGAAGCTCATCTCACATTGTCTTGGTCGTCTCGTGATACATGGCCATTCTGTACGGTTCGCCGTCAAGGGAGTTGAGAAGTCAAGTCTGAACCCGGTCATCGTCACGTAGCCAGTCATCTAGAGGTGTAGAAGGAGCATCCCTGGTGAGATGGTGCAGAAGTCCTTTAGATTGGAGCACCCTACGGACGGAATGCACCCATTCAATGAAGTTCTTCTTCCCAGTGAGATAGATGGTGGTGATCCTCAACTCGTCGCGTAATTCAGGAGTGGGAGGCAGGCAGTCTGCAGGAGAGGTTGCGGTCTGCCCATCGGGATGCACGAAGGGATCACTGGAGGAACCCATTGCAGAGAGAAGGACAAGGCTGTAGGAGAGGAGAGGAGACCGTTGCGACTAGAGGGAGATGCGGTTAGAGGAGAGCTCGGCAGAGGGCGCGGTCTGCAAGGGGGGTCTGCGACTAGAGGAGAGCTCGTCAAGGGCGGTCTGCGACTAGAGGAGAAGCAAAAGGAGACCGCACGATCTTGCTGATTGTAGACCGCTGGCAGAGGGCGCGGCTAGCAGGAGAGGCCGTTAACGGGGATCACGATCGGAGAGGGCGCGGCTAGCGGAGAGGGCGCGGCTAGCTGAGGAGATCGGCAGAGGGCGCGGCGAGCAGGAGAGAGTGCGGCTTAGCAGGAGAGGCCGCTGGGAGCAGCAAGACCGCACGATCGCAGTTTTACAGTTTTCCTTTCGCCTCTATGTTTCTCCCGCACTGCAGTTGTCGGATGCTCAATTTGCAAAACTGCATCTCATTTTCATATCTACGGTGAAGGCATGGAAATGTTCTATTTTTTTTTGTTCAATACTCTGATCGATACTCTGTCATCCATCCCACGTCTTCCATGCTCACCGCAAAGGTATTATGTAAATTTTTTTATGTCTTCTACTTTGCCTCACAAATTCTCATTTAATTGATTAAAAATGGACTGCTTCTTATTTCTTCTAATTTTGTATGTCTTCTAACATAAGATTTGCTTATAACTTCTCATTCTTTAATCTTCTCCGTGCAGTATATCTTTTCTGTTGTAATTTTCAAAATGCTCTATTGTGCTAATATGTTCGCCTTCCATTTTAATTTGTAGCCCACCATGAATGAGTTGGTTAGATCTCTTTCAGCATTCCAGAAGATGAGAAACAATTCACATTCTAAAATGTGTCCAACTAGATAATTATGTTCTGAATTTTGGCCATATATATAAATGATTTTGTAAATGTAAGACATGATATGCAGTGAAAACTGAGATTTTTGAGAGGAGCAATGCTGGCTATATCTGAGGCACAACTGTAAGACATGATTCTGCAGTATGATTTTTTCCCCTAATATTGTAACTTCTAATGCTTTAATAATGCTTCAAAAAGGAATTCCATTGGATGAGGCAATGTTAATTTTGAATGGATTTCAAAGGAGTGTTTGACACCTCATAAAGGAAAGCTGTTTAAGAGAATTGAACAAATGAAGTATATTTTTGTTATTTGTGATGAAATTGATGACTAAAGATAGGGCACAATGGTGTCAAAGGATCCATATAGCCGGCCCCATTATAATGGGATAAAAGCTTTAGTGTTGTTATTGTTGTATTTGTGATGAAAGTGCATGTTTATAATATATTATTTTGCAGTTAAACATTTTATAGTTATTTGTGTTGAATTTGCATGTTTATGTGAAATTTTTCGAATCTTTATGGAGCAGAAATTGTATAACTAAAAGTTCAAGTCAAACAACCAGAAGCACATGAAGCAAACACAATCTTTATTGATAAGCAAAATTCTTCAATAGAGGGCGAGGTATACATGGCGAGACATGATTTCGCCAGTACACAAAAAACAGAAGAGAAAAACAGCTGAAAGGAAAACCAGCGGTCTGCCAACTTGAGACCGCCTAACCGCCCGACTTGACAATCCGCCCGGCTAGAAAACCAGATCGCCCGAACTGTCTGCCTGCGCCTTGAACAACACCACCTGAGAACCACGCGAACTCCCGAACTCAACTGATCCTCCCGAACTCCAGCAACCCGCACTGCAAGCCGCGAGACCGCCCGAACACCTTCAGAAGAGGAGGTGACCGCTGCTACCCGCACAATCCGCAGAAGCTGCACAAGACAAGTTCGATCAGCAAGCCGGACGGTTACAAAAAACAAACCGCAAGAACAGGTCGCGAGCTCAGCTTACACTTGGTGTTATATATTTGTTGCTACAGTGGCTCCTATTTATAGGCAGGCGACCTGATCCAGTCACCACCCTATGAGATAGGATCACCACCCCTTGATCGCGCGAGCAGACCGGTCAACCCGCGCGACCAACAAAAGAACCTCCTGCTTAGTGAGTTTGCCGACTTCAACAGAAGCCGCGCGAACATGACAACTCGCCCGGTCATGTCGCTCACCACCTGTGTTCGCCACCCGACCTCCTCCAGAGACCGCGAACACACCAGATCGACTAGAGCACAGCCCGCCAAGTCGATCAAACACCTGTGACCGCATATGTCATCTGATCGCCGAAGGATCAGCCATGCGAACACAACTCGGAGACCGCGCGACTAAGACGACCTTAGTCCGCGCGCACCACAAAGAACCCGGACAGCCTCCAGACCGGCTGCCAGCACCACGCGGTCATAAGCACCAGACCGCGCGCCTTCCTTACCAGGTAGAAACCTGCTCCACCACGCGGTCAGCCAACAAGACCGCGCGGCCTCACCTCGACACCCTTGGACAGAAGACTGGCGATCACACCGAGTAGCCCGCGGCTGGACCAAAGAGGTCAAACCGCCAGAGGAGACCGCAAGACCGTACGGTTAGACCAAACTGCGCGGTCTCCCCCCCCCCAGACCGCCAACTTCATAAAAACTCCCACTTCAACATTTTCAACACTCCCCTTGAAGTGGGAAGTTGAAAACAGTCCAAGTAAACTCCTTAGCCGAGTAAACGACCCCTTCGTCAGCGCCTTTGTGAAGATGTCAGCAATGTTGTCTTGACTCCGAACATGCTCGACCGAAAGAGACCCCTCCAGCACCTTCTCACGAAAGAAATGATGCTCAATCTCGATATGCTTGGTCCTCGCGTGACAAACTGGATTAGTAACCAGTTTGAGAGCACTCTCATTGTCGCCGTGGAGCAGAGTCGGACCCCGAACCTCCTTATGGATGTCTCCAACCAACCTCCTAAGCCAGATGGCTTCTTGAGCTGCCAAGGCCGAAGCCTTGTATTCCGCTTCCGTGGTTGAGACCGACACAGAATCCTGCTTCTTGCTGCACCATGATATAGCCGTGGGGCCCGCCATGAAGACGTATCCAGACGTCGACTTCCGATCATCCGAATCTCCCCCGTAATCAGCGTCCATGTATCCATGCACCTCGAAGCCCGCATCCCTCCTGTAAAGGAGACCCATATCTGAGGTCGCCTTGACATACTTCAGTATACTCTTGGCCGCTAGAAGATGAGGCATCCGTGGCTCCGTCATATAATGGCTCACCCTGCCAACTGCATATGCAATATCCGGCCTGGTAATCGTCAGATAGATCAAGCTCCCAACCAGAGCCCGGAACACCAGCGGATCTTCCAGAATCCTCCCCTCATCCTTGCGAAGTTTTATGGCCTTCTCCAGAGGTGTGGAAGTGCACTTCCCTTCCTTCATGCCGAACCGCTCCACAATCCGCTCCGCATATCCAGCCTGGGACACCAGCACTCCACTCTCCTTCCTCTGCACCTCGAGTCCAAGGAAATGGTGCAACTCACCTAAATCCTTAATCTCGAACCTGATGGACAGCTCAGCCCGAAGCTGCGCTACTTCCTCCTTTGAATTCCTCGTCACGATCATATCGTCGACGTATAGCAGCGCGATGACTTGAAGCTCCCCACTCTTCTTGACGAACAAGCTTGAGTCTGAGTCTGAAGCACCAAACCCGCAGAATAAGAGATACTCTGCTATCTTTTCATACCACGCCCTCGGCGCTTGCTTCAACCCATACAGGGCCTTCTTCAACTTGCAGACATGCTCCGGAAAATCTTCAGATACGAAGCCTGACGGCTGGACCATGAAGATGTCCTTGTCAATCTCGCCGTACAAGAACGCATTCTTTATGTCGAGCTGCCAGATCTTCCACCCCCAACACGCCGCCAAGGCAATCACAACCCGAACTGAAGTCATTTTTGCCACCGGACTGAATGTCTCTTCATAGTCTTCACCGTATTGCTGCGAGAACCCCCGAGCCACAAGGCGAGCCTTGTACCGCTCGATACTGCCGTTAGCCTTCTTCTTAAGCTTGTAGACCCACTTGCATGTGACAGGAGTGGTGCCTTTGGGTCTGGGCACCAGAGACCAGGTCTCATTCTTCTCGAGAGCTGCCATCTCTTCTTGCATCGCAATGTCTCACTCCTTCACGCCTTTGGCCTTTTCAAAGCTCGACGGCTCCCTCTCATCCAAGGGTCCAGCAAAGAAACACGAGACAAAGCTCACCATGTTTCCTCCTGTATAGCGATCAGGGGCAATAATAGTTCGCTTCGATCTCCGCAACGCCTTCCCCTGACTCGCAGTATCTTCAGGTGCTTCTTCCCTAGCTCCCCTTCCAGACGTACTCGGAGCATCGCTCCCCCTGCTTCCTGATCCAGAAGCCTCCGCATCAGAACTAGAAATTGATGGACCACCTGGTGACACAGGTAGCTCCACCTGAAGATTTTCCACAGCTTTCTCCGGCTCCTCCACCCTACTTTCTGGTAGCTCAACACCAGAACTTTCCTTGTAAGACGTCACCTCGTCGAACACGACGTCGCGAGATACAACAAATCTCCTCGTCTCCGGGTCCATGCACTTCCATCCCTTCTTCCGGTCATCATACCCCACGAAGACTAGCTTCCTTGCTTTCGCATCTAGCTTCGTCCGAAGCGCATCTGGAACGTGCACATAGCAGGTGGAACCAAACACCCGAAGGTGTGCCACGCTTGGCTTTTCCTTGAACATCAATTCATGTGGGGTCTTCATATTGATGGGACTAAGAGGCATCCTGTTGATGACGTAGGCAGCACAAGACATTCCCTCCGCCCAAAAGGACTTTGGGATACTCTTGGCATGCAGCCAACACTTGCAGGTCTCCGTCAGATGACGGATCTTCTGCTCTGCAACTCCGTTTTGCTGTGGAGTATGTGCACAAGTAAGCTCCCTCCGGATGCCTGCCTTCCTGCAAAAAGTAGAGAACTCACCAGAGGTGAACTCTCCTCCGTTGTCAGTTCTCAGCTTCTTAATCCGCAGTCCAAGCCGACCCTCCACGAGCTCCTTGAACTCCACAAATTTGGCAAACGCCTCCGCCTTCTCCTTCAAGAAATATACCCAGACATATCTGGTGTAATCATCGATCAGCACCAGCATATATCTGCTGCCTCCGAGGCTTGAGGTAGCAGTCGGTCCCATCAAGTCACCGTGCATGCACTCCAACGGCACACTACTCCTTGTCTGTGACTTGTCAAACGGTAGTCGATGAGACTTGCCGAACTGACATCCCGCGCACACATGACCGTCTCCGTAAGAAGATAGACTAGGCAGGCCCTTGACCAGACCCTTCACCGCCATAGCTTTCAGCTTATCTATCCCTACGTGCCCCAACCTCTCGTGCCATATCACAGCACTGTCGTTTGTCCTCATCTTGTCAACATAAGAACTTGTCGATAAAACGAACAAGTCTTTAGCTCTCCTCCCCACATGAACTACCTCAGCCTTCACCGCCTCCACATTCCGAAGAAACCTCACTTCTGTTGGGCCAAACAGAACGTGATACCCAACGTCTACAACGTTGGTCACGGAGAAGAGGTTTTTCCTCATACCAGGCACATGATAGACACTTCTCAATGTAAGCGGCCCCCTATCACTGCCCAAGGAAACAACCCCCACCTTCTCGACAGCATGCACAGTATTGTCAGCAGTAATAATGACATCATTACCTGAGTACGGCTGAGCTGAAGAAAGCTTTGACTCATCCCCGGTGAGGTGATGACCACACCCCGAGTCCACGATCCAGTCCTCCTGATAGTTGATAGGAACCGCAGCTCCAACAGAAGCCGAGAAGGCTCCTCCCCATCCTCCATCAGTCTGTCTGGCATCAACTTCCTCCTTTCCTGTAACAGCATGCCCCGGTTGAAGATTCACCCGACAATCCTTCCTGATGTGACCAACCTTTCCGCACCTGAAGCACTTGGGACCTTCTCCCTTCTTTTTCCCTTCAGCCTTAGGAGCATAGCCCCTCTCCTGCTGTCCAGAAGTTGAAGGCCCATAGCCTCCTCCATCGGTCTTCTTCTTATCCCACTTCTTCTTCTTCCCCGTGAAGAGAACTTCGCTATCTCCCCCAGACACTGACACCCCCGCCATCTGCCTTGCCAGACTCTCATGCGAAGCAAGCAGATTTTTCAGCTCCAGCAGAGACGGCTGATTTGCCCAACCCTGCTCCGACGTCACAAAGGCAACATATTCCTTCCGCAAGTCACGGATAATGTGCCTCTTCAGCTTCGCCTCAGATTGGCTCATCAGGATCCAGTGCTGAAATCTCGGCGCACAAGTTCTTCATCTTCAAGAAGAACGTAGAGATAGAAAGGTCACCTTGAGCCGATCTGGTCAGCTCATTCTCCAGGAATTGAAGTCTTGCCACATTCTTTTTGTTAAACAGCCCATCCAGGGCTCTCCAGATCTCTGCAGCTGATGCACACCCCAAGATGTGATCAAACAGATTAGGTGATATTGCCCTCTTCAGGGCGAACTCTGCTTTGACATTAATCCGCCTCCAGTTCCTCACCTCATGATGGTTATCTTCAACCAGAAAGACTTCCTCCGTGCTCTCTCCTCCAACTACCTCCCAGAGGTCCTCACCCAGAAGATAACTTTGCATACACGACTTCCACTTCTTAAAGTTAGTCGATGTAAGCATCTCAATTCCAAGACCCCTTGCTTCCATGGCTTTACCACTGGTTCCTTCTTCACAAAGGCGATGACAACTTTTAGTTATTCACTGCTCTATCCACTCCAACCTCCCTCTGATACCATGTGAAATTTTCCGAATCTTTACGGAGTGAGCAGGAATTGTATAACTAAAAGTTCAAGCCAAACAACCAGAAGCACATGAAGCAAACACAATCTTTATTGATAAGCAAAATTCTTCAATAGAGGGCGAGGTATACATGGCGAGACATGATTTCGCCAGTACACAAAAAACAGAAGAGAAAAACAGCTGAAAGGAAAACCAGCGGTCTGCCAACTTGAGACCGCCTAACCGCCCGACTTGACAATCCGCCCGGCTAGAAAACCAGATCGCCCGAACTGTCTGCCTGCGCCTTGAACAACACCACCTGAGAACCATGCGAACTCCCGAACTCAACTGATCCTCCCGAACTCCAGCAACCCGCACTGCAAGCCGCGAGACCGCCCGAACACCTTCAGAAGAGGAGGTGACCGCTGCTACCCGCACAATCCGCAGAAGCTGCACAAGACAAGTTCGATCAGCAAGCCGGCCGGTTACAAAAAACAAACCGCAAGAACAGGTCGCGAGCTCAGCTTACACTTGGTGTTATATATTTGCTGCTACAGTGGCTTCTATTTATAGGCAGACGACCTGATCCAGTCACCACCCTATGAGATAGGATCACCACCCCTTGATCGCGCGACCAGACCGGTCAACCCGCGCGACCAGCAAAAGAACCTCCTGCTTAGTGAGTTTGCCGACTTCAACAGATGCCGCGCGAACATGACAACTCGCCCGGTCATGTCGCTCACCACCTGTGTTCGCCACCCGACCTCCTCCAGAGACCGCGAACACACCAGATCGACTAGAGCACAGCCCGCCAAGTCGATCAAACACCTGTGACCGCATATGTCAGCTGATCGCCGAAGGATCAGCCATGCGAACACAACTCGGAGACCGCGCGACTAAGACGACCTTAGTCCGCGCGCACCACAAAGAACCCGGACAGCCTCCAGACCGGCTGCCAGCACCACGCGGTCATAAGCACCAGACCGCGCGCCTTCCTTACCAGGTAGAAACCTGCTCCACCACGCGGTCAGACAACAAGACCGCGCGGCCTCACCTCGGCACCCTTGGACAGAAGACTCGCGATCACACCGAGTAGCCCGCGGCTAGACCAAAGAGGTCAAACCGCCAGAGGAGACCGCAAGACCGTGCGGTTAGACCAAACCGCGCGGTCTCCCCCCCAGACCGCCAACTTCATAAAAACTCCCACTTCAACATTTTCAACAGTTTATCTAGCTATTTTTAATCTAAAATTGGTGTTGTTTTGCTCCTGCATTAAAACTTATCCATAAGTTTACTGTCCCTATTGATACAAGTTCTACTTGGTTGCATCTTCTAATTGTCTTTTTACATCCCAACTCTCATTAATGCATTTTTAACATTGGGTGGGAAGTTGGATTAGGAAAACAAATAGAATATGATCAGCAAGTTTAACCTTACAGCTGCACAGGTTTGTGCATTATGGACAAAAATTACAAAAATTTACATGTTTTTATAATGTGGCCGTATATATGTTTATCATTGTCCAACTATATAGATTGTCCTTAAAAAAAACTATATAGATTTTCCTCAATTTCCTAAGGTTACGTGAATGAGTTTTTTTTTTTGAAATCATGCAGGTTGGAGAAATCATGGTTATTCATATTGGGACACTTCATAATCGACAGCATAAGAAAGTTCTTTGGCATAATCTCCAAGCATAATGCCCCCCAGACCAATGTCGCTTGGGAAGTTACATACTCAAAAGTACCTCCAACACTTAATCTAATTCATACACCATATATATTACCTCATATTTTTGAGGTGCTTGATTTGTGCATTTTATTACTTTTAAAATATGTCATTTTCTCAATTCATGAAATTTGCTTTACAAAAAATATTACTGAGATAGCGAGCTGCAGGTTTACTATCGCGTCTGTTCATTTGTTGAAACATTCATGTTTGCAATTTACCGACCAAATGTTTGATAGATATACTCTTAGAAATATCATTCGACTGAATGCATTGTTGAATTCATGCAATTAAATGCAGGTTTTTAGTTTTCAGATATGTATGTGCCTCCAGGTAAACCTCAGGTTTCGTGGCTTTGTAAAACCTTCCAGGCAGCCTCCATGAATCCAGCACATTGATTATGTTGTTGAGCTATATTATTGTTTATTTTTTCCTAATGAATTGGGAACCCATCAAATCTCTGAGCTGCATTTAATGATGACGCTAGTGTTATTATTGTCGAATTGAAAGCATCAATAGATCCAATGATTTTTTAATTGGAGGCAGCAACCCTTTGGACAATACTTTGTCCAATTAGTGTTATTATACATGAAAATTATTTCCCGGGGAAACCTTACAACGGGGAGAGGGGAAAGTGCTAGGATGACTTTTTTGGCTCAAGATTTTAGGAACCAGAGACTAAGTGTGTAGGATTGAAACAAATATGGTGGTTTACTGCATATTATAAAGTTCATCTTTTCCAACTTCTTTATTAGAATGATCTATTGATTATTCTTTCTTTGTTATGTTCTTACAAAATACATAATGTACTCATCAAATTAGTGGATTAGTATAAATGGGCTCTCAGATAGGTTTGTTGTCGATTAATTGATTTTATTTTCATGATGATATAACATAAATTTTGTTTCAGAAACATGAGTTTTCTTGTACTTTCTCTTAATTACAATTATTCTTGAAAGCATGTGAGTTGTTCATGATTGTTGTATAGATTCAAAATAGAACGTGCATCTATTTTGCAGGCTTATCACTGTTCGAAGCTCCATTGGGTGTTCTGCCGTCTTCAATTTTTGGAGGCTTTCTGGGCCGCTCATTCAAAGTTCGAAGCTCCGACATGCTGCTTTTATTCACAAATGCATTCATCTGTTCTGACTTCTGATCTCCAGAAGGCATGCAAGCTAGGATAAATGCGTTGTTAATTCTCTATTAGTCTAGACTTTTTCTCCATTCAAAATTATATGCTGCACTTGAATTCATTGGTTCAATATATGTTGGACCGCGTCGATATTCAGATGCCAAACATTAATCGTCTTTTTGATCTTTCAATTGAAATTTGGATCTCGAATGTCAAATATAAGCTATAGTTACAGTGGTTGATCTAAAAATGGAATCTACACACTGCACTTAACTATAATGTATAGTCTCATAGAGTGCACACAAAGTTCAACACAAATGAATAGATCAATATCGCCGCCCACAACCAATGTCGCCGTCCACGATAAATATCTCCGCCCACGACCAGTGTCGCCACCCACGACAAATGTTGTCGCTCTCGACAAATGTCGTCGCCCTCGACCAATGTCGCCGCTCACGGCAAATATTGTCGCTCTCGACATGTCGTTGCCCTCGACAAATGTCGCAGTCCACCATAAATGTTGGCGCCCTCGACCAATGTTGCCCCTCCCACGACAAATGTCGCCCCCTCCCACGACAAATGTCGCCCCTCTCACGACAAATGTCGTCGGCCGCCCCGACCTCTGACGCAGCCCCGACCAATGTTGCCCCCCCCCCCGCACGGGGTCCCCTGTGCATGACTGCTCGGGCGCTGTTACGTGCACACCACTTTTGACATTGTGCACATCAATACTATGTGCACACCCAAAATCTTACGTGCACACCGCTTTTGGATTTTGCCTGAAGAAGCCAGCCCTAGAAAGTTTTGACCGTGAATTTACATTGCTGTAACTTTGACCAAAAACCACCATTGCTGCAAGTTTTGGATGGAAGCATTTCTGAAATTTACTGAGAAAGAGGTCTTGTCCTCTGTTTTGCTGAGATAGAAGGATCAAATCCTCTTTCAAACATCAAAGCAACGTCTGTCGTGCATGTGAAGGATTACAACGATCTTAGATGAGATTAGAAATTATATAGTTTTGACACAAAATCTGGACCAGGCATAGGATAGCCAGATTTTTGCGGAGCATGAACACTAGAGGAAACAAGAATTGGAGAAACTCATGGGTTACACCAAAAATAGTTTTAGTAACCGGCCGTAAATCAAGTTTAGTAGACGGAATACTTTCCTGGATAGGGATAACACCGTCTAAGGGCAGTAGATCAGGCGAAATCTGGGAGGAGAAACTCATGGGGACGTGGATATACATTGGGTAGGGCGGTGGAACTCCCAGTGACGGCGGGCGGTGGCAACACGAGTAGGAGATCGCGAGGAAAAGAGGCAAGAGTGGCGGGTCGGGTGTGCACATAAGTTTATGATGGGTGCGGTTGAGAAATCTGTTTCTTTTGTGATTATGATGTGCACAAAGCTAAAAGTGGTGTGCAAGTAACAGCTGTCTATATAATATATGATTATATATGGTACTAGTATAGTTTTCCCCTTACGTTTGCTTGCGTGTAAACTGGAAGTAAAAGGACCGTAGCTCCTACGAAGTAATCAACACAAAGTCAGAGCTCTCTGCCACACTACTCCCCTCTCTCTCTCTCTCTCTCCTCTCTCTCTCTCTCTCCTTTCTCTCTATGTGTGTATATATATAGATATATGTATGAGCGGGGCTATGAGGAGGAGGAGGCGTGTAGGATAGATGGGGCTCACAAATTCACATCATATTCATGGCCAATCGAGTACAGTGTGTACAGGGCGGGGGTCTTCGTCAGACGCACTTAATTACTAATTAATTACACTGCACGGATATATATATAGCCCCAATTAATACCCCCTTATTATATCTACGAATGCCTAACATATATATATATATATATATATATATAGAGAGAGAGAGAGAGAGAGAGAGAGAGAGAGAGAGGAGATTCGCTATTCAGTGTTGAATAATGAATGGGAGGGGGAGAGAGAGAATTGAATGGATAAGCAATTAAGTATGAAGGAGAGTCGGAGAGCATCATTAAACAGAAAGGAGAAAGGAGAAAGGAGAGAAAGAGCAATTAAGGATACTGTCGATCATCATCATCACACCTCCTAAATCTTTCACGCTCCACCTCCACCCCCCCATTAATTAATCAATTTATTGCACCACCGCCATTAATTACTACCACCTATATATTTACGGTATACATTCAAAATATTCATCTGAAATTCATTCATCATCATATCATATCCGTTTCATGCTATGAATCCTAGTTAGGTAGGGATACTTCATGTGCATGATGCCGCTACGAATTCATTAATGAATATTTCAGCCCTTTTCTTCTTCGTAGTAACACAGAAAGTTACCATGCACAACTCCTCCTCCATCCGAATCATCATCGTCGTATCTTCTCAAGATTTACAGCCGTTTCTTACCTAGGGAGACAGACCTCCCCTCTAAATTTGAAAAATTACAGATTGCGCCACTCTTATTATTGAAATTACAATTAAAAACCTCCTCTAATGTTGCAAAACATGCCATTTATCTTCCCTCAAGTTCACATCACCCTATGAGTACATTTTTAGGGGGGAGGCCAGGAGGCTATTTTGTGCATGAATGTTATGAAATGTGAATTTCAGGGGAGATAACTTTCATGGGAACTTTTGTTTTGGTAATTATTCGCGTGTGTGTGTGTGTGTAGAGACTAGAGAGAAAGGTGTTCATAAATGCATTATATTGATCATTTTTAGGGACATTTTAGGCACGATTTTAATAAATAGAAAGACTGAGAATCAGACTGGAATATATATATATATATAGATCATGAAGTTCTAGCGACGATAGATAAAGGAACGCATCAGGGAACCGTACAGATTAGTAAGTCATGTTATAAAATAAAATAAAAAGTACAAAATCAGGTCCCGGACCATACGATAAATTAACACAGCTAGCGCATATATATCGATCCCCATCATTCTCCAGGCCAGAGGTCGGCGAATGCCCGGAGAATGACGTGGTGGTGGCGAGGGGAGTTGATGACCAGGAAGCGGTGGAGGAGGTCGTTCAGGTCTTCCGACGAGTACAGCTCGTTCTCCACTATCATCTGCACCATTGACTCCCGGAAATCCGCGTACGGCTCCGACGATTCCTTCACCACCTCAACGCTCTCCGACACGGCCGACTCTGCCGGGCTCTTCTTCCTTCTCCGCCTCCTCTTCTCCTTCTCCGCCGCCTGCGGCACCACTGGAGAAGCCGAGTCTTCATGAGACGCGGAGTAAAAGGAGGAGGAGGAGTTCGTCATGGCGGTGGAGGCCCAGAGCGAGGTGGCGGCGCCGGAGGAGGGGGAAGAGAAGGAGTTGTGCGCCGCCGCCGCCGCTGCCCCGCGCGGGGGTTTTGTGCGGCGCTGGAAATAAGACAGAAGGGAGGAGAGCTTTTGTCGGCGACAACCGCAGCCCACGTCGACCACGACCACTGGATGTTTCATGGAGAAACGGCGGCGGCTGGCTGAGGAGGACATTTCCGGAGATGAGATTGAGAACTTTGGAAATTTTAAGTGATGGCGGGGTTGAACTTGAGATATATATATATATATATATATATATGGTGGAGGAGGAGTTACTCTTATTCTTAATTATATGGCCGCGCGGTTTTTATAAAAAAAAAATTTTAAAAAAAAACCCTGAAGACTTTGGAAGCAGGTGAAGATATTAATGGCCGTGTGGGAAGGTCCTGAAGGCATTGCTCAGCTTATTAATTAACCAGCTGCTGCTGCTGCTGATCCGTAATCTGCTTTGTTGTAATTGCGCAATTTACCCTCTAATTATTAATCAAGAGTTCTGATTAGATAGCTAATTAACACAGATCCAAAGTAAAATAATTAAAGAGCTCCAGCGCCTTATAAAAATTAAATGTAAGAAATAAAGTGCATGGTCTTCTAATGATTCACTTTAAACATCAATCAATATGGTACCCTGCCACCATTAATTATAACATAATGTGCACTTTTTTTTTATATATTTAAATATATTGTCAGCCATGTCTATTATTTAATCAAATGAAAATTATTATCCAAAGCCAAAGGTATTTTTTCCGTGGATTTTGGGGCTACAAGTTAAAAGTTATTCACATTAAATGATTAAAATCGATTTATGTGGATCAACTTGCCTTTAATTAATGCATGCAGTCCCAATAAAATTTATTTTCAGGTGTCATTTGAATGAAATAAGATAAAATTAATAAATAAAAACTAGAAGGGGGGAATATTGAAAGATTTTTGATGTAAGCTTGATGATACTAGACTTGATGCAGGTTTCATAGTCAACAACTTAATTCATTTGGGTTCTTTAGACTCATCCTCAAGCAGTTCAGTCTAAAATATGATTTAAATTTGTTTAAAATGCATTTTTTTTTTAAATTTTCGATCTGCTATGCAGAAATCGTTGCAGAACATATATCTCAAAAAATTGGAGATTTACGACGGGGCGTACTATTGATCGAAAAATAGAAAACACAAAATGAAAAAGGAGAAGAAACATATCTCATTTCAATTCATTTTTCATGCTTCAATTGCTTACATAACATCTGGATTTATACTAATACCCTGATTTCAATCGAGGATAGAGCAACAATTTGTTGCTTTCTGGAAGACCGTTGAAATAGGATTGTCACACATAAGAAATACATATATAGCCTCCCGTGGTCTTGCGATCATCTAAATTTTCTCCGCAATCAGAGTCACAAAATACATTTTATTTTGCTTCATGATCTTTTTCATAGAGGGAGCCCAAGGTTGGCAGTCCGCTGCATGAAGATAGCGAAGAATTTTCTTAGTTGTTGCAAAATGGTGATTGCTGGGTTGGAAACATATCTAGATACGATGTTCACTGCATACTCAATGTAGAGTATGGTGCTCGTTTGGTAAATCAACGATCCTAGCGGAGAATGCGACCCGATCCTAGCGGAGAACGCAATATTATCGGCAGCCGGTTCTTCTCCTGATCTTTCAAAACGATTTCCCCTAATATGGTCCCCTTCCATTGAATCCCTTCAGTGTTACCATCTCCAAGATAGCTAGACTACCAATTTGAAAAAGATTTGTCTAAGGGAGGCAAACAATGATTTGTCATTTCCCATATGACTTGAGCATCTGCTGTGGATGAAGTAGGTCTGCTCATTATAAATGTTTTTGTTTTTCAATTAATAACTCATCTTTATCTTTACTCTCCCTATATAGTCTTTCTGAAAATGGCTTCCTCTTTCATCAATATATCCTTTACGATGTGATTCGGGTTCTTCTTCTGCCATGGGGATCTTTAATTTCTAGATCGAGCAAGAAAGGAGCGCCAAATTAAGAAAAAAAATTTGGTGAGTATCTCTCACCTAATAATAGATGAGAGGGAGCCCATCTAAGCCGTTGATCAGAGATCATACGGATGTATTTTCCTAAATACTTCTGTATTTATAAATAATCAATAATGTCAGTATTTTATATACCGTGCGATCTAAGATCATACGGCTGTATTTCTCCCCCACCTATTATTAGGTGAGAGTTGCGCACCTAAGTTTCTTTCCCAAATTAATGGAGCCTTAATTAATTAATTAATTAATTAATCGATGATAAATTAAGCTGAAATAATTTATGAGAAATTGTGTACATCACACTCAGTTGCAGTGAATCCGGCGGCCAAAGATGTGGCATTCGTCGGCACCGGCAGCCTCAGAAAACAATCTACGTCCGGCTTAAACTTGACGCTCTTGATCAACACCATCTTCAACCTCACCGTCGTGTAAACCTTCACGCTGAGGTAAAAGAATCCCTCGCCCTTCTCCCTCCCAAAATTCCTCTTTACCGACTCTCCGGTGACGTTCCCCAGCCCCAGGAATCTCATGGCCACCGGCATGGTGCTCTTCCGGAGCTGGTGCATCCGAGGAAATCGTGCGGAGCCGAGGAGTTGTCCGCTGTAGATTGCTTGAGCATGCATTCGATCGTAGTACATGTTGTACTTGGTGTTAGGGTTTCGGAAGGTCAGCTTGACGGTGAGGTTGTAGCCCAAAAGGCCTCCATCGCCGGGGCCGGGGAGGTCGAAGGTTGTCAGAGAGGCGGCGACCGCGCAGGCCTCGAGGCTTTTGGGTTGGAAAATTAGCCAGAGAGTGACGACGGCGATGCCCATGATGATGAGGACTATGGTTGTCATCTTGAAGGCTACGCAGAGAATTGTGTATGCGCTGAAGTCTTTTGATCTGCTCGACGGAGTTGATGAAGAGGGGATGGAAGGGCCGTAGAAGGCTCGGTGCAGGTGGCCGGATGTGTCGTTCGGTTCGGGCATTGCCGGACGACGTCGTTGAAGTGATGAGTGGTTAAATTATTAAGGGTGAGATAGCTGATCATGAGAGGCCGGCCATGGAAATTAACGGTGGTCAGTTTAATTAATAAGCCAGGGTAGGTGGTGATGATGCTAGAGATGTTGTGCCGACGTTTCCCGCGCGTTCATTCCTCCTCCTAATTAAGGAGATAGAGCTAGATGCAGGTTAATTAACCGCGGGGAGTTGCCATGGCTGACTATTCTTTTGCTCCTCCTGCATGCGTCGTATCTGTTCCGACAAATTCTCTTCTTCTCCATTTACCCTGCAATTTTATAAGTTTTTACATCTAATATATAGAAGAATATAAGGTACAAGAAGAAGTCTTTATTGTTTTAAATTACTGAGTTTTAATGTAATCTTGTAAGAAGAAATGCGTGTATAGTATTAGTATTATAAAAACATATGTAATACTTGAATCAAATAACAAGAAAAGGTCTGTTTTTTGACTTGCGGTGAATTCCCCTGTTATTGTTTCCTTAATTTTTTTCCAATCCCAAGTTTTTTTTAACATTGGTATCAGAGGCGTGGTTGTGCTGGTGATTTGGAAAGTTTGATTATATATAAGTTGTTCTTGCCATCAAAGTAATATCGTGTTCTATATCCTGGCCTTGAGATCATTGAGAGGCTCGCGCGTGTCTCCCCTAATAGAAATAGCATCACAAACATTACAGCTTTGACCATTACAGGAGGAGGGAAATTAGAAGAGAAGTGTTTATCGGAATACTTTCATGGCATGGTTCAATTCATTGAGGAAGAGATAAGAGGGGCCTTAAATAGCCATGGAATACAAAGCATCAAAACATCAATTAAGGGGGGTTCATAAATAAGAAGTTTCCAAAGTTATAAGTCCCTTGGAATTAGTTACATTGAATGATTCATTAACTAAGTTATTCATTCCAGGTACAAGAGTGGCGGTTCGTGCTCAGCAATTGGTTGGCCGGTTCATCCTTCAACACTCTCCCTTGAACTGGACACAGCAGCAACTTTGAGGCCTTCTTTTAGGTTTCCAAAATGATCTCGGTTGAGAGCCTTCGTGAAAATATCGGCGAGCTGGAGTTGAGTGGGGCAGTGCTCTAACCTTGCAACTCCTTCCAGCTTCTCTCGAATGAAATGGTACTTTATTTTGATATGCTTGCTTCGGTTGTGGAACACCGGGTTGTTGGACAGAGCTATTGCAGACATATTGTCACATTTTAACAGGATTGCCTCTTTCTCCTCCCCAGTGAGTTCTTCCATCATTCGCCACAGCCATGTTCCTTCGCATATTGTAGAGTTTATAGCCATGTATTCAGCTTATGTAGTTGAGAGAGTGATGGTGTGTTGTTTCCTTGACCTCCAGTTGATCGGATTTGTGCCGTAGTAGAAAATGTACCCTTCTGTGCTCTTTCTGTCATCAATTGAGCCTCCCCAGTTGGAATCGCAGTATCCTGTGAGCCTTGGGTTGAGATCTTTGGTGTAGTGGATGTCATGGGTCACAGACCCTTTGAGATATCTGAGAATGCGTTTTGCTGCCTCCATGTGTTGTTTGGTTGGTTTGCTTACAAAACGAGATAAAAGATTGACGGAATGCTCTAGATCAGGTCGAGTGTTGGTGAGATAAATTAAGACCCGATTAAGCTCATGTAGAGACTTTCGTTAGCAAGTTCTTCTCCCTCTTTGTACTTGCTAAGCTTCACATTGGTACACATTGGGGTTATGCAGGGTTTACATTCCCACATCTTAAACTTCTTTAACAACTCTGGAGCATATTGTTCTTGAGAAAGGAAGAGAGAACCTGATTGGTGCTTTACCTGCATACCAAGAAATAAGTTACGATGACCTAAGTCAGTCATTTCATACCTCTTCTTCATTTTCCTTTTGAAATCATCAATGGTGTCACTACAGCTTTCAGTGATGAGGAGATCATCTACATAAAGGCAGATGATTAATTTCTGATTGCTTGGTCCATGCTTTATAAATAAGGATGGATCAAATTGACTTGGGACAAGTCCTTCTTCCTTGAAATATTGAGTATTGTTGGAGTGCCAGGCACGGGGAGCTTGTTTAAGCCCATATAAGGCTTTGTTGAGCTTGTACACATGGTCTTCTTTTCCCTTCTTCTGGTACCCTTTTGGTTGCTCCACATACACTTCCTCCTCTAGTATTTCATTGAGAAAAGCTAATTTTACATCAAGCTGGTAAATTGGATAATTGTTATTGGCAGCTATGGCGAGAATTAGTCTGATCGAATCCATTCGAGCTACAGGTGCAAAGGTCTCCTCATAACCTCTGTCATATCTCTGTGAATACACCTTAGCAACTATCCTTGTCTTAGCTTGATGATTTTCCCTTCTTGATTTTGTTTGAGTTTGAAAATACATTTCAAACCTATGATAGCTTTGTCTTCTGGTCTGGGAACAAGTACAAATGTGTTCTTCTTCTCTACTAATCTTATCTCTTCATCCATAACAAACTTCCATTTAGAACTTTTAGCAGCTTCTGAGAAGCAGTGAGGACTGGAGTGAAATAGAGTTGTATCTGTTGCTTCATAGATCTCCTGAAGAGATCTGGTTCGATGGGGGGGGGATGATGAATCTGAGGAGTCTGAATCAGAGTCAACAGGTACATTGTTACGCCCCCGGACGGTGCCTGCCTATTTGGGCATCAATACACGCGACGGCGGAAGGGATCCGGAGGCGACAACGGGGCTGAACCAACTGGTTCAGCCCCCACTATCTAAGGAGCGGCCCTCGGGGGCTGAACCCACCCGGACCCCTTGGCCGGCCGTCCTTAGGTCCGGGTATAAATATACCCGGAACCCCCTTTTGGATGACATGCAAGAATATTATCAGGTATCTCTCCTCTCTCCCTCTCTAACCCTAGTTCCTTAGCCCTTTTTCTCTAGATCTCTCTCTCCCCTTCCACCTTCCTAACATTTGGTACCAGAGCTTCGATTCTCCACCATGGTTACCAAATGCACTCAGGAGGACAACGTTCGATTGGAAACCCTAGAAGAAAATTACATGGGTTTGTCGGATTCGGTCGCAACCATCGAGGAGAACATGAGGGCGTCTACGCAGAGATTGGAAGAACGGATCGACGCACGAATGGATGAAATCAAAGCGCTCCTTGCGCAAAATCTGAAAGGGAAGGCGCAGACACATCAAGAGGTCACTGGTTTGCAAAATCAGGCAGAATCAGGGAGGGATTTAGCGGGATCGACCGATCCCGCGCGTATAGTCGCCGGATCGAGCAGGTCGAACGGCGGCGGGATCGCTGGTACGGCTACGGCGTGGGGAGGAGCAGCCCCAGCCCTGACCCGGGCAGCGGAGATAGGCGCAGGCCCTCCGCCCTGGGCGCGACACGCCGACAGCGAGCAGGCAGGCGCGGGCCCTCCGTCCTGGGCGCGACACTTCAACAACGAGCAGGTGGGCCGTCCGGCCTGGATGTGGCTTGACAACGAACCGACAGACGCAGGGAGGACCACAGGGTGTCCAGCGGGAGGAATGGGAGGCATCCTGCCTCCCCCGCATGGCGTCGGGCCTCAAGCGGGCTACGACTTCGGCGGTCCTTGGGCGGCCAGCAATTTCAGGGCTTCCCGGGCGTCAACATGAACCCGATGGAGCCGAGGCAACCGACATGGAATGGGCAAGGGCAAGGTTGGCTCGGTCAACCCGTTCCAAGAGCACACATGCCCCCCAAACTAACCCGCATGAATTTCCCACGATTCAACGGGGGGATGCATTGGAGTGGGTCCAGTTGGCTTCTTTTCATCTGGAGGACGATGCCTTCCAGTGGACGCAGTGGTTCTTACGGGAATAGCAGTACGTGCCCTGGCCGGAGTTTGTGGAGGGTTTTGCAGCCCGATTTGGGCCGCTTGATTACGAGGACTTCGAGGCCGTCCTTCAGAGACTGTGTCAGAAGGGGACGGTGATGGAGTACCGCACTGAAATCGAGAAGTTGGCGAACCGGGTGCATTGGGAAGAAAGGACGCTCTTGAGTTGTTTTATCTCGGGACTTAAGGAGCACCTTCGTGACGAAGTACAGTCGCATATGCCCCGTACTTTAAATCATGCGAACACATTAGCACGGATTCAGGAGGAACGATTCAACAGACAGAGGGCTCGAGTCCCGGGTAGGCCACCCGCGGCCCCAACAACTGTGCAGCGGGATCCACCAGCAGGTGGCAAGCCGACGGTGACACGGCTCTCCTGGAGTGAACTGATAGCCAGAAAAGAAAAAAAGGTTGTGTTTAATTGTGATGAGAAGTTCACCCCGGGACACAAGTGCCAAAAGATACAGGTCTTTATGCTTCATGAGGAGACGGAGGACGACGGTCAGCCCGACTCCGAATGGGACGGAGATTTGGATCTAACGGAGTTTGGTGTGTCGATCCAGGCTTTGGAAGGCTTCAACGCTCCTCTGACAATGAGGATGACTGGGAGAATCATCCAGGAGAGGGTGACGATTCTGGTGGATAGTGGGAGTACCCACAACTTTATGCATCCAGAGGTAGCGAGCCGAGTGGGACACGTGATCGACCCGGGTGCCGCTTTTCAGGTTACGGTGGCAGATGGGAGCAAGTTGCAGTGCGAAGGGGTTATGAAAGGGGTGGAGCTTAACATCCAGGGTTATATCGGCCGGACAGATGTCTATCTTCTCCCTATCCAAGGTTCCAACATGGTGCTCGGAGTACACTGGTTGCGACAGCTGCGACGGGTGACATTTGACTGGGATGACATGACGATGGAGTCTGTGCAACGTGGGAAGCAATTCTGTTTGAAGGGCCTTCGGTCATCCCCGGTGAAGGAATTCTCAGTTCGGAGTTTACAGCGCCTAGAGGAGGAAGGAAGCCTGATGACGGTTCTGATGCGGGCACAGTCGGCTGATACAGGGCAGTTAGGGGTACCTAGCCAGATGCAGCTTCTTCTGGAGCAGTACGCCGATATTTTTCAGGAGCCACGCACTCTGCCACCACCGCGATTTCGAGATCATCGAATCCAGCTCAAAGAGGGAGTTGAGCCGGTCAACATCCGACCATACCGGTACCCGCATATTCAGAAGGCCGAGATCGAGCGCAGTGTTCGGGAAATGTTGGATGCAGGTCTTATCCGTCCCAGTACGAGTTCTTTTTCGGCTCCGATCATCCTCGTCAAAAAGAAGGATGGGTCGTGGCGGTTTTGTGTGGACTACCGCGGGTTGAACAGTGCAACTGTCAAAGACAAGTTTCCAATCCCTTTGATTGAAGAGTTATTGGACGAGCTGCATGGTGCGCGGCTATTCACCAAGCTGGATCTACGATCCGACTACTATCAGATTCTCATGCATGAAGGGGATATTCACAAGACGGCCTTTAGGACACATGATGGACACTACGAGTTCCTAGTCACGGCGAATGGGCTGACCAATGGGCCGTCTACTTTTCAGGCCAACATGAATGATATCTTCCGCCCATTGCTTCGCTCTTTTGTGTTGATCTTCTTCGATGACATCCTGATATACAACGCTAGTTGGGAGGAGCACGTCACCCATGTTGAGCAGGTTTTTTCCATTCTTCGCCAGAACCAGCTTTATGTCAAGCGCTCCAAGTGTTCCTTTGGTCAGGAGGAGGTGGAATACTTGGGGCATTTGGTCTCGGCTCAGGGCGTTCGGGCCGACTCCAAGAAGATTGAGAGTATGCTTTCCTGGCCGCGACCCCAGACGGTTCGGGCTCTACGGGGTTTCTTGGGCCTCACGGGTACTATCGCCGCTTTGTGAAGGACTACGACAAGATTGTCAGGCCCCTCACCCAGTTACTCCAAAAAGACACCTTCAGTTGGCACGAGGAGGCGGAAGAGGCTTTCCAGGCGCTCAAGCAGGCAATGACGTCCACTCCAATACTTGCACTTCCAGATTTCACCAAGAATTTTGTGGTGGAGATAGACGCATCGGGCGTGGGCATTGGTGTTGTGTTGATGCAGGAGGGCCGACCCCTCGCCTTTTACAGTAAGGACTATCCATTTATGAGAAAGAGATGTTGGCGGTGGTTCATACAGTGGCCCTTTGGCGACCATATCTTTTGGGACAGCACTTTCAGATTCGGACTGACCATCAGAGTTTGAAGCATTTCCTGGACCAGCGAGTCTCCTCTCCTCTACAGCAGAAGTGGGTAACCAAACTTCTGGGCTACGATTATGAGATTATCTATCGCCAAGGGAAGGAGAACTTGGTGGCCGACGCGTTGTCCCGTCTGCCGGAGAGTGCCCTTGTGCAGATTTCCGCACCCCTGATTGACTCGGTGGACGAGATACAGGAGGAGGTTCGGCGTCACTCCGAATTGCAACCTATTGTTGAAGCTCTCCGACAGGCACAAGAGACGGTTCCGGGGTATCATCTCCAGAATGACAGGTTGTATTATCACGGCCGTGTGGTCATCCCTTCGCATTCAGCATGGAGGACAGTCATGATGCATGAGTTTCACTCCTCACCCACAGGTGTTCACGCCGGTATACTCCGTACCCTACAACGGGCCCGGGCAAACGTCTTCTGGAAAGGCATGTGGCGTGATATTCAGTTGTTTGTTCAGCAGTGTGAGACGTGTCAGCGTCAGAAGTATGAGACGGCCTCTCCAGCAGGCTTGCTCACACCGTTAGAAATCCCTCATCAGATCTGGGATACAGTCTCCATGGATTTCATCGACGGGTTGCCCAAATCTTAGGGTAAGTCCGTTATTTTAGTGGTCGTCGATAAGCTGTCCAAATACGGGAATTTCATCGCCCTGAGTCACCCGTACACTGGAGAATCCGTTGCCGCTACTTTTGCCCGTGAGATTGTCCGACTTCATGGCATACCACGGGCGATCATCTCAGATCGCGATCCGACTTTTGTGGGACATTTCTGGAGGGAACTCTTTCGGTTACAAGGGACGTCCTTGCGTTTCAGCACAACCCACCATCCACAGACGGATGGCCAGACGGAGGTTCTTAATCGGAGAGTTGAGACCTACTTACGCTGTTTTGTCCTAGATGAACCGCTTACCTGGACGAGTTGGTTACATTGGGTTGAGTACTGCTACAACACCTCGTACCATTCCGCCAACAAGCTGACCCCCTTTGAGGTCGTCTACGGCCGCCCACCACCCTCTTTGAGCAGTTATGAGCCGGGCAGCACGGCGTTGCCCGCTGTTGACCGGGCACTCCGAGATCGTGATCGTACTATGGCGACTCTACGGGAGAATCTCCGATCAGCACAGGATCGCATGAAGGCACAGACTGACAGACATCATACTGAACGGGAGTTCTAGGTTGGTGATGAGGTCTTTCTCAAGCTCCGTCCTTACAGGCAGTTGTCTGTGGCCCAGCGGACGAACCAGAAGTTGGCACCCACTACTATGACTCCTTTCGGATCACTCACCGGGTTGGTCCTGTCGCCTACACTTTAGCACTGCCCGCGGGGTCGCGGATACATCCGACCTTTCATGTCTCCTTATTGAAGAAGAAGATCGGTGCCACTGTTCAGGCTAGTCCATTTTTGCCCGAGGCTACATCAGCGGGCGAACTACGTCCTGTACCTGAGGAGGTCTTGATGATCAAATGGAAACATCGCGGTACTGAGTACCGTCCTGAAGTAGTGGTCAAGTGGAAGCATATGACTACGACACACAACACCTGGGTGGATTTGTTGGAATTTCGGGAGCTTTATCCTGATTACCACCTTGGGGACAAGCTGGTTCTTAATGGGGCAGGGAATGTTACGCCCCCGGACGGCGCCCGCCTATTTGGGCATCAATACACGCGACGGCGGAAGGGATCCGGAGGCGACAACGGGGCTGAACCAACTGGTTCAGCCCCCACTATCTAAGGAGCGGCCCTCAGGGGCTGAACCCACCCGGTTCAGCCCCTATTGGGGCCGGCCGCCCCCCTTGGCCGGCCGGCCGCCCCCCTTGGCCGGCCGGCCGCCCCCCTTGGCCGGCCGGCCTTGGGTCCGAGTATAAATATACCCGGAACCCCCTTTTGGATGGCATGCAAGAATATTATCAGGTATCTCTCCTCTCTCCCTCTCTAACCCTAGTTCCTTAGCCCTTTTTCTCTAGATCTCTCTCTCCCCTTCCACCTTCCTAACATACATGAGCCTCTTGGTGATTGGATTCCCTTTCAAGATCATGGAGAGAATCAGTCTTGAATTCAACTGAGATTGTAGGGGAAGGCCTGAGTCCAGTCTCCTTGTTTGCCCCCCAAGCCCATGCATCATCTTCATGAAAAACAACATCTCTTGAGGTAATCAGTTCCTCCTTGACAGGACTGTAAAGCCTATAGGTTTTACTAACATCATTGTATCCCACAAATATGCACTTCTCACTTGTTTGATCTAGCTTGTCCCTTTTTTTCTGAGTACATGGGCAAATGTTATGCATCCAAATGTTTTGAGATGAGCAGGATTTGGTTTTTTGTTGTTCAATTTTTCATAAGGTGTGGAGTTTTTTAAGGACTTAGTTGGAGCCCTATTCAGGATATAGACGGCTGAGTTTGTGGCTTCTCCCCAAAAGGTTTATGGAAGCTTTTTGTGGTGTAGCATTGACCGAGCCAACTCAACTATGGTCCTATTTCTCCTTTCTATCACCCCATTCTGTTGAGGTGTACCAGGAACTGTCAATTGATACTTAATACCGCTGATCTTACAGAAGTGTGTAAATGCATGAGACATGAACTCATCTCCGTTATCACTTCTTATATTTTTTTATCCTTTTTTCTAATGTGTTTTCTACTTCTCTCTTAAAGTCAATGAAACAAGATAATGTTTCTGATTTTTGGGCTAGCTGGAAGATCCAAGAAAAACGAGAAAAATCATCAACCATGAGGAAGAAATACCTTTTGCCTCCAAGTGTTGGGGTGGAAGAGGGCCCCCACAGATCACAATGGAGGAGCTCCAGAGGTTTTGAGCTTCGATGATGAGCTGGTTGAAACGGCTGTCTATGTGATTTATTTGTTGCACAAATTTCACACTGTCTGTGATGAATCTTCATCTCAGGTACCCCATCAGCAAGGTTGTGCTCAAACAGATTCCTCATTGAATCAAAATTCAAGTGGCCCAGCCTTTGGTGCCAGGTGAAAACAGGATCAGAATGGCTACCCATAGTGGAGGGGGCCTTCTGAATTGGTGAATCAAACATGAGTGTAAAAATTCTGTTTTTGGACATGTCAATTGAGGCAACCTGCGCATTAGAGGGGTCAGAAATCAAACAAGTTTTGGAGTTAAACAAAATTGTGTAGCGCTGTCCATCAACTGACCCACACTAAGTAGGTTCTGAGCTAGACTCGACACAAACTGAACATTTTCTATAACTTTGCTATTTCCATTTGAATCCATCAGAGGTACACTTCTCTTTCCTTCAATTCTCCTTGAATTTCCATCTCCCAAATAGACAATGGACTTACAGCTTTCATCAAGTTTGGTGAATAAGGTTTTGCCATTTGTCATGTGACTAGAACATCCGGAGACAATGACCCAGTTGGAAGTTTTTTTTGGATCAGATGACTCTGGGATGCAAGTCACGAATGTCTTTTCTTCAATAGGTTTTGAATCTTCTGTAAATTTTGCCTCCTCTTTATTTTTGTACCGGCCGTCACAGTCAAAATGTGTGAGTTTTTTACACCTCTTGTACTTGTAGTAACACTTGGCAGTATCATGGTTTTTTTTTGCATAGAGTGCAGAACAGTCCATTGGGCTGACTGTTTTCATGTTGCACACTAGTTACTTGTTGATGTTTTGTTTGGTTTGATTGCTTCCAGTGAGACCCCCGTGTGTTAGATCTTATGTTATAATTCTCTGGGGATTTGTTGGAACTCTGTTTGCTGATTTGCATCTTGGTTTGGAGGGCATGAGACACACTGGGAAGGTGCGTTTCAATCTTTCCTCATGGGACTAGAGTTTCCCAATGAGGGCAGCAACAGGGAGAGTGTTTAGATCGTTGCACTCCTCTATTGCTGCAGCGGTATGATCAGAAGATCTAGGGAGACTTGTAAGAATTTTCAGTACCAATTCATTTTCTGGAATTGGTGAGCCCAAGTTGCTTTGTTGGTTTGATAGATTGGTTAGCTTGGGCATGAAGTCAAAATGGTTTCATTTTCTTGCATAGTGAGAGCATCAAATTGCCTCTTGACATCTACTTTTCGAATTGAGATTACCTTTTGATCTCCTTGGTAGATCTCCTTGAGTGTGTCCCATGCAATCTTTGTTGTTTTTGCCCCAATAATACGCGGGAAGATGACATGAGATACTGCTTCTTGGATGGTCAGCAGTGCCAAAGAATTCTTTTGTTTTTCTGCTTTGGGTATTCTTGCTTCTCCATCTTCTTTTGATTTCTCGCTGGCTGGAAGACCGTTTTGGACGATCTCCCAGAGGTCTTGAGAATCAAGCAATGTCTCCATCTTTACAGCCCAATGGTCATAGAGCTCCCCATTGAATATGGGGGCAATGTGGTGAGAGTAAGGAACTAATGTTGTAGATGATGAGCTCATTGTTTTCTTAACAGAGGAACAGGAAACTGCTAACTTAGCAGAAAATATAGCTCTTGTTGAAACCAATACTTGTTCTCTTGTGGAGTTCGGGGTCCCCAAAAAGGGGTGACCTCACACTTACTTCTCTCAAGGGAGAGCGCTAGCCAAGGCTTAGGGAACTAGGAACAGGACCGAAGGCTCAGCGAGGAGGTCCCACCACACACCCGGAAGATCTTAGAGCGCTTCCCCTCCAAAGCCAATGCTGAGCTTGAGCACCTTTGGAGGCACTCTTCCCCCCACCAAAGAAACCTAGGGAGAAAGTAGCCCAAAGAGAGTGATGCCCCTAAAGGTGCTCCCCCTCGGTCCTATTTATAGATTTCCAAGCTTGGTCTGCCAATAACCAGATTCCGGCCTACGAGATTACAAAAATACCGCCAGGTTTGGCCTGCTAACAGCCAAATCCCGCTATTCCAAGATGCTAAACGCAGACCCCTTCCTGGAGCTGGGCGAGAGGGGGCAGGCCGCCTCCTTTCTCGCCCTCCACCTTGGGTTGGGCGAGAGGGGGCAGGCCGCTTCCCCTCTCGCCCCTACCTTGGGTTGGGCGAGAGGGGGCAGGCCGCCTCCCCTCTCTCCCTCCACCTTGGGGCTCGGCGAGCGGGAGGCCGGCTGCCTCCCCGCTCGCCCCCCTCCTGGGGCTCGACGAGCGGGAGGCCGGCTGCCTCCCCGCTCGCCCCCCACATTGGGGCTCGGCGAGCGGGAGGCCGGCTGCCTCCCCGCTCGCCCCCCACCTTGGCGCTCCTCGGACTTGAGCCCGTCCAAAGGCTCACCCGCCCCTCTTGCCTGGGGCAGTGCCTCTTAAAAATATTGGGCCTAAAGACATCTTGGGTCTCGGGGACCCACTCGGCGAATACAGGGTTGTACACAATCCCTGCTCTTTGCGAGCGGGTCACACGCTCGGAAAGAGAAGTCCAACCCTGCATATTCGGCGAGTGCCGCTGAGTGGAGTTGAGAAGACTCCACACCTCCCCAGACCCCCGCTCAGCCGGAAGTGGAGAAATGACTCAGGGATTTCTTTCTGAAATGTCTATGTCGAGCCATCATCCGAGTGGTCTGCTCACCCAACCGGCTAGTGAGAGCCCGGTCCGCGGAACCATCCCGGGAAAATTTTACTTAGCCTTCCTGAGAGGTCCACCTGCCCTGCCGGCTAGTGAAAGCCCGGTCAGCGGAACCATCTCGGGAAGGCTAAGTACTTTTTGAAAACTTCCTGCCACCGAGCGATCCTCGGCCCTGCCAGCTTGGTGGGAGCCTGGTCAGTGGTCCAGCATCGGGGCTAAGTACTTTTGAAACCTTCCCGCCACCGAGCGATCCTCGGCCCTGCCAGCTTAGTGGGAGCCTGGTCAGCGGGCCAGCATCGGGGCTAAGCACTTTTGAAACCTTCCCGCCACCGAGCGATCCTCGGCCCTGCCAGCTTGGTGGGAGCCTGGTCAGCGGGCCAGCATCAGGGCTAAGTACTTTTGAAACCTTCCCTCCACCGAGCGATCCTCGGCCCTGCCAGCTTGGTGGGAGCCTGGTCAGCGGGCCAGCATCGGGGCCAAGTACTTTTTGCAACATTTCATCACGTTAGTTATCATATTACATGCAAGAAAAAACTAAGTTTGAAAGTAAACCATCGTACTACATGAACTTAAGGGTAGAAACGTTTCTGGTCGTCACTGCTTAGCTCGGGACATCCCTTCTGCCTCTCATTCGTCTCCTACTCCCAGGCCTGGTCCTCCTCGATCCCCACCGGTTGTTGCTGTTGCTGCATCGGATCCCTTGTCCCCCTTATTTCCAAAAACTCTGGGCAGGTGGACGTCGCGTGACCTTCCTCCTGATGGAAGTCACAGTAGGGTAACGTCACCCTATCCCCTCCTCTTCCTCTTCTTTCTGCTTTTCTGGCTCTCCTCCTTCTCCCCCAGCCAATCGCCTTGGCGTGTTGAGGCGGGGGGAGGAGTGGTCTCGGGCCCTGCCTCCCCCTGTCTCCGGAGCTCTCAACTCATCCATTTTCCTGGCCTCCTGTGGTCTCGTTTCCGACTCACCCAGCTTCGCCAATCTTTTCGCGAACTCCGGGTTGGCCGCCTCCCCTTTTATCTCCTCCGCCGCCCTTTCCATCAGCTCCTCAAAGGACAAGGGGGCCTTCCGCTTCAGATTCATCTTGAAGAACCCCTCTCGCAGCCCCACTATGAAGGCAAGCTGGAGGGTGAACCCGGGTACCTCCTGGACGAGCAGGACTTCCTCCTGGAATCTGTCCACGTAATGGGCCAACGACTCCCCTGGCCCCTGCTTGATCTTGAAGAGCGCCTCGACATCCTTTTTCCTCTTCTTTGAGGTCGAGAAGCGAAGCAAAAGGCTACGACGCAGGTCCTCGAAAGCATAGATCGATCCCGTGGGCAGCTGGTGAAACCAGTCCCGGGCTTTCTCCTTCAAAGTGGTCGCGAAGAGTCGGCACTTGAAAGCGTCCGACATGGGCCTGATGGAGACCATGTCCTCGAACCACTGCAAGTGCTGGACAGGGTCATCCTTGCCGGTATACAACATCATGGCCGACTCCCTGAACCCCTCGGGGAGTGGTGTCGAGAGCACCAACTCGCAGAATGGGCTTCCTCCCTTCACCCCTCTGACCGGCCTCGCGCTCGCAGAGAGGTCACTCGTCGGGACCCCACTCGCACTCGTTGGGCTGGGGAAAAGTTCCCGCCCTGCGAGATCACGTTCTAGCGCCTGGGACATCGCCTCCTTTCCTACCCTCTGCCCCAGGGTGTTCTCGCCAACTCCAGCTGGAGGGGCCACCTGGGGCGCAGGGGTTGCGAGACCCCCAAGTGTCGTGGCGAGTGCGCACTGAAAGGCCCCGAGCAGGTCCCTCTTGAGATCTGCCAGCATCTCTACCGTCACCACTGCCACCGGCGGCTGCGAGTGGCCTGGGTCGGATCCATCACCTCCATCTCCAGTCATGGAGCTCAGTTTGAGATTTTCTGTGCTGGTCACTCTCCACGCTCACCGCACCATAAATGTTGAAACCAATACTTGTTCTCTTGTGGAGTTCGGGGTCCCAAAAAAGGGGTAACCTCGCACTTACCTCTCTCAAGGGAGAGCGCTAGGTTGAAGACTTAGGGAACTAGGAACAGGACCGAGGGCTCATCGAGGAGGTCCCACCACACACCCGGAAGATCTTAGAGTGCTTCCCCTCCCAAGCCAATGCTGAGCTTGGGCACCTTTGGAGGCACTTTTCCCCCCACCAAAGAAACCTAGGGAGAGAGTAGCCCAAAGAGAGTGATGCCCCTAAAGGTGCCTATTTATGTATTTCCAAGCTTGGTCTGCCAATAACCAGATTCCGGCCTACGAGATTACAAAAATACCCCCAGGTTTGGCCTGCTAACAGTCAAATCCCGCTATTCCGAGATGCTAAACGCAGACCCCTTCCTGGAGCTGGGCGAGAGGGGGCAGGCCGCCTCCTTTCTCGCCCTCCACCTTGGGCTGGGCGAGAGGGGGCATGCCGCTTCCCCTCTCGCCCCCTACCTTGGGTTGGGCGAGAGGGGGCAGGCCGCCTCCCCTCTCGCCCTCCACCTTGGGGCTTGGCGAGCAGGAGGCCGGCTGCCTCCCCGCTCGCCCCCCTCCTGGGGCTCAGCGAGCGGGAGGCCGACTGCCTCCCCGCTCTCCCCCCACATTGGGGCTCGGCGAGCGGGAGGCCGGATGCCTCCCCGCTCGCCCCCACCTTGGCGCTCCTCGGACTTGAGCCCGTCCAAAGGCTCACCCGCCCCTCTTGCCTGGGGCAGTGCCTCTTAAAAATATTGGGCCTAAAGATATCTTGGGCCTCGGGGACCCACTCGGCCATTACAGGATTGTACAGCTCTGATACCGCTAATAGAAATAGCATCACAAACATTACATCTTTGATCATTGCAGGAGGAGGGAAATTAGAAGAGAAGTGTTTATCGGAATACTTTAATGGCATAGTTCAATTCATTCAGGAAGAGATAACACGGGTCTTAAATAGCCATGAAATATAAAGCATCAAAACATCAATTGGGGGGGGGGGGGGTCATAAATAAGATAAGTTCCAAAGTTATAAGTCCCTTGGAAACAGTTACATTGAATGATTCATTAACTAAGTTATTCATTCCAGGTACAAGAGTGGCGGTTCATCCTTCAACATCCCCTTCATAAATTAAATCTCCTCTTATGACCAACAACCAACTCTTTCCAGACTCGGATCCCAAAATGGCGTGCCCATCTTCAATGGTGAATCCTTTGATTACTGGAGCATTCAAATGAACACGCTATTTCTCTTGCCATTTGGATCCTACCATAGCTTAGTTTGACGATTCTACCCTATATTTCATTTGGATCCTCTGCAAGAGAAATAGCGCAGACTTCGAGGGGAGGTCCTCTGCAAGAGAAATAGCGTGTTCATTTGGATCCTCTACACGCTATTTCTCTTGCAAATGAACACGCTATATCTCATTTGGATCCTACCATAGCTTAGTTTGACGATTCTACTCTAAGTCTGAACTAGGTAAACAATAGACTTAATTACGTCTCCAACACAAGTCTCCAACACAAGCTTCACCGTTAATTTTCATCGCATGATCCACCATTGATTTCCATCACACGATTCACCGTAGATTTCCATCGCACGATTCATCGTTGATTTCCATTGCACGATCCATCGTTGATTTCTATCGCAAGATCCACCGTTGATCTCTGTCACACGATTCATCGTTCATTTCCATCGCACATTCATCATTGATTTCACCGCGTGAATTCGTCGTTATTTTCGACCACGTGATTTAACATTATTTCTCGTCCCGCGATTCGTCGGTATTTTTGATCGCGCAATTCAATATTATTCTCTATCGCACGATTCATTGTTATTTTTGACTGTCCGATTCATTGTTATTTTTGACTGTCCGATTCATTATTATTTATGGACGTTAATGTCGCGCCTCGAGACTCGCGGAGAGGGGCCGTAAAGGCCACCCTATGTGATCCACGACCACACCGAGCACGACCCTATGATCAATTTCACCTTTTTGGGTAAACACATTACTTAAAACTATGTCTGCATGTCAATTTTTTCGATACTCATCGGAATTGAGCGTGAATGACTCTGTTGGACTCGTATAGACTTTACGAGTCTAACGAAACTAACTGAGATCAACTATGAGGTCATTTCTTAGCTCATGATCAGAAACCGATAAGTATAGATCATAGCCGAGTAATGAGTCACTCTGACTCGAATAGACCGCTTACGGGAATCAATTGAACCAGCTAGACTCCAACTACGTGGTTCAGTTGAAAACTTAGTTGTTACATCACTAAAACCTATGCTCCAGTTGCTAAAATGGAGACCATCTGACTACTTGTTGTTATTGCTGTTAAATTTTTGAAGTAAAAATAAGATTCGGTTATTTATTTATATACATAATTTCGGTTATATATATATGATTAGTTTAGCCGAATTCGGAGGGTCCTTCTTGCCAATTCGACGGATTCAATTCGATGGAAGATGTTCTGACAGCTGGCTTTTCTCTCTCTCTCTCTCTCTCTCTATATATATATATATATATATATTTCCATTAACTGTTAAAACTCACCACTCCGCGTGAATCGTTTTCTCTCCCGCAACCCTAGCCGCAAAGTTCATTTTTAGTTTCTCTCCTTCGCCGAAGTTATTCTCCACTGTTGCAAGAGGATCTCCTCCCTCCCCGGCGAGAAGCGGTCACCTGAACAGTACTTTCCGACCATCCAGGAAGTTGCAGGTTTTTTTAAAAAAAGAGAGATTAGAGAGAGAAACTTCTCTCTAGGATCGCCATCGCCTCGGACCTCTGTTTCCAGCGTTCTTTGGTTCTATCCTGTAGCCGTCGACGAGATCTACGTCGTGGTGTAGCCGGTCTGTCGAGTCGGTGCGGCGTGAAGGATGTAGGAGGGTCTAAAGGTTTATCTATTTTTGTTCTCGAAGATTTCCTGCATTTGTTTTTTGTGGACTTCGGTTGAAATCATACAACCGTGTATGTCTCGGTGTTTGTCCGATTAATTATTGTGTGGTTGTAGTAAACTTATATCTTTGATTTCAAGCATTTTCTGCATTGTTCTGGTGATTTTTCTTCTGGTGGTTGTGCACGTCCTGGGCATAGGATTTTTCACATGGTATCAAAGCAACGTTGGTTTTAGCGGTGTTTGCTAAGTTCCTTCGGAGAAGAAAATCGGTATACCAGAATGGATGGTGCAGGCGGATATGCGAGGGGTCTTGGTATTGAGTTGCTGACACAGACAAACTACAAGAAATGAAAGTCTTGTATGGAAAGTTATCTGTTGGGGGAAGATCCGTGGGAGGTGGTTGGCGGTGGTGAACATGAGGAAGTCGTTGCGGTCGAGAACAACGGTCCGGCAGTGAGGGCCTGGAAGAAGACAAACGCGAAGGCCGAGTTTACGCTCAAACGGGCAATATCTCCAGATTTATTTGATCACATCATCGGGTGCAAGTCGGCTTCGGAAATTTGGAATTCATTGGATGGTTTGTTCAACAAGAAGAACATCGCAAGGTTGCAGTTCCTGGAGAATGAGTTGGCGAAAGCCAATCAGGGGGAGTTGTCGATTTCAGTCTTTTTCTTGAAGATGAAGAACCTTTGCGCGGAGATATCGACGTTGGATCCGGATGAGCCGATCTCGGAGGCAAAGTTGAAGCGGCATATTATTCGCGGTCTGCGGAAGGAGTATGTGCCCTTCATTACTTCGGTGCAGGGGTGTGCTACTCAGCCATCCTTGTTGGAGTTGGAGAACTTGTTGGCTTCGCAGGAGAGCTTGGCAAGACAGATGTCTGGTTGCTCTATTTCTGGGGGAGAAAGTGAGGTCCTATTCTCAGGGAAGAAGAATTGAGATCGAAAAAAGAAGAAGAACATAGGAGAAGGGGCTTCTACTTCATCACAGGGAGATGGAGGCAAGTTTCCTCCAAGGTCTGATGGAGGGTAGAAGGGCCTCAAATGTTTTAGGTGCAATAAACCGGGACACTTTAAGAGAGATTGCAAAGTGAATCTGAAGCCGGGGCATGTAGCGGAGAAAGGAGAAGGATCCAGAGATGAAGAGGAGTGGGGGAACTGTTTCCTGGCAGAGATGACGGCGACGTCGGTGGATGCCTTGACCTCCATAAATTTTCAGGATGATTGGATTGTTGATTCAGGGTGCGGTCATCACCTCACCGGCGATGAGTCAAAGTTCTCCTCCCTTCAGGCTTATGAAGGGAATGATGCTATAGTGACGGCGGATGATTCAGTGCATGCAGTGGAGAAGGAGGGGACGGTTACCTTGAGCAGTGATGGGAGTGCACTCAAGTTAAAGAGTGTTTATCATGTGTCAGGTATGAAGAAGAACCTCTTCTCAGTGACAAATGCAGTGGATGCAGGCTACCATGTTTTGTTCGGGCCGAAGGAGGTAAAGTTCTTGAAAAACTTCTCTGCGGTGAAAGCGGATATCACTCACACTGGGAGGCGTGTGAAGGATTTATATGTGCTTTCTACAAACTCCTATGTGAACAAGATGAGGACGAATGACAGTGCAGTGATCTGGCATGAGAGGTTGGGTCATGTGGGGATGGATAAGTTGAAAGCTATGGTGGCAAGAGGCCTAGTGAAAGGTTTGCCTAGCCTATCTTCTTTTGGTGACGGTCATGTTTGTGAAGGATGTCAGTTTGGGAAGGCACATCGTCTCCCATTTGACAGGTCTTTTTCCAGGAGCAAGGCGCCATTGGAGTGCATTCATGGTGACTTGATGGGACCGTGCGCCACGCCCACTTACTCAGGAAATCGGTACATGCTTGTACTTGTGGATGACTTTTCTCGATACACATGGGTGTACTTCGTAAAGGAGAAGTCGGAGGTCTTCAAGAAGTTTATGGAGTTCAAGGAGAATGTTGAAGGCGTGCTGAAGTTGCGGATAAAAAAGTTGAGAACGGACAATGGAGGGGAGTTTACTTCTAATGAGTTCTCTACTTTTTGCAGGAAGCACGGTATCAGGCGAGAGTTATCCTGTGCTCATACTCCGCAACAGAATGGAGTAGCGGAGAGGAAGATTCGGCACTTAGCGGAAACATGCAAGTGTTGGCTGCATGCGAAGGGCATACCCAAAGCCTTATGGGCGGAGGGAATGGCTTGCGCGACGTATGTGATCAATAGGCTGCTGCTAAGTCCGATTGAGTTGAAGTCACCACACGAGATGATGTTTGGAGAGAAGCCGAGTGTGAAGCACTTGCGAGTGTTTGGAGCTACTTGTTTTGTGCACGTTCCTGATGCTCTCAGAACCAAGCTGGATGCGAAGGCACGAAAGTGCATATTCATTGGCTATGACGAGCGGAAGAAGGGATGGAGGTGCATGGATCCACATACACACCAGTTCATCGTTTCTCGTGATGTGGTGTTTGACGAGCTGATTTCATATCAGGGAGTTTCTACTGTTGCTTTGGAGGAGAGTTCAGGAGAAAGAAGTGAAGAAAGAGTTACTGAAGACTCTTTGGTGGAGTTACCTGTGTCCCCAGGTGCTCCTATTTCATCAGGCTTCAGGTCAGGTGCTTCGGGTTCTGGAAGCAGGGGGAGCGACGCTCCAAATTATTCTGGCGAGGGGGCTAGTGGTGATGATGTTGATGGAGCGGTGGAGAGTGGCTCGTCTTTGCGGAGGTCGAAGAGGACTATCGTCCCACCGGCTCGCTATCGAGAAGGTAATCTTGTTAGCATGTGTTCGTGTTTCTTTGCAGGACCTCTTGACGAGCGGGAGCCGTCACGATTTGAGGAAGCCACTGGAGTGAAGGAGTGGGATGATGCCATGGATGAGGAGATGCTTGCCCTCGGGAAGAATGAAACTTGGGACCTTGTGCCCAAGGTTGATGGTGTTACTCCTGTCACTTGCAAGTGGGTGTATAAGGTCAAGAAGAAGGTGGACGACAGTGTAGAGCGGTACAAGGCTCGCCTTGTTGCTCGGGGATTCTCACAGCAGTACGGGGAAGAGTATGACGAGACATTCAGTCCGGTGGCGAAGATGACTTCGGTGCGGGTGGTGATTGCGTTGGCGGCATGCCAAGGTTGGAAGTTGTGGCAACTCGACGTGAAGAACGCTTTTCTTTACGGCGAGATTGACAAGGATATTTTCATGGAGCAACCACCCGGATATGTTTCCAAGTCACATCCGGAGTATGTATGTAAGTTGAAGAAGACCCTCTATGGTTTGAAGCAGGCGCCTCGAGCGTGGTTTGGAAAGATTGCAGAATACTTGTTGTTTTGCGGATACTATGCATCAGACTCCGACTCGAGTCTGTTTGCAAAGAAGAAGAGTTGACTTCATGTACTTGTGTTGTTGTATGTCGACGATATGATCGTGACAGGGAATGACGACGGAGAGGTGACAATGCTTAGGGCGGAGCTATCAATCCGGTTCGAAATGAAGGATTTGGGGGAGCTTCACCATTTCCTTGGTATTGAAGTGGAGAGGAAGAAGAGTGGGGTGCTGATTTCTTAGAAAGGCTATGCGGAGCGGATCGTGGAGAGATTCGGCATGGCGGATGGAAAGCGCTGCTCTACTCCACTTGAAGTTGGAGTGAAACTTCGTCGGGATGAAGGGAGGATCTTGTCAGATCCTAAGCCTTTCCGGGCTCTGATAGGAAGTTTGATCTACTTGACGATCACTCAACCGGATATCTCGTTTGCGGTTGGCCGAGTGAGTCGCTATATGCAGGAGCCTAGGAAGCCTCATCTGGAGGCGGCGAAGAGAATTTTGAAATATGTCAAGTCAACCTCGGATATGGGGTTGTTCTTTGGAAGAGACGCCGGTTTCAATCTACATGGGTTCACGAATGCCGACTACGGAGGAGATACTGACGATCGGAAGTCGACGTCGGGGTACGTCTTTATGTGCGGTTCGACGGCGATCTCGTGGTGTAGTAAGAAGCAGGACTCGGTATCTATCTCCACCACTGAAGCGGAGTACAAGGCGTCGTCCTTGGCGGCTCAGGAATGCATTTGGTTGCGCAGGTTGGTGGAGGATGTTTATGAAAAAGTTTGCAGTCCTACTTTGCTCCGCGGCGACAATGAAAGTGCGCTGAAGCTTGTTACAAACCCAGTTTGTCACGCGCGGACAAAGCATATTGAGATCGAACACCATTTTATTCGGGAGAAAGTACTCGGGGGATCTCTTGTCGTGGAGTATGTTCGGAGTCAGGACAACGTCGCCGACATCTTCACGAAGCCTCTGTCTAAGGGGCCGTTTGAGCGCCTTCGCGGGCTGCTCGGACTTGTATCTTATTTTTACTTCAAGGGGGAGTGTTAAATTTTTGAAGTAAAAATAAGATTCGGTTATTTATATATATATACATAATTTCGGTTATATATACATGATTAGTTTAGCCGAATTCGGAGGGTCCTTCTTGCCAATTCGACGGATTCAATTCGATGGAAGATGTTCTGACAGCTGGCTTTTCTCTCTCTCTATATATATATCTCCATTAACTGTTAAAACTCACCACTCCGCTTGAATCGTTTTCTCTCCCGCAACCCTAGCCGCAAAGTTCATTTTTAGTTCTCTCCTTCGCCGAAGTTATTCTCCACTGTTGCAAGAGGATCTCCTCCCTCCCCGGCGAGAAGCGGTCGCCTGAACAGTACTTTCCGGCCATCCAGGAAGTTGCAGGTTTTTTTTAAAAAAGAGAGATTAGAGAGAGAAATTTCTCTCTAGGATCGCCATCGCCTCGGACCTCTGTTTCCAGCGTTCTTTGGTTCTATCCTGTAGCTGTCGACGAGATCTACGTCGTGGTGTAGCCGGTCTGTCGAGTCGGTGCGGCGTGAAGGCTGTAGGAGGGTCTAAAGGTTTGTCTATTTTTGTTCTTGAAGATTTCCTGTATTTGTTTTTTGTGGACTTCGGTTGAAATCATACAACCGTGTATGTCTCGGTGTTTGTCCGATTAATTATTGTGTGGTTGTAGTAAACTTATATCTTTGATTTCAAGCATTTTCTGCATTGTTCTGGTGATTGTTCTTCTGGTGGTTGTGCACGTCCTGGGCATAGGATTTTTCACAATTGCAGCCTAAAGAAATTTGATTTTACATCAGTTAGATGTTAAATCAACTTTCTAAAATGACGAAATATCAGAAGAGGTGTTTGTTGAGCAACCTGGAGAATGCATTATAAAAGTACATGAATCTAAGATTTATAAATTGAAAAGGACTCTCTATGTGCTTAAACAAGCTCCAAGGGCTTGGAATCACAAAATTGACTTTCACTTGAGAGAAAATCAATTTTGTGAAAAGTGCAAGTGAAGCCTTTTTGTACATAAAAACGATAGATGAAGACAGCTACTTGATTATAAGCTTTATATGTAGATGATCTCATTGTTGCTGGCACCAATATAGAAATCATCAAAGAGTTTAAGCAGCTGGTTATGAAGAATGGGTATGAAATAACCGATATGGGATTTTCTGGGGATTCAAATTGTGCAAGGGCTAAGCAACATTTTTTGTTGGTCAAGCCAAGTACCTGATTGAAATCCAAAAAGGATCTCAAATGTTAGATTCAAAACCATTCTCCACTCCAATAAGCAGATCAGAGAATATTATAAGTTTCTTTCTTCGAAATTGTTTTCCCTTCTTCTTTTCATCTTTTTGATATCAGTCAAAATTAATTTTGATCGGAGAGATGGAAAGGATCCATGGTCGTGCACTTTCTTGCATTGCTCTGCTTCCTCTCTTAATTTGTGCGGTTTATAGCTGCATCCTGCCTTCAATTAATTTAGTGATGAAAAACAAAAGCGGAAGGCAGCATCGTCGGAACATAAAAGAAGCAAGCAAAGCAAAGCAAGGCAAAGAAGAAGAAGAATCATTGGGGACGATCAGTCAAAAAGAATTGAGTGCTGAGAAAGCAGCTGGCAGCACTTTCTTATCCCGAGGGTGGCCTCCCGCCATGCATGCTCTTCTTTTTTCCTCTTCGATCCTTTTTCATGCATTTGATTTGATTTGATTCATTCTCTAAGCTGCCAGCAGCTGCTGCTTTCTTTCCCCCCACCTCGATTTTGCAACGCCATGAAAGCAAGATGCAAAGGTGCGATCCCATTACCTCCTCCTGCTTTCGCTGCTCCCACAAAATAATGCCTCCGCTAGCTTACACCTTTTTTTGTTGCAAAATCACCATTATTATATATTAAGCCGTCCTTTCACCAACCAAAAGCAGACATGTGTCCTCCAGTCACTGATCTCACCTCCTACTTTCTGCTTATTTTTTTCCTGCCCTTTGTTTTGAAACAATTATTAATTATAAGTTTATAACACGAGATCCACTTTTATCAATGGAGTCCGGGCCCCAAGACTGCAAGGCTAAGACAACTACAATGCCCCCCCCCCCCCCCCCCCCCCCCCCCCCCCCCCCCCCCCCCCCCCCCCCCCCCCCCCCCCCCCCCCCCCCCCCCCCCCCATTCGTTTGGGCGGAATTGGATGATAGGATTTGAAATTATCAATTCCAATTCAGTTGTCCGGCATTAAAAAAAATTGATAGGAATTGGTATTTAGCTCGATTACATGAAAATTAACAGGAACCCCGACCTTCCATTTCTCTGTTCGGATGAAATAGGAAAGAAGAATGACAAGGATTTTTCAGTTGATTCCAATGCTGGCTTCAAGTTTGTGCTGACAGGTATTCTTCTCATTAAGCATCAAAATCTTTTTTATTTGGCCTCTGTTTCCTTGTGCCAGAAGAAAGTCGTGATTTTTATTTTAAAACTTCCAATATAATCAAATGCGATGATTGTTCTCATATTATTTTATTTGATGTCATGCTTTTTTGTTGTGGACTTTTAACTGGTCGGGAATTGCAACCTTGCATATGTGGATATAAGGTGCATAACATGTGTATTTTTCTCGAGATCTTAGCTTCTCGGGCATAATTAATCTGGCACATTAATTAGTAGACTTTGGTTAGCTTAGGAATCCTTCTTTATATGCATTCAAATTGCTGGATGCATTTTTTTTCCATTTTATTGATAGAAAGTTCTGTGGGCAACATGGGCATGGTTTCTCCAATTGATTTGATAGAAGGGCTCACTGAACTTTCAACAATGGTAACTCAAATACAACGTTGGCGTTGATCTCGATCATTTTCTGTAACTGTCTTTGTTCTTGATCTGGTGGGAAAAAAAGGAACTGTTGTTGCCCGTGGGCATAGCCCATCTTAAAGTGAACCACATAAATCTATGACTTCTGTGTTTTGATTTTCTACGCTCGTTTCCTCAACGACATGCAATCTCAATTTACTTTCCTGGTAGTAAGTGGAACAGATTTTAGAAATATATGGTTGTATGTGTTAGTTTATATGGCAATTTCACTTCCTGTACAACTAAAATATTGCCTACATCCTAACAACAAAATTGTCTATTTCAATTCCTGAATTGACAATTCTTGTCTACAGCCGAGCAACATAATTGTGATAATTCCACGATACAAAATATTCCAATTTCAAAAAGAACATGAACGGATCAAATTAATTAATTTATAGTCTTGTAGATCATGGTGATTTGGGATCAACCATGCAATATATATGATGCAGCTAGGTAACAAAAATCCTACAATACAAAAGATTCATCATATGAGGACTGGAAAGTTATTTCCTTCGCAATTTCATCTTTTGCGCTTGATTTCAATGTTAGATGTCATTAATATATAAGTGAACATAATTACTTGGGAGAGAGAGAGAATGATGAATTTGCAAAGAATTTAAACAAACACATCAAAATCATCTTAGGCTCTGTTTGTTTGGGAGGTGGCCATAGGCGGAGCTACGTTCGGACACGTGCCCGGGTGTGAAAATAGTGAAATTCTGCCTTTCGCGAGTTATTACCGCGCATTCCTCGCTTTCCTCGTATCCATGCCCTAATTTGTTTCCTCAACAGCCCGACGAGTTGTTGCATGTGCGGCCGTGCTCTTCTCCTTTCTCCGTTTTTCACCTGAGCCCGCTGAGTCGTTGCCTATACGGCTTGGTCTGATCTCTTTCGACTATTGGACACCAGCAACTTCATCTGCAAGACTGCAAGAAGTCGAGGTGAGCATTCCAGGCGAGGTGGTTAGAGGCGAGCCTTAAGGTAACTTTTGTTATGGTGCTCGAAGCATCCCGTGTGGCCGTCTAGTTTGGAACGGGCTACACGTTGCCCCTAGCAGGGGTATTTATAGGGTGAAATCTTAAATCCCCGACGACTCGTTATGGACCTGTTACCATTTATAGGGCGAAACCCTAAACCCTATGAGTATAAATACATGTATCATTACAAGTTTGTATATGAAAAAAAATTCTTCCTCTTCTCTCATTCTTTCTCCCGTGAGCTTTGTTGACACCACATCTCGTTTCCGTCACCACATTTCGTTTCCGCCACCACATTTTGGTATCAGAGCAGGTTGCCATCAGAAGATCGTATAGCATCTAGGATCATCGTGATCATATATCAAGATCTCATCATATGGCCTCTTCCTCATTATCCTCCAGTTAGGTGTTCACATACACTCAATCCAGCATTCCCATCTTCGAAGGTGAAACATACGATTTTTGGAGTAAACAAATGAAAGTTTATTTTGTTTCACAAGGCTTGTGGAATTTGGTCCAAAACGGCTATCCACAAACCTCTGAAGCAACTCCTTCTGAAAAAAGGGACACCACACAAGCAAAGCTGCTGAAAGAAAACCAGAAGCTTTATGCAAAAGCCGTCCTGACAATCCAACAAGGAGTCGGGAGATCCATAATCCCCTTAATAATCGTTGCAGAAACCGCAAAAGAAGCATGAGAAATCTTAAAAACCGAGTTCAGAGGAGATGAGAAGGTAATTTCAATGAGGTTGACTGTGCTATGGAAAGAATTCGACAACATCAATATGAAAGAAGGTGAGATCATTCATAGTTTCTTTTCAAGGGTCACTTCCATAGCAAATCAGCTCAAAACATATGGAGAGGAGCTTCCTGAGAGGAGGATCATTTTAAAACTCATCAACAGCTTAACACCAAAATTCGAACATGTTGTGGCTGCAATTCAAAAGGCTCGAGACATCTCCAAACTCACCATAGCCGATTTAATAGGATCACTTCAAGGCCACGAAGAGAGGATGAAGACTAAAGAGTCCCAATTAGAGCAAGTCCTTCAAAACAATTTTCTCTTAAGTACTAAAAAGAAAAGGGACTGGAAGAACAAGCAAAAAACTGGAGCCATTGGAAAGAAGCCCGACAACAAAAGTAAAAATGATTTCTGCAAACTGTGCAACAAGAAAACCCATAATACAAAAGATTGTTATTCAAAGTGCACAAATTGCAAAATTCAAAATCATCTCAAGAAAGAGTGCTGGTTCAAAAACTCAAAACCCAAAGAAGAAGCAAACATAAGTGAGCAGGATCAAGAATCTCTGTTCTATACGAGCACTTATCCAATTCAAACTGAAAATGAGGTGTGGTTATTAGATAGTGGATGCTCCAACCACATGTCCAATAAAAAGTTAGCCTTCACCCATATAGATGAAAAACAAAAGTCCCAAGTCACATTGGGAAATGGAGAAACCTCTGCTATAGAAGGCAAAGGATCAGTAGCAATACAACTCAATAATGGAGAAACAAAAATCATTCATGATGTACAGTATGTGCCAAAATTAATTCAGAATTTGCTAAGTATTGGACAGCTGCTAACCAAAGGGTATAAGGTGACTTTCGTTGAAGGTGAGTGCAAAATACTCAACAAGCAAAACAATCAACTAGTGGCAATAGCAAAAATGACCAAAAACAAAGTCTTTCCTCTGTGTATTAAAAGTTGTCAGCCTCAAGAGGATCACTCCTATCAAGCCCAGTCAGCGAGAAAATCAGAGGATCTGAAACTATGGCATGCCAGGTATGGACACATCAATCACAAAAGTCTTATAATTTTAAACAATTTGGTTAGAGGCATGCCACATCTCCAACCAAATAAGGAAATTTGTGAAACCTGTGCTCTTAACAAGATTCGCAAACAATCCTTCCCCCAACAAACCACTTGGAGAGCTTCGGAAAAACTAGAACTAATACATGCCGACATTTGGGGACCCACATCCACTCCAACTTGGATGGGGAAAAGATACTACTTGTTGCTCATTGATGACAAAAGTAGAATGACATGGATTTACTTCCTAAACCAGAAATCTGAAGCCCTCCAACACTTTGTTCAATTTAAAACCTATGTAGAACGACAGACAGGGCTAAACATTAAGGGTCTAAGAACTGATAGAGGAGGAGAGTTTGTTAGCCTTGAATTCCAGAAATTCTGCCAACAATGACATCAAAAGGAAATTAACAGTAGCAAGAAATCCCCAACAAAATGGGGTTGTAGAAAGGAAAAACAGAACCTTGGCAGAAATGGGGAGAAGCATGCTTCAGCACAAAAAATTGCCCAAAGAACTCTGGGGAGAGGCAATGAATACGGTTGTTTATATCCTAAGTAGATCTCCAACTAAAGCCCTCCAGAACTCCACTCCATATGAAGTATGGTATGGCAAGAAACCTTTAGTACAACATATGAGGATCTTTGGAAGCATTGCTGACACACTCTTACCAAAAGAAAGTAGAGACAAACTAGAGCAGAAGGGAGAAAAGCTCCTGATGGTGGGTTATAGCTATGAATCAAAAGGATATCGTCTTTTCGACCCAACGACAAAAAAGCTTGTAGTCAATAGAGACGTTATATTCAACGAAGAAGCTACCTGGTGTTGGGATAAACCACAGGATCAGAGTCCATTATATTTGAAGCCCGTGGAGGTTGAGGTTGAAGCCACGTCTGAAGCTCAAGCAACATTTCAAGATGAAGGCATATCCCAAATTGACATCACAACTCAAGATGCAACCCCACCACTATTCAGTCCAACGGGGTCTTCTCAATCACCACAGCCATCAGAATGCAGGTCAGACTCATCATCTCCCAAGAAATTCCTCTCTATTTCATCTTTATATGATTCACAGAATCTTGTTCTCCTGTGCAAAGAACCAACAAGCTACAAAGAAGCAATAAAAGAGCCCAATTGGATCACTGCAATGGATACAGAAATTCAGATGATCCATAAAAAATACTTGGAGTTAGTACCAAAACCCCAAAATCAAGAAGTTATTGGGCTAAAATGGGTGTATAAAGCTAAGTTAGATGAAAATAGTAACATGTTACCTTCTATGGGAGAAGGGAGGAGGAGGAGAAGAAGAAGGGGAAGCTAGGGTTAGGGAAGAGAAAGAGGGAGCAACCCTCTCCTTGATTAACTTGATCCAAAGATAATGAAAACACATAAGGTGATCCTCTTTATAGGGAGGGATCCACCACATTCAACAATTAAGGAAAAACAATATTAAAATAACAACATAATGATAACGCCGTCCGATATCGCCGCCCGATAGCACCGCCTGATACCGCCCAGCGACAACACCGCCCGATAGATGTCGGTCCACTATTCCGCGACACCCGAACCGCCTGGATCGGTTCGTCCTTCGCCCTGTTGCCCGGTTTGCAGTCCCGCGTCACGCGTTCGCCTCGAATACACTTGCCATGGTGGGTCTTCCGCATGCATGTTGGTAACAATACCACCGTCTGGAAAATTAGCTTTGTCCTCAAGGCAATAGTCTGGAAATTGGCGCCGAAAATCATCCCGCAGTAGCTATGTCGCGCCGGAGGCCGGTCGATTGCGCCAAGTGACCCGGATCTCCTCCAGAGTGGGATCTCCCGGCGTATGAGGGCGTCGATCCAGGATGGCTTCCGGGTAGAGAGGTTCGGACTCGGAGTAGTCAAGGTCGGTTGGTATGTGGTCGGTGACAGGGTGGTCGTCGATAACCCGCCGGAGTTGAGAGACATGAAAAACTGGGTGAATGCGGCTGCTGTCCGGGAGGCGGAGCCGGTATGCCACGACCCCGATCGGACTGATGAATTCAATGGGCCCATAGAAACGAGGTGTCAATTTGAGGCAATGTTGGCGAGCCACCGTAAGCTGGCGGTATGGATGAAGTTTGAGGAATGCCCGCTCGCCCACTTGGAAGGAAAGGTCTCGGCGCTTCCGGTTGGCAAAAGAGAGCATCTTGGCCTATGCGCGCCGGAGGTGATGCTTCAAACTGTCCAAAATCACGTCTCGGTCATGCAAATGGTCGGCCAAGCAAGCGACTGGACATTCCCCCGGGAGATATCGGAGCACGGAGGGGGGTGGCCGGCCATAGACGGTCTCGAACGGTGAGGTATTTGCGGCGTGGTGGTACGTTGTATTGTAGGAGTATTCTGCCCAACATAACCATTTTGCCCAAGTGTCAGGCCTCTCGCCAATGAAGCACCGCAAATACGTTTCTAGACACCGATTGAGCACCTCGGATTGCTCATCCGACTGCGGGTGGTATGTCGTACTCATCCTGAGACGCGTGCCTTGAAGACGAAACAGCGACGTCCAAAAACTGCTGAGGAAGAGCGGGTCGCGGTCGCCCACTATGGAGCGGGGAAAACCATGAAGCCGCACGATCTCGGTGATGAAGCTGTCCGCCACAGTTGCCGCCGTGTACGGATGACGGAGAAGGATGAAGTGGGCATACTTCGTAAGACGGTCGACGACCACAAGAATGCAATCGAACCCATTCGAACGAGGCAGGCGGGTGATGAAATCCATCGCAATGTCTTCGCGCTCGGGAATCGGCAGGGGCTGCAGTAGGCCGCTAGGGAACATCGTCTCATATTTCGCCTTCTGACAAGGCAAACAGGCCGCCACGTATGCCTTCACCTGGCGGAGCATGTGAGGCCAATACACCGATGCGGCTAAACGCCGATACGTACGGAAGGCCCCTGCGTGGCCCCCCGAGGGTGTGGAGTGGAGCTCGGCTAACAGCTGCGGAATGCGGGAGGAGGTTGCCGATAGCACCAGGCGGCCCCGATGGAAGAGCCAGCCCCCAACGAGGGAATAGGGCGGTCGTGCCGCCGGGTCTGCTAGTAAGGCCGCTCGAATGTCCTTCAAGTGAGGGTCGTGATCCACCTCTTGCTGGAGAACGGCGGCGTCCTCCCAAACCGGTCTCGAAATGGCGACCAATTCCGGGGCGTGTGGGTGACGAGAGAGGGCATCGACCGCCCTGTTGGTCTTGCCGGGACGGAACTCGATCGTGAAGTCATAACCAAGGAGCTTGGTCATCCAAATTTGTTGCGTTGGCGTGGCAATTTTCTGCTGGAGTAAGTAGCGGAGACTATGATGATCAGTGCGGATCACGAAAGGGCGGCCCAAGAGGTATAGCCGTCAATGCTGCACTGCTAAAACCAGGGCCGTGAGCTCGTTTTCGTATGCCGAGCGGCTGTGCACCGTCGAAGAAAACGCCCGACTGTAATACGCTATAGGCCGACCGGTCTGCATCAATACGGCCCCCACGCCGGCACCCGAGGCGTCACACTCCACTATGAATGGTTGCCGAAAATCCAGCATGGCCAGCACCGGGCCTTGCACCAAAGCCGCCTGGAGAGCGGCGAACGCCGCCATTGCGGTTGGCGGCCACACAAAAGGACCTTCCTCCAAAGCTTTCAGCAACTGGGTGAGAGGGCGGGCTAACCCACCATAATCCTTGATGAAGCGCCAATAGTATCCGGTGAGGCCGAGGAACGCCCGAACGTCCCAAAGAGAGGAAGGAGTCGGTCACCGGAGAACCGCCTGAATTTTATCTTCATCCATGACCACGTCGTTGGCGGAGATGGTATGCCCCAAGTAGCTCACCGTGGTAGCCCCAAACGTACATTTCTTCTGGTTGACGGTGAGGTGGTGGTGCCGGAGGGTGGTGAATATCTCCCGCACGTGACGGAGGTGGTCCTGCCAAGATCCACTAAACACGAGAATGTCATCGAAAAAAAACAAGAACATGCTTACGGAGGACCGGCCGGAAGATGTCATTCATGGTTGCTTGGAATGTGACAGGGGCGTTGGTGAGCCCGAACGACATGACCAAAAAATTCGAAGTGGTCGTCATGCGTCCGGAAAGCCGTCTTTGGCACGTCCTTCGGTCGGACCCGGATTTGGTGATATCCGGCGCAAAGGTCCAACTTGGTGAAGAAAGCAGCGCCATGGAGCTCTTCCAAGAGTTCCTGGATGACTGGGATCGGGTATTTGTCGGGCACCGTAGCTTTGTTGAGCTCCCGGTAATCCACACAAAACCGCCAACTTCCGTTCTTCTTGCAGACCAATAGAACCGGACTGGAGAACGGGCTAGCACTAGGCCGGATGAGGCCCCCCAACAACATCTCCCTTACTATCCGCTCGATTTCGTCCTTCTGGGCATGTCCATAGCGGTACGGCCGAACGGATACCGTCGCCGCTCCCGGTTGGAGCACAATCGCATGATCGGTCGGTCGATTGGGCGGAAGGCGCGGCGGGGTGGCAAAGATATCTGAGAAGGCCTCAAGCACGTCCTGAAGGTCGGCCGCGAGAGGACCGGGCGCAGCCGGCGGGGCCGACTGGATAGGCCATAGCCATACCGAGAAATCGACGTCGGTGACGCGTGTCATAGCCCGAAACGAGACCGGCGATCGTAGGACGGTAGAGTCGCCCACTAGGCGGCACGGTTGGCCCTGTTGCTGAAAGGGCATAGACATGGAGGCCCAGTTCACCCGAACGTCCCCCGAGGTTTGCAGCCACGCCACGCCCAAAATGGCGTCGAGGCCACCTAGTTCAAACATGTAGAAGTCTGCCGTGACCGTGCAAGGTCCTAAAGAGAGGGTAACATCCAAACATTTCCCTATGGTGGGGTGGAGACGACCATCGCCAAGACAGACGGAGAATTCCGGGGAGGGGGAGTAGGGTAAATCGATGTCGCGGGCGAGTTGAGCCGACATAAAGTTGTGACTGGCTCCACTATCGATCATAACGATCGTCGGGCGATTGTTGATCATAGCTGTGAGCTTCATTGTCCGGGGACCGGTAAGACCGCCCACCAAATAGAACGGTAACTCCAACACATTAAGGGGTGCCCCTCCGGCTCCAGCGGGGGGGGGGGGGGGGGGGGGGGGGCGGTATCCCTGACAGCGCCGAGTCCTCGGATGAGCCGTTCCCGTCCCCGTCACCAATAATTGCGTGAAACTCCTTGACCAGGCACACATGTTGCGGCGAGTCGGGTTGGCGGCACCTAAAGCATAATCCGCGGCGGCGCAGGTCGTTGTAGTCGTTGTTGGAGACGCGGTGTGGGGCATCTGGACGGGGTGGACGGCCGACCCCCATTGGGGGCGGTCGAGGGCCTACATCGCGCTGCGGCGGTTGGCGGAAGGTAGGTGCGCCAGTGCGGGGTCCAATATCTGCTTTCACCGCCCGGGCAAGTTCCAGGGCTTCCGACACGGTGCAGGGATGGTGGGTCCTGATGCGGGAGCAGATGTTGGGAAGGAGGCCCTGCAGAAAGAATCCCAGATAATGGTCGGGCGGAAGGCCCGGAACTTGCGTGGCGAGTGCAACAAACTCGTCAATATACGCGTCCACCGTTGTTGACTGGCGGGCCGAGCAGAGCCGTTCAATGGCGGAACCGATGTAGCGAGAATCGTAGAGACTGATCATCTCTTGCTTGAACTCGTGCCATGGGATGAGGGGTTGGATCTGGCGTAGCCAGCGCGCCGAATGGAGGGCCGAACTGTCAAGGCCGACCATGGCGGTGCCGGCGCGATCCGCCGGGGGTGGGGGGGGGGGGGGGGGGGGGGGGGGGGGGTACCATTGAGGTCGAAGTATTGCTCCGCGCGGGCAATCCACCCCATTGGATCCGTGCCGGAGAACGAGGGCACGTCCAATGCTAGGGAGGGTCGGTCGGCTACGGTTGGTATCGCCGCTGGGGCGGTCGGAAGCGGGACCGGCGCACGCGCGGTCGGCTCTAGCGAGGGCGGTGGCGTCCCGAGCAGCGAGGTCGTGTCGGCCGAGGATGTCGGCTCTGGAGGAGGCGGGGGCGTGGTGGGAGACGACGTTAAGGCGTCGAGGCGAGTGAGGATCGCGGATTGGCTCGCCATGATTGCCTCCACGGACGACTGGAGGCTCGCGAGGTGGCTGTCGTGTTGCGCGAGGCAGTCGGCGACCGTGGAGTCGGCGGCCACATTAGGGCGGGTGTTCTTGTTTGGTGCCATGAGGAACTCCGGCGGCTTGGTGTAGGCGCGCGGAGCGGCAGGTCGGACCAAATGTTACCTTCTATGGGAGAAGGGAGGAGGAGGAGAAGAAGAAGGGGAAGCTAGGGTTAGGGAAGAGAAAGAGGGAGCAGCCCTCTCCTTGATTAACTTGATCCAAAGATAATGAAAACACATAAGGTGATCCTCTTTATAGGGAGGGATCCACCACATTCAACAATTAAGGAAAAACAATATTAAAATAACAACATAATGATAACGCCGTCCGATATCGCCGCCCGATAGCACCGCCCGATACCGCCCAGCGACAGCACCGCCCGATAGCTGCCGGTCCACTATTCCGCAGCACCCGAACCGCCTGGATCGGTTCGTCCTTCGCCCTGTTGCCCGGTTTGCAGTCCCGCGTCACGCGTTCGCCTCGAATACACTTGTCATGGTGGGTCTTCCGCATGCATGTCGGTAACACAACATCCAAAAGTATAAGGCACGGTTAGTAGCCAAAGGCTACTCTCAAAAGCCTGGAATAGACTTCTCATAAACTTTCTCACCGGTTGTAAGGATGGAAACTATTAGAACTCTACTTGCCTATGCTGCACAAAATTCTCTGCAGGTGCATCAATTAGATGTAAAATCTGTATTTTTAAATGGAGACCTACAAGAAGAGATTCTTGTCCAGCAACCAGAGGGATATGAAGTAAAAGGTCAAGAGGAGAAAGTGTGCAAACTTAAAAAGGCACTATATGGGCTTAAACAGGCACCCCTTGCCTGGTACGCCAAAATTAATCAATATCTATGCAACAAAAAATTTACCAAGAGTTCAAATGATCCAGCTTTATATGTCCAAAGACAGAAAAGTGAATTCTTACTAGTATGTATCTATGTTGATGACATACTAGTAACCGGCTCTAATTCAACTCTCATTCATGAATTTAAACAAATGATGATGACAAATTTCGAGATAAGTAATTTAGGAATCATGAATATTTTCTAGGGTTGCAAGTGTATCAAAACTCTGGAAAAATATTTATCAACCAACAGAAATACATCGCAGAGCTGTTAGATAAATTTGGGATGAAAGATTGTAAGTCATGCGCAACTCCAATCTCGACAAGTGAGAAATTAATGAAAAAGGAAGGAGACGAGAAGGTGGATGAAGACAACTATCGAAGCGTGGTTGGATCATTGATGTTTCTCACCAATACACGCCCTGATATTGAATATGCAGTTAGCCTAGCCTCAAGATTTATGAATAATCCCAGCTCCATCCATGTAAAAGCAGTAAAGCGAATTCTAAGGTACCTTCAAGGAACCAGAGAATTTGGCATATGCTATTCCAGAAAAGAAGGAGAAGAAGGGAAAAACTTAATTGGGTATTCTGATAGTGATTGGGCTGGAAGCTCTGAAGATCGCAAGAGCACGAGCGGGTTTCTGTTCTAGTTAGGGCAAAATACTATTTCCTTGTTGTTGACGCCAGGAAAATCCTGACCTCAAGATTCGGACCGATGCAGCCGGAGGCTACTCGCCCAGCAGTCCAACGAGATGACCTGGCTGGCGACTACTACGGAGCTAGAAGAGCAACGAACCGGACCACAGGTGCTGCGGCAGGGAGGTCCCACCACGTACCCAGAAGCTCCAAAGAGACTTCCCCTCCAAGACCAAAAATGGCCGAGCAGGGTACAAGGAAGGCACCGACTTGGCTAGTACCGGGAGTAGCGGCCAAGTGCGACAGGTTCCAGAATGCAAGAGCAGGGTTTCGAGAGCTCAAGTCCAGGTGCCAATTCAAGTACCCCTGGGGTCCTATTTATAGGAAAACCAAGGGGTAGGGGATTTTTATAGCCCAGCCTCTGCCCGACGACTAGCGACATTGAGGCGATCTCCCCGGGCAAATGGGCGAGTATCACCTATGGTCGCCCACCTTTTGGCGAGTATCCAGGCTACTCGCACGAGTGCACCCCTACTCGCCTAGGCTTTCTTCTGCTCCTACGCCTGACGAACTCTTCTACTATGCCTGCTGGCCGACTTTATCTTGGTATCTCGAACTATTGACTTCCGTGTTGACTCTTTGACTTTGACTTTTGTCTACGTGGCCTTGAGTGGGTCCTACCCTCGGAGAATGAGGGTTGTACACAATCCCCGCTCTTTGCGAGTAACGTAGTTGCTCGGAAAGAATCATCCAACCCTGATTCGACGAGCTGTCTTTCTGGCGAGTATTGACTGATAGTCGGCATCCCGCTGGTTTGACGTTCTGGCTCTATATATAGAGGGGGAGGGGTCTCTGATGGCAAGGCTTTTTTGATCTCGCTTTCAAGATGTTGCGTAGTATTGTCGAGGAAGCTGCTGCGGACATGGCCGAGCTTGCGAGTCTGATACCACCATTGCGGAAGCCTGCTCGCGACGCCGAGCTTGAGGACTTCCTCGCTTCTAGGAAGAGGAAGAGTCTTGAGAGGAAGAAGGAGAAGAAGAATAAGAAGAAGAAGAATGCCGACGCCCCCGAGAATGTCGCTGATTCTCAGGTCGGCACTACCAAGCAGGTACTCGCCGACTTGGGTCTCGGTCAGTCGGGCGGCTCGCCTGCTCCTGATCCTCCTTCGTCGAATGTAGCTCCTGAGATGAGTACTGTTGGAATCTCGGTTCAAGATCAAACTGAAGTTCTTCCTGCGCAAAGTGAGAGCTACCTACTCGCCACTCTTTAAGGTTTAGTCGCCCAAGTGTCGGGTAGTTTTTGACGTTTTCTACACTATCTCGCAGATCCGCTACTCGTCGATGCTCGGGAGGAGCCTTTGAGCGTCATTCCTCTGCGATCATCGCCTATGCTCTCGCCCAGGACTGGGGGAGGAACTCGTCGGGGGGGATTAGTGCGGATCCTTCACAGCTCTGCGGTGGACAAGAGGCCGATGAGCGAGCAGAAGGCTCCTTCAGCGAGTAACCTTCCTCCTCCGCCACCGTCTTTGAGCTGTATACATGTCGTAGGTTGGAGTGTTAGTCCCATATGCAAACACTAGACAAACCTCACCCTAGCACTCTTTCCCCCCAGTGTCTCGCAAGGCCCCACTGGAACCCTCCCCGGTTAAGGACAAGACATGACTTAGAGGTCAGGTAATCTAATGTCTACAACCCTACGCCCCCGCTATGGTGAGATATGAAGTCATGGATAATAATTATTGGAAGCATTTAAGCGTTTTAAATCTAATGATAAGTACATAGCCTATGGATTTATATTTTTATTTGAAATTCTTAAACAAACAACTCACATAGCTATTTTGAACCGCCTGAGACATCCTGGCAGGCTGAGATGGCCGATCACCTGCAATTGTCAGCTCAGGGTGGATTATCGATTTATGGGTAAACAACTTAGTGTCATCAGACATAGATTTTCCAATGTAATCCCTCATTGTGCAAAACACCTTGTCGACCTAATATATAGACTATATTAAACTTGTCACTCACCTATAAAGATCAGGAAGAAAGGTCTAGAGAGTTGGAAAGAACAAAGGAACTGAATTCAGGTTGATCAGAAATTTTCTAAGTCTTATTTTCTTGGAGAGTTTCAAATATCGTCTTGCAACTGCCCGCGGACGAACTTCCTCCACCTCCCCCTTTTCCACCTCTTGTCGATACGCAAGATGATCGTCGCCTTCTGTCTTCCTCGGCTCCCACCACTCATCCGGCTGAGTCCTCGCGCTGAGGCGGGGTGGCGGGGTCTTCTGGCTTCTTCGCTCCCAGAGGGGGAGGGCGACCAGTGGATGGTCGCGGTCGGGGTGATGTGCATTCCAGCAGGGAGCACATCGGTGGATCGCACTCCAACCGGCGAGATGGCGCCCGTCGCAGTCTGTCCCCGCATCGGGGAAGGGGTTCTCCTCGCCGACCATCTCGGAGTCCCCGCCGCGACTTGCGGAATGATGCTCATCGGCCTGGTAAATGGAGTCGTTGTTTTTCCGAATATCTTCGAAGAAGGGTCTTCCTGCTACTCGCCACTGAGGGTTTGCTTTTATGTCTTCTTCTGCAGCTCGCGCTCACACCCCTATCGGGGCTCTGATTGACGGGGTTGGGCTTCCCTCTCGCGAGTATCAGGAGAGGGCTACTCGCGCCATCCTGGACTTGGAGGCGAAGTTGGAGCGTCTGTCGATCAGCGAGTCTCATCGGCGTCTGACTGCGGTGGAAGCACGAGTGGAGCTCTTGGCGGCCGCTGACTCTCAGCGTCGTCTGACCGAGCTGGAGGTGCGAGCATCACGGCTGGAAGAGTTCGATACTCGCCTGGCTAGTGTAGAATCTCGCCTTCAGTCTGTCGGCGATCTGGAGCGCCGGGTTGGTAGGATGGAGCATCGCCAGCAGTTGCATCATGACGAGCTGGTGGGGATGCGTGCGAGCACGGGCTCCGTTGGTCGCCTAGCGAGGATGGAGGAGCAGGTGCGACAAGGCTAGGATGCGATGTCCGTGGCCTTCGAGCATTTTAAGCGAGCTCGCAGCATGGGCTGGGTCGGGCGACAACCATAACTTCCCGACGCTCAGGCGAACCCCTAGGATCCTGTCTTTCTTCTTTTTGTGGTAGCTAGTCGCCTTTTGGCGAATGTTGTGTAATTCTGAATAATTTGATTTCTTTAAGTAGTTTGCTAATTGGCGAGTATGAATATCGCCCTTGCCACCTTTCCTGTTTGCTGTGATGTCTTGATTTTCTTTTTTGTTTTTTGCTTCCGCGAGTATTTGTTGAATGCCGCGTTGATGTTGCGGGCATCCTAGTGATCTGATGCAGGTACTCGCTCGTTCGACACTGGTGATTTGACGTGTACCCTTGGCTTTGGCGACTTTCCTCGATACTCGCCACCCCGGACTCGTGCTCGCGGAGGCGTACGCGGCAAGCCAAGTTTCGTTGAGTACTATAAATAGGGGGTGGGTACGTATTTATTACGCTTCTGGCGATCTTCCCTTTCTTTCCAGCGAGTATCTGCCGATTGCTCCTCTCCTCGCATCTTTGATACTCGCTTCTTCGATCCCTTTCTTCCGGAATGGCTGACGAGGCAGCTATTCGTCGTGCAAGTCATGCGAAGAACTTCGAGGCGACTTCTTTCAAGAAGCCGATTACTCGGCCGAGCGATCTGAAGGAGTTCTCTGCCAAGTATTTGTCGCCGTAGTATGTCGCCAGGCTTCCTCGCGAGGATGAACGCCTGAACTCCTTCTCGGCGACCGAGCTGGTCTTCCCCATCCGCCATTTTGAAGTCGGCCTACGACTACCCTTGTGGTCGGAGGTCTGCCAGATACTCCGCTATCACGGGATAGTCCCGGCGCAAATCAACCCAAACGGAGTGGCGATGATCGTGGGGTTCCTCTGCTACCTGCGCGATCAGAAGATCGCCTTTGATCTCTCCGTCTTCCGGCGAGTATTCCACTTTAGCGCCACTGGCGAAGGCGTCGTCTTCTTGTGCAGCCATGTCTGCACGCTGGTCGGCACGGCGAACAAGAACCATCGCTGGACCGAGCGAATAGTCGTCATCAAGGGCGACTTTGGCGTCGTGCCGACTTCATCCTTCCAGCCGGCAGAGAGTGCCTTCGTTGCCCCTTACCTGGAGGAGAGCCGGGAGAAGCTACTCGACAGCTTCCGAGGTCGCCGTCTGGATGTAGTTCTCTGGAGGAAGCGAGTAGATGAGCTCGCCGAGGTGTTCCCTGGTGAAGGTAGTCTTCTAAGTGAGTACTTGGTCATGCTCGCCACTTGTCTTCGGTCGGTGACTAATGCTCTTCTTTTTATGTCGTGATGCAGCTACTCGCTCCTTGCCGAGCGAGCTTCTTCCCTTGGCGCCAAAGGCGGGGGCTTCTGCTCCGGTCGATTTGTCGCCCGGCGGCGATGATCAGGAGGTCGCCGGCGACGATGTTGGGCCCTCGAAGAAGAGGAAAGTCAAGGGGAAGTCCGCCGAGACTGCGAGGAAGAAGGAGGTCGCCAAGAGGGACCTGAAAGCGAGGGCAGATCCTTCGGAGGCTGGCGAGCCCAGCGGCCATCCGAACTTCGGCGAAGGTGTGGGCAGCGAGGATGCCTATGGTCGCCCTCTGGTGTCCTGGGCTGAGCGAGCCCATGAATTGACTTTGAGCACCAACCTCCCCGCCTGGTCGGATGATTGGGAGGATGCGGGCGAGGCGTTCGACGTGACGTTCACCCTTTATGGTTGCGCGGACGCCGAATCCCTGCAAGACGTCTCGGCCGAGTATCTCGCCCATCAGAGCTCGCGAGCTAACCTGCGAGCTGCCGAGCTTGGTCATGCGACGACGAGGAAACTGCTTGAATACGAGCAGGTGATCAAGGTGCAGAGCAAGAAGCTCATCACCATGGGGCTGGAGGCTGCCAAGTGGAAAGACCAGGAGGTACTCGCTCGTCGTCTTTCTGGCTTCTTGGGATTAGTCGCCTTTCGTGCCGATGGATGTTTGCTAACCGCTGTCTTCATCTATACAGGCCGCCGAGCTGGAAATGGCGAAGAAGGTGTCCCAGCTGGAGAAGGAGCTGGAGGATACTCGGCAAACCTTGGAGGCCGCCCAAGTGCGTATCGCTGAGTTGGAAACTCGGCCTGCCGAGCAACAGCCTTCGTCGGCGGGCCCCTCCAGGGTTGGCAAGCAGATTCGGATACTCGACGACGATATGGTGCATATTCGCCGGGAGATCGCGCGAGCAACCGGGAAGGTGGTTCTAAGCAGTCTGAAGGCCGATGGCCTCTTGAAGCCGGAGGCAATGAACCTGACTGTCATGGACATCATCCCGGCACTACTCGCCGAAGAGTCCAATTCTCCTATGCGAGATCTTCCATCCTCATCCACCGATTCCGAAGATGACGATTCTGAGGACGAGGGTGATGATGGCGAAGATGTCGATCCTGACGGCGAGGATGGTGCATAGTCCGCCTGGCTCTTTTTTGCAAATCTGTACAACAATTTTTGTATATGTACTTATGAAAGTAAACGAATACAATTGTATGCTCGCCTTTTGTAGTTGTTTTTTGCTTTTTCTTCCTTTTGTGATCATACCGAGTATGCTCTTAGGCTCGAGGCGAGGTTGAGTGCTCGCTAGGCGACTAAGAATAGGCGAGATAGGATACTGCGGACGACGATCATGCCTTGCTCGTTTGTTGGATACTCGTTTGTGGGATGCTCAGCCACATATACTCGCACCCGCATACTCGCATTTTCATACTCGCACCTGCATATGAAGAAGGATCTTTGAGATATGCTTTCCTAGAATTTCATTTTGTACCTCCATGTTGATGCTGTTGAAGAGGTCGACACAGTAGGGAATGACTGTCGGGGAGGTTCCGATGGAGCACCTTCCAAGGGATCACATTATCCCGAGGTCTCCATCCTACTGTTCTTGTTGATGCTGTTGAAGAGATCGACACAGTAGGGAATGACTGTCGGGGAGGTTCCGATGGAGCACCTTCCAAGGGATCACAGCATCCCGAGGTCTCCATCCTACTGTTCTTGTTGATGTTGTTGAAGAGGTCGACACAGTAGGGAATGACTGTCGGGGAAGTTCCGATGGAGCACCTTCCAAGGGATCACAGCATCCCGAGGTCTCCATCCTACTTGGGTGCTGAATGTCGACCCAACCTGTTTCCTGTTGCTCAACAATTTGAACGGGGAGTTAAGCACACTTAAGCACATTAACTCACGCAATTGGAGGAAATAATTGGAAACGCGTTGCTTCGTTATGGGCTCTCAGCCCTCGAGGGTACACAACACCTTTATTTAAGGGTCCCCTGAGCTCAGTTAAATCGATCATCTCTTCGCCGAATCGGGAGGTCGGCGTCCAGACTTTTCTCCTGGTAATCTCTTCAGTCGGATGAGAAGTGCGGTCGGTGGGAACCGCGACCAACATGCAAGGGGGGAGCTGATCTCGACCGTCATTGCAGAGGCTTGGTCTTAAGGGAACGCACATCCGAGGCACCGTCCCATCATCCGTTCTGAGTTTTTACGAGGATTAAATCGGAGGCACATTTCCCAACCTAGCGTGGAGATCGACTATACTGGCCTTCTTCCTTAAAAGACTTTTCTGAGATAGGAAGGACTGCCTCATCCCATATTTCAGGGAGACGTAAATTTTTATTTATCTGTAAATGAATTTACAAAAGAAGGAGGCCATGTACATTCCCCTTAGGGATAAAACCTTTTCAGGTCATCGCCGCTCCAGGTGTTCCCTAGCAGCTCGTCTTCCTGGTTCTGCAAGCGGCACCCTCCGGTCAGGAGAGCTTCCTGGATGATGAAGGGTCCTTCCCAGTTCGGGTTAAGCTTCCCGACGGCTGCTGACCTTCCTGCCGCGTCCACTTTCTTTAGGACCAGGTCACCTGCTCAGAAGTGCTTGAGGCGGACATTTTTGTCAAAATGTCTTGCCATTCGGCGCTTGATCTCTTCTTGCCTAGCTGAGGCCAGGTCTCGGAGCTCTTCGATGTAGTCGAGGGACAGCTTCTGGGCTTCCTCATTTTCCAATCGCCATTCTTCGTTTCCGTCTTCCGCGGCTACCACCCTTGGGCTTCTGACTTCAAACTCTACTGGAATGAGAGCTTCCGACCCGTGAGAGAGCTTGAAGGGTGTCTCCCCGGTGGCTGAGCTAGGAGTGGTCCTCAAAGCTAAAAGGACCGAGGGGAGCTGGTCCGCCCAATTACCTCTCAGGTTCTCCACTTTCTTCTTCAGCAGATTGACGATCAGCTTGTTGGCGGCCTCCACTTGACCATTGCTCCTGTGATGGTGTACGGAGGCGAATCGAAGATCAGTTCCCAGCTGTCTGCAAAAATCATCCAATTCCAAGCTGGCAAACTGGGGACCGTTGTCGGTGACGATGGCGAGAGGGATTCCAAATCTGCAGACGATCTCCCCCCAGATGAAGTTCTTCACGACTTGAGAGGTGGTCTTGGCCAAAGCTTTGGCCTCGATCCACTTGGAGAAGTAGTCGATCATGACGAGAACGAACTTCCTCTGGCCACTTGCTTGAGGGAAAGGGCCGATCAAGTCCATCCCCCAGATGGCAAACGACCATGGGGCGGTGATTGATCGGAGCTGCTGGGCCGGCTGCAACTGAAGAGGGGCGAAGAGCTGGCACTTCTGACACTTCTTCGAGAAGGTCTCGGCATCCTTCCGGATAGTAGGCCAGAAGTAACCTTGCCTTATGATCCTTTGTTCCAAAGTGCGAGTCCCAGAATGGCTTCCACACTCTCCCGAGTGGATCTCTTCCAACACTCGAGGTACTTCGTCTTCAGAGACACATCTGGCCAGGGGGCCTGAGATGGTCTTGCGGTACAGCTCTCCGTTTTGCAGTAAATAGTACGTCGCCTTGTACCGAAATCTTCTTTGATCTTCGTCGCCCTCCTGGAGCTGGCCGCTGACCAGGAAGGCCACAAAGGGATCCATCCACGAAGGGCGTTGCTCGATCTCCATCATCTCTCCTTCTTCAATGGATGGACGGAAGAGTTCGGTAATAGTTCCTCCAGCCCTCGGCCCATACTTGGCTAAGCGATGTGCTGCCGAGTTCTCCTCTCTTGGCACATGCTCGACGAAGAAGGACTGTAAGCCTCCAATCAACCCTTTCACCTTCACTAAGTACTTTTGCAGGATGGTGTCACGCACCTCGAATTCGCCTCAAATCTGTGACGCGACCACCATTGAATCCGTGAAAGCCCGGACATCACGAATCCCCAACTCCTTAGCAAGGCGCAAGCCTGCCACTATGGCCTCGTACTCTGCTTGGTTGTTTGTGACGGGGAAGAGGATCTCGACGGCTTGCTCGATCCTTGTTCCCTGTGGGCTGACGAGCACGATGCCCACCCCTACAGAACTTTTGCCCGAAGCTCCGTCCACAAACATCTTCCATGGAATTGGATTGAGAGCTTCTTCCCCCGGTTCTGTTTCCACCGAGAAGTCAGCCAGGAAGTCTGCTACTGCCTGGGCCTTGATCGCCACCCGGGGTGAGAAGGAAATGTCGAACTCGCTGGTTCTACCGACCATTTCGCTAACCTCCCAGAATGTTCCACTCCCTCCAGGACATTTCGGAGAGGATGAACAGTCACAACCCGAATGGAGTGAGCTTGAAAGTAAGGCCGGAGCTTCCGTGCCGACACCACCAGGGAGAAAGCAAGCTTCTCCAGGATCGGATATTTCAACTCCGCCTTCTTCAACACGTGACTGACATAGTAGATGGGTAGCTGCTTCCTTCCTTCCTCTCAGACCAACACGGAACTCACTGCTTCGGCTCCTACTCCCAGGTAGATGAGCAGGTCTTCGCCTTCCTTTGGGCTCTGAACGAGAGGTTTCTGAGTCAACTGCTCCTTCAGTTTTTCGAACGCCGTCTCACATCCTTCGGACCACTCGAAGCTTTCAGTTTTGCGGAGTGTCTTGAAGAATGGAGAGCACTTCTCACCGGCCTTTGAGAGGAAGCGGCTAAGACCCGCCAGCCTTCCTGTCAACCTTTGGACTTCCTTCATCGTCTTTGGGGACGGCATCTCCAGGATCGCCTTAACCTTGTCGGGGTTAGGCTCTACTCCCTCCGGGGTAAGGAGATGCCCCAGGAACTTTCCTCTTCCAGCTCCGAAGACGCACTTCGCTGGATTGAGTCTCATCTTGAATTTCCTCAGCGTCGCGAAGGTCTCCACCAGATCAGCCACGTGTTCCTGGACGCTCTTGCTTTTGATCAAGAGGTCATCCACGTATACTTCCAGGTTCCTCCCCCTTTTGCTCCTTGAAGATGTGGTCCATCATCCGCTGGTAGGTAGCTCCTGCATTCTTCAAACCGAAGGGCATCATCTTGTAGCTGTAGCAGCCATCGTCGGTGATGAAGGAGACATCGCGGCAATCGGGGGGATGCATCCGGATCTGGTGGTATCCTGAAAACGCATCAAGGAAACTCATCACAGAAAAAACGACGGCTGAATCAACCAGCGCGTCGATTCAAGGCAGGGGATAACAATCATTCGGGCATCTTTTATTCATCAAAGAAAAGTCAACACACATTCTCCAGCTACCCCTTGTTTTCTTCACCATTACAACATTGGAGACCCAGCCTGGGTACTGGATCTCCGATACAAAGCCTGCATCGAGCAGTTTTTTCACCTCCTCCCGGATCGGTTTGGCCAAGATGGTGGCGGTCCTCCTCTTCTTCTGGCGGACGGGCTGGACCTCGGGATCCATGTTGAGGCGATGGCATGCAACCTCAGGGTCGACTCCTGGCATCTCAGCGGCACTCCAAGCGAAGATGTCGACGTTCTTTTGCAGACACGCCTCCATCTCGATCTTCTCCTCCGTCTTCAGCGATCCGCCGATCTTCAGCAACCCAGGTACTCCCTCTGCGGAGAGTACCTCGATTTCTTCAACTTCTTCGGCCACCTCCAGCCTGGCCGGGCTCTCCAGCACCCTTCCGAACTCTTCTGCGTCAGCCATCCAGCTGATGGTGCTGACGGCGCTGAGATAGCACTCTCGAGCGGCTCTTGGATCGCTCCTGATCCTTACCTGGACATCTCCCTTGCAGTACTTCAAGCACTGATGGTAGGAAGATGGGACGGCCTTGAAGGCGTTGAGAAGTGGCCTCCCGAAGATAGCCCTGTAACAGCTCGGGGCGTCGACGATGACAAACCGACAGCTGATGGAGGTGCCACCGAGCGTTACAAGGAGATCTGCTCCTCCTTCCACTTCCTTCTTCTCTCCGGAGAAGCCGAAGAGGGGACCATCAGCTGCCCGAACCCTTGCTGCTCCGACTCCCAGTCCGCTAAACGTCCCCTTGAAGATAACGTTTACGGAGCTACCGTTATCGATTAGGATTCGATCAACGGTGAAGTCCTCCACTGCGGCTTGAATCACGAGGGAATCATGGAAGGGATTCTCATTCCCTAGCATGTCTTCCTCAAAAAAGGTGATCTCCTCCATCGGGGGTGGTGCTTGCGAGGTCGAGGCGACACTCCTGCGGTAGATCTGATGGTGGCTCCCCTTGCGGGAAGCTTCCAGCCCCGCTCCCCCATGGATTACTCCGACTCTGCCTCCCTGAACCAGGTCTCCCCGACCTCCCTGGTCGACCCGGTCCTCGTTCCTCCTTCGAACTACGGCGGCCTGCCCTGCCTGCGGCTCGGCAGGGGCCTCTATCCTCCGCTTCTCCCCTCCACCTTCTCCTACTGCTAGCCTCCTCCGGGCTTCCCAAAAGTCTGGGCAGGCAGCCATGGCATGCCCCTCCGCCTGGTGGAAGTCGCAGTAGAGGGGAACCTCTTCTGCTTGATGCCTCCTCTGCTTCTGCTTCTTCCTTCCTTGACGGCGGCCACGCCCGGCTACCGCCATCGCTTCGTCTCTCCTCCTCTCCTGACGCCTCTCCGGCTGGCGAAAAGGTCTTCTCTCTGGGGATCTCCCCCTTTGATCCCGACGCTGGTGCCGTCCAGCCGGCCTCCAAGGTGGCCAGTTGACGGGGACCTGATAGCGCCTTTCCTCCTCCTGACGCTCCGGGGACTCGACGGGCCTCCTCTCAACGCTCCTCCTGGCTTCCTTCCTCCTGGGCTCCTCCCTCTTCTTTTCTTCTTTTCTCCTTTCTTCGTGCCGCTCCGGCCTCTTCTTTTCCTCCCTCCGGGGCTCTTCTCTCTTCCTCTTCTCAGGGATCCTATCCCTCTCTCCTTCCTCGCCTCCGGTCACATTAGCAAGCCTTGCCAAGAAGTCAGGGTTGGAAGCCTCTCCTCGGACAAACTTGTTGGCCCTCTGAATGAGGTTGTCGTAGGAATAGGGAGGATTCTCACTGAGCTCCAACTTGAAGAGGCCTTGACTTATACCGAACGTCAAGGCCAGCAACAGGATGTTGCTATCCACCTGCTGGATCTGCAGAACCTCCTCCTGAAAGCGCTCGATGTAGGGTCCCAACGCCTCATCCGGCCTTTGCACCAGATAGAACAGGGCCGTTGCCTCCTTCTTCAGCTTCCGGGCCGTGTCGAACCGGGTCGTCACTCCACGGCACAGGTCTTCAAAGCAGTAGATCGAGCCGGCGGGCAACTGGTGGAACCAGTCACAGGCCTTTGCACGGAAGGTGATGGCAAACAACCTGCACTTAAAGGCATCCGACATGGTTCGGATAGAGACTATATCCTCGAACCACTGGATGTGCCGGACAGGATCCTTCTTCCCTGAATAGTAAATCAGGACGGGCTCCCTGAACCCTTCTGGCACTGGCGCGGCAAGGATCTCCTCGCAGAAGGGGCTCCTCCCTCCTACCCGGCGATGATCCTCCACCTGGCGAGTATCACCGCCATACTCGCTATATGGGCGAGTATCCTGGTACCTCGCCTGCTCGCCCGGCTCGCGGAAGCGAATACCTTGCGAGGTCGGCTGGTAGAACTGCGACCTCCTTGGTCGCTCGGTCTCATCCTCCACGTGCTCCTTTCCTGCTCGCCGAGGGGGACTCCCTCCCTCGGTCGGAACTGGGCGATGCGGCGAGGTCGCCGTGACCTCGGCGCGCTGCTGAAGCGCTGCTCGCATGGTTCCCTCTATGCGCTGCGCGAAGGCTTCGAAAACTGCCGACGTCACGAACTCGCCACTCGCAGACGAGTTGCCGACTACCTCCTCATGGTCGCCAACTACGACCATCTCGCCTTCTTACTGAACTTTCTTCCAACGACTACGGTCCACGCTCACCGCACCAAAGTGTTGAAGCCAGGAAAATCCTGACCTCAAGATTCGGACCGATGCAGCCGGATGCTACTCGCCCAGCAGTCCAACGAGATGACCTGGCTGACGACTACTACGGAGCTAGAAGAGCAACGAACCGGACCCCAGGTGCTGCGGCAGGGAGGTCCCACCACGTACCCAGAAGCTCCAAAGAGACTTCCCCTCCAAGACCAAAAATGACCGAGCAGGGTACAAGGAAGGCACCGACTTGGCTAGTACCGGGAGTAGCGGCCAAGTGCGACAGGTTCCAGAATGCAAGAGCAGGGTTTCGAGAGCTCAAGTCCAGGTGCCAATCCAAGTACCCCTGGGGTCCTATTTATAGGAAAACCAAGGGGTAGGGGGTTTTTATAGCCCAGCCTCTGCCCGGCGACTAGCGACATTGAGGCGATCTCCCCGGGCAAATGGGCGAGTATCACCTATGGTCGCCCACCTTTTGGCGAGTATCCGCGCTACTCGCACGAGTGCACCCCTACTCGCCTAGGCTTTCTTCTGCTCCTACGCCTGACGAACTCTTCTACTATGCCTGCTGGCCGACTTTATCTTGGTATCTCGAACTATTGACTTCTGTGTTGACTCTTTGACTTTGACTTTTGTCTACGTGGCCTTGAGTGGGTCCTACCCTCGGAGAATGAGGGTTGTACACTTGTGTTCCCGGAAGCAAAAATGTATCGCCCTTTCTTCCGCCGAAGCAGAATACGTCGCCATAGGAAAAGCAGCTGAGGAAGCTGTGTGGCTAAAAAGACTTATAGAAGAAATCAGTAGAGAGGAAGACAAATCGACATAGATCAAAGTTGATAGCACATCAACGATTGCCATGTGCAAAAATCCTGTGTTTCACAACCGAACAAAACATATCCAGCTGAAGTACCATTTCATCAGAGAACTCACTGAAGAACAGGAGATCCATCTTAGCCATTGCAACACAAGGGAGCAGCTAGCCGATGGCTTCACTAAACCTCTCCCAGCGGACAAGTTAGTCGATTTTCGCAGAGGGCTTGGTATTATAGGGATAAATGAAGACCTAGATTAAGAGGGGGGAGGGTAATGTTAGAAATAATGTAATAATCTAGAGTCTTCTATTCAACCACTAAACACCATTATTAATGTATTGCATTTAATGTATAAGAACTCTAGATACTTCTACCCTATGAGGATAAATACATGTATCATTATAAGTTTGTATATGAAAAAAAATTCTTCCTCTTCTCTCATTCTTTCTCCCGTGAGCTTTGTTGCCACCACATCTCGTTTCCGTCACCACATTTCGTTTCCGCCACCACACGACTGTTATTTGGATTTGTATTTTGATTTTTATTTTCATTTCTATTTCTACTTCGATTCTAACTTCCGATTTTGATTCTAACTTCATTTGCTGCAGTTCTTGAGATTCTTCATTTCTAGCCACTCACCAGTCCATGCAATTCTTCATTTCTTGCAGTCCTTCGGCCCTTTCCGGATCATTTCTTGCAGTCCTTCGGCCCTTTCCGGATTTTACCAGCAGAGCAGCATTAGCCAGCAGGTTGTAGGTTACCCAAAAATACAAGTGGTCGGTTTGAGTCCCTGTGACCATCAAACAAACATCGGGAGGGGTTATGGGTTTCACGGCCTGCATTGGGCCCCGCATCGGGATTTTTGGTTAGTTCCGAAGAATTTCATTTGACTATGGTCGTCTTCGATTGATTGTCGAGCTAAGTTAAACCAAAACTTCCAAATTCAAGAGATCTGCAACAATAAATTTGTTGTTCATTTTTGAGCAATATTGAATTCATGGTATATATAAAACTGCCGTCCATTTCAAGTGCTGAACATATATATTAATTAATTATTATTATTAGAAAACTACATCATAATTAAAGATTATGAGATCAAGTGGGCGGAAAAAGAGGAGCAGTAAATCATGTATCGAAAGCCAAAGGCGACCAAATCACTACTTGATCAGCATATCTTTTTTATATTATTATTTTAAGGCGGGAATTAAGATCAGAATAATTGAGAATATATGATTTCTTCTTCAACTTCTTCTTGCGATTCTAATAAGTAAAGCATCCATCCATCCATCAATCCATGGATTTCTAAAAAGGATCGAGATGCTTAATTATCCTCCCACCATCACCACCACCACCACCACCAGACGAAGTTGGTTTTATTACTTAAAGAATGTATGGGAAAGTGGATGGCGTAAACACGCGTCAACATGCGTGAAAAGTGGTGCCTTTTTTTCCATATTCGTTAGCTGTTAAGGAAGGATCTAGATTGAGGAGAAAAAAGAAGGGAAAAAAAGAAGAAGTATATATTTTCTTCCACTAGCTAGATGGATAACCTATCTGATGATATGCCACTTCAATTCAATGAGATAAATTAATATTCATTTCTTTTTTCTTGCAACTATGCAAATGTAGAGACTGCATTTTTATCAAGATTTACAATAAATATAAAAAATGAAGGCAAGCCTTCGTGTGCTACTTAATTGCCATTATAATTAATTCATGAACGCATTAATTAAAGCTGTGTACTAGCTGCTAGCCTCTTTGCATCATTCTCAAATTCAAGGTTATTGGCTTCTGGAATATCATAATTAATCAGTCTTAGTAATCTCAATGCCACAAATGCACGCTCGAGATATTGAATGCACACCCTATAACCATTTGATTATTAATTAGATCATACAATTAAACATAGAGATCTATCGAGTAATTCACACGCATTAATTGATCAGTTTAATACTATAATCATGCTGCAGCAATAGTAGTAGTGTTAAGAAGAAAAGCCCCATCCACCGCCTCTGCTAATTCAAGAAAAGCCCCATCACATTCCCAATTGATCATCCTAATTTCATCCTCTGCACTACTCCTGGACGCCGTGTTTAAATCTATCTCCCCGCATTCCGCCTCCTCCTCATCCTTCGCTCCTCTCCGCCTAATTAAGTACTGATCAAACTTATAATTGTTGCAGCTCAAGATTATAATTGCATCGCCAAAACTATCTTCGTCTTTCCCGCCGCCGCCGCCAGAACCCCTCCTGTTCGGCGGCCTCCCTCTCACATTAATTGCGTCCTCCACACAAATCCGAGAGTACTGATCACAATAATCCAATTTATAATCTGCAATAACCCGGTGCAGCATGATAACCCGGTGCGGATTATCGATCAATGCAGCAATCAAGAACTGCTCCACATCATCATCATCATCATCAACATTTGAGATATAATTTGCACGTGAGCCGAAGATTGCAAATGCGAGCTCCCTCGCAATCTTCTCTTTCGCTTCCCGGTCATTTCCCTGGAACAGCAGCCACGTGTCCTCCTGCTTCCTTCGCCGTCTCTCTCTCCTCTTGATCAGCATCCCAGATCTGGATTGGAGAATCGTGCTCGCTATATCAGGGATGATCTCCTTATGGCGGGGGATCTCTCTGTCCAGCACAGTGCACAGGATCCTCAGGTTCTCCGCACTGAGCTCCCTGAACCTCGAAACGTACTCCACGTCGACGTCCATTGTATCGGAGCCTGAAGAGGGCGAGTCAGGGTCGTCAACGGCGGCACTAGTTCTCTGCTCGTCATGCTCCGGCGAGCAAACTCTGGAGGTCGGTGCCGAAATAGGCCAAGTTGTATGGTGGGTGTGAGCAAAGTTGAGGAAGCTGTTTGGATCATGGAAGGTGGAAGAAGAAGAAGAAGTCGGAGATGCTGATGAAAAACTTGAAGTCCTTCCGAGCCGATGATATTGCTGGCTGTAATTAATGTTGGCTGAACTTCCCATGAAGTTCCAGTAGTGCCTGCAATATTGATCTTTAGGTGGCACACAAACCTGCAAATTGTAAAGAGATAATTACGTACGGTTTCATATCCGTTCAAGTCGTCGTAGATCTCCAATTAAGCTGATGATGATCATGAGATCGATTATTAATTATTACCTGAACGTCGTTTATATTTTCCATTTTCTTCTCTTCTTGATGCACCCGAAGCCATGAAGGAAGGTTGGAGGAGATTATTAATGGAGGCTGGACAGCAGTAGTAGTAGTAGTAGTACTGCTGCTGGCCGCAGGATTTGATGTTTGAATCTCGGACTGGAACCTGCTGCTGGGGCCATCTCCCATGATAAAAGTTCCATCTTGGCTTTTGTTGACTCTCATCGCACGGTTATGCACATCACTAAATCGAGGTGGGATCAAAACTATGGAATTAACTTAAATCATCAATTATTTCATGCAAGATCGAGGTGTTTGTTTTAATTTCTTCATTATAACGTACTGGGGAGGTATTATTGAAGGAAGGTATAAAGTGGAAGTAATCATGACCTCTATCCGAATTTTGGGGCAGCAAAAAGCAACACTGAGTTCTTAAAATAACAGACAGGAAACAGTGTCTGTTGCAGATCAAGAACTCTCGAGGAAACAGGAATGGACCGAAAGTTTTTTTTTTTTTTTTTTTTTTTTTTTATTTACAAAAAAGTAACAAACTATATATTCGAAATTGCTTTGGGGCATTTCCAAGGACCGGGATGGGCAGGAATAATAATACTACTAATAAGCGCGAGCCTGCAGTTGTAGAAGAAATTTACTTAAACTTCAAGAGATGATAGAAATTATAGAAGAAAGGTTACTTGGATATTTACCCATCGTGGTGGAGGATAAAATCTAAGCTTCCGTCAGAAATGGGAAGAGGATGGAGACCCAGCAGGATTTCCAGTGAGGGATTCCCAAACCTGCACCCCAAGTAGCCCTGGTGCGTTGCAGCGCTCAGCAGCCACACATCTCCGACATTGCCAGTCTCATCATGAGCCCCGAAAGAAAGCTTTGAAATTTCCCTGAGGATGCTCTCCACAGGGCAATAAGAGCATCTCCTCGTCTCCCCCCTGCTGCTGCTGCACCAATACTCTGCAGTCCAGTCTAGATCTCCTATGTACAGCACGGCTCCTCTCTCCGAACAGCAACTCCTCAAATGGCGCTTCAGCTCCGCAACCTTTTGTTGGACCTCATCGACGGACATGCTTACAAAAGTGGAGAGTACGATGCTGATGAACTGAATGTTTCTTAGATTTTCAGGAACCTCTCCCCTGTTAACCATGTCCATTAACCTTCCAACAGCAGCCTGCGCTGCGGGAAGACTGCCCCTTACAACTGCGATGCTTTTCTTCTCCCTCGCTGATAGAATATCCAGAAAAGAGCCCATCATGTGATCTTCTGATTCCATGCCCTCAGCAGCTTTGACGGCGTGAGCAGCGAAGGCGCGTGCGTCGGAAAGGATTGCTTTCTCCGTATTAGTCTTGACCTGAGTGCTGGAGAACTCGGCTTCTCGCATTACGCGGCTCACACTTGGGTCATCCAGAATGGAGATGATGAGCTGCCCCAGCTCAATCTTGACAGTGAGCAGGGGATGCTGGTGGCTATCAACTAAACCGCGGCGCTGGTGTGCTTGCGCCCTCTTGAAGGCGGCAGCAAGGGCGTTCGAGATGGCGGGGGGATGGCGGCGGGCATGAAGGCGGTGGTTCAGGTGACCTCCGAGCATGGGAACAGAGGAGGAAGTGGCCGGGAGGCGATTGAGGGCAACGTTGAAGCAGAACTCCAGAACTTTGCATTGGAGAGGGTGGGAATGGGAGAGGAGGCAGGCAGCTCGGAGGAGGCCGGCGGGGGAGGAGAGCATGGCGCTTGCTACATGGAGGGGCGTGACCTGAGCATGGCCGCGCCGGCGGGCAAGACAAACTGACTGCTCTACCAGGGTGTCCGCCTGTGTCGCCAAGGCTGGCAGAACTGTGGAAGCCGCTGCTGCTCTCATCCTCTCTCTCTCTAGCGAGGCAATAATAGCACTTGTGTCTTTCTGTGAGGGTGATCAGTGGCCGGAGAGAGTGAGTGGGAGGGAGTAGCTCGGACTTCTCTTTAGCCGGCTCCTTATAAACAAGGAGGCTGGAGGGAGCCCAAACAATCCGGAGCTTCTCTCTTTAATTTCTTTTCCTCTCTTGGCTTTTTTGTGTGTGTGTGTGTGCTTTTCTTGTAAGCGAAGATAATTAAGATGGGCCCAAAGAGGATTGCCTGGCGCAAAAGTGGAGTACACGTGGCACGTACGCTGAACATTCTCACACACACACTCTCTCTCTCTCTCTCTCTCAGACCACAGTATCGATCCATGATGCCGAGCTACTTTTGTCTGGATTAATTAGCAGCTCAAAAACAAAATATATACTCTAGGCTCTCATCAGTTACCCAAATGGAGCCTTGCAGATGCCATTAATTGGTAAATTGAAATAACACAGTTCTATTATATACTTTTGAGTCCCAATCAAATTATCTATCTAAAAATATGTATATATTTATATTAAATTTAGTTCATATTTTGATTCTACCCTATTGTTGCCACTTGGGTTCTTCTTCCAAATCGACAAACGACAGCTTCTGCCTCCACTTGTGTTCTCCATTCGACAAGCACGTACCATTCGCCCCCTTTTACGATGATCTCATCGTTGAAACCTTATATCAGAGCATGATGCTAACTTGGACGCTCACCGATCACTCCTCTGCAGCCGGCATTCAATGTTCAGTTGCTGATTGGTTTAGGTCACTGTATAAAGACTCCTTTGTTCAGCACAGTAATTAAGAAGTGAGATCCACAATTTCTATACAGAACCCTAATCTCTACACTGACCCTCCTCCAAGCCGTGCAAGAAGCTGCTACCAATTTTATTTCCTCCTAGCCGTAAACGAAGTTGCGACCAAGCTCTCGGTCACTTTATCCAGGAGTAGCAAGCTGGTTATCTAGTTTTAATTCCATTTATTTGATCTCTCTTGTGCTATAAGCATATAATGTCACTCATACATACCTCTCGACTTGGTTTTGCTGTGTGTGTTGTGATGTCGTGTTGTAATGAACCTGTTAATTTCTATATCAAAGTTTCCTCTTGATTTTACCGCGATGTTCTTCTTCGTGTTTTTTATTTTTACATGGTATATATTAGGGCTATTATTAATAAGAGGAGCATAAAATTACCACAATATTTCTTTCTCTATTCGCCGTTGCGGGTTATTACCTATTAATAACAGGAGATGTACATAATAGTTGAAAAAACGAACAATCAACAAATCTGCCCAGCCAAGAATAAAGAACGACTGCTCAGTAGTCGACGTCGCATTTGGTCCTTTGAAAAGACGGCGGCTTCGAGTTTCCGGAGGCGGGCGCCGGCAGCCGCACTTTGCAGTCGAACTTTGGTTTTATATGATGGGTCTTGATGACGCCAGCCTTGAACCTCGCACTCGTACGAACCCTGACCTCAATATTGTAGAACCCCTCCGCCTTCTCTGCGGCGTACCTCGCCGGCGCGTCGCCGAATAGAAATCCCTGGCTGGCGAATACGGGGTTAAGCACGGTGGTGTTCTTGTGGCCCTGGTAGAAGGTCGGCAGGGGCTGGAAGCCGAACCTAGTGTCGTCGTAGATGGCGAGGGCCTCCACGGAATCGTAGTAGATGCCGATCTTTCTGTTAGGGTTGCGGACGCTGATCTTGAGGGCGAGGTTGTAGATGAGGTTGTTGGTGGTGGCGGTGCTGAGGTTGAATTGGCTGAGAGTGGCGTCCTCGACGTGTACCTTGAGCTCTTTGGGTCGGAAGATTAGCCAAAGGATGAGAGCGGTGACGCCGAGGAAGATGATGAGGAAGACGACTAGTTTGAGCAGAGCGCAGAAGAGATTGCCGAGGCTGCTGCAGCAGGAGAAGCGGCGGGGTGGGTGGGCGTAGGGAGGTACCGGCGGCCCGTAGTAGGCGCCGTTGAGGGGAACTGAAGTGGTTGGCTCGGCCATTGAAGATGAGGTGAAGGTTCAGAGAGCGTACGTGGAGTCTGGAAGGAATTGGCGGGACGCGTTTCAGCTGCGGGTTTTGGTTAGGCAGCGCGTTTCTTTTGGAGGCGGCAGGGCAGGAAAGGAAGGAGGCAATTTATTACTCTTGATTAGATGAATGATTAACAAATTATGAGATGCATATATTTATTTTCTTAAATATATAAGTTTATTTTCTGAACATTGCGGTTTAGAAGAATTGATCATCAATATTAGAGGCGAAGACCATATATGCATGAATGAGTCCGGGTAGAGAAAAAGAAGGCCGGGTGTGAGAAATTAATAATAAGGGCTTGAATTAAGCATGCATGGTGGTGGTGTTTCTTTGTCATACATACTGTAAATGCACAGTTGAGTCGCGCATGTGTTCCCCCAGCTTCTAAAGATGAACAGAAATTGATAAATCAAAGCCGCTATTTAATTTGCATATGATACATATGTTAATACTACTATGATATTAACCGTTTTATTTGTTGCAGGAAGAAGAGAAATGGAGCAGGTGGGAATGATTTCAATTCTTACTTGATTGCACCATACTACTCTACTCACCCGTATAAATAATACAGGTAACAGAAACATCTAGAATAATCGAGAGAGGCTGATGGAGGTCGGTGGCTAAGAGAATACATTTAAGATACATCATTAACTAATTAATTAAGTGGTTGCATACAAACACAAATCAAAGCGCCATTGCATATAATCCATCGCATACAAACACAAATCTTTTTCTTCCGATGCTTCTCCAAAAGTTAATTTTTTTTTTTTTTACTTTCTGCTTAATGAAATTTATTAGCTCTTTGCTCTTGTAGTGCTAATAAATTTAGCGTTAGATACTGACAATGCAGGGCGTCGTCTGCGGGAATCGGTAGGCCGAGGATCTGCCCCCGCCCTTGCCATTATCAGCAGTAAGCAAAGCAGGGCAGCTTACATCGATGTGATAGTGGCCGGAGATCCAGCTGCCAACCTTCCACCGGAGCCTGCCTTTGAGCTTGACATAAATCAACAGCAATCCTGCGTTCACGTCCTGTGCGATGGAGTCGGACGCGAACGGGGCGATGTAAACGTCGATGCCGTACAGATTCGGAGACCAAATCTCGACATCATTGTGACCCTGGTAGCCGGCGGGCAGCGCTGCGACGGCGGTGATCTGCTGGTGTTTGTACTCCACGAAGGTGTCGAGGCGGTCGTAGTAAATCCCGAACCGATCGTTTGGGTTTCGGGAGGAAATGGTGATTTGGAAGTAGGAGGAGAGGAGGTTCGGAGCTGAGAGGTTGAACATGTAAATTGAGGCGTCTTGGAGGAGGAATTTGGGTTTGGTTGGACGGAGCAGGAGCCATATCACGACGATTATGACGAGGACGAGAATGATGAGGCACAGCGAGAAGGCGAATATCCGGCTGTGGAGCTTGTTCCAGTAGAAGGAATTGCGGCGGCTGCAGTCTTTCTCCGACATCTTCAGCTACGAAGAGGGAGTGTGAACTCCGACGGATGTCCGGAAAGTGGGAAGAGGATGAAGAAGAAGAAGAAAGGGGGATCGGCGCTGAGGGCGGTCTGATGTTCCCAGGATCAACTGCTCGTTAAAAAGTTCCCCGCAGTACTTAAGATTGCTCGGTCGGCTGAATAAAGCAAGCTGCTGATCAGAATTAGTAGATAAAATGGATAGTATATGTGGGTGTGAATGCGTGTGTGTATGTGAGAGAGGGTGAGAGAAAGAGAGGACGCATCAGAATGATTTTGAGCAAGGTAAGGATATCCCAAAGCAAAAGCTGAGAACAATCTCTCTCTCTATATATATACTTATTCCCCTGTTCTCTGCTTTTAAAGGGCCCCAGAGAGAAAGAGAGAGAGAGAGAGTAGTATGATACTCACAGAAGAAGAAGAAGAAGAAGAGTAGATAAGATCAGTTTTTACTTTTTTAGATAGTTCAGTTTAACGAATTGATCGATTTTCTTATTTCAACTTATTTCAAACATTGAAATGCAATGATGATGATGGCATATTTAAAATTGTGAAAGAGCTCATATCGAGCTCAAAATTCAACGAGCTTATCTGACTCACCAAGAGAACTAGCTAAATTTTACAAATCAGAGTCTATTTGATCTGATGACCTGACAATTAATATCAAGATCCAGCTACAATAAACTTCTCTTCTCTATGAGTAAGGGTCTATTTGATCTGATGACCTGGCAATTGATATAAGGGTCTATTTGGGAGAGCTTTTCAGCTCTGATGCGGTAGCTGGAAAACGCCACCGCTCACATAAATTCGTTTGGGAGGGCTTCTGGTGGCTACAACAGCCGCCCAAAAAGGTGAAATATGGGATACTAGAAGTCACTCGAGACCTCCAGTCTGACCAGCGCGTTTTTGGCTTTTAATAAACCCATTCCTCCTCGCGACCCTGAAACCCTACCTGCTCCGATCGCGAAACCTGTCGATAGCCAACCACCCTTCATGGTTGCATCACCACAGTCTGACCGGCGACGCTCCTAGCAGCCTAGGCCGGAAACCCCTCGGCCCTAGCCGGCGTCGCCGGCACCACCTCAAGAACCCACCGAGAAGCTTATGTGGGGATGGGGCTTAGGAGAAGAGGTCAATGGCTGCCTCCTTTTCTCTCTTTGGTCGCCATTGTTGTGGCTTTTGAAGCTTTGGGCCGCTCTCTGCATTGGACTGCTACATTTTAGTTTGAGGTTCTGCACGAAAGGAATAGGTGATTTCTCTGCAGCTATTGTTCCATCATCTGTAAGGTTGGCTGGTGTTTTAGCTTACTGATGATTTCAGCACTTTGTCCCTGTTGGAATCGGGATTCGGCCCAACGAGGAGTTCGGACCCGTAAGAGGGGCAGCTAGCACTTACTGATCTCGCAAAGGAACCTGACCGAAGACTCAGAACTAAACACCGACCCTTGGCTACAACGTGGAGGTCCCACCACATACCCGAAAGATCTTAGAGCGCTTCCCCTCCTAAGCCAAAACTGAAGTCGGGCCCCTTGGAGAGCCGAAGGAGCTAACCAAAGATGACCTAAGGAAGAAGAAGCCAAAGAAGTGGAATGCTCTCCAAAGGTGCCCTTAGGGTCTATTTATAGCTTTTCTCTTCTGGTCTGCAAATAACGACATTTCACCTTTTGTTTTTACTAATCGCACCCCAAACTGGCCTGCTAACAGCCAAACTCTGATGTTCTGAAGGGCTATTGGCAGCCCACAAAAGGTAATTGGGTAAATTGACCCCTAAACCTTTGCTCGACGAGTGGCCCATGAAGGCGCCATTCGACAGCCCTCTTGCGAGAGGGCCTCGCGGGATCTCCCCTTGCGAGTAGTGGTTTCTACTCGCCTCGCTATGACTAAATGCACCCCAAAGCGATGTTGGAACTAACTCGCCCTCGCTAAGCACTACTCGCAAGATCGAACCCCTGGTTCGCCTCGCCTTGGCTAGATGCTCGCCGCGAGTCGGGTAATCGCTCCTTGACTCGCCTATACTCGATCATCATCTTTACCCCCTGGCGAACACTGGGTTGTACACAATCCTCGCTCTTTGCGAGAACATCCTAAGCTCGCGAAGAAACATCCAACCCTTGGTGTTCGCCGGACGATTGTTGACCTGGCAGGAATCTTTGGTGGGCCCCATCCTCAGCGATATAAATATCATCGCTTCTGGGCGATGGGTAACCCTTTCTTTTTTCTTCCTTCATTTTCCTCCGCAATTCGCTACTGCACTCGCCGAAAATACCTCTCTCGGAAGAAGCTCAGGCCCGCCTGGACGCGTCCCGGGCGAACGAGCACTCCGTCACGGCCCGTCTCGCCCCTTGGGCCGCCCGGCGGACCCCTCCGCCCTTCCCCAAACTGAAGAAGACGAAGACGGTACGGCGATACCCCGGGGAGGGTGGATCCTCGCTCCCGGATCCATCGCTCGACCTCATGCTCGCTGAGCAGGTACTTGGATTCGCAGGTGACTCCTCCATATTTTTGAGCTAACATACCTTTTCTCAGAGCGCATCCCTGGCGGGAGCTATTGCGGGCGAGGCCCCGGTTGGTGCTCGCCTTCCCTCTCCTGGAAGAACCGACTCGGCGGCCGCCAACATGGACGTCATCAATCTGTGCCCTTCGCCGCGGTCTGGTGAGATTCTGGTACTCTCCTGTTCGCGAATTCCTCAACTGAATTTTTCGTGATGTTCCTTGCAGAGATTCTCCTTGCGACGCCCAGGAGGCGTGCCACTCCACCGGGCTCGCCGGCCCCTCCGGGCTCGCTGCCTCCACCGAGCGCGACCATCTCCGTCCCTGGGTTTGGTCTTCTGGGCCATCAAAGCCCCGGCAGCCCACTCCCCGTCGTCGTCCGGGTCGCAAGCAACGTTCTCCACCCCCAGGGCCTGGGGAAGTCCGTCACGCTGACCTACTCAGAGGCCTTCCAGGGACAACTGAGTTCCTCCCGCCAGCGCCCCGATAAAGCGGCCACGAACCCGCCAGGTTGGTCAATTACTAACGATGGATTGCTTCTCGCTCAGTAACTCTTTTCTTGCAGGTGCCCAGGAATCCTCCGCCGAGCTGGACCTTGGAGAGGAGGAGATGTCGACCCCACCCTCACCGGACAAGATTGCTGACTTCATGGGCGATCCCCGGGACCCCGAAGTGATGAAGCGGCGGGCTGCCGAGGTGCTCCAGAAGTACGGGCATATGTTGTGAGACCTGTACAACCAGGCGCGAGAGGACAAGGCGGCCTCCGAGGAGTGGTTCTCCGCGATTGATGATGAGCTAACGAGACTTCTCACCGAGCTGCAGCTGGATGCCCGCCGCGAGGTCACTTCTCCCGGGGTGCACCTCTCGCAAGCGGAAGACCAAGTCCCCCTGCTGCAGCGCGAGCTGCGCGTGCCATTATCCGCGTGTACCGCCGAGCTCGGGGGTGCGAGGGCGAGGCCGATGGAGGTGGATCCAATATTGATCCTTCTCGCGCTAGCACCCGCCTGGCGAGCCATGTGATAATTCTTTATTATTTTTCCTTTACAATCTGCGAATTCTATTATTAGTTTGATGCTCCTCAGCCAAGCTTGCAGATGTCGAATGTCGGACTCATGTCGGTTTTGATTTTTTATGTCGGATGTCGGATTGCGGGGGATATATCGGTGACATTTCAAAATGTCGGATTTTAATTATATATATATATGTTTTTAATTAGAAGTTAATTATTTTTTAATTATTTTTTCTAATTATATATATATATTTATATGCTTTAATTATGTCGGATGTCGTATTTTAATAATAGATGGTAATTATTTTTTTCTAATTATATATTATTTTAATTATATAATCGGATTTTAGGTGTTACGGGTTCGAGAAATGAAGTGAACCGGGAGAAAAAAAATTGGGTTTTAGTATTTTTTTGGTGTTATTAGCCATTAATAGGGTGATAATTAAAAATAAATGTGCATAGCTAATGTCGCCGCCATAAACCGACATGTCGGACTTGTCGGCCGCCATACTGGAAAACGTCATTTTTCTCATCTGTGTCGCTAACGTTGTGATTTCCCCTCAAAAATGACATGTCGGCCGACATGTCCGACATCTAAAAGCTTGTCCTCGGCTAATCGCGTGATTTTTCTTTCTTTATCGGTACTCGCCCTGTGCTATTGTTGTCTGTATTGTACTCACAAGTTCTTTTACTCAATGCCTTTTTCTCGCGGCCTGCATGGGACTCCCCTCGCCTGAGAGTGAACCGGCCTTGCTGTATTGTTGCGAGCGGGTGGGGAAGCTAGTTGGTTCAAGTACCGAGGTGCATCGCGGTGAGATTCTGCTAACCGCACCCCTGACGCCTCGATCCCTCCCCGCCGACTTTAGTTTCTTGTAAATAGGCCTAGTCATAAAAGCTAACAGCCACATTTATCACTCTCGACCTCTGCCGGGATTCATTCTCGCGCCCTCTCGCTCTCGCATTCTCTTCTTTCTCACTCTCGCCTTCCCACTGTTTTTCGAGACCATGGGTGGCGACGGAGGCGATGCGGAGGGCCGGGCTAAATGCGTACGGACATTCTGCGATCATTCATTCTTTAATTACTCGCTGACCGAAAGCGAGTACCACTCCGTCGTGGCAAATTACATCTCGTCGGGGTTCTCGGCTCGCCACCCGACGAAGACTGAGGCCATCAATGACCTCCACCCGGATGAACTCGACATCTCTGTGGCACACTTTGATGTGGGTCTACGGCTCCCTTTCCGGGCGGAGATCAGCCAGGTACTCGCTCGCTCCTATTTTTCCTTTCTCGCATTCGCCTAGGATTTCTTTCTAACCGCTTTCCGCGAATCCGTCAGCTGCTCAAATACTTTGGCGTGATCCCGGGTGAGATGACCCCCAATTCGATCGCGATCATGGTAGCGTTCGCATGCTACCTGCGGGAGGAACGGATCGAGTTCAGCATGCCGGTTTTCCGCAAGTTGTTCTCCTTCCGGGAGAATAAGGATGGGACCGCCTTCTTCGCGAGCCAACATACCAAAGTCTGTGAGACAGTCAATAAAAGCCACTACTGGCCGCAGAAGTTTGTGTTCGTGAAGGGACCCTTCGGCAACGTCCCCTTCTCGCCCGTTCAGTGGGACGAGCCCACCTACCGTCCCCCAGCGCTCGGCGGCCACGAGGCCTCACTCTTCAAATTCATGTCGACGAGCTTCGAGGTCGCCTACCTCCGGAAGAACGTCGACTCACTACTCCTTGTGCCGCCCGGAGCAGGTTCGACTCGCTTCTGCTTCCTAACTTGTGTTCCACCTTTCTTTTTCTAATGTCCACTATCATTCGCAGGGGAGCGAGATCTTCCGCTCCACCCTCCTTATGTGAGGGCCGGGACTATCTCCCCCGGCCTCCAGCTCGCTTCTGCCGCTGCTGCTGCGTGTTGGGAGACCCCCAGCACCTCCGCCTCCTCCAAGAAGCAGCCAGCACCCGCAAGCCGCTGGTCGTCCCTTTTGCCGCCGCCGCTCAAGAAGAAGCGGGTCTCGCCCCTTGCAAAAGGGAAAGGGCTCGTCGCAGATCTGACCAGGGCTGAACCCCCAACGGCCCCGCCGACCGACAAGAGGGTCGGCGAGCTCATCGAGGTGGCCGTCGACGAGCCGGGCGCACCCGGCCCGGCGTACCACCGAAATTTCTGTCTCGGCAATAAGCACAGGGACGAGGGCGGAGAGCCTCTGTTGGATTGGGACTTGGAGCCCAACAGGGCTTCGATCTCCACCCTCCTCCCCTCCTGGGTGGAGCAGGAGACCATCGGAGGCCAAGCCTTCGCCCTGTCCTTTGGGCTCTACGGCCGGGAGGATGCTGCCGACTTCGACTCCCTCACCTCACGGGCGCTCGCGCATGAGAGCGCGCAAGCCCAGCTTCGCGGTCTGGAGCTCGCCCACATGACTGGTCGTCGCTGCCTCCAGGTGGAGAGGAACTCCGAGAACCTCAAGCACGAGCTGAAGGCGGCGACCGAGGAGCTCACCAGCCTGAAGGAGAAGCAAGAGATCAACGAGGGCCTCCTCGCTAGTCTCAAGGACGGAATGATAAGTTTATCGAGAACTCGCTTACTTTCCCCAATATTTTTCTTAACCCACTCGCCTTTCGCGGGACGCCGAGACCGCTAGCCAGGTTCTCGCCCGCAAGTCCGAGCTAGAGAAAGAGGTCACCGGGTTGAAGGTCCAGAACCAAGAGCTGGACCGGGCCATCCTTCCTCCGCCTCCTCGCAGCCCCAGGACCCAGAGGAACGAGAAGCGTGTGGAGGAGGAGGCGCGGGACCATGCGATTACGGCGGCGAAGCACGTTTTCAATACCCTTAAGGGGGCAGGGCTTCTTTCTGCCGAAGCGGCGCAGCTCACCGTCGAGGAGGTCTTCCCGGAGCTGTTTGAGTCGATTCCTCTCGGTGAAGAAAGTGAAAGCGAGCAATCAGCTGGCGATTCTTAAATATGTAAACTTTTTCAATTCGACTTTTTTGGAAAGAGAGAATCGCCCCTTTTGTGTAAACTGTTTTTTAGAATGAAATGAAAGTAATTTTTTCTTTTATCTTTTTCTTTTGCTTTTCTTGTTTCCACTCGCCAACAACCAGCATACTTGTACGCCGACCTCCGCGTTCTTGTGCAATCGCTCACGCGTTCGCGCCTCGATTATACTCATGCATCACGCGTGCATTCGGGCTTTGCTTGAGCACTCGCTCGCTCGCGCACACGCGCCCTCTCGCATTTGCGCACTCGCGTGCTCGCGCATCTTCTCTGGAAGCGCAGCCTCGGCTTTTAACCGGGGTGATGGCCAAAGCCTCTTCATCCCACTCGCATACGCTGGCCGAGAGCCTTGTCACAATTTTTCTTGCATTCTTTCCGATAGGTTCTCGCCTGGGTGCTCTCGCCGAGCGAGTGCCTATTTTGGTAGACCCACTCGCATACCCTTGTCGTTAGGGCTTCTTGAATATTTATTTTCCTCATGCCACCGAAAGAACCTACGGCTCTGCCAGCTAGGTGAGAGCCTGGTCAAGGGACCCGCTCGAGATGATCCCACTCATAGACTTCAACTTGCCCGCCCCTTCAGGAATCAACCCGACCTACCGTCTAGTGAGAGCTCGGTAGCGGAGTCGACATAGAGTCATCTAACTTACCAACCTTGCCAACCGCTCCCGAGATCATCCTGAACCCACCGGCTAGGGAGAACCCGGCAGCGGAATCGGTCTGGAGCACTCCAGCACCTTGTTACCTTTGCCAGCCTCTCCAGAGATCAACCTAAACCCACCGGCTAGTGAGAGTCCGGCAGCGGAATCGATCTGGGGCACTCCAGCACCTCAAAAACCTTGTCAGCCTCTCCAGAGATCAACCTGAACCCACCGGCTAGTAAGAGCCCGGCAGCGGAATCGAACTAGGGCACTCCAGCACCTTGTTACCTTTGCCAGCCTCTCCAGAGATCAACCTGAACTCACCGGCTAGTGAGAGCCCGGCATCGGAATCGATCTGGGGCACACCAGCACCTTGTTACCTTTGTCAGCCTCTCCAGAGATCAACCTGAACCCACCGGTTAGTGAGAGCCCGGCAGCAAAATCGATCTGGGGCACTTCAGCATCGTGTTACCTTTGTCAGTCTCTCCATAGATCAACCTGAACCTACTAGCTAGTGAGAGCCCGGCAGCGGAATCGATCTGGGGCACTCTAGCACCTTGCTACCTTTTGCCAGCCTTTCCAGAGATCAACCTGAACCCACCGGCAAGTGAGAGTCCGGCAGCGAAATCAATCTGGGGCACTCCAGCACCTTGTTACCTTTGTCAGCCTCTCTAGAGATCAACCTGAACCCACCGGCTAGTGAGAGCCCGACAGCGGAATCGATCTGGGGCACTTCAGCACCTCAAAAACCTTGTCAGCCTCTCCAGAGATCAACATAAACCCACCGACTAGTGAGAGCCCAACAGCGGAATCGATCTGGGGCACTCCAGCACCTCAAAAATCTTGTCAGCCTCTCTAGAGATCAACCTGAACCCACCGGCTAGTGAGAGCCCGACAGCGGAATCGATCTGGGGCACTCCAGCACCTCAAAAACCTTGGCAGCCTCTCCAGAGATCAACTTGAACCCACCGGCTAGTGAGAGCCCGGCAGCGGAATCGATCTGGAGCACTCCAGCACCTTGTTACCTTTGCCAGCCTCTCCAGAGATCAACCTGAACCTGCCGGCTAGTGAGAGCCCGACAGCGGAATCGATCTTGGGCAATCCAGCACCTTGTTACCTTTGCCAGCCTCTCCAGAGATCAACCTGAACCCACCGGTTAGTGAGCTCGGCAGCGGAATCGATCTGGGACACTTCAGCACCTTGTTACCTTTGCCAACCTCTCCAGAGATCAACCTGAACCCACCAGCTAGTGAGAGCCCGGCAGCAGAATTGATCTGGGGCACTCCAGCACCTTGTTACATTTGCCAGCCTCTCCAGAGATCAACCTGAACCCACCGGCTAGTGAGAGCCCGGCAGCAGAATCGATCTGGGGCACTCCAGCACTTTGTTACCTTTGCCAGCCTCTCCAGAGATCAACCTGAACCCACCGGCTAGTGAGAGCCCGGCAGCGGAATTGATCTGGGGCACTTCAGCAGAATTGATCTGGGGCACTCGCGTGCTCGCGCATCTTGTCCGGAAGCGCAACCTCGGCTTTTAACCGGGGTGATGGCCAAGGCCTCTTCATCCCACTCGCATACGCTGGCCGAGAGCCTTGTCACAATTTTTCTTGCATTCTTTCTGATAGGTTCTCGCCTGGGTGCTCTCGCCGAGCAAGTGCATATTTTGGTAGACCCACTCGCATACCCTTGTCGTTAGGGCTTCTTGAATATTTCTTTTCCTCATGCCACCGAAAGAACCTACGGCTCTGCCAGTTAGGTGAGAGCCTGGTCGAGGGACCCGCTCGAGATGATCCCACTCATAGACTTCAACTTGCCCGCCCCTTCAGGAATCAACCCGACCTACCGTCTAGTGAGAGCTCGGTAGCGGAGTCGACATAGAGTCATCTAACTTACCAACCTTGCCAACCGCTCCCGAGATCATCCTGAACCCACCGGCTAGGGAGAGCCCGGCAGCGGAATCGATCTGGAGCACTCCAGCACCTTGTTACATTTGCCAGCCTCTCTAGAGATCAACCTGAACCCACCGGCTAGTGAGAGTCCGGCAGTGGAATCGATTTGGGGCACTCCAGCACCTCAAAAACCTTGTCAGCCTCTCCAGAGATCAACATGAACCCACCGGCTAGTAAGAGCCCGACAGTGAAATCGAACTAGGGCACTCCAACACCTTGTTACCTTTGTCAGCCTCTCCAGAGATCAACCTGAACCCACCGGCTAGTGAGAGCCCGGCATCAGAATCGATCTGGGGCACACCATGTAACACCTCCCCTGTAATGACCATATAATATGGGTCCGGCCGGGACCCCACAGCATATAACCGCCACAGCTTTAGTATTAAAAGATGATATTAACTACCCAATCTCATAACTCAGACAACACAGCGGAAACAAACTAAGCCACAGAGATTGTCCATACTACAAAGGAGTCCAACTGACCTTAAGGCCTTACAAAACAATGTCCAAAACATCAAACATTCCATAATAAAAGACATCCCAACAAAAGGGGAAAGATAGTTTTTCCCTAAACTACCTCGGCATGCAAGCCGGATATAACAAAGTACGAAGAAAGTAATGCAGGAAATCAACTAAGCACTTCGTGAGGCTTTAGGCCTTTTTGGCCGGCGCGCTGGGTCCAGCCTGCGATTCTTGCCCTGCAACCAAATCACAAAGAGCGGTAAACGAGGGTCAGCTATGGCTGACCACAAGCGGTGTAACAACATCCCTCCTCCCGGCCGTCCTAGCGGACCCCGGGGAACTACTTCACCCTGCAAGTCAGCACTTCGTATGCAAATGTACATAAAGGAAAGCAACATAAATACTGGCATGAGTGTCACAAGCATCATCCACGTTTCTATGTTGAGCAGGTAATAAAAGGGGCCTAACAATGCAAAATGAGTGCAAGCCCGGGTTTCACCCAAGGCGCCCTAAAGCGTATGAATCTAACACATCATCATACATCACCAACACAAGGGTACTCATTACTTCCCCACAAGGGCATCAAAACCCAAGGCCAAGCGCTCTCGCTGAGACCCACCTCGCCTGGCCCACCATGCCATCGGGCTTGTCTGACAGCTCACACGCTCGGGCCGCCAACAACGCACCAAGACCGATTCTAAGAATTCTGGCCAATCAAAACGTCCCAAGGCCCTGGGCTTACTCTCGGGACAACGTCCACCGATTGCCTCGCCTGGCGACCGTCAACGGACTCAACCGTAGCACAGACATTCTCGTCAGTCAACAATCGAAGGGACTAATCTTGCCGGGACACTCTCCACACGTGAATCTCAGTCTTCACGGGATAGCCAGCCGACCACAAAGACCAATCGCGCCTTCGCACAACACTAGGCATCACAAGCCCCATAATCCGCACATTATTTCTCCGCCCTAAACCCAACATTCGTTACCACACGAAGCTACAAGGGCATCACAACGACGAGTTCGCCGTAATCGGATTTCTAACAAAACCCCTAAAATGTGCGTAAATCAACATCACCGGATCGGACCAACGACCACAAATCCGGCTTCACCCACAATGCCTAATCCGCTAGCGGAGCGGATCTCTAGTGCAAAACATGCCGGGGACGGACACAATCAACCCGGTGGTTTCTCTTGAACCAAGGCGACCCGGATCCCTCTCACTCGACGGATCCGGTGCCAAAATGCAGAAAAAGAAGAGATGCCAAACGCGCATCCTAAAGACCGGGAGGAGAAATGTCGTTACCTTTTGAGATCTCCTCCTAGCCATGAGAAGCTTGCAAACAAACGGTGGAGAAGAAGCGCCTTGATGCCCTCTACGCACTGCCGGTCTCGGATCGACGAACGGAGCTCCGAAGCTCCGGCAATGGCGGATTCCCCTTCTTCCTCCTCCTTGCCTCCTCCTCCTTTCTCCAACCTAAGAGAGAGAAAGCCTTGGAAATAATGAGGGTTTAACTCCTCTACCAAGCCCTAAACCCCCCCAGCCATCCATCGCAGCCGTTGGATCAAATTCCAATAGATTTGGACGGACCGATCTCCTTCTCCGCTCAAAATCGCGGAGCAGAATAAACAGGGCGCACGATCACATGCGCACGGTCACTGGTCGTGCGCGAAGAGGACACTGGTCGTGCGCACTATTCGAGACAGAACTCCGAATCCTTGCGACTAACGCACGATCACATGCGCACGGTCACTGGTCGTGCGCGAAGAGGACACTGGTCGTGCGCACTGTTCGAGACAGAACTCCGAATCCTTGCGACTAACGCACGATCATTGGCGCACGATCACTGGTCGTGCGCGAAGAGGAGAAATGGTCGTGCGCAGAGAACTGCTATGGAATTCCTAGCCTATCCCGAGCGCAGCACTACCACCCCGCCTACCTCGCTGAACTACGATTTTTGGGGTGTTACAACTCCACCCCCCTTAAAAGAATTTCGTCCTCGAAATTTCAGAATTTAAACAGGAAATTCATAACCCATACCTGGAGCGAAAAGTTCCGGGAAATCCTCCCGCATCGCTTGCTCACGCTCCCAAGAGAATTCGTCTCGCCCGCAGTTGTCCCATCGCACCTTTACAAGTTTGACTTGCTTGTTACGCAACTGCCGGACTTCTGAATCCTCCACGCACACCGGGCGAACCCTCGCCCCCAAGTTCTCCATCACCGGCACCGCCGCCGCTTCGACCACGACACTCGGCTCTACCAAAGCTTTCCTCAGCACGGAGACATGGAAAACGTCATGTAATCCACTCAGCTCTGCGGACAACGCCAAACGATAGGCTGCTTCGCCTATACGCTCCGTAACCTCGAACGGACCCAAATATCTCGGACTCAACTTCTTGAGTCGCCGCACCCGCGAAACACCCTTGAACGGCTTGATCTTCAAGTAGACCATGTCGCCCACTGCAAACTCCACATTTCTGTGGCGCGCATTAAAATACTTCGCTTGTCGATCCTGAGCAACCTTCATGCGCTCCTGAATCGTCCGCACAATCTCGCAAGCATCTTCCACCACTTGCTTTCCCAAAAGCTTAGTGTCTCCCACCTCTGCCCAAGACATCGGCGTTCGACACTTCCTTCCATACAAAGCTTCGTATGACGCCATCTTGATACTCGCCTGGAAGCTATTATTATAGGCGAACTCCACCATGAAAATGTGGTCCTCCCAACCTTTGCCAAAGTCGAGAGCACACATCCTCAACATGTCTTCCAACGTACGGTTCGTTCGCTCCGTCTGACCATCGGTCTGCGGATGGAACGCGGTGCTAAACTTGAGCTTCGTGCCTAGACTTTTCTGCACTAATCTCCAGTCCTTCGATGTGAATCGCCCATCGCGATCACTAACGATGCTCTTCGGAATCCCGTGCAACCGCACAATGTTTCGAACATAAAGCTCCACGAGCTTCTCCACGCCATCGCTCTTCTGATTCGGAATGAAGTGGGCCACCTTCGTCAGGCGATCCACTATCACCCAAATCGCATCGTTACCCTGCTGCGATCGAGGCAAACCATGCACAAAATCCATAGAGATGTCATCAAATTTCCATTCGGGGATGGGAAGAGGCTTCAAGAACCCGCCGGGCCTTTGGCACTCAGCCTTCACCAAGGCACAAGTCTGACATCGGCTCACGTACTCGGCTACATCCCGCTTCATCCCAGGCCACCAAAAAGATTTCTTCAAATCCGCGTACATCTTTGTACTTCCTGGATGAACGGAGTACTTCGTAAAAGGAGCTTCATACATCAACTCCTCGCGAAGCTTGCCGAAGCGCGGAACACAGATCCTTCCGTCTCTCCTCAGAATTCCACCAACCATCTCCAAAGCAGTGCCTTCGCTTTGTTGAGCCTCCAACACCAACTGTTGGCACTCCTCGTCCGCACTGGTCGCCTCTCGGATTCGATCCGTTATATCACACTGCATTTCAATCCAGTTCAAACGGGCTATGCTAGACTCACCTCTAGCCACACAAGAAATGTCAAGAGACTCCAAGTCTCGAATCAAACGCTCGTTATGCGCCTCCATCCAATTACCTTGCCCGGAGTACTTCCTACTCAAAGCATCCGCCACCACGTTGGCTTTACCCGGCGTATACTGAATCTCCACGTCGTAGTCCCCAAGGAACTCGACCCACCTACGCTGCCGCATATTCAGATCCTTTTGGTCTAGGAGATACCTCAGGCTTTTGTGATCCGTGAAGATCTCCACCTTCGCACCATAAACATAGTGTCTTCACAGTTTTAGCGCAAAGATTACCGCCGCCAACTCCAGATCATGGACGGGATAATTCCTCTCATGAGTCTTTAACTGCCTTGACCCATACGCTATCACCTTGCCGTGCTGCACCAGCATGCAACCCAACCCGCAACCTGACGCGTCGCTAAAGATCTGAAATCCTTCCGTCCCACTAGGAAGACTAAGGATTGGGGCAGACATCAATCTTTCCTTCAAATTCTCGAATGCCCGGGCACACTCCGGTGTCCAAACAAACCTCTGGTCCTTGCGAGTGAGTGTGGTGAGGGGCAACGCCATCCGCGAAAAGTTCTCCACGAACCTTCTATAATAACCGGCTAGTCCAAGGAAACTCCGGACTTCCGCCACGGTCCTCAAGACAGGCCAATCTCTAATGGCTTCAATCTTCGCTGGATCTACCGCCACCCCATCTCCACTAATTAAGTGCCCCAAGAAAGCCACCTTCTCGATCCAAAACTCACATTTTGAGAACTTAGCATAAAGCTGATTCTCCCTTAGAGTCTGCAATACTTGCCTCAAGTGAGACTCATGCTCTGCCTCCGATTTCGAATACACCAAGATATCATCTATAAACACCACCACGAACGAATCCAAGAACGGGCGAAAGACCCTGTTCATCAAATCCATGAACACAGATGGCGCGTTCGTCAAACCGAACGGCATCACCGAAAACTCGTAGTGTCCATAACGAGTCCCAAACGCTGTCTTGGCAACGTCCTCTTCTCGAATCTTCAACTGGTAGTACCCCGATTTCAAATCCAACTTGGAGTACACCACCGACCCCACTAACTGGTCGAACAAATCATCGATTCGGGGAATCGGATATTTATTCTTGACGGTCAACTTATTTAGCTCACGGTAATCAATGCACAACCGCATACTTCCGTCCTTTTTCTTCACAAACAAAACCGGTGCGCTCCATGGCGAAGAGCTGGGCCTAATGTACCCTTGCTCTAACAACTCTTGCAACTGAACCTTTAGCTCGGCCAGTTCCTTCGGTGCCATCCTAAACGGAGGACGCGACACCGGCCTCGCACCCGGTACCAACTCTATCGAGAAATCGATTTCACGCTGAGGAGGTGCTCCCGGAAGCTCCTCGGGGAATACATCCTCAAATTCTTCCACCACCGGAACTTCTCTAATAGCCAACTTTGTGGAGTGAGCCTCCAACAAAGCTAAAAACGCCTCGCCTCCTTGATTCACCGCACGTCTCATTTGCATAGCCGAGATCAGGGAGCAAGCCACTCCGCTTAGGCCTTCAAACTTGACCTCTGCTCTACCTTCAGCTCTCAGGGTTACCACCTTCAACTGGCAGTCGATACTAGCTCGCTGCTCCGCAAGCCAGTCCATTCCCAAGATAACATCGAATTCAGCTAGTGGCAGAATCGCTGCTACCAACACGAAATCACAATCGCCAATTTGCATCACAATGCGTCCCTTCCTCATGGTAGTCATGAAAGACCCATTCGGCATACGCACACTCAGCTCCACTCCTGCCACTACGGGCTCAGCACCAATCTTCCGGATAAAACTTTCCGCAAGAAAAGAGTGTGACGCCCCCGTGTCGAACAACACTCGAGAGGGGTAGCCCGAAACTAGCACGAAACCTAACCACGTGCAAAACAAACATGAAAGGCCGCAAACTACATTATAGTAACAAACGGAACTTAAACCTTTCGTACCTGTCACCACATCGGGTTGACGTATCGCTTCCTGTTGCCCAAGATTATAGGCCCTAGGCTGCACTGGAGGGAACCGCGAAGCACTCGACTCCGCCGCTTTCCCCTTCTCTGCAACACCGGGACCCGAACGCACCGATTGTTCTTGTCTCGGCTCTGGCCCAGCTCCGCCCTCGGTACAAAAACGACTAATGTGACCCACCTTGCCACACTGGTAACAAGTAACCGGACCCTTGGAACGGAAATCTCCCGAAGGTGCGCCACTTCTCTCCCCAGGCCAATTAGGACGGGGCTTCTTCTTCCATCGGCTGCCCTCGGACTTCCACTGGGACTGAGACTTAGGAGGCTTTCCTTCTCCCTGCCTTGCCGCAACACCCTTTCGCCGTTGAGTTCGCTCCAAGTCACTCTCCAGCGTGCGAGCGGCTTCGACCAACTCATTGAATCCTGCATTCTTCAAGGCTATGAGTGGTTGCCTTAAATTTTCTCTCAACCCTTGATAAAAGAGGTTATCTCTCTCTTCATCATCTGCCATTGTCGTGCCCGCATACCGACCCAACCGAGTGAACTCTTGCAGATATTCATCCACCGTCTTCTCCCGCTGCACCAAATGCAGAAACTGCCGCTGCAGTGCTAACCTTGTTGAAGCCGGAATGTAACGCTTTAAGAAAGCGTTTCCGAACTCCTCCATGGACGGAACACGCCCAACAAAAAGTCGACCGTTATGGTTCACCCACCACAACTTCGCATCGCCCTCTAACATGAAGCTCGCAAAGTGAGACTGCCTCTCAGCTGGGGTCTCAGCTGCCTTCAAGAGCTCCTGGATCCTCGAAAACCAATCCTCAGCATCCGTTGGAGTGCCCACTCCCTTGAATGTCGGAGGGTGGAAACTCAAGAAATACTTCATGAATCGATCACCCATCGGAATAGCTCTCTCCGCTAGAGGCTCTGCTTGCCTTACTTCGACATCCGGTGTATCCGGTGTAGCCGCCGGAGTGACAGGGGTCGCAACTTGCACCACCGGCGTAGGAACCCGTGGCATCGCTCCAGCTTGAGCCGCTACCATTGCCTCCGCTAGCATGCGACAGAAATCAGCCGGGGACATGCCCACATTCATGAGGCCTGGAGCAGTAGCACTACTCCCCGAAGGCTCCTCTTGCCTCCTCGATGTCCCCGCATCGTCGCCAACGTCCTAGCATAAGCAAGGAAAATAAATAAACGCTCATCAGGATCTAAACGCAAGACCCGAACGCAGGGATACTCATGATCCCGCACAATACTCCTATGTGAACAATCTCTTACGCGATCCAAAAACACTAGACCTCGCAAGAATACTAGAACGAACCAACCTAGCTCTGATACCAAATTGTAACACCTCCCCTGTAATGACCATATAATATGGGTCCGGCCGGGACCCCACAGCATATAACCGTCACAGCTTTAGTATTAAAAGATGATATTAACTACCCAATCTCATAACTCAGACAACACAGCGGAAACAAACTAAGCCACAGAGATTGTCCATACTACAAAGGAGTCCAACTGGCCTTAAGGCCTTACAAAATAATGTCCAAAACATCAAACATTCCATAATAAAAGACATCCCAACAAAAGGGGAAAGATAGTTTTTCCCTAAACTACCTCGGCATGCAAGCCGGATATAACAAAGTACGAAGAAAGTAATGCAGGAAATCAACTAAGCACTTCGTGAGGCTTTAGGCCTTTTTGGCCGGCGCGCTGGGTCCAGCCTGCGATTCTTGCCCTGCAACCAAATCACAAAGAGCGGTAAACGAGGGTCAGCTATGGCTGACCACAAGCGGTGTAACAACATCCCTCCTCCCGGCCGTCCTAGCGGACCCCGGGGAACTACTTCACCCTGCAAGTCAGCACTTCGTATGCAAATGTACATAAAGGAAAGCAACATAAATACTGGCATGAGTGTCACAAGCATCATCCACGTTTCTATGTTGAGCAGGTAATAAAAGGGGCCTAACAATGCAAAATGAGTGCAAGCCCGGGTTTCACCCAAGGCGCCCTAAAGCGTATGAATCTAACACATCATCATACATCACCAACACAAGGGTACTCATTACTTCCCCACAAGGGCGTCAAAACCCAAGGCCAAGCGCTCTCGCTGAGACCCACCTCGCCTGGCCCACCATGCCATCGGGCTTGTCTGACAGCTCACACGCTCGGGCCGCCAACAACGCACCAAGACCGATTCTAAGAATTCTGGCCAATCAAAACGTCCCAAGGCCCTGGGCTTACTCTCGGGACAACGTCCACTGATTGCCTCGCCTGGCGACCGTCAACGGACTCAACCGTAGCACAGACATTCTCGTCAGTCAACAATCGAAGGGACTAATCTTGCCGGGACACTCTCCACACGTGAATCTCAGTCTTCACGGGATAGCCAGCCGACCACAAAGACCAATCGCGCCTTCGCACAACACTAGGCATCACAAGCCCCATAATCCGCACATTATTTCTCCGCCCTAAACCCAACATTCGTTACCACACGAAGCTACAAGGGCATCACAACGACGAGTTCGCCGTAATCGGATTTCTAACAAAACCCCTAAAATATGCGTAAATCAACATCACCGGATCGGACCAACGGCCACAAATCCGGCTTCACCCACAATGCCTAATCCGCTAGCGGAGCGGATCTCTAGTGCAAAACATGCCGGGGACGGACACAATCAACCCGGTGGTTTCTCTTGAACCAAGGCGACCCGAATCCCTCTCACTCAACGGATCCGGTGCCAAAATGCAGAAAAAGAAGAGATGCCAAACGCGCATCCTAAAGACCGGGAGGAGAAATGTCGTTACCTTTTGAGATCTCCTCCTAGCCATGAGAAGCTTGCAAACAAACGGTGGAGAAGAAGCGCCTTGATGCCCTCTACGCACTGCCGGTCTCGGATCGGCGAACGGAGCTCCGAAGCTCCGGCAATGGCGGATTCCCCTTCTTCCTCCTCCTTGCCTCCTCCTCCTTTCTCCAACCTAAGAGAGAGAAAGCCTTGGAAATAATGAGGGTTTAACTCCTCTACCAAGCCCTAAACCCCCCCCCCCCCCCCCCCCAGCCATCCATCGCAGCCGTTGGATCAAATTCCAATAGATTTGGACGGACCGATCTCCTTCTCCGCTCAAAATCGCGGAGCAGAATAAACAGGGCGCACGATCACATGCGCACGGTCACTGGTCGTGCGCGAAGAGGACACTGGTCGTGCGCACTGTTCGAGATAGAACTCCGAATCCTTGCGACTAACGCACGATCACATGCGCACGGTCACTGGTCGTGCGCGAAGAGGACACTGGTCGTGCGCACTGTTCGAGACAGAACTCCGAATCCTTGCGACTAACGCACGATCATTGGCGCACGATCACTGGTCGTGCGCGAAGAGGAGAAATGGTCGTGCGCAGAGAACTGCTATGGAATTCCTAGCCTATCCCGAGCGCAGCACTACCACCCCGCCTACCTCGCTGAACTACGATTTTTGGGGTGTTACACACCAGCACCTTGTTACCTTTGCCAGTCTCTCCAGAGATCAACCTGAACCCACCGGTTAGTGAAAGTCCGACAGCGGAATCGATCTGGGGCACTTCAGCATCGTGTTACCTTTGTTAGTCTCTCCAGAGATCAACCTGAACCCACTGGCTAGTGAGAGCCCGGCTGCGGAATCGATCTGGGCACTCTAGCACCTTGTTACCTTTGCCAGCCTCGCCAGAGATCAACCGGAACCCACCGGCTAGTGAGAGTCCGGCAACGGAATCAATCTGGGGCACTCCAGCACCTTGTTATCTTTGTCAGCCTCTCCAGAGATCAACCTGAATCCACGGACAAGTTGGATCCCCGATCGGCCAAACGCATGTTCGTCGGCTATTCACGTACTCAGAAAGACTACGTCTGCTACTCGAAAAGTGACCGTTTCTGTTGATGTTACTTTTCAGGAGGATTAACCTTTCTTCTCCACACCAACCCCACCTCTTCCACCACAATCCTTCCCACGACCTGTCGTTCCCGTTACCACTCCTATACCACTACTCCTTCCTGACCCGGCTCCCGCTCTCCACAAGCCACCTCTTATCCGTGTCTACACCCGTCGCACTCTTCGCTTCGTTGCCCCAATGCAGTCGGCGTCACACTCTGCGCCCTGTTGATCCGGCACCGGGGTCCACCGCTCATCCCATGGCGAACTATGTATCCTTACATCGCCTGTCCCCACCGCTTCAAAACTTTGATACTTCATTATCCTCTATTTCTGTACCTAACTCTATGCAGGAGGCTCTCCAACATCCAGGTTGGCGGGCAGCCATGGACGAAGAAATGACAGCCCTATGGGCTAACCAGACATGGAACCTGGTCCCTCTCCCTCCAGGACAGACTCTGGTTGGGTGTAAATGGGTCTTTGTCATCAAGCATGCTCCTGATGGGACAATTGATCGTCTAAAAGCCCGACTGGTGGCTCGTGACTTTACCCAACAACAAGGTCTCGATTATGAGGAAACATTCTTTCCAGTAGCCAAGCTCAACACAGTTCGTGTCCTCCTCTCCGTGGTTGTGCATCACCAATGACCCTTACATCAACTGGATATCAAGAATGTTTTTTTTAATGGTGACCTACAAGAAACAGTCTACATGCAACAGCCTCCCGGGTTTGAGACCACGGGGGAGTCCCGAGTTTGTCACCTTAAGAAGTCAATCTATGGTCTCAAACAATCCCCTCGGGCATGGTTTGATAAGTTCAGTAAGGCTATTCGGGAAGTTGGCTTTACTCGGAGCTCGGCAGACTTCTCTTTGTTCACTCGACATCAAACAACAGGAACGGTTCTTCTGTTGGTATATGTTGATGACATCCTAATCACTGGAAATGATTAAAAGGGAATACAAGCGGTCAAAAGACACCTTAGCTCCGTCTTTCAAACAAAAGATCCGGGGAACCTTCGATACTTCCTTGGTCTTGAGATCGCGAGATGTCCTGATGGACTTGTCCTCTCTCAATGGAAGTACTGTCTCGATCTTCTTCAGGATGCTGGCTACTCTGGATGCAAGACGATTAACACTCCTATGGATGTCAATCATAAGTTATGTGCACGTGCCTCTGATGATGATCTTCCTCTTCCAAATCCAGAATATTATCGACGACTTGTTGGAAAACTGATTTACCTAACGGTCACGAGACCAGATATATCCTTTGATGTTGGGGTTGTCAGCCGGTTTATGCATTCCCCTCGAATGTCTCATCTTCAGGCCGTCGAACGCATCCTAAGATATCTAAAAACAGCCCCTGGTCAAAGGCTGGTTTACAAAACCTCATCCTCTATTCCAACTTTGATTGCGTATTCTGATGCAGATTATGTTGGTTCCCTGGATGATCGGCGGTCTACCAATGGATTTTGTACTTACTTTGGAGGTCACCTTGTTACCTGACGAAGTAAGAAACAAGCAGTGGTTGCTCGTTCTTCAGCTGAAGCGGAATACCGTTCGATGACATCAGTTGTCTCTGAGCTCACATGGCTTGAAAGTCTCCTCGCTGATCTAGGAGTAAAACTTCCCTCACCAGCTATCTTACTATGTCACAGTCAAGCCGCTATACACATAGCTAAGAACCCGGTCTTTCACGAAAGAACGAAACACATTGAAGTGGACTGTCACTTCATCCGGGAGAAAGTTCAAATGAAGAAGCTAGAATTAAAGCATGTTCCGGGTGCTGACCAAGTTGCTGATATTCTCACCAAGGCCCTACCAAGTACCATATTTTATCAGTTCCTGTCCAAGCTGGGTGTCTACGACTTGTACGCTCCAGCTTGCGGGGGAGTGTTAGAAAAGTCCATATAAAGACCCATATTGGGGCCCATTTAGTTTCTTATTTCTTCTTTCTTTTTACTTTAGTCTCACACCGTGTATAGGAGACTCCTCTCTCTTTCTCCATCATATATATATGTATTCATACATTGTATTTAATAATTCAAGAAGTATATACAAGGTTCCACTCTTTTCTACGGTACTTATGCCTATTTAAAATCATATATACATGTTTAAAGGCAAGAAATCCAATAAAAATTTCAGTTCCTTCATTTTATAATTTTCTTTCTTAAAATCATAACTCACAGATCCAGTCTCCTCTCCCCTAGCCACAATCCCCGAAGTCTTCCCTTGCAGCGGCCCACCTCTTTCCTCTCCAAAGCAACCAACCTACCCTAGTCGTTGGCCCACGACAGCAGTTGTCAACCACAAGCCAACAATAGTTTTTGTTTGGTACAATAACTCTAATGTTGGCATTGTTCCTCTAACCAGAATTCACCATTACAAAAAATTTATGGTGGCTAGCAAGCTCTAGGGGAAGGATCAAAAGAAGAATGCTGCCCTCTTCAAAGAACAATTAAATATTCATCAAAAAGGTCAATAAGAATTAATTTTCTTGAAGGAAAATTACTAATGTACACATATTCTATCCATTATAGACATTGGAACTTGAAAACAAAAAAATTACTAATCCCCTTCTTTACCACCAAAACTATTATCATGGATTTCTACCATAGTGATGAGGGGTTAGACAGGAATCACTAAATAATACCAGATGCTTATTATAGGTCTACATAAAACTTTTCGTGGACATGATTTAAGCTCTGTTTGGGGTGGTGGCGGCGGTGGGAAAAGCTCTATTCCCACCGCTACCATTCTTTTTAGGTTGTTTGGATGAAGAGCTTTTTCAAGAAATATGTTTTGGGAGCTTTTTGAGCCGCCGGTCCAACACAGCTTTTTAAAAACCGCTTTCTCTGCTTTCAGTTTTTCCTCATTTATTCGAGGGTTTACTAAAGTCATGCCCCGACCATTCGCGAATTGTCTTTCTTCCTTCTGGCCACTACAAAGGTTTTCTTCTCATTCGTGATTTTTCACTCATTCGTGATTCTTCACACATTCACGATCTTTGTTTCACGTCACTAACCTTTTGTAACTTGCTTATTTATGATTTATGTAGTATTTACTTATCTATGAAAAACCTAAACACCTTTTTGAAAAACACTTAAATGGAGATTTACAGTCTACAGCTTTTTTCAAATAGCTTTTTGGACAGCTCTAATGCCACAACTGGTTTCCTACCACTTGTTTTAACACCGCCACGGCCACCCCAAAGCCTTAAGCATTGACGTTCAATGAGGTGGATAAATTCCCTATAAATGGAACATTTTACCGTGTGCACTCAAATAGTTGATGCGTACATGTAGCAAGGTTATTCTTCTAAATGAATTACTCAGTCCTAAATTTCTAACTGTGATAAACAATTTTTAAAGGAATTTATGGAAGCTGTTTGATACAACTTTGAAATCTATTAAGACTGCTTAGGCACATGGAATCTAATACTTCCGAATTTAATAGATGATTGCTAGGCACAAGGAATCCAATTGCATATTTTCTTTATTACTTATGTGACGCTAGTAAACAAGTTCCTTGAAGTCCTTTATGACACATGGTAGGATGTGACGGTGTAATCCAAGTAATGCAAGCCTTAGGTGTAGATCGGGCAAGACCGTTAAGGGGTTGGCGGTGTGGGCGGCTCAGGAATGGGTTAAGGGGGTTGTGGCTGCTCGCTCGGGATCGGGAGGGGATGTGGTGTGGCTGTGGGGCTTGACTGGCAGGATGCAGCTGGGCATCAGGCTGGGGGCAGAGATGGCGGAGTCGGCTGGGAAATGATGGGGACCTGGATGAAAGGAAGCGGTTGGGTGTCAGCTTGAGTGAGACGAGGGATGCGGCTGGGCAGCTGGATGGTTGTGGGTATGAAGGAGGGCTGAGCCGCGGTGGCCATGGAGGAACGGGACTAGATTGTTGGCAGCTACTGAGAGAGACCAGGTTGTAGGGAGACAGAATGAGAGGAAGCGATTGGAGGTGCTTATTGCGGAGGGATCTGAGAGGAGAGCGTTACGCCTGGCGTCACTACCAGATTCGGAGAATATTACTGTGCGCGTCGACCAAAGGAGAAGGCGGAGGAAGACCGGGCTGAACCATCTGGTTCAGCCGGCCAATACTAAATAAGGAGCATTGGGGCTGAACCGGTACCGCACCGGTTCAGCCCCTATGGGGGCCGGCCGGCCCCCATGGGTCCGGGTGCTATATATTACCGGACCCTCTTTGGAGAAAGACACCAATGAAGTATTATTTCAGGTTTCCTTCTTCCTTGTAATCATAGCTTACTTTTGCCCTAGTTTTTCTCTAGTTTTCCTACTTTTCCTAGCAAGTTCATAACAATTGGTATCAGAGCATCGTTCATGCGACGATGGTGACACGGACTGAGGCCGAAACCACGCGACTCGCATCTCTTGAAGAAAATTAAGTAGGGTTGGCGGATACGGTGGCGGCGATCGAGGAACAAGTGAAATCCTCCCAAAAATTTCTGGAGGAACGCTTGGACGCTCGTATGGAGGAGGTCAAGGCCCTCCTCGTGCAAAATTTGAAGGGAAAAGCCACCATGGGGGACGGATCTGAGGTCGATGCCCCGTACCAGCCGCCGACGCAACTCCATGGCGCGGGAATAGGGAGCTGGACGCAGCAGGGCACGGGATCGGGATCGGCAGGCGGATTGGGGCTCGATGCCGATTCCGCCAGAATCGGCGGGCCACACTGGCGAACAGGCGGTACCTCCCCGGAGGCGTGCGGGGAGGTCTCGACAGTCCCCGAAGGACGGCTGGAAGTCGTCTATGGCAGGCCTGGAGGCTGGCGACCGGCGGATCCTCCAGGGGACCCTATCGGCCTGGGAGAGGTCCAGTCGGCCTGGAATCGAGCCGGAACGCAGCAGGGATCAATTTGGCGTCCTCCAAGGCAAGGCATGGGTGCTTTCCGACCCACCGGAGCAAATGTCGTTCTAATTGGAGGCGTGGCAGGGATCTTTCCGCCTCCGCAAGCTTTTGCCCCTCCTATGGGATACGGAAACGGCGGTCAGTGGCAGGAAAGGTCGCACATGGCCAATCCATGGGGCGGCGGACAGCAAATGGGTAATGGACCCGAAAGGGGACGACGTCCTCCTCAAGCGGGCGGGTACGTGGCAGCCCCACCCGGGCCACCCAACCATCCGGGAGAGCAACGGTGGCCAGCGGGTCATGGGCAAGGAGGTTACGGGATGGCAAACCAGCGGCCTTACATGCAGCCCAAACGCACCCGCATGAATTTTCCTAAATTTCGGGGCGGAGATGCACTAGAATGGGTGCAAAAGGCGGAATTGTTTTTTACTTACCAAGAAATTCCCGAAGACCAGTGGGTACAACTCGCGGCCTTCCATCTGGAAGACGACGCGTACCAGTGGGTGCAGTGGTTCATACGGGCATATGGATATGCTCCGTGGGCATATTTTGTGGAGGGATTCTCGGCCCGTTTTGGACCCTTGGAGTACGAGGATGTGGAGGCGACGTTACAAAAACTCCGTCAGAAAGGCACCGTGATGGAGTACCGTACAGAGTTCGAGAAGTTGGCCAATCGGGTCAGTTGGGAGGAAAAGACCCTCCTCAGTTGCTTCATATCAGGGTTGCGGGATGAGTTGCAGGATGAGTTGCGGGATGAGGTCCACGCCTATATGCCACGAAGTCTGAGCCATGCAATCAGTTTGGCAATGATACAGGAGGAGAGATTCAACCGGCAGAGGACCCGTACAACGGTGAGAGCTCCTACGGTTGTACACCCTCCTCGGGGGGATCCCCCAGCCGAGGGCCAACCGACAGTGACAAAACTGACGTGGCAGGAACTTCAGACCAGGAGGGAGAAGGGGTTATGCTTCAACTGTGATGAGAAGTACACTCGAGGGCACGCATGCCAGAAGGTCCAGGTATTCATGCTGAGGGAGGAAGCGGAAGATGTTCCCAGCACAGAGGAGGAGGGCGAGTTGGCTATTGAAGACTTTGGAGTATCCATCCAAGCCATGGAGGGGGGTACCCCATCTCCGACCTTACGCATAGCCGGGAGGGTCGGCAGGGAGACGGTGACGATCTTGATGGACAGCGGGAGCACTCACAACTTCATCCAACCCGCTGTGGCCCAGAAGACGGGGTATGACATAGATCGTGGCGCAGCTTTCCACGTCAGGGTAGCGGATGGAAGTACACTGCAGTGCGAGGGAGTGATGAAAGGGGTGGAGCTCCGGATACAGGGTTACACTGAACATATTGATGTTTACTTATTGCCAATCCGGGATTCTGACATGGTGTTGGGCGTTCCGTGGCTGCGGCAACTTCGGCGGGTGACTTTTGATTGGGACCAGATGGCTATGGAATTCAGCCAGACCGGGAAGGGGTATTGCTTGGAAGGCCTCAAGTCGTCTCAGGTGAAGGAGATCTCACTCCGCAGCGTGGAACGGCAAGGGGAACCGGATAGTACGATGACCATTGTCAGGGAGATTAGAGCGGAGCCTACGGCTCCAACAGAGGTCTCGTCTCAGATGCAAGCCAGGTTGGATCAGTATTCCGACTTATTCCAGGAGCCGCGCGCTCTCCGCCTCCAGCTTGAGGACAAGCTGGCCCTTGATGGGGGAGGGAATGTTACGCCTGGCGTCACTACCAGATTCGGAGAATATTACTGTGCACGTCGATCAAAGGAGAAGGCGGAGGAAGACCGGGCTGAACCATCCGGTTCAGCCCGCCAATACTAAATAAGGAGCATTGGGGCTGAACCGCGCCGGTTCAGCCCCTATGGGGGCTGGCCGGCCCCCATGGGTCCGGGTGCTATATATTACCGGACCCTCTTTGGAGAAAGACACCAATGAAGTATTATTTCAGGTTTTCTTCTTCCTTGTAACCCTAGCTTACTTTTGCCTTAGTTCTTCTCTAGTTTTCCTACTTTTCCTAGCAAGTTCATAACAGAGAGACAAGCTCAGGTAGTGGAGGGATAGACCTAGGCACGGGCGGACCCATGTTAAGACACGGTCGGGCACATGCCGATCGTGTTTTTCGCGAAATCCCACTAGGGCGAGACTTGGCAGACGGGCGGCAGTGGCGATTCGCGATTCGCAATGGCGATCCTCCACCTTCTACACGGGTATGCTCCTCCTCCTCCTCCTCTTCTTCTTCTTCTTCTTCTTCTTCTTCTTTTTCTTCTTCTTTTTCTTCTTCTTCTGTTCTTCCTGTTTTCCCCGAGGAACAAGCCAAAGTCCCCCTTGCGAGGTGCAACCTTGAGACCTAGCCAAAGTTCCGTTCCCATGCCCTAGCCCCATCACCATGCATTCATCTGCCTCCGATGGAGGATACGAATAATGAAGCGAAGCATCCACCTGCTCCAGTGTGACACAAGCACCGATTGTTTCGTAAAAAACATAATTTAGATTTGAATTTGATGAATCAGAGAAACTATGCCTTCATTGACTTTTCCCCTCCTCCTCCTCCTCCTTCTCCTTCATAATGTTTGAAGCCCGATTATTTGGTTGCTTATTTACTGTCTTAGCTAGGTTTATACTTTATACTGAATCAGTAATGTTCATAATACTCTCTGGACTCTGTCCTTTTGTCTTGGAATTCATAATGTGCCAAGATAACTTAGGTTTCTTAGCTGAGCGATGAGTTGATTGAGCATTTTCTCTTCAGGTTATTAGGAATGCAATCCTCCATTTTTCCATTAGAAATATGCTTTGCATTATAAATATGCTTTGCATTATAAATATGCTTTGCCACTTCCAGTTTGCCTTCAGTTATTAGGATTTAGGAATATGATTTGCCTAGCAATTTAATATGCTTTGCCTTCAGTTATTAGGATTTAGGAATATGGTTTTGCATTAGGAATATGCTTTTGCCTAACAATTTTTACATTAGAAATATCAAATATGTGTTCCCATTAGTTTCCTGAATGCTGAAAGATATGATATGAATGTTAAAAAAAATTGTGCCCGGGCGACACTAAAATCCTAATTCCGCCACTGGACCTAGGAGTCCTCCCCTAGGGGCTCACAGAGTCGGCAACATGACGAAGATCGGCGGCTCCGAAAAATCTGAACCAAGCAGTCGATGCCCTCGCCTCTAGCTTACGCACATATAAATAGATAATGAAGACTAAACCAATATAACAGCTCATATAAAAATGTCGAAACGAACGTCCAGACTCACCCATGGACTCGGATCGTTCAGACGGGGACTAAATCAACGCCTCTTGCAGACATACACGTAAGCGGGCCATCGGGACTGTCGATCTTCATTACTTTGTAGCAGAATATATGTAAACCCATATCACTACCCTTAAATGTGGTGAATTTTTATGAGTATAGCATAAACTTCATGCGGATAGAAAATTACAAATTGCTAAGAAGAAAAAAGGCAATATGAAGTTATAGCTAATGTTTATATAAGGGCAAAATTTTAACGAAGGCGGTTTTTTACTTGTTAAAATTTAATCATAACATTTCCTTATACGTTTAAAAAGGTCCACGCTGATCTTCTAATCCTTATAAAATTTCACTTATGTCCTGTGTTTAAAATTGAACATTTAATACCTGATCTAGAAACTTTCAGGCATTGTACTAGAAAGAGTGGAACTTCACATTATACAAGTAATGATGTTTTTGTACTACTATCTGTTATTACACAAACTGTCGCTTTTTTTAATCCTTAAAAAACTGAACTTGTGAAAGAGTTTGGCGCAATAATTATGTGAGCATGGTGCAATAGTGGACAGAATCTGTATTTACCAAAGAGAATTTTTTGCAAAGTATTAATCCAGTAATCCTCTGCAATGCGGACCATGCGGTTGAGTCTGAAGAAGAAAGCGGCATTTATGTTTTCATAGATTGAAGTGCTTAACTACAACCTTTCCTTCCATCTCAAATTTTTTCCTTCGCAAAAGAGAAGTTCTTCCACAGTAAAACCTCTGCTATGTGCTATGTGCTATGTGGTCAGAGTCTGAAGAAGAAAGTTGTATTTATGTTTTCATCGATTGAACTCAATTAAAACCTTTCCTTCCATCTCATATGGCTTCCTTCACCAAAGAGAAGTTCTTCACCAATAAAACCATGTTATGTGGCTTGAGTCTGAAGAAGAAAGTGATATTTATGTTTCCATAGATTGAAATCCTCATTTTCTCTATCATTTATGTTTCCATATATTGAAGTCCTCATTCGTTAGGTTGAAAATAGTAGGATTATCGACCATGGAAATAAACCATGTACAATTCCCTACCAACTAGTTATTCATGTCACATTTAAAAAATATGTTTGAGGATGGTAAGAATGAGTTTAGTCCAATATATGAGTTAGCATGGTGCATAAACCTTGTGCTAGTATTTTTATATTGTTTATGATGTTGAGATTTTTGTTTTGTGCGTCAAATTTAATGATAAAATTTATTGTTTAAATTGTTCTTAACTGTCCTTCTAAATTGTTCTCCGTTTTCAGTGATGTCCAGAATGGAGTTGCGGGTTTATCTGTTTGGAAGAACTGTTGTATGGTGGCTAATTAGTTTTAAATGACAACTCAAATCCCACCATTGCTTTCCTACTACAACTTTCCCTACATGCATTCATCCCAAACATAACCATAAGAGCACCACAATTCTAATTCTCCCACGATAAAGCACTGGATTATTATTATATGAATTATGAATTTTAAAATAAAATTAGATTTGAAGATGATTAACTCCTTCCTTTTTAAGACTCCCAACCAATGTCCCCCAATTAACAGCAACCTCACACTAGCCATCTCTTGAGCGGCATGAAGAAGCATTAAAACAAATATAACCAAGAAAACACCAGCCAGTTAATCTGCTAAAAAGATCAGCATAAGAGATTCAAAATCTCTAAGGGTCCGTTCGGCCCCCAAGAAATGGCATTCAAGAATTGGTATTGGGAGGAGGAAAACCAATTAACTTGTTCGGTGGAATAATTTTGAGCTGGAATTGGCTTTAGGTCTAAATCCGTCGGTCTTTAGATAAGGCTAAAAAGCCGCTCTCCCGATTCTTACCTATCGCGCCGTTTTTTCTGGCTTTCGCTCGAGAGCAGCTCCCCCGACCCCGAATCCGCGACCCCCTCTGCGATCCGCCAGGTATGCCGATCTCTTCTTCTTCCTCTCTTCTTCTTCTTCTTCTTCTTCGTTCTCGTCTTCCTCTTCCTGTAGTTGCATTACTTCACCGTGAGTACGCATCTAGGGTTTCGCTTCTCGCCATCGCTATCCCGCCGATCCCGCCGCTATCCCGCCGTCGCTGCCGCCGATCCCATATGCTGAAGCCTGAGGCTGATGCGTACCTGTAACCGCCGTCTACTCTCACTGAGTTCACGCCCAGCCACCGGAAGATCTCTCAACCTCCGCCCGCAAGTCGAGACCCCCTATTTCCGCTTCCAGCCACCGCCGCTTCTCCCACAACCATACGCTCACACCACATGCTCACACCTTCTTCTGGCCCTTTTTGGGAGGTTGAAGCTTTTGGAGGTTGTCGACCTAAGCTCAAACCATCTTAACGACAACATTCCACGGGAGATTGGCCCACTTGTAATGGAAAGCCATTTATATGACATTAATCTCCTAAAACATCCCTTTTTTATGTTTTTGAAATAAATGATTCTCCAGGATAAGCCATCTGATTTCTAACAATGTTCTATTTCTGCAGGATATATACTCTCAGACCTCATCCAAAGGTATCATCTTCTTTGCACTGCTGCAACCTTATTTCTAATGAAGTCTATTCTTGTTCCTTTTTAATGAAGTCTATTCTTGTTCCTTTTTTAATCTATCGGCCCTTTTTACAGATCTTCTTATCTTTTTCAAACATGATCTCTTCTTTCTTAGTTGCAGTAGCAGAAATTAATGGTTTCTCTAAAATTAATGGAAATTTGGGCCTGAAAAAGCTGGAGATTAGTAGCATGTAGAGATCTGGATATATTTTTTGAAATATGGTTGCTTGTCAAATAACGTATCGCAAGTTTCAAGTTATGACCTCCGGAAGTCATGATGTGTCATCAATGTTCTGTCCAATCAATCTATATACTCAGTCGACACATGTTCTACTGAAAAATATTGGAAAGAGAAACACATTTTGTCAAAATATTATGATAAAAATAGTAGAAATAGAAGATATTTTATATAAAGTTGCAGTAAAAAGTTTAACTTAAATCATGGTGAAAAGAAAACAGTTTTTGAGTTATTTCTTCTATTTGTAAGAGAATTGTTTTGCGTTGTTATATAAATGTCTTCTTTCAACTTATGATTCAACTTATACAAAATACACTGGTTAAGCGCCAAGATATACTAGTTGCAGTAGACTATGATATATTCAACTTATGAGTAGACTAGGATTAGCAAATTTACATTAATTTTAGAGAATCGATTGATAGTTTGTCATTGTCCCTGTTAAATCTTATCTTGTTTAATATCATTGCACTATTTTTTATCTTCTCATTGTTATAATTATTGATAATATCTATTATTTCATGCGTAGTCTTGTTGGGATGGATAATGTAGAGTTGCAAAAAAAACGTAGAAGAGATATAATTATAAGTTCAGCAGTCGCAGCGACTCTTGGTGCTGCTGTAGTAGTTATGAATTATATTCCTAGACACCCGGTTGAGGTTGTAGACAATGACGCTCTACGGGTTATCTTATTAAAACGTTTGCACGATGGAGTAGAAGTAAACTGCTTCAATCAGTTACGCATGGGTAAAGAACCCTTCAACGAGCTCTGTCATATTTTGCGTTCAAAAGGTTTAGTTTGTGATACTCAATTTGTGTCTACTGAAGAATCCGTTGCCTTATTTTTATACATATTGGCGCATAATAAAAGGTTTCGCGATGTTGGTGTTATGTATCTGCGTTCAATGGATACTATTAGCAGACACTTCACTATTGTACTGCGAGCCATCTTAAGACTAGCGAAGGATTATATAAAGTTGCCTGAATCTAGACAAGAACACAAATCTAGATGGTTTGAGGATTGTGTTGGTGCTTTAGATGGAACGCATATTGAAGTGACTGTTCCAATAGAGGATAAAGGCAGATATCGTAATCGTAAACAAGCAATCACAACAAATGTACTGGGTGTATGTAATAGTTCCATGAAATTCCTATACGTATTGCCTGGCTGGGAAGGATCTTCATCTGATTCGAGAGTACTACGTGATGCATTGGAGAGACAAGATCGTTTCGAAGTCCCAACTGGTAACATATTTGAATTTATGATTGCAAACATAATTATTATCTGAAATTTATATTTATTAATCATTTGCAATTAATGCATAGGTAAGTATTATCTTGTCGATGCGGGCTACACAAATGGTCCAGGGTTTCTTGCCCCATATCGTTCGACGCGTTATCACCTTAAGGAGTGGTCAACCCATGGTAATAACCCCACGAATTATAAAGAACTGTTCAACTTAAGGCATGCTAGAGAAAGAAATGTGATTGAGAGAACGTTTGGGTTGCTGAAGAAACGATGGGCTATCTTACGACAACCATCATTTTTCAACATCAAAGTACAGGTATGATTTGATGTATTTATCGGGTGTTCATTTGGCTAGAAGAGAATCTAATAATAACTTTGCATATAGGTGCAGATTATAAATGCATGTTGCATATTACACAATTTCTTAGTAGAGAAGAGATTAGAGAGTGATGCACAACTGCTCGACGAGGTTGATTGTGAATTACTTAGACAAGAGTCAGGAGAAGAGTTCTACGATTATGTTGATGTCGTTAGTCCAATCCAAGCGACACATGCGTGGACAAACTTCAGAGACACTTTGGCTATAAATATGTTTAACGAATATCAGAATCGTCTTTGATATCTATTTATTTAATGCTTACTGGACTAATGTTTTTTTTTTCATTTTGCATGGACAAACTATGTTGTTTTTAATGTTTTATTTTTAAGGTTTAGTTATAATGTTTCGTGTTTACTTCTTTTGTTCTATTTTAATTATTGTTAAAATATTCTCTAATGTGTAGCAAATGATAGAGCAATATCTTCAGCTTTACCAGCCTCTCTCCAAATTCATCAATCCCGTGGTACATTCGAAAAGATGTGAAAAACCTATGCTAATATCATAATGTTAGAAGAAGGGATTATTATTAAAATATTCATCTAAAATCCTGATTTTTATGTACAGTACTAGCTTTTTCAACAAAGCCATATATATGAACATGATTATGCATGAGTTTATAAAATTATTACAACAGTGTATGAGTTTATTTCAATCAGAGGGTGAATAAGGCTGCTATTTTTAATAAACTGGCGCCCAACAACAGAGCACAAGTGGCGCCTAAAATAGGTCCTTAATGCTTCGGATACTATATTTTCCTTGTGTGGTGTACTAGTGTATGATGCAAGAAAAAAATACGTTGACATCGTTTGTTTTTCAGTTAACTATATTTAAGTTAACTATATATAATTTTGATAAGTCACTGGGAGGGTTTTGAGGCTGAAAGGATAACAATATTGGAATTGAGAGCCTTATGATCTTGTGCTCTTTCTGCAAGTGAAGAGAAGGCTGATGACTCCAATTATAGCACAGAGAACTGATAGTGATATTATTAGTGCAAGCTTCAGTTTTGAGTGTTTCACTTCGATGGATTATTGTATCCTAAAAGAGACGTTTGGTTTATATTTTATTCTCAAGTTGAAGGAGCTTGAGTTATATTGACAAGTTAGTGAACCTAACTTTTATATTTATCTGACAGTTAACTTCATATATGGAGTTTCTTTTCCTCATGTATGGATGAAATATGATGTATATATCTGCAGGAGGGTATGATTATTAATTATGATCATATAACGTCACATCTAAAGTTGTTTTTTACTCTAAATATATATAGTTAACTGAATGTCCATTGTAGGTTATGGTCATTGTAATCGACAGGGTAGGGGGCAGACTTCTGGTCATTGTAATCTTCAGTACTAGTTTTTTTTATCTTTTTGATGGTTCATTTCTTGCTTGAGTCCATGATTTTGAATTCAAACTTGAAATGAACCAGGCCTCAATTTCCATAGTCCAACAAGATTTGTCTATTTCTGTTTTGTTATGTCTATCATGTCAATTAGATTTTACCAAATTTCTTTTAACTCAATTAGATTTTACCAAGTTTATTTTACTGTTGTCTTACATTTTTCTTTGTTAAGTGCATATCATGGAAAATGTCACGTCTAAGATTGGAGGAAGGACGGAACGATCTTATATGCATTGGAGTAATGAAATGGATATTGCTCTTTCAAATGCGTTGTTAGAGCAACACAGTATGGGACATAAAACACCAAATGGTTGGAAAAGTATTGCTTTTACCGCTGCAATGACTGCCTTGAAAGATATTTGTGGGGTTAATACTAGTAAGGAGAAGGTGATGGCTCGTCTCAAAACATGGAATAAGTACTACGTAGAAGTTAGTGCAATGCTGAACACGAGTGGCTTTGGATGGGATTGGGAAAGAAACATGGTGAAAGTTGATAGTGAAGAAGTCTGGGCAAATTATGAAGGTATATGTTTTTGCTATTTATTTAATTTAACGGCGCATTATGATAATATTGATAAATTTTCTAAATAATGTAGGCTCACCCTGGAGTTAAGCATTACAAGGATAAAGTTATTGTCAATTGGTCTGATTTGGCTGTGTTGTGTGGACAAGATAAGGCTACCGGCAGTCATGCAGCGACCGCTACAGAGACAATAAATGAGATCGATGCAGAGTCAATTGCGGAACAGAGTAACAGTACACGTGAACAAACTAGAGTGGATGGCGAAGAAAGCAGCAAAAAGAGGAAGAAGAGAGCTATTGGGAGTGTTGAATCAGTGGCAACATCCATAGATAATTTGACAGCTACCTTGCATGAAGCGCTCAACAATAAGCCTACTAGCCCATCCTTACGTTCATCAAGCAATGTTGATGGTATATATACCGCACTTGCTCGGATCTCTGATTTGAACAGGCGTGAGTTACTGAGGGCTATGGATATGCTTAGTTTTGATAGTATCAAACATGACATATTCATGACTTTACCAGATGACTTAAAAGTTGAATGGCTACGAATGCAATTTGATCGTTAATTTGATTTGAGAACGATTTGAACTATTTGTATTAGATAGTGGCAATGCAAGGTAATTTGTATTTGTATTTGAACTATTTGAACTATTTGGTTAATTTAGCTGAACTATTTGGTATTTGAACTATTTGAACTATTTGGTATTTGAACTATTTGGACTATTTGGTTAATTTGTATTTGTATTTGAACTATTTGGTAATATATAAATATAGCTGTATAATATAGCTTTATATATATAAATATAACTGTATAAAATATAGCTGTATATATATATAAATTGCGTTTATATATATAAATATAACTGTATATAAATATAGCTTTATATAGTAACACTTCCTTCTCCCCCACGATGCCATCTCACCGTTTCCTCATCAAATAGCTGTATAAAATTACGTTAATATATGAAAAACCAATTCCTTTCTGCCGCCGAACAAGATTAGCCTTGAATTCCAATTTTGTTGATTGAATTCCATCACGTAGCCGAACAATGAAATTGGAATTCAGACCAATGTCAATTCCTATGTATATTGGTTTTTGACAGAAAGTCAATTCTTGAAAGCCAATTCCGTTCAAACGAACGGACCCTAAAAGGTCTGCTCAGTTAGGCATAATAGGGCGCCTAGAATTGGAATCCAATTCTGTTTAGTTGCTCAATTAAAAATTTCAAAGTTGAATTCCAATTAATTCCATGGAAATTAAAATTAGGCTACAAACTCACAATTTTTCAATGCTTATTATCACGGAAGAAAAGAATAGAGGAATTACATCAATTATTAAAATTTCATGATGTAACAATGAAAAAACATTTAGAGATAGAATTTTAGAGAGAGTGAGAATCTTAATGACTTTTTTTAGCAAACTTCTAAAGAGAATTTTTTAGGGAAATTCTAGTAAGAGAGATTTCTAAAGAGATAAACATAATGTGATCTAAAAAAAGAAAATTTGTATAGAGAGATAACTTTATAGTGTGAGAAATCTAGTAAAATAGATTTTTAGATAAATTCTAATGAGATATCTAGAGGAAAAATCTTCTGTTGTGGGAAAATCTGAGTGCGGAAATCTAAGTGGAAAAATCAAGATAGAGGCTTCCTTGTGCAGATGGGTGGTAAGAGGCAGCGTGCAGCTATTTTTCCTGCAGCCACTCCAAACAGAGAAAAATCATGTGTAATGGTGGCCATAGTCATAAAAAATATTAATAATTAATTTAAATGATATTATAAGATTAAAATTATCATTATTTAATTAATAGAAATAAATAATTGCATATGTTCTCTCAAACAGGTAAAGTGTCTCTGTTCCAAACAATTTCATGAATTCTCAACTCATTTACCACCACAATTTCAGACCACCAAGACAAACAGAGCTCTTGAGATAGAAACTTGGGGAAATATCTAGAGAGAAATTTTAGAGTGAGTAAAAGTCTTTACTAAAAGAATCCTAAAGTGATATAGAACTCTTGAGATAAATTTTCAAATCATGAGATAGGATCTTTAATTAGGCATTTAATTAATGAAGATTCTATAAGATTTGTTATGAGTGATCTGATACTAATTTACTTTACTTTTAACAAAATAAATAATTTCAGCTGAACAATAGAACCGATCAACTTTATTTTTGCATACTCAATCATTTTGCACAGTCGAATAGTAAAAAATGAAATTCAAACCAATTCCAATTTCGATTATGTACAGTTGAACGGACCACATTTCAAAAAAAAATCACCAACATACTTTCCAAATAAAACTAAATAGGTATGGGTGCCCTAGTTCCCTTATTTTCGGGACCATCACCCATGACATTGTTCCATTAGCATTTCCTCTCCTTATATTAAGCAATAGTGTGATTCATGATTGTTTAAAAGGTTCAACTCCAGCTGGATTTATCGCTACAAGATGGAAGAATGAAGCTGGATGATAACTTTGAGGTAAATCCTTACTAATCCAAAGAGTAGAACATATTCATTTACAATGAAATGAAACTTGCATACAAAGAGCTAACTGTAGGAATGTGATTTCTTGCCATAATTAATAAGAATCCCAATGAAGCATTTTGGTTAGCAAAACAAATTAAATATTTGTAACAGATACCCGCATGATTCTACCAGCAGAGAGCAAGCATCACAAATCAGTAAGACTGAATGAAGTCTTGGTTGAAATAGTTCAAATAAAATGTGGAATGAACTTCCTGCAAAAAAACATCAAGAAAGGGTGAGCATTAAGGCTTCATCACGGAAATTGGTTTTTTTTTAAACAACAGCATCCAGACAACTCACTTATGCTCCTAAGTACTCCATTAAGGCTTCATCATCTATCTGGAAGTTATTGATGTCAAAAAGCGGACTAGTAAGTGTGAACGGATCCATGGCCAAATCGACAGAATCTTCAAATTGGCCCACCATGAATTTATCCGGATAAATGGGATAGGCCTGTTCTATGAATGGATGCAAATCCTTTGCAACTGAGTTTGAATTTCCATTTGGTGCCAAAGAATGCCCATTAACAGGATTACTAGTAGCAAATGAAACATTTATAGGATTGACTTGATGGTTAATCATAGGTGCGGTGAATTCGTCATTTTGTGCTCCTCGATACAACATCGGTTGTCCGGCAACAAACATGCTTTGCACGCCAATATTTGAAGGAGGGGGATGCAGATATTGGTAGTGCTTTCCAAGTTGATTTGTTTGAGCTGAAAACAAATTATCTGTATTATAAGCTTCCATGACATTGTTAGACTGATATTTCCCAAATGGCAGGTCTACTGGATTCAATGCACAAAGGTCATTTTCTGCTTCCATGACTACAAGTCTATTTTGAAGCTCCACAGTAGGTTGACTCGGAGGATTTGAATCTAGACGAGGCCTTTTGTGACTTTGTCGTTCATTGGCTTGCGTCTTCGTTTGAGCAACACGAAGGGATTTTTCCTGCGGTGTCCATTCCTGATCCTTCGCTGCTGAAGTAATGATTTCTGGGCGAAGTTGATTCTCTACGCTCAGAGTTTTGTCGACGTTCATTGAAGTTGCAGAACCACGAGCATCACCAAAACAATCGACATCGTATTCGCTACAACTACTAGTATCCTCGCGCCTTTCCTCTAGAAGGATGTGCTGATTTTCTATTATCCCGGACACAGTGCTGAGTTGTTGAGCGGTCGTTTCTTCCATACTCAATACCCCTAACCATATGGCACTCTCCTTGGCACTCATTTTATCCTGCAAGCACTTTGATTTTCTGACATGGGTTCTAACCTTGTCAATATTTGGAGCCATATGCTTGATAACACCCGTGAGCACTCCGACTTTCCATATCTTCTTCAGATCATGAGGCTTCTTATAAGGAGGGACTTGGCCCTGAGGTAATCCCAAATTTATCCACCATTCTTCGTTCCCCGAAGGCCACCAAGGGGGCGGAAGGCCCCTTTCTAGCGGATATTTACGTTGTGGTGGGTTACAGTGCTGCATCAGAGAAGACAGCAGAGATCCCAAGGTAGAATCATGAAGATTCATAAGGCTATGACCGTTTTTGCTTGCTTTGTTTTTGTTTTCAATAGCAGAGATCTCATCTTCATATACAGTTATAGCCGCAGGTCCATTCTTATCAAATTTTACTTTTTCTTTCCACCAAGCTCTTAAATTATCTGAGGAACCACTTACCGGTTTTCCCTTGTCAGGAACTATTCCGTAGACAAAACCCCGAGCATTGCACACTTCCACTAACTTCAACATGTACTTGAGAATCCCGTCTTGAGCCCGGGACATCTTTTTCCTAAGAGCCTGGTCGGAAGGTTGTTTGCTTTTAGTCTTCTGAGAAGCATGCAGTGCGACAATCTTTTGGCGCTCTCTAATGCGTTTAAGCTTTATTTTGTCCTTCCACATTCGTCTGGACAAGTCTTCCTCTTCAATCTCTTCATCACTAACATCATTTTCCATAAGGTTTTCGCATTGAACACCATCAACCTCAAACTCTAAACTATCAACCGCCGCAAATAGAGCCATTGCTTTCAATTTTCCACTGCTCCTTGCTTTTACTCAGGTTAGAAATGTTTATCCCTTGTATTACCCAGCATAAATCCTGCATAAATATTCATCAAATTAATAGAAATAAATAAATCCAGGAATTCATCAACAACAACAATAGCGCTATCCCAACTGCTTGGAGTAAGCTTTAGAAATTTTCATACCATTCATGCCATTTGAGCCATGTCTAAAGTGCTAAACCTAAATTATGCAAGTCATTATGAACAATTTATCCAAGTTAAACACAAATTTTATAAACATTTTTAATTTGATGCATTTGCTACCCTTCATTGTAAATGTGCAAATCTCTCAAGTCTAGTAGTTATTATCGATTTCTGACAGGTGTTATTTTCATTGTTTCTCTAATGTAATCATTTCATAATTTATCATTCCTAACTTCAAACACAGATTCATCTTAGCATTCTCATTTCCGTTACAAACATCTCAGATATTGTTGGATTAAGCTTTTGTTAAAACCCACGGTTTTCACCGATTCCATTTCCCGCCTCATTTCTTTCTATCCGAACACACGGAAACGGCGAAAACCAAAACCACGGGAGCAAAAACCGGTGAACCGAACGGGCCCCGGTCAACGGGTGAGGGAGGGGAGGATGGCGAGAAGGCGAAACGCCAGAGAGAGAGAGAGAATGCATAAGAGAGGCAAAATTAACTTTCAGAAGAAGAAGAGGAAGAATGCATTTCTTACCCGAAAATCTAATCAATCCGCAACAGAAAAGAAAATGTACACCAAGAAGAAGCAATTCGCCGCAATCAATCAATACAGGCTCAAATCGCAAGTGGGTACCGTAGAAATGAAATAACATGAAAGAGTACAGGGCACAGAAATTCTTACCGGCGAACCACCGCGACTCCATCTCTCCCTTTTACCTCCGTCCCTATAGATGTTAACAGACTTCTCCTATTTCTGGGCAGAACACGAGCATCGGGAAGGTCGGCAACGGATTCAACCTAGAACAGAGCGGATTTGCTAAATTAATACATATAAATTCAGGCTTAATAATTTTAGGAAAATGAAACATTTACAAAGAATAATGCCCTTGCAGGCTTGCAGCTTCCTTTTCGGTTGCGGGTCAAAGTTGTGGATATTCTTTTATTTGTTTATTTAAAATTATGTTCTTAATAATAGTTTTTATTTTATTTAAAATTAATATATGATGCAATGAAAATAAATATATAAAATTTCTAATTCTACTTTATGTAAATGGTAAATGGTACTTCACCCATCAATTTTATTTGATTTGAAATATTATCACTCATAAGTAATATAAAAACACATTGTCATCTCAATTTACTCACTAGAGTAGTAGAGTACATGACATTGACCATCATGGCTCCGTTTTCGGTACGTATACGTACCTATTTCTATGTACGTATATATAAGTGAATTTTCGCAGTGGGCCCTTCACCCCTTCATTTCCTCGACCTTTTGAATTTCAGAACTGAAACCCCGGGCGGAAACCTAGCTCTCGTACTCAAATCAACGCAGCACCTCATTATCGTCGACTGTGGGCACACATTGGACATCGACTCTCCTCCTGTAGAATCGACGAACAGTTCGCCGTTGAAGTCAAGGACTAAAGCACGTTTTAAGGTGGAAAATACCTTCCCAAAATTGTAAAATATTTGCTTTTATTTGTACATGTTTATGGAGTTCATATGCGTTTTTGACCTATTCATATGATTTTGGTCCGTGTATTTCGAAATACATCGTCAATACGGCAGTATTACAAACGGTTTTCAAAAATTAAACACTGATTACTCTTGTATCTAAGCGTTAGAAACTGTTTCGAAGGGTTGTTTGATCTCTTGCAGAAATACCACCATATTATTGTACTGTTCTGAACTCTCCACTTATATTTTCTCCGTTTCTTTATCTAGTATAGTTTGACTAACTAAATACGACCGTATTAAGTTGGTATTACGATAGTATAACTTTTTTAATATGACAGTATTATAGTAATATTCTCATTGTGATACCATCTTATGTTTAGTAAGGTCGTATGTCCGTTTTAAGCTTCTATTCAATTTTTTTTATTGAAATACAAACCTTGAACATTATGTTTTAAATGATATGGCAGATGACTCCGTCTACAACTTTACATTGTCAATGTGCTGTTAGCTCGTTCAAGGAAAAAGCCAGTCCACTTCTTAGGTCATTGAATGAGAAGACCCGGAAGGATTTAGAAGAAGCTGGAATTCTACAACTGTTCTCTATTCCAAATTTAAACCAGAATATTCCTCTAGCTCTAACTTTGATTCGAGCATACTCCAGGAAAAATAAGGCATTATTCCTTCTAGGCAAAGCTTATAAAAAAATGACAGTAAATGAGGTGGCCTTAATGCTCGGTCTACCAAACAAATGGTCGAAATTCATATTTAACAGGACTCCTCTAGCTACCTACGAGCAAAAGGATTTGGTAGCAGAAATGTTGCGGCTTTCAGAGGGAGAGTATACTGAAGAGTTAGAGGGTCAGAGAGTTGTAGCCCTAGTGAAGTATGTTTTGTGTAAACTATTTTTTCCACTAAAGATTATGAAAATACCCAAGTGTTTGCATACGTTTGGAGGATTGGAGGAGTTTCAAAAATATAATTGGCCTGAAGCAACACTCTTTTCTACAATCGCAAATCCGGGACTTAAGTATGGTCGACTCGAAGAGGAAATCAAAAGATAGTTTGGGCTACATAGAAGGATGCTCGATTTTATTAGTGATGAGCACTTGATATGATTGCACTTATTTTATCAGGTAATTTGTTTATTTAATGTTAAGACTTGTACTTGCAGGTGTGGTTTTATGAGTTCACCAACTTTCTAACAGTTGATGATGACCTTGCGAGGCCACGGCTATGTCGATGGTCTCCTAAGTTCAGCTTCTCTAATAAATTTTGTTCAGAGCTAAATTCAAACTTAAGAGATCGGGGAAGGTATGATTTAATTTCATGTAGTGTGTACGTACATTGTGAAAATTGCAACTTGAATAAATTTTTTTCAAAGCTATTTCGGATATTATTAAAAACATTGTACAGGTTAAAGAGTGTTTTGAGAATATATTACCATCCGAGATGCTTCTATTAGGAGATGTACGAAATGAGGACAGTGATTTTGAAGAGTCCGATAAGATTAGACAAGAATCGGAGAATGAATATTCAGTGAAAAAAGAGGAAGAGGACTACACTCAAGAAGAAACAAAGAGGTATGTGAAGAAAAAAGTAGAGGAGTATATGTCTATACTAGACAAAACCCACCAAGAGATAAGAAAGAGTAGAGAGTTAAAGGAGTCGAAGTTACTGAGGAGAAAAGAAAAAGTTAATAGAGAGATGAAAAGAGAGATAGATGTAAAGGAGGGAAACAAAATTGAAAATGAAAAAGTGGAGAAAAATGAGGTTGTTGGAGCAATTGAAAAATTACAAGAGATTGTGCTGAAAATGACATCGGAAATAGAGATAAAGTCGAAAATGCAACATGATATTGTCATGCAAGAACTCCATGAATTATGATTTCAACGCTAGGAATCATGATTTCACCACCAACATTCCAAAAGGTAACAACTACCCCCCTTCACCTGCATTTCAAGAACCTGAGGACAGCAAAAGTTGTAGCCAATCAGCCTCCCATCAATCTTCACCTCAATCACCAATAAAGGTTATTGATGGTGACAAGGTAAATGATGAGATTGCAAATGCTTTCGTCGTTTGTGCGCTTCCTTCACTTAACCAGAAAGTCGATAAGAGTAGGAGCTTGATAAAAATATTAAAGGGCGTCGAGACAGAAAAAAAAGGAGTAATATTTCATCATCCAACCTTGAGATTACATATCGTGGATTGAAGAAAATTAGTAAATCAAAGCGTGTAATAATCGATCATATTATGGAAGAGTTCCCCAACAGGTGCTATACTTTGAGATTTTACCTTCAAAATTGCATCTTATAAATATGTTATTGTTGGTTATAAATCATTTTTCGTGCAGAAAAAGTATAGTGATCGAAGCGGGAAATATTACTTTATATCGATCACACCTTGATGATCTATTAGGGAGTGGCTGGCTTAATGATAGTCACCTAGACGCATACATCGTAGCTCTCACTGTCCAAAAATCTCTTCATCCGCGAAAATTTAAACAATTCATATACGACTCACCAAATCATGTTGTTAGTATATATTTTCTTATTGCAAATTAATATACCCAAAGTCAATATGTCAAAGGCATTGTTATATATCACATGATTCTTTTATGCAGAATTTGAAAAGTAACAAAAGGAGTGCTCAAACACTTGTTAGCCACATCACGAATACATCAGTGGAGTACGCTGATTTATTCCTAATTCCAGTCCACCTTACTAATCACTGGGGTTTGCTAGTTGGAAACATTGTCGAAGGATGTTGTCAATTCTATGATTCATTGTACAAGGAAGCAAATTACAACAAGATTCATTTAGTGGTATGTTTTTTTTTTGATAGAAAGTATAATGTTCTGTTTGTATCTTCATATATTTTGGGCGTGCAGAGAAATTATTTTGAAGAAGATCTATGTGACGTCCTTCCAAAGAGCATCCATGAATGGCCATTCTTCTATGTTGATGACATTCCGACACAAGATAGTTTCGACGATTGCGGTGTCTTTGTCCTGCTGTATATGAAGATTTTGGTTGGGAAAAAACAAATTGATTGGGCAAAATATAAATGTTGGGCTAAACAAATTCCCAAATTAAGGGCCGAAATTGCTATTGAGCTCATAAACGCTTTTCCTGAGAAAGTTATGAGTAAGCGCATTGTAATTAACCTTTTGTCAAAGATATGCTGTTATCAATGTTGACATTCTAATAATTATTTTGCAGTTGCGTAGATGAAGTGGAGAGTTCTTCAAAGAGAAGAGATAATGATGGGGATGCTATGTTTGCAAGAATTTTTGATGTAAAACAGGAGGATAGATATGGACAATTAATTTAAAAGATAATATTACTTTATATCGTGTTTAATATTCAAATGGTGAACTTGATAGTGATTTTCCAGTTTTTTAGATTTTTATGTTAGAAATAATTATTCTGGTATGGTGATGTCAAATAGAATTTGATTTATGTATTATTTTGATATAGTATTGGAATGTTATACTATTTATGCTAAAGTAGATTTTGAAAATAATGGACGGGTGATACCGCCGTAATACGATAGGATAATGAGCAGATACTATCATATTTTGAAGGAAATATTATGATTTTGCAGTTTAGTGGATTTATATGTTATAAACAGTTAATTTGGTATGATTTATTGTAAATACATTTTGAGTAATGTATGCTTTTGATATAAAATTGGAAGGTTATACTATTAAGTTTTGAAAATATTTGACGGACGATACCGCTGTAATACGAAAGGAGGAGCAGATATTATGGTGATTGAGAATTTATTTGGATTTATATGTTAGAAACAATTATTTTGGTATGGTTATTGTAAATACATTTTTATTTATGTATGCCTTTGATATAGTATTGAAAGGTTATACTATTGGTGCTATAGTTGGTTTTATAAATATTTGAGGGACAATACCACCGTAATACAATAGGAACATGAGCATATACTAGTGTATTACAATTGGATGCAATGCAAATACATTTGTATTGAGCTTATAGTTAAACATTTTGGATACGAACGATGGATTTGAGGGGGGACGGTATGAAAAGCAGTTATGGTTACATTTTACTCCGAATACAAGCGTAATACGATTGAATGAAGTGCATAGACAATTGTATTGAGCTTATATTTAACCAAATCAAAGTTGAACGTGATTTCGAACATACAGAATATTCTTAATATACAGATATATGACTATTTGAATCAAAAAATATTTCAATCAGGGAGGACTGTGTTAAAACAAGTTATGGATACAATTCACTCCAAATACTTACTACCGTAATACGATTGGATGCAGTGCAGATACAACTGAGTATATTTAACCTAAAGCAAAATCAACATTATATTTTTAGACTGAAAACAGAATAAATGTTATTAATACAGATAGTTTATCATTTGAATACATCTGGGATACATGGAAAATCTAACGACATTTGAATTGAGAAGTCGTCATTCATTGAGAAATCATCGTTCTTGTCGCCATGTGTTAAAGTGGGGTTTGAAATAGAATTTGAATCAAACCCTGAATTATTATCCGTGAACTTTTGCTGAATTGGATGCTCATAAACATCATTTGCAGAACCACCCTTCCCTTTTACTGGCCGCGGCTTCTCTGTTTACAAAAAAAAATATTTAGGTGAAATCCAAAGTATAATAGTGAAAATTAAAAACAAAGAACTCATACTTTGTTTTTTGAAGTTTTGTTCCCAATAGCTCTTCAAACGTGTCTTTGGTGCCCCCATTGGACGCATGGATGGTGGATCTTTCAAGACATCTTTGTCCTTCCGTAAGGATGAAACAAATACTTTTTTCTTTTTCTCCTCATTGTCGATCATATCTTCTATAACTTGACCCACATCATTCGTTATACTAACCATGTATTCCTTTGCTATTTGACAATTTTCCATTCTTTGGCAAAGGTCATATGTCCAACGCATCATATGATTTCTGAAAATCAAGTTTGACTCGTTTCGGTTTACGGACATAGGAATTGTAAAATTACATCTCTTCTTGGCTTGCATTGTAAATCTCCTTAATATGTAATTTGATTTAATTTTTTGTACATCACAAATATTATACACCCGGAGTACATGCTCGCACAATAAACCCTTCGTTTGAAAACCTCTACAAGAACACTCTATATCATTGTTCTTTGTGTCAAATCTCACACTCCATTCCTTCTGAAGAGCGGTAGTATCACAAAGGCATATGCTGTATACAATAGTATCTTGGTGGCTTGGCTTGGATCTGGCACCACGCCAGACTTCTCGACGAATTGGGGCATGTTTAGGCCTCCATGGCCTAGCCCGGGCTCGGAGAGACTTTCAAGGCCCGAGCCTTTTGGACACGCCTAAATTATAGCATGTTATGTGGTTTGGCACCCGTTATTATTGTAGTGCCAGTGACCTCAATCTTCTTCCCATCAGTGCCAGAGTTCGACACCAAGAGTCCAAGACCCATTTTTCATGCGCCCGTCTCCGATTTCAGGCTTCCAGTGGTCACCTGTCTCCGATTTCAGGCTTCCAGTGGTCACCTTTCTCGCTCCTAGACTCTAATTTTTTTATTGCTCTTTAGTTCTTCCAGCGGCCCAACCTGAATCCTTATGACTGTGAGTATGCATTAATTTTAATTTTGTGTTTCCTAAATTTATGTGTACTTAATTGTTAGCTTATCCAAAATTTTAACGCTTTTACACATGAAATATCTATGACGAATAATTGATAAAATATGAATGTGTGGACAATTGAAGTCTTCCCAATTTCGTGTCATAAATCATATTTTTTTGTTCTTATTGTTCTACTGTATATTAGTATAGATGATGGAGTTCGTGTTATAACATAGTGTTAAATTTTATTTTAATATTCTCATATATTGTTGATATATTTGAAATTATTATAATTGATGATGTGGATGAAAATCAAAGAGGATTGTCCAACAATCTAATTAAAAGTGCCTTGATTTTTGATTTTATATTCCCTTGTTATACATTCATAAAGGCCTTGGGGTGCGCCTAGAGAAAACTACACTAAAGAGAGGTGGGGTCAACGGGGCCAACGAATGATCGCGGGAGTTGAAGAAACCGCTGCCCAGTCCACACTCCGCCAGACGCCGCGCGCAGCCATGACGCCCGCAACCACACGCACTACCGTGTGGCGCTACCACGCGGTAGCGCGCGGGATAACGCGCAGGCAGCACCCCCGTCGCGGGGTGCAGCCTAACCGCACCCCACGTGGGGTGCGGCCAAGCCGCACCCCTTGTGGGGTGCGGCCAAGCCGCACCCCCCTTGGGGCGCGGCCAAGCCGCTCCCCCTTGGGGTGCAGCCAAGCCGCACCCCTTGATGGGCGCAGCCAAGCCGCACCCCCCTTGGGGTGCGGCTACGCCGCACCCCTCTCCGCAATGGGGTGCGGCCAAGCCCCCTCCCCCTTTTCTTTTTCTTCGCAGGGGGGCTCGTAGAGGGCTCGGCCGAAGTCGCGCCCCTCGTCGGGTGCGACCGAAGCCCTTTTTCCCTTTGGGGGCACGACTCCTCATTTTGTCGTTCGCTCGGAACGCTCCGCGCTCGCAGCGCACCCAGAACACTTCGGTGTTCGTTGCGCGCTCATAACACTTCCACATTCCGGACACGCTCATTTTTTGTATTTCTGATTTCTCAGATTGCAGGAACGGCTTGTCGCCTTTTTCACCTTCAACGAAACTGCCTGAACTGCCCGAATTGCTCGAGGGGCGAGACGGTCATTTACGATAAATGGCGATCCGTGTGCTCCAAACCGACCAGCGTGATTCGCCCGTCAGGTGGTTACGGTGGTTACGACGGCAAAATTATCGGGCTACCTCCGGCCAAAGCTATAAAAGGAACTCAGAGCCTTCATTTGAGAGGACTTTGTCTTCTGGACCCGGGAGAGCTCCTTTGAAGATTTCCACAGAATTCTCCTTCGGCGCTTGAAGATCTCTTTCGTGGACTTGAAGATTTTCTTTCTCCCGAAAGGCGACTCAGCACTCTCACTTTTGTTCTCCCGAAAGGCGACTCAGCATTCTCACTTTTGTTCCCCCACCGTTCTCAAAAGGAAAAATACTTAGTTTTCCGAGAGGTGGCTTGTCACCTTCGGAACTCTCTCTCTCTCTCTCTCTCTCTCTCTCTTATTGTAACGAGCGGCGGCCTATCGCGCTCGAATTCTAAGTACCTAACTGTAAACTCTCAGAATATAGTGAAGTTTGGTCGGCACAGCTCCGTCCGCGTGGTTTTTTTATCTTTTCCGGTTTTCCATGTTAAAAAGCCTCAGTGTACACAACAAATCTCTAAGTGACTATTTGCGCGCTCGGTTCGCTTCCGAGCTAAGGTAGTTCAATTCGATCAGTCTACCAAAGCACCCGAGCGACCCGCAACATTCCTTATTAATTTAATTAAAAATATTTTAGTAAAGAGACATTAATTATCCCAAACCTTACAAATGGAATATAATAAAATTATTAATGCAATGAACCAAAAAAATCCGAAGCAATTCTTACTTTTTTTAGAAATAATGATATTTAATGAAACTCTTTTGTAGTGAAATATAGTCTTTTTGTAGTAAATATTGTATAAAAGTTTCAAATATAAATGAAAAATACATTAATGCAGGATGATCAAAAGTTGTGTTATGTTTGGGGAAGAGGTGGACTCCAAGTCTGCAATAGAGAGCTCGTAAGTTTTAGGCAAGGTCTCTTGTAGGTTCTGCATAGTAACTTTTTTCCCTCGACATTGAGACGTATTTATATGTACAGATTGCGGGCGGGGGGCCGCCGGGTTCCACTCTGGTATGAGGGGGAAAAAAGGGGGGAGGGGGGGGGGGAGAAAAAAGAAAAAGAGGGGGAGGAGAGGGAAAGGGGGAGGGAGGAAGAAAAAAGAGGGAAAGGAAGAAAAAATGAAAGGAGGGAGGGAGAACGCGACCACAATTTGCGAAAGATAGGCATTTGGCTCTCCGCGGAGATCCAAATGGCTCTCCGCGGAGAGCCAAATGGCTCTCCGCGGATATCTAAATGGATCTCCGCGGAGAACTTTTTGCTCTCCGCGGAGAACTTGTTGCTCTCCGCGGAGAGCCTTCTGGATCTCCGCGGAGAACCCTTTAGATCTCCGCGGAGAGCCTTTTGGATCTCCGCGGAGAGCCTTCTGTATCTCCATTGATTTCATTTAAAGCTATAATTTTGACCCATTTGAAAACGTTATTCATCCATGAAACAATTGCTATTATAGACAAGCATTTCAAATGTACACGAATAATGTTTCTTAATTTACATCAATCAACCACAAAATTTCTAAAGATGTCTGCACAGATCTGGGCTCTAAACATAGGCATATTTTTCTGCCAGTCTACGCAACTCTCCCAGCTCATCAGCCCTTCCTTCGCTATGTGCTCCATATACTTCATAACGAAGACACCGCAGTCCACGGAGTTCTCCTGCTGTGGTATACCAGCAGTCAAGTCGAGTTTCCAATTGGAAAATCCTGCGTGGACTTTTTTAACGGTCGCCTTCTGGAGCGCAGAAATCTGCATTAACATAAAATTGTTCATACATTAGTAACTCGTAATGTACAATACTACATTGCATGTCAACGAACTGTACTTACAGCTTCTTTAGCGGAAACTTTTCGTTGGGCGTTACGCAGAGAGTCATGTATAAGCCACTTTTTCTCTTTAACCATACCCACCAATAAATACCAGTGTTGACTATAACATACTGACATTAGAATCATTTTGATATAGGCGAGATTCTCCTTGGTAATGCCCTCAAGGAATGCAGATACAAGCTTAGATTCTCCGTCATTGGACCGTGGGAAGTGCAACTACATAATTTATAACATTTTTTAGCAATGTAAACAGAATTATTAATGTACAAAGCACAGATAGGGAGATCATACTAAAAAGTTAGGACTGATATACATAAACGGATGATACGCTTCTTTATCCCGATCTCTACGCAAAGTCAAGATCTTTGCGTAGACATCAATGTGACAATCTTCAACGTATTTGTCCGTCAGAAGAGCATCCATGCCATCTCGAAATCCGACTATATTCCATTTATTGAATGCTTGGTCGTTCCTGAAACATTAGAAAGCCATCGTCAATATCAATGTGCATAGATCAAAATTTTGAAAATATAAAAGTGTATAATGTCAAAGGGCACCTCGATGGTATGGCGCTCATACGTCGATGGATGATATCTCTATCTTCTTCAGCTATTAGCGGTCTCCCCGGATAGTCAACGGGGTAGACATCAAGTTCATCCGCCTTTGTAGTTTTAATGTCTGTTTCACCTAATGGGGAGTCTCTAATATGAGTAATGGAAGTACCGTGAGGGGTAGTGAGGGTGGTAGCGTTTTGGTGGGTGGGGGATCTAGAGATACTCCGGCTAGATGATGGCGAGGAATGATGAATGAGTGTGTCTATATCGGCACTCATGGAATCAAGACGTTCATCTACACTGTGACTAAAACTAATTAAATCACTATGTACTCTATCTATTTTTTTGTCTAATCTATCTACAGAACTATCTATCTTGATATCTAATAATGCAAATTGATCTAACATCCTATGCTGGAAATCAATCCAAAACTGTACAGGAGGGATAAATGGTGTGCTAGGTGGTGGGGGAGGTGATGATGTGCTGGGTGATGGGGGAGGTGATGATGATGAGGGAGGTGGTAATGATGTGGGAGGTGGTGGTGCAAACTTCATTTTTTTTACTACCCTAGATGGCGAGACTATTGGTTTTCTTTTTGATGTGGGAGGTGGTGGTGTCCACTGTGTTGTCACGTCTGAACATAACAACTTCTCTGCCGGTGATATTTCATCTAGTACTTCCAACACCTAAAAAGAAGAAATACAACTATTGTATTGGATAGTTCAAAAGTGGTTGTTAATCGAATAAACTAAATTATTTACCTGCTCATCCAAGAGTTTTGCAACAGTCCCCATCTCTTTCATTGAAAATGAGACCTTCTCCGACCATCTTAATATTCGTGGCCTCAATGACGGATAGTGCGGAGCGTAGGTCGTGGTGTGCTCGAGGAACCAAATCTACATCAAACATTGCAATAGTTTAGAACATATTAAACAAATTTCATTTTAGGAATTAGAAATATAGATACTTACAACGAGAACATGAGTGCATCCATAGATGTATCCCATTGAAGACTCTGGCCAATGTTGCAGTTGGCCTTCTTCTGCAACAGGTGGCAGCTTCTCCACCATCGACCTGAACGACCTCATAACGAAGGTATAGATCGCTTCTGGCCAATTGAACTTTTGAAATTTCTCCAAGCTGGCCGGAGACCTCCTCGAAGAACATTGGCATCCTCTCCGCGCTCGAGGGGAAGAAGAAATTGCACAGAAGGTGCAAAATCAATATCTTCATCGTCACAGGGGACGACCCGTTCTCCATCGATTGAAGTTCCGTCTTCAAATCGGACTTCGTTAGCGGTCCAAATGGCTTGGTAGTCAGGGTGACTTCCTCCCCATGGTTCGGCAGACCCAATATCAATGTCACGTCATTGGGGGAGAAGGTTAGCTCCCTCGATCCAATGACGAAGACATCCTTCTCTATATCATACAAGTTTAGTAGACCGTAAAGAAGGGGAGTGTTCTGCGGTACCTTCGGTGCATGGAAGATATGCCAGATGTTGGCATCCATCAGCATCTTCTTTTGATCCTCCTCCAATCGTTCTAGTATTGCTGAAGTTAGGCCAACAAATGAGTTTAAATAGCACCTCGAGCTCAAAAATGGATCTTTTTCTGCCCCATTTATCTGCAAAATTTATAAACAGATGTTACAATAGAGGGACAAGAAGAATAAATTGGAGGGAGAAAGAGAGGAAGCAAATGGCTCTCCGAGGAGAGCTACTTGGCTCTCCGCGGAGAGCTACATGGCTCTCCGCGGAGAGCCAAATGGCTCTTCGCGGAGAGCTATGTAGCTCTCCGCGGAGAGCCACATGGCTCTCCGTGGCTCTCCGGGGAGAGCCATTTGGCTCTCCGGGGAGAGCCATTTGGATCTCTGTTGAGATCCAATTGGCTCTCCGTGGAGAGCCATTTGGCTCTCCATGGAGAGCCATTTGGCTCTCCGTTTAGATCCAATTGGCTCTCCATGGAGAGCCATTTGGCTCTCCGTTTAGATCCAATTGGCTCTCCATGGAGATCCAATTGGGTAATGGCCTAAATGAGGTACAATTGTATCATGGAATATTAAGTGCAAATTATTGTGTTATCTCCAAATCATTTTTTGTACTATAATACATATAAAAAGCATACCTTTTAGGGTTTCACACAGACTGTTGCAAGCTCTTTTTTTTGTTAATATCCTTAACCTTTTGCTTGAGCTGCACATCGGATCTAACCCGAAATTGGTTCATCCCCAACACCCGTGCGACTCGCCCCCAGTACAAGAAACGCTTGGCTAGGCTCTTCTAAGACATTTGATCACCAGTCGACGATTTCACATGTGAGCGCTCTGCTGGACTAGTTAGCAAGTAATTGAGCAGCTCCTTCTCCGATTGGGAGAACGGCTCTCCTGTAGCTGGGGCGGGGACGATGGCCTCCATTATCTGATTGAAAGTCGGCAATTGTTGATTGACCATGAATGGAGGACGGGAACCAATCTCGCTGACAGCGGACGAGATGCCCGCATTAGGTTCCTCCGTCGTCGTGATGACTGCAGAAGACGCTGGTTGAGTTGAATTATTTGTGGACGGAGTTTCGGCGGGCAATGAATGTATAACAACCGGCGATGGTTGAATGTAGATGGCGTCTTGATCACCGAGCTCCTTTTGCGCTTCGGTATGCGACTGCAAACTGTTTGATGTCCTTTTTCTTTTGAGACGTCTAAGATAATCCCAACGATTTTGAATCTCCTTGTGGGTCATCTGAACCAAATCCTCACGACGTGCAGCAATGCGGGCGTAAGCTGGGGCGACCACTTTGGTCCAGTGAATGTTGCCGGCATGCCCAGCATCAATCTCGTTTTGAACAAGTCGATCAATGATATCGTCCGCTGATCCTTCAATTACTAGATCGGGTGGGGACGATTGCAGATCTGTTGCAAGGGGCTGACTTGAACTGTGACTTGGGGCGCCGGTGGTAAAAGTGACGCTTCGAGTTACTGTTGTGGTGACAGTCTCTTCTAACTGGATGAAACTATCATCACGGCCCGCCTGCGTTGGAGCAATCAATGACGCGGCTAGATTTAGTGCAGTAATGATGCTGCGTTTGGGCGCTGCTCGTTGAATGGGCAATCTGAAACGAGACTGGGCAACCATATCCTCCAAGTGCTGTTTAAGAACATGTTCTGATTTTGGCCGAATGAACCGTTTGAAAGCATAATTGGTGCTATGTAAAGCCGAGACAAGAACAGACCAAATTCGATGCAATTGTGGAATATGCAAGGATTCAATGGGAAAATCTTTTAGATCAAGCAGTTCATCGGGTTGAAGAAATTTGAGAGCCACCATTCTGAGTAAGCGTCGTTCGAAGGGGTTGATCATTGGTGAAGTGTTCATCACTTTTTCCCAGAGATTAAGGCCTTCTAATGCCGATTGACGTTCAGTGCCCAATGTGTTGAGGCTGCGGGATTTTTTATGGTGATTTGATGAAGAGCTTTGCCCATGCGATGTTCGTCCGGGTTTTCTGCGCTTGCGACTGGACTGAATAGAATGGGGCGTGTTGCTTATATCGATGACTTCGGTCTGGTTCAGATCAGTATGGTTTAGCGGTATTGCTTCGTCTTCTCCAACGCAGTGATGATCATCGTTCGGAGTCCTCTCCACAGCAGTTGCAGCAACCTCAAGTGCATCATTCACAATCGCATCGAACGTGTGGCTCGACCAAATTGCATTATCAGCTATTGATTCGGCAATCATTCCAACGGATTCTAGCTGCCATGCTGGAATTTCTGGAAGTTGAGGAAGGGATTGTCCAAATGCCGCCGTTAATCCAAACTCGCCGTCGCAATCCTCAATCGAGAGAGGCAACATATGAAACATTGTCGACAGAGACGTTTGTGAGGGAGTTATGCCATCGGTCGAAAGAGCTGCGAGATATTGAGTGAGAATGATATGCATACCCGAGATTGGCAAATATGCCCAGCGAGGATCAAATTGGAGTTCGCCGCGAAAGTTGATTTGAGCGACCACGGCATGGAGCAGCAAGATCCCTCCATCCAGGGACATAGTCTCCGGGAAAATGGCTCGTCCTTGACGCCATAAGTTTTCGTTCTTCCCCAATCCACGGCGTAGAGTCGAACGAAAGAAGCGATCCACGACGGTGTTGGACGCCCCTACAGGCGGTGTTAAGCAATTTCTGATGTGCTTTTTCTGCGTCTCGTGGCAAGATAGAAGTTTGGTCGTCACAATGCGCTTCGACGGTGGCACATCATTCTCGTTTTCCCAGTTTTTAATTTGATCCAACAATGCATCAAGTTCAGCCTCAATGATGGAGCCTTCCCACATTGAAGCATGTCCATTGCCAACAATGATTTCGGCCACGCCAGCCATAAATAGTTCCTGCCGAGCTCGATCCGTGCCGTTCGAATTGTCCCTATACCTCGTGATCAGGTGATGATTGTCTAGGAGAACAATGATGTTGTCGAAATCTTGTAGCCATTCTCGGTCATCGCAACACTTGTCAAGGTACATGATGAGCAGAGAAGTATCAATATTGTAAGCATTGTACCGGTTCTGCAAACTCCGACCAACAAATCGACGCTCTGCATTGCCCGTAGTCGATGTGAATTGATGAGAGAGAATTTGTTGGCGCTCGTTCATGACGGAGTGCAATCCTTCAACAGGGGAAAATTTCCTGCCATTAAACTCGTCCGTCAATTTCATGCATCCCGGCACGTTGTGATGATGGTCAGCTGAGAGATGAGTCCCGGTTATGGCGCCTTCCATTCGGTTGAAGAACGAAAGTTGGCGAGCAATGCAGTCATTGATTAGGCGTGATAGCGTTGATTCCACTGGACCAAGAGTGCCATTGTACCCGTTACAATGCTGAAAAAATGATGGGAAATCAGGGAACACTGCCGGATCCTTCTGCCATGACGTTTGCCCAAGTGCTGCATCCCATAAGCGCATATCCAAATACCACGACACGTGACCACGATATAGTACGGCTTGACGCATGTATCGAGTCGTTCGGGCACAACGAATCACCTTGGCTGCATCAGCAATGCCGGAACGGGACGTGTACAAGTCGTATGCCATTTGAACAAGACCGACGTCGTGTGCGCTCTATTCGAAAAGCTGCACAGGATAGTTAAGGATGATGGGTGCCGGGATCAACTTCTCATTTTTGGCCTCGTCCATGACATGGAACGTGACACCACAGCCGCCGGAGGTGTTCGACTTCTTGCACATGTATCTAGCACTGATAGAGAATGCAGTGGTGTCGATGCAATCGACAACTCGCGAGGCACTTAATTGCTTGCGGGAAAGAAAGCTGACTTTGTTGCAAGATGGACATGCACCCGCTGTCACATTGACGCCGTACTGCCGTTCCGGATCGATCACGAACAACGGTTTCAAAAGATACGCATTCAGGTCAGGTCGCTTGTTTCACAGTGGCACGGGCGGATCGATTCGAATGGGGGGGCGAATGCCATCCTCCATCATTTTCACTTGGATCTTGATCCAATCCTCCTGAATTTTGTTCAACGTGCCTGATTGCTTCCCACAAATGCACGGCTCAGTAGTGGGGCAGTCGAAGGCTGACGAATAGAATGAAGGCGTTTGAGTCGGAATCGATTCGGGTAGAATTTCAGGGCAGCGATGAACGAGGGTCTCTACTGATCGTTGTGTTTTCGCAATGTCCCGCAGCACAATGTCAATACCATTCATTGTCGATAAAGACAAATAGTCAAATAATCTAGTCACCCAAAACCAAAATTTAGATTAGTAGCCATAATACTAGGATCCGATTTTGAGTAACTATAATTGGTTATAGTAGCTTGCCTAGTAAAATTCCTACCTCACCTTCCAAATTATATGCTAATTATAATTTATTTCCAAGGATTGTCAAAAAAGAATGAACAAACCTTGAGATCCAATTTTGGGCTCTCCGCGGAGAGCAAACGGCTCTCCGCGGAGAGGCAAACGGCTCTCCGCGGAGAGCCGAAATGCTCTCCGCGGAGAGCCAAACGGCTCTCCGGCTCTCCGCGGAGAGCAATTCGGCTCTCCGCGGAGAGCAATTCGGCTCTCCTCGGAGAGCCAGTGGATCTCAGCGGAAAGCCATGTGGATCTCCGCTGAGAGCCAGTGGCTCTCCTAGGAGAGCCGAATGGCTCTCCGGGGAGAGTCGTTTAGCTCTACGCGGAGAGCCATTCTTTGGCTTCGAACATGATAATGGCGGAAACTAGATACATACCTTGCGGAGAGGATGGGTAGGCTGCGCCGGAGAGCTCTTGTGTAGACTGAATCGGGTTGGAGAAGGAGCGCCGGAGAGCTGTGTGATTACTGTCGGAGACGATGGGGGAGGCTTCGCCGGAATCAAACGTTCTAGGGTTTGATTGCGAGAGAGCGAGGAGAAATCACGAGGAAGCTGTGCGAGGAGAGCGAGGAGAGCTGAGTACGGAGAGGAGAAATGAAGAGGCGCGGGATTGAAGAGGCGCGGATTCGTGTTTTCTTATGTTGCGCTGAATAAAATAATATTATTCAGTCGGATTCAGTCTACCAGAGTGAGGCCCGACCGGGCGGGGGGCGGGGGGGGGGGGGGGGGGGGGAGGGAACCCATACCCATAGGTGGGTCCCACCCATTTGCGAGGTCAATATGGTCTCCAGCAAGTTGTGGTGAGCTGGTATACATGTCTGGCAAGGTGAAGTGTTGTCCTAGACGAGGTGGCTGCGAGGTGATTGTGAGTCGTCCTCTGTGGGGGTATTTTGGTAGTTCTCTCTCTTAGCAATCCATTTCGGATCTCAACTTTTGGAACCAAGAAAATTCTAGTCCTAAAAATTCGGATCAAAGGGTGATCAAATGCTACTTGTCTAGCGGTCGACCTGGACGAATGGAGACTAGATAGAGACGGAGAGCTTAAATCTTCTTGAACTGCCTATAAACTATACTTTGGGCTGCCGCATGGAGGTCTCACCGCTTACCCGGAAGTGTATAAAAACTTTCCCTCCAAAGCCAAAGTTGAGCTAGGTAAAAGAGAGACGAGTTCTAGGGTCAAGAGAAACCTTGAGGGGGGTAAAACAAACCCCTCTCTTGTGTCATGAGATCCTATTTAGAGGCAATCCATAGGTGGTTTGTGAATAATCTCGCTTTCTGTCAAGATGGGTTGCGAATAGCCACCTGGCGATAAGGTCTACTGGACGAGATCTCCTAGCCGAGATTGTTGGAACCAGTATTTGGCCCAACGAGGAGTTCGGACACCTGTGAAGGGGGGTAGCCAGCGCTTACTGATCCCACGGAGGAACCTGACCGAGGACATAGAACGAAAGACACGACCATTGACAACAGCGTGGAGGTCCCATGTAACGGGAGGAAGCACACTGTACAAATCAACGACACCGATCAAATCAACAAGAGAAAGCGCGGAACAACAATCAACAGCGGAGATCAAGCCAACCAGTAAAGTCGTGGACCAAGGGAGGACCAGTAACAACGTGACAGCTGGATAATAGAGGATATCATTGTAACGGTCCAATTAGGATAAAAGCATAGTAACGGTCCATTAAAGACCGGTAGTAGTATAAATACAGGGTTATAACAGTAGTATGTAATTGAAAAGTTTATTAAATAAAGTTTAGTTATTTTCTTAGTTATCTTAGCTGTAAACGTGTAATCACTCCGGCAGCCTGGCTGGCGCGGTTACATTGGTGCTCTCTTGTTGAGTTGCCACCACCATGGCCGACAATGATCCCCCCTGCAACTCGGTTAAAAGATTTAGCCACAGGACAACAAGAAATATGGAAGGCGAGGATACCCTACAGGCCGAACAGGTCCAATCAGTCTCCCGACTGGAATCCCAAATGTTACAATTACAACTCGCCCTTCAACAGTTAATAGAACAGGCCTCACAAGAGTTACGAGCATTCCGTCAAGAAATGGGAACACTAATCAAGGCATCCACCACAGGCCCTCTGGAGAGCGGGCAGACCCAACCTCCGACTCAGGCGGCGGTTCTTGTCAACCCACCTTCATCATCGACGGGATTTTTGGGACTACCAGCACTCTCCCAGGATCTCTCTTCCAGTTCTGCCATACCAACATTAGCTACACCCTCGATCTTTTTCGACAACAACAGCCTGGGCGGCATGATCCCGCAACCATTGCCTCATGGGTTTTCGGCAGGTTATCCACCCACTTGGCGCTGGCCAGAAATCTCGGGCACCCAGGGATCTACAATTTCGAATCATATCACGGGATTTCGATCATCGCCTTTCAACATTGGACATTCCCAGTATCCGGGCCTGCCCTCAGGATATGGAATGCAACACCCCCTCTCAATTCCAGGGCATGCAATGCAACATCCACCCCCAGCATTCTTCAACCAAACAATGCCAACCCCGACGTCTATAAACCCAGATCATCAAGAACAATATGGAACATCACATCAATGGCGACCACAACAACAATGATTCAACCAGCAACCAGGTTTCACCACGGCTACACCTTATACATCAAACCATGGTCAGGTAAAGTTTCTATTCCCTCATTATGAAAATGGTGATCCTACGAATTGGATCAAGAAAGCTGAAAGTTACTTCCGCTTTTATAATATTCCACCTAATAATTATATGCAAATCGTTTCAATGAACTTAGATCCATCAGCGTCACTGTACAACCCTGTATTCGCCGAGTGGGTCCCCGAGGCCCAGGGTGTCTTTAGGCCCAATGTTTTATAGCACTGACCCAGGCAAGGAGGGGGCGGGAGAGTCCCTGGGCGTACCCGGTAAGGGGGGCGAGCGGTGGAAGCGGGCGGCCTCCCGCTTGCCCAGCCCCATAAGGGGGCGAGCCGGAGAAGCGGGTGGCCTCCCGGGCTCGCGCCGCCCCAGCAGGGGCGAGCCGAAGAGGCGGGTAGCCTCCCGGGCTCGCCCCGTCGCAGCAGGGGGCGACCGGAGAGGCGGGTGGCCTCCCGGGCTCACCCCGCCCCAGCAGGGGGAGAGCCGGAGGCAAGGCAGCACGGAGGGAGTATGACCAAGGTGCCGGAGTCAAGGCAGCACAGAGGGAGTATGGAAGATCCAGAAAGGAAGTTTGACCAAGGAAAGGGTAACTTCCAGGGGGAGAGGTCCGACCCCCCAGGGTGGAGGCAGGGACCGAAGGCACCCCACCCACCACCTCAGCAAACCATGGCGATTGGTGGGGGAAGAAGGAGGAGAGCCAGGAAAGCAGAAAGGAGAGGAAGAGGATGGGATATGGTTGTGTTACCCTACTGTGACTTCCACGAGGAGAAAGGACATGCGACGTCCGCCTGTCTTGAGTTTTTGAAAATGAGGGAGGCAAGGGGTCCGATGCAGCAACAACAACAACCGGAGGGGACCGAGGACCTTGCCGGGGAGTAGGAGACCAAGTTCTGGTTTCCATACTTAGTTTTTTCTACCCTTGAGTCTATGTAATACGAGGGTTTACTTTCAAGCTTAGTTTTTTCTTGCATGTAATATGGAAACTAATATGATAAAAGTTTTCAAAGTACTTAGCCCCGATGCTGGCCCACTGCTAGGCTCCCACCAAGTTGTCAGGGCCAGAAATCGCTCGGTGTCCGGAGGTTTTCAAAGTATATAGCCCCGATGCTGGCCCGCTGACCAGGCTCCCACCAAGCTGGCAGGGCCGAGGACCGCTCGGAGGCAGAAGGTTTCATGCTTGATTGCCCTGGATGATTCCGCTGCAGGGCTCTAACTAGCAGGTGGGTCAGGTTGATCTCGCGGAGAGGCTGGCAAGGTGACAAGTTTTTTATGTTGGATTGCCCCGGATGATTCCGCTGTCGGGCTCTCACTAGCCGGTGGGTCAGGTTGATCTCACGGAGAGGCTGGCAAGGTGACAAGTAATTTTTTGCGCTGCTTAGCCCCGATGTTGGCCCGTTGACCAGGCTCCCGTCAAGCTGGCAGGGCTGAGAACCGCTCGGTGGCCGGAGGTTTTCAAAGTACTTAGCCCTGATGTTGGCCTGCTGACTAGGCTCCCATCAAGCTGGTAGGGCCGGAAACCGCTCTGTGACCGGAAGTTTTCAAAGTACTTATCCCCGATGCTGGCCCGCTGACCAGACTCCCATCAAGCTGGCAGGGCCGGGAACCGCTCGATGGCCGGAGGTTTTCAAAGTACTTAGCCCGGATGCTGGCCCGCTGACCAGGCTCCCATCAAGCTGGTAGGGACGGGAACCGCTCGATGGCCGTAGGTTTTCAAAGTACTTAGCCCCGATGTTGGCCCGCTGACCAGGCTCCCATCAAGATGGCAAGGTCGGGAACCGCTTGGTGGCCGGAGGTTTCAAAAGTACTTAGCCCCGATGCTGGTCCGCTGACCAGGCTCCCATCAAGTTGGCAAGGTCGGGAACCGCTTGGTGGCAGGAGGTTTTCAAAGTAATTTTTCCTCCGAGGTGGCTCTGCTAGCCGGGCTCTCACTAGCCGGCAGGGCAGGATAGCCTCTCGAGGAGGCAAAGTAGTTTTTCCCCCGAGGTGGCTCCGCTAGTCGGGCTCTCACTAGCCGACAGGGCAGGATGGCCTCTCGGGGAGGCTAAGTGTTTTTTCCCTCGAGGTGGCTCCGCTAGCTGGGCTCTCAGTAGCCGGCAGGGTAGGATGGCCTCTCGAGGAGGCTAAGTGTTTTTTTCCCCGAGATGGCTCCGCTAGCCGGGCTCTCACTAGCCGGCATGGCAGTACGACCTCTCGGGGAGGCCAAGTGATTTTTCCCCGAGATGGCTCCGCTAGCCGGGATCTCACTAGCAGGCGGGGTAGGATGACCTCTCGGGGAGGCTAAGTAGTTTTTCCCTGAGATGGCTCCGTTAGCCGGGCTCTCAATAGCCAGCAGGGTAGGATGGCCTCTCGGGGAGGCTACAGGGTTTTTTCCCGAGATGGCTCTGCTAGCCGGGCTCTCACTAGCCGGCAGGGCAGGATGGCATCTAGGGGAGGCTAAGTAGTTTTTCCTCTGAGGTGGCACCGCTAGCCGGGCTCTCACTAGCCGGCAAGGTAGGATGGCCTCTCGGGGAGGCTAAGTAATTTTTCCCCCGAGATGGCTCCGCTAGCCGGGCTCTCACTAGTCGGCAAGGTAGGATGGCCTCTCGGGGAGGCTAAGTAATTTTTTCCCCGAGATGGCTCCGCTAGCCGGGCTCTCACTAGCCGACAAGATAGGATGGTCTCTCGAGGAGGCTAAGTAATTTTTCCCCCGAGATGGCTCCGCTAGCCGGGCTCTCACTAGCCGGCAGGGTAGGATGGCCTCTCGGGGAGGCTAAGTGGTTTTTTCCCCGAGATGGCTCTGCTAGCCGGGCTCTCACTAGCCGACAGGGTAGGATGGCCTCTCGGGGAGGCTAAGTGGTTTTTTCCCCGAGATGGCTCCTCTAGCCGGGCTCTCACTAGTCGGCATGGTAGGATGGCCTCTCGGGGAGGCTAAGTGGTTTTTCCCCGAGATGGCTCCGCTAGCCGGCAGGGCAGTACGACCTCTCGGGGAGGCTAAGTGGTTTTTTCCCCGAAATGGCTCAGGTAGCCGGGCTCTCATTAACCGACAGGGTAGGATGGAGGCTAAGTGGTTTTTTCCCCGAGATGGCTCTGCTAGCCGGGCTCTCACTAGCCTGCAGGGTAGGATGGCCTCTCGGGGAGGCTGAGGGTTTTTTTTTTCCGAGATGGCTCCACTAACCGGGCTCTCACTAGCTGGCAGGGCAGGATTGACCTCTCGGGGGGGGGGGCTTAAGTAAATTTTCACCGGGACGATTTGGAGTCTTCTCAATTTCACTCAGCGCCACTAGCCGAATATGCAGGGTTGGACTTTTCTTTCCGAGCGTGTAACTCGCTCGCAAAAGAGTGGGGATTGTGTACAACCATGTATTCGCCGAGTGGGTCCCCGGGGCCTGGGGTGTCTTTAGGCCTAATGTTTTCTAGCACAGCCCCAGGCAAAGAGGGGGCGGGAGAGTCTCTGGGCGTACCCGGTAAGGGGGGCGAGCGGTGGAGGCGGGCGGCCTCCCGCTCGCCCAGCCCCATAAGGTGGCGAGCCGGAGAAGCGGGTGGCCTCCCGGGCTCGCCCCGCCCCAGCAGGGGGCGAGCCGGAGAGGCGGGTGGCCTCCCGGGCTCGCCCCGCCATAGCAGGGGGCGAGCCGGAGAGGCGGGTGGCCTCCCGGGCTCGCCCCGCCACAGCAGGGGGCGAGCCGGAGAGGCGGGTGGCCTCCCGGGCTCGCCTCGCCCCAGCAGGGGGCGAGCCGGAGAGGCGGGTGGCCTCCCGGGCTCGCCCCGCCCCAGCACGGGGTGAGCCGGAGAGACGGGAGGCCTCCCGGGCTCGCCCCTCCCAAGGGAGGCGGCCTACTCCCTCTCGTCCAGCCCCAAGAATAGGGGGCAGCCTGGGTTTAGCGCCTCAGAATGGCAAGATTTGACTGTTGGCAGACCAAACTTGGGGGTATTTTCGTAATCTCTTAGGCCAGAATCTGGCTATTGACAGACCAAGTTTAGAAATCTATAAATAAGACCAAGGAGGAACCTTTGAAGGCAGATCTCTATTTTGGCCACTCTCTCCCCAAGTTTCTTTGGTGGGTGGAGAGAGACTCCAAAGGTGCCCAAGCTTAGCATTGGCTTGGGAGGGGAAGCACTCTAAGATCTTCCTGGTGTGTGGTGGGACCTCCTCGCTGAGCCCTGTTGGGTTTTTCTAGAACCATACATCATATGTAGGCGCAGCAGAAATAAGCAGAATAACCCAAAAAGAGTTTGGATCGGGCCATGAATATTGAATCAAGAAGTTAACAAAATTGCTAGGTATGAAAATTACCTTTGCGGAGTTGGATCAAATCCAACCTAGATGCTCCAAGAAGATAAGTCTCGTCGTCGGCTGTCCGAGTCCTCACGTAGAATAATGTCTACGTCTCTACAGCAGTCCACACGAGCCGGGAAAAGAAGACTACACCTTGCGCTTCCACGGATTGCTAGATCCGCTAAAGGAAGAACAACACCGGCGACAATCGTCGGAGAGGAGGTCGGCGGAGGCGAACGGGCGGCGGAACTCTTCCGTCGGCTAGGGCGAGAGGCGGAACTCTTTCGTCGGCTGGATTCCTTCGTGAGTTATGAGAACCCTAAAAGAAGATCTATTTATACTCAAAGCATAAACAGGCTTCTAGAAGAATCGCTATCCGCAGACCACACAGCAGAATTGGGGTTTCTGTTACAATTCGTCGGGATTCCACGGAACAGCATTCGTCGAGTTTTCACGGGACAATTCGACGAATTCCGACGAATCACATACGACGAATCCCGACGAATCATATCCGTGAAAACCCGGCGAATTCTATCAGTGTAAACACGACGAATTCAGACAGCAACATTTGTTGGACCTCCCCCATTCTATATGGTGATTGGTAACCTTTACCAACACAGTCAATCTTTTTACCCAATTGGCCACCTCGATCAGATCAGAGTGCTTTAACCTTTTTACCCAATTGGTTCTCCACTTCATTCTTAAACTCTTTAAACTTTTCAAAAGTTTCGGATTTGCACTTCATAAGATACACGTATCCGTATCTACTGAAATCATCAGTAAATGTAACGAAGTAGAAATACCCACCTCTAGCCATAGAACTCATGGGTCCGCTAAGGAGACAACAATTTCTAACAATTAGAAATTACCACGAAATCCCAGACGTTTCTAGCGGGGTTCCAAGGGGCCGCGCCCCTAGCGGGGTCTTAGGGGCAGAGCCCCTAACGGGGTCCAAGGGGCAGCGCCCCTGGCAGTGATCAGCGAGCGGGGTCAAGGGGCAGAGCCCTTGCGAGGTGCGGGGCAGAGCCCCGACCAAATTTTTGAAATCCCACCACCAGAAACCACACAAAATCACATCAAATGTGATATTCCAAGAAGAAATCTTGACATTTAGAACGCTTCCAAATACCTAGATTTGCACGTACTGGAATAACCTAACTTCTGAAACAACATTCATGACCAGAACCTGGCTCTGATACCACTGTTGGGTTTTTCTAGAACCATACATCATATGTAGGCGCAGCGGAAATAAACAGAATAACCACAAAAGAGTTTGGATCGGGCCATGAATATTGAATCAAGAAGTTAACAAAATTGCTAGGTATGAAAATTACCTTTGCGGAGTTGGATCAAATCCAACCTAGATGCTCCAAGAAGATAAGTCCCGTCGTCGGTTGTCCGAGTCCTCACGTAGAATAATGTCTACGTCTCTACAGCAGTCCACACGAGCCGGGAGAAGAAGACTACACCTTGCGCTTCCACGGATTGCTAGATCCGCTTCAGGAAGAACAACACCGGCGACAATCGTCGGAGAGGAGGTCGGCGAAGGCGAACGGGCGGCGGAACTCTTCCGTCGGCTAGGGCGAGAGGCGGAACTCTTTCGTCGGCTGGATTCCTTCGTGAGTTATGAGAACCCTAAAAGAAGATCTATATATACCCAAAGCATAAACATGCTTCTAGAAGAATCGCTATCCGCAGACCACACAGTAGAATTGGGGTTTCTGTTACAATTCATCGGGATTCCGCGGAACAGCATTCGTCGAGTTTTCACGGGACAATTCGACGAATTCCGACGAATCACATACGACGAATCCCGACGAATCATATCCGTGAAAACCCGACGAATTCTATCCGTGTAAACCCGACAAATTCAGACAGCAACATTTGCTGGACCTCCCCCATTCTATATGGTGATTGGTAACCTTTACCAACACAGTCAATCTTCCATCTTCTCCACATGCTCTTATGTGCGACCCTGCAGGCTCATATCGCGTTGGCAGTGAGATTACATGTTTGACCACTTCTAGATCACAATGGTAACTCCAACAAGCCTTTGGTCTTGTTCCTAGTTTCCTAAGTCTTCGGCCTAGTGCTCTCCCTTGAGAGAAGTAGACGTGAGGTCACCCCCTCTTTTGGGGACCCCGAGCTCCATAGAGACCAAGTCTTATTCTAAAGTCCTGGTTTCAACAATCATTATGGTATGATGCTTTAAATCCTGATGGAGCCTACTTTAACTAGAACGAATTTAAATTCGCATTATATAATCGTTTCAGCCCATCAGCATTTGAAGACCCAATGATTAAACTTCCACAATTACGACAATCCACAACGGTTTTAGTTTATAAGGATCGTTTTGAGGAATTGGCAACTAAGGTCTATGGCTGTTGAAACCCGCAACCGGTCTCTAGAGTTCGGACCCACTGGGGGGTGTAGCCCGTGCCTACTTCTCCCTCACTAAACTCTCCTGTCCGTGGATGAAAAATCTGAAACAGACCCAAGGTTGTAGCGAGGAGGTCCCGCCACACACACGGAAGATCTAAGAGAGTTTCTCCTCCCAATCCAATGCTCAACCGGGCACCTTGGGGGCACTAACAGCCAACTCCGAAACTAGCCTGGAGGAGAGAGCTCACAAAGATCTGATCTCCTCCAAGGTGCCCTTAAGGGTTTATTTATAGATTTTCTAGTCTTGGACTGCAAATAGCGTAAATCTGCCTTTTGGTTTTACTAATCGCACCTCAAATTGGTCTGCTAACAGCCTAACTCCACTGTTCTGAAGGGCTATTAGCAGTCCACAAGGGGTACCTAGGTAATTTCCTCCCAAAGCCTTATGGGCGAGTGGTCTGTGAAGGCACCACTCGCCAGGCTCCTCGCCCGCCATATTTCACCAGGCGAATGGCCCGTGAGGCCACCATTCGCCTGACACTCGACTCGCTCGGTGGGCGAGATCTTGGCTACCAGCTCTCGCCTGTCTACTCTGACACCCTGCGAGTGCCCCGCGAGTGGGGCCTCACTCGCGAAAAGGGTCCTTGGACTCCTATTCTGCGTCTTGACCCCCCCCCCCCCCCCCACGGGGGCTTGGGGACCCACTCGGCGATTACGGGGTTGTACAATGGCATGAACCCTGACCATTTAAAATCTCCCTTTATTGTCGGACTCAAACCGCATATCCAACGCAGTGTAATCACACAGCGACCATCCATAATAGATGAAGCATTTCACTTAGCCAAATTATTTGAAGAACAATGGCTCGAGGAGCAGCGTGCTACCAGACCACAATATCCCACTCCTTTTCAACAACCACGATCACAAACAAATTTCAAACCAAACTATCGTCGCTTATCAATGGCTGAACTTCACAGTAAACGCAAAAAAGGCTTATGCTACAGCTGCGACGAACGTATCTACCAGGTCATAAGTGTAAGAACAAGGTCTCTTGTTTATACCTGAAGATGACACGACACCCACACCAGACACACTAGAATGGAATGATATAGAAGGCGAACCAGCACGGGACGAACCCGGCACACATGACACTGAAATAAGTTTTAATGCACTAATTGGATCGTTTACAAGCCAATCCATACGATTTGACGGCCACCTGATTTCCCAACCTGTCCAAATCCTTCTGGATTGTGGAAGTACTACGAACTTTATTTCAAGCCGTCTTTCCAAATTCCTTAACATACCCATCACATTTATTACACCATTCAGAGTGCACGTGGGCAACAGGGCAACAATGCACTGCTTCGGAATTTACATCGACGCCTTAATAACAATTCAAAACTACAAATTTACTACGAATCTTTTTATCTTGGACCTCCATGGATCCGACATAGTATTATGAATGATTTGGTTAGAATCTTTAGGTGACGTCACCACCAATTATAAATCCAAACAAATGATGTTTAAGGATAAAGACCACTCAGTCTGTCTGCAGAGACGCACAGACGACTCTACCACACCCATCACAGCCAGTAAAGTATCAAAACTGATCTCACAGAAGTCTATTTCCGCCTTTGCGTTATGTTACTTCTCACTTCAGATAGAAACTCTAACTCTTCCAGCACCTCAAGACCGGCACATCACGATGCTTCTTAAAAAATACGAGGACATTTTTCAGCCACCCAATCACCTACCCCCCACATGAGAATGTGACCACCGGATACCACTTCAACCCACGGATACAATCATTAAAGTAAAACCCTACCGCTATCCTCACTTTCAAAAAACAGAAATTGAGCGCTTAGTGAAGATCATGATAGAACAAGGATTAATCCGACCCAGTTCATCGCCATTTAGCTCTCCCGTTCTTTTAATTAAGAAAAAGGACGGGACATGGCGTTTTTGTTACGACTATCGAGCTCTAAACTCAGCCACCATTAGAGATGTGTTTCCGATGCCAACAGTCGATGAATTATTAGACGAATTACACGGCTCAAAATTTTTTTCTAAACTCGATCTACAATCCGGCTATCATCAGGTGCGTATGCACCCAAATGATGTCCACAAAATGGCTTTTCGAACACATCAAGGATTGTACGAATTTTTGGTCATGCCATTTGGCCTTACCAACGCCCCGACAATATTTCAATCCTTGATGAATACAATATTCCAACCATATTTACGGAAGTTTGCCGTTATATTTTTCGACTATATTCTTATATACAGTTCTAGTTTTGAAAATCATCTTTCACACTTACACACTATCTTTCACATTCTTCGCAAACACTCCCTTTTTGTCAAATTATCCAAATGTAATTTTGCCACAACCACGGTCGATTTCTATCTTTTGACTGCCATTTTATTTTGCTCGCGCCCATGCTTTCTTCCATGCTCGCGCTGATGTACTTTGCTATGCTTGTGCCCATTCTCTTAGCTGCGCTCGCATCTCAATGCTTAACCATGCTCGCATCTCTGCGTTTAGTCATGCTCGCGCTTGCACATTTCTTATCGGCGATGGTTATAAGGTTAACCCTTTTATCCTTTTATCGTACTTTCATTTCGCCCCGCTACTACGCCTCGCTCATACCCAATAAGGCGTTCGCGTAGCTTTTCTCGCGTAGAAGCTTCGTTAGATAGACCTTCTGTTTGCTTTCACACCTGGATAAAGCATGGTCCGCTTCATGCCTTTGGCTCGCCCAGCGGGGGCCCTTGCGAGCGGTGCCGACATTACCCAGCCTCGCTCGCCCAACCCTCACGTGCGACCAGTGTTGCTTGTTTAACCACTATGTCGGCGGACCTTCTGACTCGCTAGTTTTAGGCATTGTGTATAAATTCTCCAAGTGTTTTCGCGAGCCAGGGCCCGACACGACGAGCCTTGCGACCACCGTATTCAGCTGCCTCGCTATTACCGTTGGACTTAAGCGTTTTCCATCTGATGTTGTTTTTTATTTCCCGCGAGCGAGCCCCGGGGCTCGCCCTGTCTAGGCCTTGTCTTGAGAGATTTTGTGAACCAAGCCCATCAACACAAACAACTTGCTTGTCAGCCTCTCCGCGAGATCGACCTGACCCACCGGCTAGTGAGAGCCCGACAGCGGAATCATCCGGGGCATTCTAGCATGAAATACTGTCACCTTGCCAGCCTCTCCGCGAGATCTACATGACCCACCAGCTAGCGGGAGCCCGGCAGCGGGATCGTCCGGGGCATTCCAGCACAAAAACTAATCACCTTGCCAGCCTCTCTGCGAGATCTACCTGACCCACCGGCTAGTGAGAGCCCAGCAGCGGGATCGTCCGGGGCATTCCAACACAAAAACTTATCACCTTGTCAGCCTCTCCGCGAGATCTACCTGACCCACCGGCTAGTGAGAGCCCGACAGCGGGATCGTCCGGGGCATTCCAGCACAAAAACTTATCACCTTGTCAGCCTCTCCGCGAGATCTTCCTGACCCGCCGACTAGTGAGATCCCGGCAGCGGGATCGTCTGGGGCATTCCAACATGAAATATTGTCACCATGTCAGCCTCTCCGCGAGATCTACCTGACCCACTAGCTAGTGGGAGCCCGACAGCGGGATCGTCTGGGGCATTCCAGCACAAATACTTATCATTTTTCCAGCCTCTCCGCGAGATCTACCTGACCCGCCGGCTAGTGAGAGCCCGACAACGGGATCGTCCGGGGCATTCCAGCATGAAATACTATCACCTTGCCAGCCTCTCCGCGAGATCTACCTGACCCACCGGCTAGTGAGAGCCCGACAGCGGGATCGTCCGGGGCATTCCAGCACAAAAATTTATCACCTTGCCAACCTCTCCGCGAGATCTACCTGACCCACCGGCTAGTGAGAGCCCGACAGCGGGATCGTCCGGGGCATTCCAGCACAAAAAATTATCACCTTGCCAACCACTCCGCGAGATCTACCTGACCCACCGATTAGTGAGAGCCCGACAGCGGGATCGTCCGGGGCATTCCAGCATGAAATATTGTAACCTTGTCAGCCTCTTCGCGAGATCTACCTGACCCACCGGCTAGTGGGAGCCCGACAGTGGGATCATCCGGGGCATTCCAGCATAAAAACTTATCACCTTGCCAGCCTCTCTGCGAGATTTACCTGACCTGCTAGCTAGTGAGAGCCCGACAGCGGGATCGTCCGGGGCATTACAGCATGGAATATTGTCACCCTGCCAGCCTCTCCGTTGTACAACCCGTATTCGCCGAGTGGGCCCCTCAAGACCACTGGCGAGATCTAGGTCAGCCAGACCATTCGCCCAGGCTGAGACAGGTGGAAAGACCCCCGGGTAAATAGGGGCGAGCCGTGGGCAGGAAGGAGAAATCGGCGAGTGGCACCCTTGCGGACCACTCGCCCAGAGGTGTGGGCATTCGCCCAGTCAAGCGAGAGTTCGGCGAGTGGTGCCCTCATAGACCACTCGTCCCCAAGGGCTTTAAGGAGGAAATGACCATGATGCCCCTTATGGGCTGCAAATAGTCCTTCAGAACAGCGGAGTTGGGCTATTAGCAGACCAATCTGGGGTGCGGTTAGTAAAATTAAAAGACGGATTCATGCTATTTGCAGACCAGCCTAGAAAAATCTATAAATAGACCCTTAAGGGCACCTTGGAGGATAGCGATTTTTTGAGAGTCCTCTCCTCTAGGCTAGTCTTGGTTGGCTGCTAGTGCTCTCCAAGGTGCCCGACTGAGCTTTGGTTTGGGAGGGGAAGCTCTCTAAGATCTTCCGGGTGTGTGGTGGGACCTCCTCGCTGCAGCCTTGGGTCTATTCCAATTTTCTCATCCACTAGTCAGAGAGTTTAGTGAGGGAGAAGTAAGCGTCGACTACACCCCCCAGTGGGTTCGAACTCAGGAGACCGGTTGCCGGTTTCAACATTTTTGGTGCGGTGAGCGTGGACCGTAGCCGGTGAAGGAAAATCTCAAGCTAGGTTGGATGACAGGAGATGGGGGAAATGGTTCTGACTCGGGCCACTCGCAGCCACCAGCGACAGGGGAGTGGCTGGAGATGTTCGAAAAGTTCAAGCGAGAAGTCCTGCAGACGGTTCTCGCAGGGAGAGGCGAGTGCGAGACGCCGGCAGTCCCCGTGGTTCCGCCCCAGCAGATCGGCGAGAACGCTCCAGGGCAGCGACTTGGGAAGGAAGTGCCAGCAGAAGGAAGCGCGCGAGATCTCCCCGGGCGGCAGTTGTTCAGCTGCCCGGCGAGTGCGGAGGTCTGCGAATTGGCTCCGCGCGAGAGGACCACTCGCCGAGCAGGGCAAGGGAGCCCTTTTTGCGAGATGATTCTCTCGGCCCCAGTGCCGGAGGGGTTTCGAGGGTCGGAGATGTCCTATTATACCGGCAAGGACGACCCAGTCGTGCACCTGCAATGGTTTGAGGACATGGTTTCAATTCTGCCAATGTCGGATGCCTTTCAGTGCCGACTCTTCGCGACCACTTTGAAGGAGAAAGCTAGGGACTAGTTCCACCAGCTCCCCGTAGGTTCCATCTACGCATTCGACGATCTGCGCCGGAGCTTCCGGCTGCGCTTCTCGACGTCGAAGAAGAGAAAGAAGGATGTGGAGGCTCTCTTCAAGATCAGACAAAGGGAGGGGGAATCACTGGCACATTATGTGGACAGGTTCCAAGAGGAGATACACCTCGTGCAGGAGGTGTCGGGGTTCGCCCTCAAGATGGCATTCATCGTGGGGTTGCGAGATGGGTTCTTCAAGATGGACCTGAAGAGAAGGGCTCCTCTCTCCTTTGAGGAGTTGATGGAGCGAGCAGCGGAGGAGATAGAAGGGGAGGCGGCCAACCCAGAATTCTACAAGAGGTTGGCAAAGATGAGCGAGCCAGAGGTGAGGCAGCAAGAAGGAAGAAGGCGAGAAGAACCCAGGGGTCAGGGGTTCGAAAGACCGCCTCGGAATTGGAGGTATCAAGAGCCCAACAACAGGTTGGGCTGGAGGCACCAGGAAGGACCAGCGAGAGGTCAGGAAGGGGGGTACCAAGGAAGAGAGGCGGGGGGAATCAATCCGGGGTGGAGGCAAGGCCCCAGACCCCCTCACCCCCCAAGGGAGCAAGCTATGGCAGTAGGCCGAGGAAGAGGAGGTAGAGGAGCCAGAGGAGGAAGGGGAAGAGCAGGAAGAGGGGGCAGGGTGGCGTTGCCCTTTTGTGACTTTCATCAGAAAGAAGGTCACGCGACGGCCACCTGCCCAGAATTCTTGGAGATGAGGGAAAGAGGTCAGCCACGGCAGCAGCCAATGAGGATCGAAGAAGTCTACCCAGAGGGGGAGGAGGACCGGTGCGAAGACAGGGCGGATGTAGGAGCCAGGGGGAATTAGGGTGATTCATGGTGGGGTTTGGATAGAGGCCTCTCGCAAGAGGAGCTTCCAGGCGATGTTCCGGAGAGACGTCGCATCAACTTCCCAGACCCCACCCCCCTCAGAGAAGCTCACCTTCTCCTCGGAAGATATGTCCGATTATGAGGACCCATTCTACGACGCCCTGGTGATCCAGACGGCGATAGAAAACTTCACGGTCTCCCGGATCCTGGTGGACAATGGGAGCTCAGTGAATGTTATCTTCAAGAAGGCTTTCAATGCGATGGAGGTGGAGAAGAAGAGGGTGCAGGCCTCTGATGGGCCGCTGTTCGGTTTCTCAGGAGAAAGGAAGGAGGTTGAGGGAGGTGTCGGCCTCCAGGTGACGTTAGGAGGGGTCCCAAGGAATTGCCGGTTCATCATCGTTGACGCTCCGAGCAGCTACAACGCCATATTCAGACGCCCCCTCATCAGTGCCTTCCGATGTGTGCCCTCATCATACCACCAGTGCTTGAAGTTCCATAGTGGAGGAGTCCAGATCCGAATCCGGGGAGATGCAAAGGTAGTAAGACAGTGCTATGTGACTGCCGTTAACACCATCTCTTGGATGACGGAGGCTGAAAAGATGGATGAAGAGATGAAGCGGTCGGAGAGGCCAGGGGAAGGAGTAGAGAAGAGGGGAGTAGAGGAAGAGGACAGTGCCCGAGGAGAGAAGATGGAGGTAGCTCAGGAGGAGCAGGTCGAACCAATGGAGGAGGAAGGTGCAGCAGAGGAAGAGGCCCGGATAGAAGGGCGAGAAGCGAAGGGCAGATGGGAAGGGCAGGCCCGGCTTGAGGCAGCAGAGGAAGTGGTAGAGATGGAGGTCATCACCCAGGAAGGAAGGGTGGAGAAGGTGCGTGTCAGCGGGGGCCTCGGCCCGGAGGACAGGGTAAGGATGCTGGAGTGCATCCAGAAGAACGTGGACATCTTCGCATGGAGCGCAGCAGACATGTCAGGCATCGAGGCGGACGTGGCTTGCCATCGCCTCAACCTGGGGCCAGGAGCCCGCCCCATCCGACAGAAGAGGAGGACCTTCGCCGACAAGCTCGAAGAACCGATCCGCGAGGAGGTGGCCAAGCTCCTCGAAGCAGGTTTTGTATCGGAGATCCAGTACCCAGGCTGGGTCTCCAATGTCGTCATGGTAAAAAAGGGCGATGGTCGCTGGCGTATGTGTATTGACTTTTCTTTGTTAAACAAACCTTCCCTAAGGATTGTTATCCCCTGCCTCGGATCTACGCGCTGGTTGACTCAGCCGTCGGTTTTTCTGTGATGAGTTTTTTGGATGCTTTTTCAGGTTATCACCAGATCAGGATGCACCCCCCGGATATCAAAGACGTCTCGTTCATCACCCAGGAGGGGTGCTACTGCTATAAGATGATGCCCTTTGTGCTGAAAAATGCAGGAGCAACCTACCAGAAAATGATGGACCGGGTTTTTAAGGAGCAAAGAGGAAGGAACTTGGAGGTTTACGTAGATGACCTCATGGTGAAGAGCAAGAGCGTCAGCATTCATCTCCAAGACCTCGAGGAAACCTTCGCCACCCTACGCAAGTACAAGATGCGCCTGAACCCCCTGAAGTGTGTGTTCGGGGCCAGCAAGGGGAAGTTCTTGGGACACCTTCTGACCCCTTCGGGGGTAGAACCTAACCCGGACAAGGTCAAAGCCATCATGGAGTTGGGATCGCCTCGGAATGCCAAGGAGGTTCAACGCTTGACGGGAAGGCTCGCGGGGTTGAGCAGGTTTCTCTCCCGGGCCGGGGTGAAATGCTCCCCCTTCTTCAAAACGTTACGAGGCAACCGGAAATTCGAGTGGACAAAAAAATGCGAGGAGGCCTTTCAGGCCTTGAAGAGCCAGCTCACCCAGGCTCCGCTGCTCCAGGGTCCCAAGGAGGGGGAGGACCTAGCCTTGTACCTCGGAGTCGGGACTGAGGCCGTAAGCTCCGTCCTGGTCCGGGAAGAAGGCAAGAAACAGCTGCCCATCTACTACGTAAGTAGGGTCTTGAGGGAGGCAGAACTCACTAAGTTTTCCACTAATTTTTAAAGGTTGTTGGGGACTGATTTTATCACAGATATTATGATATTATCGTTGTTTTCTCGCTGCTTTTGTCGCTATTTTGTAGACTTGTTGGACAACAAATTAAGAGGACGGGAAGTCCATTTGGAGAGCTGGTTTTGGTACATTTCGTGTCATATTTTCGTTGTCCAGCAAGGGATACAATTCGATATAGTTTTGCTATTTTCTCGAGCTTTGTTTTCGATTTCATTGGTTCGCTATATACGTTACGATTACGAATTGTTAAGCAACCCGACTAAATAGGTATATGTTATAGTGGTTTCCAAGACCCAGAAAGTCAAATACGTACAAATTTTTTTTACTTTCTTTATTTCCCCGATGATGATCCAAGGCAGTATAAATTTATATTCTAAACGTATTTACAATTTTTTTATGTTCAAGTTTTATATTCGAATTTTATTAAGTTGATGAAAGTTGGGCTGCCAATAGCTGTATGGGCTAAATAAAAGTGGGCTGAATTAAAATGGGTTGCAAAATGGGTTGCCAATAGCTATGTGGGCTGCTATTAAATTATCGGGCTGCTGCAGGAATTATTTAAAGTAGGCTGCTATTATCACCTTGTGAGTGCTGGATTTGATATGTTGGCTGGAGGGTTATCGACTCTGTTGTTCTTGCTAAGTTGGCTTTAGCGGCACCTCTTTGCCGCTGAGATACTGCTCTACCGCTTCTTACTTCCTTGCCCTCGCTGAGTTGGTTTTCTGTGACGCTGCTATGCTTCCTTGTCGCTTCTATTAAGTGGTTGTGCCTCTTTGCCGCTTCAGCTGTCGCAGATGTCGTCGAACGGGGGCTCTGCCGCTTCCGTCGAGCCGCTCTTAGCGGGTATAAAAGGGCAGTCGATCTCCTCTGGATCTCCCGCACTCTCTTCCGTGCTGTTACTCCTTTCTTCCCCTACCTCCTCTCAGCTTTGCCCTACCTGTACGAAAATTTTTGCGTGCTTGCTGCTGCTGGTTGTGCCACTGCTGTAGGTGGTTGTGTACGTGCGGTTCGATAATGTCGCTGCTGCCGTTGAGGTTTACCACCGGTTTCACTGTTGTAACTGGTTGGCTACCGATTGGAACTCTTTATCTTCTTCCTGTGCTGGTATATGCTTCCTTTCTCACTTCTGCACTACTTCTTCTTCTTTATTGGACTGGCAGTAGGAGTCTTCTACTTCTGCTATGGGTTCCCAAAATGGAGTCTTCTACTTCTGCTATGATTATTATGCTATGGGTTGTCTTCATGGATTTGGAGGTCTGCAGGGATTGCTCACTGATTTTGCATTGTTTACACTCACTACTCTCACTGGTTTTGCACTAGTATCTCACTGAATTTTTCCACCAACATCACTAAGTTTTCCACTAATTTTTAAAGGTTGTTGGGGACTGATTTTATCACAGATATTATGATATTATCGTTGTTTTCTCGCTGCTTTTGTCGCTATTTTGTAGACTTGTTGGACAACAAATTAAGAGGACGGGAAGTCCATTTGGAGAGCTGGTTTTGGTACATTTCGTGGCATATTTTCGTTGTCCAGCAAGTGATACAATTCGATATAGTTTTGCTATTTTCTCGAGCTTTGTTTTCGATTTCATTGGTTCGCTATATACGTTACGATTACGAATTGTGAAGCAACCCGACTAAATAGGTATATGTTATAGTGGTTTCCAAGACCCAGAAAGTCAGGGATGGCTTCTCAGTCAAATCGTGGCAATACAAACAAAGGGAACGGAAAGGCGGTGGTGAGTATTCTATCTCTTGGAATTTTATCTATTCAAGTAATTTCAATATTTTCAGTTTTTATTATAAGAAGGCTGCCTGTGCATTTGAAATATAAATGATGGAATCGCTAATCGAATATGGGCGAGGGAAACACTTATAGCGATATATATATTCTGAGGGGAATTTGTCTTAAATAACAAATCATATTTAAAAGCTGGCATGGGGAAATACGAGGGCTTCGAATCCGGTGACGTGGAGGCATCCACTGAGGATTCACCAGTAGGGGTGAGCCTACAATTATGCCCTTCGGGGGTGTGGCCAATTCAAGATATGCATTACCCAAGTATTTCCCAGTAAATGGAACCTAAATAAAGGGGGCTTTCAAGAAAAGATTTTACATATCGATATAACTGCATTTTTGTTTCCATGTATATATATTGTTATAACTCCTTGTTGCCTGTATGCCCAGTTTTGTTGCATGTATACACAGTTTCACGAGATGCTGTCTCACTTAGTCATATTAATGACTAACCCGTTGTGGATTTACTATTTTTTAGGTAACAGGTACGCCTCCAGTTGTGCTACAGAGGCCTACACCAGAAGAGTTAGATCAGGTATGGATCAAAATGTACAAAGCACTTGAGGAAGAATCGGAAAGCCATCTTCGTGACTGTAACGAAAATTATTGTGTATTTTTAGAACGTTTTGGAAGTCTGTAAAAATGTAATTTGTAAATTAGCTGAAATAAAACTTGTTATGATTGTACTGTGATCTCTTATTGATTCTGTGCCGATCATTTTGGGAAGCCCAGAAATGGGGTCTTCACAAGTGGTATCAGAGCTAGGTTGTCAATAAGTATGATCGGAAGCAGTATAAAGACATAACACAAACCGTAAACTGTAACGTAATTAATATCCGTTTTGTTTATAGGAACCTGTTCACGCCTATTCCAGTCGCCGTGGTCAACGTCGTCAGGAGAGTCAAGCAGATCCCGAACATCAAGAAAGGACCCGATCGGAAGCAAGTGATAATGGTCATCAAAACCGTAGGCGTCCTTCCGATTTCGTGTTATCCATCGTAGAAGCCTTGAAATTAGTCTTCCCAACATTAACGACATTAGGACCAACTCTTCCACAAGAAGCTCTGAATCCCCCACAGCAACCTCAACAATACCCAATGAATCCTCCCCCGAATATTCTTCCAACAGTGGCAGCACCGACGCCCCAATACCGACAAGTGGACTACGACCTCAAACAGTTTATGGAATTAAAACCACCAACTTTCGTAGGAGGTTTGACTCCCTTGGAAACGGAAGACTGGATACTTCGTATCGAAACCATCTTCCAAATCATGCGTTGCCCAGAAGATCGAAAAGTTGAATTCGCATCATTTTTACTAGAATGCGCAGTAAAACGCTGGTGGAACAACATCGTCACTACCAAGTTTGGTCGACGTAGAGTAGTGACTTGGGAACTCTTTCTTCACGAATTCACTAACTGGTTTGTGTCCCGGTCAGAGAAGCGAGTTCTGCACGATCGATTTCTACGACTCGTTCAGGGAACAAAGACAGTTTTAGAATATGAAACAGAATTCTCAAAATTGGCATATTATGCCGATTCTCTCATAACGACCGAAGAAGATCGTTGCCTACAGTTTCAACAAGGACTACAAGATGACATCCGCAATCTCCTCGTACCCCTTGATATTCTTGATTACGGAAAGTTGGTCGAGCGGGCACGATTAGTTGAAATTGATCAAGAAAAATCACAAAAGAATCGGGAGAGTGGGAAGAGAAAAGTCATGGAGACTTCAAACCAGGTTGAAACACAAAGTAAAGATACAAAATTACTCCAGACTGGTCCATCAAGTAGTACCGCATCTCAAGCAACCACAAACAAATGTACGAAATGCAATAGATATCATCGCGGCGAATGCTTGATTGGCGCTTGCTACTATTGTCGTGAGCCAGGCCACACAAAGAGGAATTGCCCAAAACTGCGAATGAAAGAGCTTAATTCTCAACCTCCTCTGCAACGACAACTATATAATTTGATTGCTGAGTCTTTCGCATCAGCATCAACTCCTGCACCCGCACCTCCCCCAACACCTACCTCTGTTCCAGTTGCAGCTCCTCCTCCTGACGTTCCAGAAGAACGTTCAATCATGCCACGAGCTTTTAATTTAGAACCATACCGGAAAAAGTGATTGTAATACTTAATTAGCAGCTACTCTTAAATATTTGTGAATATAATGCACTGTTTGTCTTAGAACTTTTATTTGAACTAATTGTTCATACTTAACTTTTGTTTTCGTGGACGAAAACTCCTTCTAAGGAGGGAAGAATTGTGACGAACTCAAATACGTACAAATTTTTTTTACTTTCTTTATTTCCCCGATGATGATCCAAGGCAGTATAAATTTATATTCTAAACGTATTTACATTTTTTTTATGTTCAAGTTTTATATTCGAATTTTATTAAGTTGATGAAAGTTGGGCTGCCAATAGCTGTATGGGCTAAATAAAAGTGGGCTGAATTAAAATGGGTTGCAAAATGGGTTGCCAATAGCTATGTGGGCTGCTGCAGGAATTATTTAAAGTAGGCTGCTATTATCACCTTGTGAGTGCTGGATTTGATATGTTGGCTGGAGGGTTATCGGCTCTGTTGTTCTTGCTAAGTTGGCTTTAGCGGCACCTCTTTGCCGCTGAGATATTGCTGTACAACCCCCATATCCATCGAGTGAGGCCCAGCGTGGAGGGCCGCCGAGACGTGTCGACTAGACCCAAGGGGTCTTAAGACCTTTGGGTATCACCCGGCGAACCCCCGTAGCTCTCACCAGAAGAAGAGTAAGAGGCGAGAGGGGGAGGGGCGGGTGCCCCCTCTCGCCCTCGCCCAGGTAGGGGCGAGAGGGGAGGGGCGGGTGCCCCCTCTCGCCCTCGCCCAGGTAGGGGCGAGAGGGGAGGGGCGGGTGCCTCCCCTCTCGCCCGCGCCCAGGTAGGGGCGAGAGGGGAGGGGCGGGTGCCCCCCTCTCGCCCGCGCCCAGGTAGGGGCGAGAGGGGAGGGGCGGGTGCCCCCCCTCTCGCCCGCGCCCAGCTAGGGGCGAGAGGGGAGGGGCGGGTGCCCCCCCCCCCCCCCCTATCGCCCGCGCCCAGGTAGGGGCGAGAGGGGAGGGGCGGGTGCCCCCCCTCTCGCCCGCGCCCAGCTAGGGGCGAGAGGGGAGGGGCGGGTGCCCCCCCTCTCGCCCGCGCCCAGGTAGGGGCGAGAGGGGAGGGGCGGGTGCCCCCCCTCTCGCCCGCGCCCAGCTAGGGGCGAGAGGGGAGGGGCGGGTGCCCCCCCTCTCGCCCGCGCCCAGGTAAGGGCGAGAGGGGAGGGGCGGGTGCCCCCCCTCTCGCCCGCGCCCAGGTAGGGGCAAGAGGGGAGGGGCGGGTGCCCCCCCTCTCGCCCGCGCCCAGCTAGGGGCGAGAGGGGAGGGGCGGGTGCCCCCCCTCTCGCCCGCGCCCAGCTAGGGGCGAGAGGGGAGGGGCGGGTGCCCCCCTCTCGCCCGCGCCCAGGTAGGGGCGAGTGGAGGAGGGGCGGCGACCCCCTCTCTCGCCCTCTACCCTGGTAAGGGGGAAGATCCTTAGTCTCGCCCCACCCCAGCAAGGAGGCTCGCCGAGCTCCGCGAGGTAACCCCTCTCGCCCAGTTCCAGAGGAGGGGGGGGGGGGGGGTTGGTCTGCGTTTAGTATCCCAGAACAGCGGGATTTGGCTATTTGCAGTCCAGTTTTGGCTATTCGCAGTCCAGATCCGGGGTATTTTGGTAATCTGGCAGATCAGTTTTTGGCTATTTGCAGCCCAACTTGGAAAACCTATAAATAGACCCTAAGGGGCACCAAAGGAGGGGACTTCTAGATTTCCAAATTTCGGATCATCTTCTTCCCTTAGAGCTCTCCTTTGGTGCTTCTAGTTCAGCATTGGCTAGGGAGGGGAAGATCTCTCAGGTCTTCCGGGTGTGAGGTGGGACCTCCTCGCTGTAGCCTAGGGTCCGTTTCCAAGTCCAAGTGCTCTTGCCTAGAGAGTTGGCTCGAGAGAAGTAGGTGTGAGACCACCCCTTTTTTGGGACCCCGAACTCCACGGAGACCGAGTAGTCGGTTTCAACATTTTTGGTGCGGTGAGCGTGGAGAGTGGTCAGCACAGAAGTTCTTGAACCAAATCTCATGGCAGGAGACCTCGGAGGAGGAGACGATGAGGGGTCTCACATCCCAAGTGAGGTGGTAGGAAGGGGAGAGTTCATGACGGCCATCAAGGGAATCATGGAGCTGCTCCAAGGCATCACCAGGGTAGGTGACTGCTCGGCTCCCTCCCCCCAGACACCGCCTTCTGGGTCGCAAGGAGTGCTCGCCCATGGGGGGGTCAGGAGAGGTTGCCCCAGGGGGTCGGCCAGGCAAGGAACCAGTGACTGAGAGTGGCGAGCGGGACCTCACCGGGCGAGTGCTTTTTCCTAGCCCGGTGGGTGGGGTCTCGCTCGGAGCAGGAGTCGCGCAAGTGGGAGCTCGCGAAGCCGGCGAGTGGGAGTGGCAGGAGAAGCAGAGGAATGATCATCTCGCGCAAGCAGCCTGAGAGGCGAGTGCCATGGGGGGTATGTTGTGTTTATTTTTTGTTTTTTTTTTGTTTTCCTTTGTAGCAAGTTCTACCCCTCGCTGGTTGGGCCAGGAGGTTTTGACAAGGGAAATCCCACCATTAGATGGATGAAGTTATTTTGCTTATAGGATTAGTAAGTTGCCATCGAGATGTCCTCCTCACTCCAAGCTCTCACTAGCTGGGTGGGTCGAATGATCCTCAGATGGGTAAGAGCTTGCCATCGAGATGTCCTCCTCACCCCAGGCTCTCACTAGCTGGGTGGGTCGAATGATCCTCAGATGGGTAAGTTCAACGCCGAGATGTCCTCCTCACTCCAGGCTCTCACTAGCTGGGTGGGTCGAATGATCCTCGAAAGGAAGGGCTTGCCATCGAGATGTCCTCCTCACTGCAGGCTCTCACTAGCTAGGTGGGTCGAATGATCCTCGGAAGGAAGAGCTTGCCATCGAGATGTCCTCCTCACTCCAGGCTCTCACTAGCTGGGTGGGTCGAATGATCCTCGGATGGGTAAGTTCAACGCCGAGATGTCCTCCTCACTCCAGGCTCTCACTAGCTGGGTGGGTCGAATGATCCTCGGATGGGTAAGAGCTTGCCATCGAGATGTCCTCCTCACTCCAGGCTCTCACTAGCTGGGTGGGTCGAATTATCCTCGGATGGGTAAGTTCAACATCGAGATGTCCTCCTCACTCCAGGCTCTCACTAGCTGGGTGGGTCGAATGATCCTCGGAAGGAAGAGCTTGCCATCGAGATGTCCTCCTCACTCCAGGCTCTCACTAGCTGGGTGGGTCGAATGATCCTCGGATGGGTAAGTTCAACGCCGAGATGTCCTCCTCACTCCAGGCTCTCACTAGCTGGGTGGGTCGAATGATCCTCGGAAGGAAGAGCTTGCCATCGAGATGTCCTCCTCACTCCAGGCTCTCACTAGCTGGGTGGGTCGAATGATCCTCGGATGGGTAAGTTCAACGCCGAGATGTCCTCCTCACTCCAGGCTCTCACTAGCTGGGTGGGTCGAATGATCCTCGGAAGGAAGAGCTTGCCATCGAGATGTCCTCCTCACTCCAGGCTCTCACTAGCTGGGTGGGTCGAATGATCCTCGGATGGGTAAGTTCAACGCCGAGATGTCCTCCTCACTCCAGGCTCTCACTAGCTGGGTGGGTTGAATGATCCTCGGAAGGAAGAGCTTGCCATCGAGATGTCCTCCTCACTCCAGGCTCTCACTAGTTGGGTGGGTCGAATGATCCTCGGATGGGTAAGTTCAACGCCGAGATGTCCTCCTCACTCCAGGCTCTCACTAGCTGGGTGGGTCGAATGATCCTCGGATGGGTAAGAGCTTGCCATCGAGATGTCCTCCTCACTCCAGGCTCTCACTAGCTGGATGGGTCGAATGATCCTCGGATGGGTAAGTTCAACGCCGAGATGTCCTCCTCACTCCAGGCTCTCACTAGCTGGGTGGGTCGAATGATCCTCGGAAGGAAGGGCTTGCCATCGAGATGTCCTCCTCACTCCAGGCTCTCACTAGCTAGGTGGGTCGAATGATCCTCGGAAGGAAGAGCTTGCCATCGAGATGTCCTCCTCACTCCAGGCTCTCACTAGCTGGGTGGGTCGAATGATCCTCGGATGGGTAAGTTCAACGCCGAGACGTCCTCCTCACTCCAGGCTCTCACTAGATGGGTGGGTCGAATGATCCTCGGAAGGAAGAGCTTGCAATCGAGATGTCCTCCTCACTCCAGGCTCTCACTAGCTGGGTGGGTCGAATGATCCTCGGATGGGTAAGTTCAACGCCGAGATGTCCTCCTCACTCCAGGCTCTCAGTAGCTGGGTGGGTCGAATGATCCTCGGATGGGCAAGTTCAACGTCGAGACGTCCTCCTCACTCCAGGCTCTCACTAGCTGGGTGAGTCGAATGATCCTCGGGAGCGAGGTTATGCCCCCCCCCTCGATGGATATTTGGGCTTGGACTTTTCTTTCCGAGGTTGTGCCAACCTCGCAAAGAGCGGGGATTGTGTACAACCCCCATATCCATCGAGTGAGGCCCAGCGTGGAGGGCCGCCGAGACGTGTCGACTAGTCCCAAGGGGTCTTAAGACCTTTGGGTATCGCCCGGCGAACCCCCGTAGCTCTCACCAGAAGAAGAGTAAGAGGCGAGAGGGGGAGGGGTGGGTGCCCCCTCTCGCCCTCGCCCAGGTAGGGGCGAGAGGGGAGGGGCGGGCCCCCCCTCTCGCCCGCGCCCAGGTAGGGGCGAGAGGGGAGGGGCGGGTGCCACCCTCTCGCCCGCGCCCAGGTAGGGGCGAGAGGGGAGGGGCGGGTGCCCCCCCTCTCGCCCGTGCCCAGCTAGGGGCGAGAGGGGAGGGGCGGGTGCCCCCCCTCTCGCCCGCGCCCAGGTAGGGGCGAGAGGGGAGGGGCGGGTGCCCCCCTCTCGCCCGCGCCCAGCTAGGGGCGAGAGGGGAGGGGCGGGTGCCCCCCCTCTCGCCCGCGCCCAGGTAGGGGCGAGAGGGGAGGGGCGGGTGCCCCCCTCTCGCCCGCACCCAGCTAGGGGCGAGAGGGGAGGGGCGGGTGCCCCCCTCTCGCCCGCGCCCTGGTAGGGGCGAGTGGAGGGGCGGGTGCCCCCCCTCTCGCCCGCGCCCAGCTAGGGGCGAGAGGGGAGGGGCGGGTGCCCCCCTCTCGCCCGCGCCCAGGTAGGGGCGAGAGGGGAGGGGCGGGTGCCCCCCCTCTCGCCCGCGCCCAGCTAGGGGCGAGAGGGGAGGGGCGGGTGCCCCCCTCTCGCCCGCGCCCTGGTAGGGGCGAGTGGAGGAGGGGCGGCGACCCTCTCTCTCGCCCTCTACCCTGGTTAGGGGGAAGATCCTTGGTCTCGCCCCACCCCAGCAAGGAGGCTCGCCGAGCTCCGCGAGGTAACCCCTCTCGCCCAGTTCCAGAGGAGGGGGGGGGGGGGGTTGGTCTGCGTTTAGTATCCCAGAACAGCGGGATTTGGCTATTTGCAGTCCAGTTTTGGCTATTCGCAGTCCAGATCTGAGGGTATTTTGGTACTCTGGCAGATCAGTTTTTGGCTATTTGCAGCCCAACTTGGAAAACCTATAAATAGACCCTAAGGGGCACCAAAGGAGGGGACTTCTAGATTTCCAAATTTCGGATCTTCTTCTTCCCTTAGAGCTCTCCTTTGGTGCTTCTGGTTCAGCATTGGCTAGGGAGGGGAAGATCTCTCAGGTCTTCCGGGTGTGAGGTGAGACCTCCTCACTGTAGCCTAGGGTCCGTTTCCAAGTCCAAGTGCTCTTGCCTAGAGAGTTGGCTCGAGAGAAGTAGGTGTGAGACCACCCCTTTTTTGGGACCCCGAACTCCATGGAGACCGAGTAGTCGGTTTCAACAACTGCTCTACCGCTTCTTACTTCCTTGCCCTCGCTGAGTTGGTTTTCTGTGACGCTGCTATGCTTCCTTGTCGCTTCTATTAAGTGGTTGTGCCTCTTTGCCGCTTCAGCTGTCGCAGATGTCGTCGAACGGAGGCTCTGCCGCTTCCGTCGAGCCGCTCTTAGCGGGTATAAAAGGGCAGTCGATCTCCTCTGGATCTCCCGCACTCTCTTCCGTGCTGTTACTCCTTTCTTCCCCTACCTCCTCTCAGCTTTGCCCTACCTGTACGAAAATTTCTGCGTGTTTGCTGCTGCTGGTTGTGCCACTGCTGTAGGTGGTTGCGTACGTGCGGTTCGATAACGTCGCTGCTGCCGTTGAGGTTTACCACCGGTTTCACTGTTGTAACTGGTTGGCTGCCGATTGGAACTCTTTATCTTCTTCCTGTGCTGGTATATGCTTCCTTTCTCACTTCTGCACTACTTCTTCTTCTTTATTGGACTGGCAGTAGGAGTCTTCTACTTCTGCTATGGGTTCCCAAAATGAAGTCTTCTACTTCTGCTATGATTATTATGCTATGGGTTGTCTTCATGGATTTGGAGGTCTGCAGGGATTGCTCACTGATTTTGCATTGTTTACACTCACTACTCTCACTGGTTTTGCACTAGTATCTCACTGAATTTTTCCACCAACATCACTAAGTTTTCCACTAATTTGTAAAGGTTGTTGGGGACTGATTTTATCACAGATACGTATAACTGGCATGGGGAAATACGAGGGCTTCAAATCCGGTGACGTGGAGGCATCCACTGAGGATTCACTAGTAGGGGTGAGCCTACAATTATGCCCTTCGGGGGTGTGGCCAATTCAAGATATGCATTACCCAAGTATTTCCCAGTAAATGGAACCTAAATAAAGGGGGCTTTCAAGAAAAGATTTTACATATCGATATAACTGCATTTTTGTTTCCATGTATACATATTGTTATAACTCCTTGTTGCCTGTATGCCCAGTTTTGTTGCCTGTATACACAGTTTCACGAGATGCTGTCTCACTTAGTCATATTAATGACTAACCCGTTGTGGATTTACTATTTTTAGGTAACAGGTACGCCTCCAGTTGTGCTACAGAGGCCTACACCAGAAGAGTTAGATCAGGTATGGATCAAAATGTACAAAGCACTTGAGGAAGGATCGGAAAGCCATCTTCGTGACTGTAACGAAAATTATTGTGTATTTTTAGAACGTTTTGGAAGTCTGTAAAAATGTAATTTGTAAATTAGCTGAAATAAAACTTGTTATGATTGTACTGTGATCTCTTATTGATTCTGTGCCGATCATTTTGGGAAGCCCAGAAATGGGGTCTTCACAATCGTAGTGTCCTGAAAAAACAAAGGTGGTGAGTAGAAAGTGCGACAATCAGCAACGATCATTCGCGGGGGGGGGGGGGGGGGGGGGGGGGGGGGGGGGGGGGGGGAGAATATACCTCTCTGACTTGGCGGCTGGCGAGAAGGGCTTCCGCAGCTTCCAGCTTCACCTTGAGTTCATGTGCCTCGGCAGAAACAAGAGCCCTGGTCTCCTCAACCTCGGCCAGGCTCCGCGACAGATTAATGCTCCGGCGCGAAGACATATGCGCGAGTTCCAGCGCCCGCAGCATGGCCCTAGCGGTCTCATGGGCAAGAACCTGCGTCTTCTCGGCATCGAAGACCTCGGCGTCTTCCCGACCATAGAGGGCATACGCAATGGCGTAAGCCTCACCACTGGCGAGGTCGCTCTCTATCCATGATGGATGGAGGGTGGAGAGCGAGACCCTATTCGAGTTCTTGTCCCACTTCACCAAGGGAGCCCCTGAGGGGTCCACATACTTCTCACCATTGGGGAAGTTCCGGTGGTCCCTGGGCAAGGGCGACGGCGGCAACGACGGCCCCGCATGGAGAACATTCCCGTTCGACGCACCCCTACCCAGGGTCTGGGCCAGAGCTTTCGCCCCTGGGGTCTCATCCAAAACCCCCTTCCCTTTGGCGGAAGGAGGACATCCCGGCTTCTTGGAGGAAGAGGAAGGAGGCACCCCGGTTTTTCGTTTCCGGCTGCTAGACTTGGAGGAGGAGGGTTCCTCTCGACAGGCATCCGCGACGGCTTGTGCAAAAGATACGGAAACCCCAGAGGGACGCGGCGGGTGAAGTGGGAGGTCTCGCACGCCTATTTGTGAACACAAAAGGCTCAGCGAATGGTATGAAATCGACAAAGCCAAGCGAATGGAGAAGGTTTAGAAAACTTACTCTCACCCTGCGGAATGGGCGGGAGCGAGTTGACGTTTCGCCGGAGGTAGACGAGGTCCATCCCGTGCTCCAGGATGTACTGGTGCAGTTTGGCCTCGTGCCCCCTAGAGTCGGGGGCCGGAAGGTTGATTCCTCCTCCTGCACCGGGGCGAGAAGGGTGTTTCCGAAGCTCCCGCTGACGAAGATGAAGCGACGAACCCAGTCATGGTTCTTGTTCGGGAGACCCTGGTGTTTGAGTGGGCTCTGACCCAAGAAAAAGGAGATGCCGTGTGAACAGCGGAAGGTATACAGCTTACGGAAGACGGGTAGCGAAAACTCTATCCCCTCTTCTCGCAGGAAGCACGCGTACCCGACCAGCATAGCGATGGAGTTGGGGTTGAGCTGGCCGGGCACGACCCCGTAGTACCGGAAGGTCTGGCGGAGTTCCGGCCAGATGGGGAGACGAAACCCCACCTCGAAGTGCTCCAGCGGGATCGCGAGAGCACACAGCGAGATGGAGTTTAGGCGATCCTCCGGCCCGGGCTTTCGCGCTTCAAATCCCGGCGGGACGTAGTCCGCATCGGCGGTTAAATAGGCTTCCTCGGAGAGGTCGCAGGAATCGAAGACATGGTTGACAAATGCGCTGGCACACTTCGCCCTGCCTTCGGTCTCGCCACCCATTTCGCGAATGCTGAGGAGGCAGGAGTTGAGAAGAAGAGAGAAGCGCGAGTGATGGCGCAAGGAGAGAGAGAGAGCGAATGACTGGGTAATCAATACGGTAGCTGGACCGGCCCATTTATAGAAAAACTAGGAGACGCTTGGGCTTTCGAGGCAACGGGTGTGCGGATAGCAATCACGCCTCCCCGGCGCCTCGAAACCCGGGCCGGTCCCTCTCGCCCATTAATGACGAACGCCCTGCGCCTACTCGCTCGACGGCTACGCGAAAGGTTTAGAAAAACATTCGGCAGTAAAATATCATTTGGCGTACTCAAGCAAGCTGCGAGAAATATAAGCAAAGAAACAAAAGCATTCACAAGGCACATAACATAAATTATTACAGATATAAATAAGTCCAATGTCCCCAGCACCATTAACGAAAAAAGTAATAAAGGGGGTGAATGATGACTGGGCTAGTGCTCCTCCCAGTACCACCGACCCTGCCCTCGCGGCCCAGCCTCCGGGGGCATTCGCGGACGATAGTACGCGAGCATGGTGGTGATCTCATGAGAGGCCAGCTGGAGCTGGTCCCGGGCTCGCGCAGCATGCCTCCTGGGAGACAGCTCGCCACCTTCGCCTCCCAGGCGCTCCACCACTGCAAGGAGTCGCGAGTAGTCCTTCCGAAGGGCCTTCAGCTCGCGCGTGACTTCAATCCGCACACCATCCACCTGGCCGACGATGTCCCGCTGCATACAAATAAGCTTCCCCAAGACCTCCGTCATTCGCTCCTTCAGGGTCGCGTGGTCTGAGGGGTCGCCGAGGAAGTCAGAGAGGTCCCCAGGAGAAGGGAGAGGCAAGGGCATCCCGTCTTCCCCCTCGTGGTAGGACCCAAAGGGAGAGGCTTCCCGATAGCCTGCGAGATCACAGGCTGGTCAGTCGCGTTAAACAAAACGAATGCGCTACATGCGGATGAGGTCACTAACCTAGTATGGGTTCCTCATGACCTGGAGGACGTGACGAATGAGGGTGCGCTTTAAACAATCCAGCAACGGGAGTTAGGACTTTTCCTTTCCCGGGGCGGAAGGGCTGTGAGGAAGGAGCTGGAACATTCGCGTGATCATCTGCACGGTCTTGCTGACCGGGTTCCCTTTCAGGGGAGACCTTCTGCTCATTCACAGGCACGGAGGGGTTCTGTTGAGCAGGGGAACTCAGAGGAACGGTGTCCCGCGGCGGAAGGTCGGGGTTGAGGGCTACAAAAAACAACGGTCAGTAACGCGCAGTGTGCAGGACGAGAATTCATAACTCACCAGATTGCCGTGGGGTCTCGCCCGAAGGGGGTGGAGGAGCAAGATGCAGATCTGGAGGAGGCCTCACATCCGCGAGAGGCGGCACCACGACACTATTCAAGGCGGCCCCGTGGCCACCCTCAGGTGCCGAAGTCCCCTGCGAGTGGTCAGAACGGTCGCGAGATAAGGGGGGGGGGGTAGGAACTATAAGAAGGGCAGGAGGAGTCCTCATACCTGCGTTCCGGGGTCCGGAGGAGTGTTCGCCGGAGACTTCGAGGCAGTCTCGCCTCCCTGACGATTCAGCCGAATCGCCTTTGCTCGACGCGAGACGTAAGGGGCGCTCGGGTCCCGCTTGGACGTAAGTCAGGGAGCAAACCTGGCAGCCTTGGGGGCGGTTGTACTTTGGGCCGCAGCCAGAAGTTCAATCATTTCCTGCGATAGGGGTCTCGAGGAAGGCTTGAGGAAAGACATTGGAACTAGTGAAAGGTCAAGGGAGAGAAGGAGCTCCGAGCCGGGGAATGAAAGCATTCCAGGAAAATCCGACACTGAGAAGTATATATAGGGTGACGGTGGGACCCACAGAATCTTACGGGCCCAGTCAGCAAGCACTCACCGAATACCGGGTTGGACTGTTCTTTCCGAGCGTAGGAACCGCTCGCAAAGAGCGGGGATTGTGTACAACCCGTATTCGCCGAGTGGGTCCCTCAAGACCACTGGCGAGATCTAGGTCAGCCAGACCATTCGCCCAGGCTGAGACAGGTGGAAAGACCCCCGGGTAAATAGGGGCGAGCCGTGGGCAGGAAGGAGAAATCGGCGAGTGGCACCCTTGCAGACCACTCGCCCAGAGGTGTGGGCATTCACCCAGTCAAGCGAGAATTCGGCGAGTGGTGCCCTCATAGACCACTCGTCCCCAAGGGCTTTAAGGAGGAAATGACCATGATGCCCCTTATGGGCTGCAAATAGCCCTTCAGAACAGCGGAGTTGGGCTATTAGCAGACCAATCTGGGGTGCAGTTAGTAAAATTAAAAGGCGGATTCATGCTATTTGCAGACCAGCCTAGAAAAATCTATAAATAGACCCTTAAGGGCACCTTGGAGGATAACGATTTTTTGAGAGTCCTCTCCTCTAGGCTAGTCTTGGTTGGCTGCTAGTGCCCTCCAAGGTGCCCGGCTGAGCTTTGGGTTGGGAGGAGAAGCTCTCTAAGATCTTCCGAGTGTGTGGCGGGACCTCCTCGCTGCAGCCTTGGGTCTATTCCAATTTTCTCATCCACCAGTCAGAGAGTTTAGTGAGGGAGAAGTAAGCGTCGGCTACACCCCCCAGTGGGTCCGAACTCAGGAGACCGATTGCCGGTTTCAACATCCATGAGATCTACCTGACCCACCGGCTAGTGGGAGCCCGGCAGCCGGATCGTCCGGGGCATTCCAGCACAAAAACTTATCACCTTGCCAGCCTCTCCGCGAGATCTACCTTGCCAGCCTCTCCAAGGTTATAAAAAGGACCCCTTGGATCTGTCTTCTTCATCCTCTCCTACTCCTAAATTCCAGAGCTTCGTGTCACATCGTATAGAGGAAGGTTCAGAGAGATACTCCCACAAATCCATAAAGGCTTAAGGAGATCCGTAAAGAAGATTTCAACACGCGTCATCATCGTAACGAAAGACCGCATCGACTACGATCATACTCTGCGGGTCTTCGTCTACTTCTCCAAGAGATCCACATAGAGGGAGTTTTTAATATTGTTGTTCTTTTCATTCTTGTAATCACTTAGTAAATTCGCTTTGTGTTGACAACTAGGTCTGGGTAGGACTTATGACAGAAATTTGCCTCGTGTTGGCGATTAGGTCTAGGGTGTAGATCTAGGGGGTGCTCGATGCCATATCCGGGGAAGGATTGGCTAGAGCGGCTTGAGGTCGTATCCGGGAAGGATATGCTAAAGCCACCAGTTCGTGGGGATACGAGTCGGGATAGAAAACAAAAAGATTTTATTATTCGTTTTCGATTTATAGCTTCATAGAAATCTAGTTTTGAAATCAATTTTATTAATAGTAATCATGTCACTCTTTGGGTAATAAAATTTATTTGTTTTTCATTTCTCTAAATTGATAATTATTTTCTCTTTTATTATAAATCAATTTAGATCTTCATTCCAAATCTCTATTTCAATATCTTAGTTTTTCAAGTATATTAAAATATAATATAAGTTTTGAAAACCCTTATTCACCCCTCTCTAAGGGCGCCTACAGATCCAACAAGTCTCTCTGCGAGCTGAGCTCGCGAGAGCTCCCCTTGCGAGCGGAGGCGAGCCTCCACCCGCCTCGCCAGACTGGCACTGCGAGTCCTTGCTTGTCTCACCCTGACTAAATGCACCCCTGAGCGACTCTCAACACACGCTACGCCGTCACCGCTCACTACTCGCGAGTGAGATCCCTGGTCCGCCTCGCCTTGCCCTGGCCTGATGCTCGCCGCGAATCAGCGAGTGCCCTGGCAGGCAACTCGCCGCAAATTGGCTAGTGCTCTCTGAATCGCCTATAGCTTATTTCTCCGTGAGTCGGCGAACACTGGGTTGTACAGAGATCTTCTTGACGAGATCTCCTATATGAGATCTCCATGATGAGATCCGATGAACGAGATCTCCTTGATGAGATCTGATGGACGAGATCTCCCGGACGAGGCCTGCAGGATGAGATCTGTTGGACGAGATCTGTTGGACAAGGTCTCCTCAACGAGATCTGCTGGACGAGATCTGCTGGAGCAGATCTCCCCGCAGAGATCTGTTGTATTAGATCTCCCCGACGAGATATGTTGTACGGGATCTCCCCGACAAGATCTGTTGTACGAGATCTCCCCAACGAGATCTGTTGGACGTGATCTCCCAGACGAGATCTCCTGGACAAGATCTGCCGGACGAGATCTGCGGGACGATATCTGCCGGACAAGATTCGTTGGATGAGATGTTGGACGAGATCTCCGGAAGAGATCTGTTGGACGAGATCTCCTGGACGAGATATCCTAGACTAGATTTGCTGGACGAGATCTCACGGACGAGGGCTGTGAATAGCCGTCTGGCGAGGTCTGCGAATAGCCGTCTGGCGAGGTTTGCGAATAGCCATTTGACGAGGTCTGCGAATAGCCATCTGACGAGGTTTGTGAATAGCCATATGTCGAGGTCTGCGAATAGCCAACTAGCAAGGTCTGTGAATTGCCGGCTGACATGGGGGTTTCGACGAATTACGGATTGCACACTTATAGAAATGAGTGTCATTGTAAAAATATTGGTTGAGTCGAAAAAATAATATCGCCTTCAATTGTTCTTCAGACTTTTGAAATTGACATATCATCTACCTATTGCAACTGCTAGTGTTAAGTTGAAAGAATAATTTCTATAATAAGAATTATAAGAATCGTTTGGGAAACAAAATGAGAATGAATGACTTTATAATAGTTTATATTATAAGAAAGATGTTGCTTACAAGTTGAACTCTACCGTTGTTAAATACACATTTGCACACTTGCCATACTTGAAGACATACATGATATTTAATATAGACAAAGTAGCCAAAATGGTCTTTTAACTATGCCTATAGTTTCAAATTAACCTCTTAACTTTCATTTTTATAGCGAAAGAAGATGCTGAGGCTTTATACAAGCTGTGTAAACTCAATATCCCGAGTTTACTTGGGTGGGTTGACATTTTGTTCTGCTACCCCGCTGCTCATGTCGATCATAGAATAATAATTAATATAGATGAAAGAAAATGTATAAACAAGCAACGATGTTGAGAAATGCAACATAACATCTCGTACCAACTATAATTTAAAAATCCCAAACGTTGTGCCCGGAGTGATATTTTTGCCCGGATGATATGACAGATGTAAAAATAAAAAAACGAAGCAAAAGAATTAGATCTTTACGGGGAACTAGCTCGAACTCCAAGGAACCATTAACAATTTTTATTAAAACTGAACATTACTTTTTTATTTTCAAACATTTTTTGGGACTAAAACATAACATAAAACGCAAATTAATTACGAAGATAACTTGTAAACTTGTAAGTAATCCTTTGTTACAAAACAACAAACATAACATGTAAACTACAAATTACAAAGATAAGTTCTCATTTCTTTGGTGTTCTTAATTTTTTCAACAAATTGTATTGTGTTTTCATTTAAATCGTGCTTGCATTTAAGTTGACCTTCATGGACGAAAACTCCAGAAAAATGATTCATGCACTCCTTGGATGCGGCTACGTCGTTAAAGCAACAATCGTTGAAAACGAAAACGTCAACGAGGCTGAAATCAAGAGAGAAGTTAGAGAGATAATTTTTCTTCTTCTTGTAGCATACTTTGATGCCTTCTAGGGCCTCGTGGGAGCGCGGATCGGAGACAAAAATCACACAAAGATGCACACCTTGAATGTGTCTACGACGTGAAAGCAACAACGAAAACGTCAACGGGGCCGAAATTAAAAGAGAAGTTGGAGAGATAAAAAATATTTTTTTCTTAGTGAAATTTAGTCTCTAATCTCCATAGATCAAATTGATCTCCACAAAAATCAAATTTGTTGTCTCACAATTATTTTCTTTATTTCCCCTCAACATACATGATTTTGTCACACGCGCGCATAAATGTTTAATGGGGACAATGAGCCAAAAATTTAGCCACAAGCCCAAATTCGAAATTGATTTCAATTTCCTATTTAAAATTATAAAAAATATAAAACAGACGGAGACCAAAGCGGGTCCAGTGCCGACGTTCCGCCCGCCGCCTAAGACAATGCGTCGATATGCTTCTTCAACGGCCGCTGGATGGGCCCCACAGAGGAACGGAAGCCCACCGTCACGGCATCGTGCACACACCAATGGAAAGCCGTGGATCGGCCTTCCATTCCCTGCGCCCGGCACAAATCACATACGAACGACCTCGCCGCCGCCCACTCCTCCGGGAGAGCCGCTGGCCGATGCCATCCAAGCACACCACCGCCGTATGGTGACTCCATCGCCTCTCTCATTTCTTCCTCCGCGTACGGAGAGTAAGCCGTCGTCATCGTCGTCGTGGACAGCAGATATCGCTCCTTCTGCTTCCGGACAGTCTGCAGATGTCCCTCGTAATCCCAGAGCCCTAATCTCCCCGCTGCCGGAATATCGTCGCCATGAAACGGAAAACCAATGCCCGATCCATCTGCTGGATTCCTCTTCAGGATCTTCTTTGGTGCGACTGCGGCAGCCTTCTTCTGGCCGGGTTCCTCGGCATAAGCCACCTCTCCTCCACGGCGGCGCCGCGACCTTGTTCTCATGGGGGGTCTCTTCAGTGTGACAAGGACGAAGCAGTTCCTCTCCCTTGAAATCACGGAAAAATCGGACGACTCGTTGATGGGCACTTTCCGGGCGATCTCTGGCGAAGATCTGGCCTTCTTCCGGCGTACAAGGGAAGAGGAGATTTGGTTAAGGGAGATGCCGATCTTCTGGCCGATGATAGTCTGGAATCTCCTGAATCCGAGGGAAGGATGTACCAAAATGCTACCGAACTCGATCTCGCGCTCGCCATCAAAGAGGACGACGGGAAAGGAAGCGGCGGGAGCTGATTCCGCAAATTCCCCCATCTCACCCGCCGGTCTCTAGCCGGATTCCAGTAATGCGGCGTCCGCCTAGAGGGGGGAGGGGAATCGGGAGTGTGTGTATTATATATATGTCTGGCTTCCTGATCGCGGTTGGTTGGTTGCTTGCGGGTCAAGAAAAGAAGACAATGCATGCAGCTGGTGTCCAAATATTCACAGTTTCTCATTAGACTAGAGTAGCCTACGCGGCGTTGATGCGGTCCAATATTATTTTATTCAACTTTGCCCCTAAACCCTATAATTTATTTATTTTTTATATTGAAAAAATATAAAATAAACTGTAAATTGACTCAAAGTTATTCTTTAATTAATGTTTAGATATAAATTTGGTATTTATCTCCCGCTCTCTGTAACCATTCCTAGTGCGTCATTGTAACGCAATGTGGGGATGATGAGTAAAAATTGTGTATTACAACTGTCACAATTTAGTACAATCGATGCCTCCACACCATTCCTAGTGCGTCATTGTAACGCAATGTGGGGATGATGAGTAAAAATTGTGTATTACAACTGTCACAATTTAGTACAATCGATGCCTCCACATTGCATGCGGAGGAGGCAACGATTGTGCCCCAACTGCTCGCCAGTGTAAGGGGTACCCCTTGTCGTCATGCTAGTGTCTTTATAGAAACATTTTGAGCGAGAACAATAATAATTCTAACATTCAAAGCAAGCACATGGGCGTAAAAAGGAATAAACCATTGAAATCAACTTACAATTTTTCACTTTACCTCCTTTTTAGCAACAATGACTTATTAATAATATGAATCTAGGAGGAACAGCATAAAATAAGACTGATTTGATAGTAAACAATTTAGTTTTGATTACTCTTAATCAGAATTAGCGGATAGACCAATTTCAACAAATTATGCTGGAATCAAAATTTGTGAAGTTAAATAATGCTTGATTCTAATTTGAAAAATTGTTAACCTGAAGATTCAATTCCTTACTTTTATGGAACCAGGATTAAATGGGAATCGTGACAAATGGCTAAAGTTGCGGTCTTTAAAGTTGATAAAGAAAATAATATTTGTTTCCTTATATGTTTTGATGAAAAATAAGAAAATTATTCTTTACTGAAAAAAAAAAATTATAAATCATGAATGTAATTGACTTTTATTTGGAAGTGTTAGCTGTGAATAGTACCTGCGGGGTCTTCTCGATCCAGTCAAGCGCCAAGTGCGAATCGAGAGAAGATGAAGAGGGTTTTCGGTGCGAAGAAGAACAAGGAGCCGCCGCCGACGGTCCAGGATGCGTCTGATAGGGTTTGCTTCTTTTTTATATTTCATCATAATCTGCTTTTTCCTGTTCCTCCTCAAACAAGAGTTTGGGTTTAACGAGGAAGGGTGCGTCGTTTCCGTTAGCTTCTGGGATTTGAAAGCCTTTTTTTGTTCCTTCGGCCGAATAATTTTCATTTTCCGGTTGGTTTTGTTTCCAAGAAATCTCGAGAAGCCTGTTGACTATGCTTGTGTGCAGTATTTTTTGTGAATTAAGTGATATACTCTATAAATTTCTTGATCTTTCTTCAAGTTTCGATTTCTATAATCGGTAGAAAATCAACAATAAGGGCTTAGATAGGATGTTATGCCCTCCTTCCACAGCTCATACCTCTCACGCAAGCTACGGCTGATGCTCGTCTTGATGCCATCGAACGTAGCTTTGAAGAATAGTCTACGCCAACGGGGCTCGTAGAACGATTCCCTTCGCATGGGAAGAACAACCACACATCCTCACGGGAGACGTCTCTTTCCAGCTTATGACAACCTCATTCCACACTATCCAGAAATGGATTTCTACGCCTTGTGGTAGATTGTTACGGGCCTAGCCCGGAGGTTTCCGAAGGATGATCGGAGACGAGGATGACGACGGAGGATACCGCGGAGCTAGAACCACGAGTGCCTAAGCGGAGCTTGCTCGGATGGAGAGAGCTACCAAGATCTCCTTGGGTCTGTTCGTTTGACAGGAAATGTGTTGCAAGTATTGGAATTGGCCAAATTTCGATTCCCGCAGAAATTGGAATTGAAGTCAATTCCAATTTTGCTGTTCGGCTGAATGCAGGAATTCTGTCACAGGAATTTGAATTAGAAATTCCGTTGTTTGGCTCCATGTTATAATTCAGTGGATGAAATTGAAATTTTAAATTTAAAACAGTGACAATTGAAATATCATGACATTCCTCTCTTGTTCCATGTTCCTCGCAATTGCAGAAACAACACACACAAAACCACACAAACATACACACATATCCACATAAAACCACACATACATACACACACATATCACATAAAACCACACACACATACATGATACATACACACATTTCAACTCTTTCCCAGATGAAACATATCACTGAATATCAAGTCCAGTTTCCTCACATTCACATTTCATATGCATCTCTTTCAATTTTCATGTTAAGAACATAAAATAATAACAACAAAATTGAATGAATCAAACGACAAGCTAATGTAATTAAAAATTAAGCAGATGTGAAAAATAAATGAGGTTCAAAAGTTTAATAACATAAACTCAAACTGAATGAGTAACCTCTGAAAATCATGCTGAGACTTGAGAGGCATCTAATTCGTGCCTCAAAGCTAATCAGCGTCATCTCTGAGAGGGAGAAAAAACGCGTGGAGGACATTCGCCTTCGTTTTGTGTGGAGAAAGGTGCCGGAGACTTCGTTCACCGTCGCCGGAGAAGAGCGTTGTCGGAGGAATGTCCCGTTGCCAGAGAAGCGCGTGGAGGACGTTCGCCTTCGTTCGCGGGAGCATAGCACGGGGGCGCGCTGGGTATATGTCGGAATCGTGAATGAAGACCTCGAGAGGTCGGAATTTTGGGGTGCATGTTTCCTCTATAGTGAATTCCCATGAGAATTCAATTGAATTCCAATTCCCACAATTTTTTGGAACTGCCGAACGGCAGAATTGGAATTGCCAATTGAATTCCAAGGCTCCAATTCCGACCAAACGAATGGGGCCTTTAGGGTTTAAGAAAATAGACTTCTTTCATTGATTCTCATTCAAGACCTCAAGGGTCCCTTAAATAAAGACATCATAATAAAACCTAATGAACATAAGACACAAACTCGACGTAAGATACATAAAGACGGTAATAACCAAAGATGTATCATCATCACTGGTCCCGAAGCCCATAACATCTCTCTTGACCTTCAAATCGAGCTTGCTCTCAAGCTCGAACGAGGCTTGCACAACTTGATCGTTTGACTTTTTGATTTCCCTCCAGAACAACTCCTGGTACCGTGTTGTTGTAGCGTAGGATGCATCGAGCGACAGGACGACAACGTTCTCCCTGATGGAAGAAAGGATGGTGAGGAGCGGGCGGATCGGGGGTTCCCCCGATAGTTGCAGACAGTCGAAGGCGACTGTAGCGCGGATGAAAAAAGAGTTGCAGATATTAGAAGTGGCGGCGCCGACTTGGGGACGGTCGGCAGAAGACATGTATCCAGAGGGGACAACAAAGTAGAAGGCCCTAGAAGAGGCAGTGATGTGGTCGACAGAGCAGGTGCCATCAGAAAAGGTGTCGATAAAACTGCTGGGGTGGCGAGGCCGGCAGAGGTAACTACAGTTCGAGGACCACTGGCGGTGTTGGTGGTGCGACATGAATGATCGAGAGCGACGGAGCTTCTGCTGTCGACGGTGGGGGTTGCGACTGCGCTAGAGGAATTGGCGGTGGAGAAGACGGAATTTGCGTCTGGAGGTGGCTTGCAGGGTCTGGCAGCGGCCCTGAAGGACTTGTCGGAAGTGATCCTCTGATGAGTGCGTTGAAACATTGAAAAATGGAGGCCGTAAATCCCTGCTCCACGTCACTAATCTTAACGCCCATCAAATTTATTTGACTAAGTAATTAATTCGATTAAGAATTAATTAACAATTCAAATAAAATTGGGAAGTTGTTGTCGCCTTAATACGCCTGAACCGTGAAGTTGCGATGCCCGTGAGACCAATTGAACCAATGAATAAGACTATATGAAGTGATTGTTTGTGCATGCGGCAGCATGCTCGAAAGAAAAGATGAAAAGGCACGGGCAGGCGGACTGGGCTCGAGGAAGCCTGTTTGCGGTTCGAGGAAGCTTGTTGGCGGCTCGAGGAAGCTTGTTGGAGGACTAACAATTGACGTAGCGGCTGGCGCGGGGTTCCAAAAGTGCGGAAACCCAATCTTTGATATCGTACGATGAGGAAGAGAGTTTCCGTTGATGTCGTCGACGCAAGCGGACTTGGGCGTTGCAGAGTCATCGTTGTTTCCTCGGACAGAGAAGATTCTTCGATGGAGTGCGAGCACTGCTGAGAACGATGGCTGGAACCGAAGTGGTTGGAATCGAAGGAAAGTCGTGGACTGGTTGCTGTTGATGTCGAGGGATTGTGGGGGAGGAAAGAATGCACAGGCGGTGTCGACGAGGTGCGCAAGTGGCTCAGAGATGCGCAGGTGGTGTCGCCGAAGTAGAAGCAGAAGGGTGGAGGTGCTCGATGGCTAGAGATGCGGAGGTGGCCGACGAAGTTGAATCAGATTGATAGAGTTTCGAAACATGGGAGGGTGAGGATCAAAAGCTCTGATACCACGCTGTTACAGGCTTAGCCCGGAGGTTGCCGGAGGATGACCGGAGACGAGGTTGACGACGGAGGATACTACGAAGGATACTACGGAGCCGGAACCGCGACTGCCTAAGCAGGGCTTACTCAGGTGGAGAGAGCTACCAAAATATCTTTAGGCTTTGAGGAAATAGACTTCTTTCATTGATTCCCATGCAAGAGCCCAAGAGTCCCTTAAATAGAAGTTACATTGGCGTAAGCGTAAATAAAGACATCATAATAAAACCTAATGAACCTAAGACACACACTCGACATAAGATACATAAAGACGGTAATAACTAAAGATACATCATCATCACTGGGCCCGAAACACTTATGCCATTCCACCAAACCGCTCTTGCGCCATCCCATAACATAAATCACATCCCCTTTATCGAGGTCACTACTCTTGCATGCACTACCTGCTCACCTCAGCTGCAAAGTACTTTGGATGCATATCCACTGGTTTTCTCGGAACAACACGACCTTCCACCAAACCGGCCAACTGACCATGACATTCCTATGAAGACCGAGGTTAGTCCATTTCAGTCAGGCTTTATCGATACGTGTACATTTAGAAGGACAAGATCGAGCGGCTAATCTCAGAGATGTTGATCGCCGTGCTGATCCTTCCAAGTGATAGCCCATTCTCCAGGGTAGATTTGTTGGTCTGGAAGATAAACAGGAGTTGGCGATTCCGTGTCGACTACCGCAAATTAAACAAGGCAGCGGTGGGAGACATCCTAGGCCTTCTGCACCTAGCGTTAACTCCCCCTCCCTTTGCTAGTCAGACATTTTTCCTCACGTGGAGGAATTTGTAGCCGCGTGTCTCATGTGCCAACACATGAAGTATGTAATCGCCTTTCATGGGATTTGCTGCAACCCATGCTTGTGCTATAGCTCATATGAGACGATATTGCGATGAACATCATAACACAACTACCCAAATAATCTAGCTAATCTAGCTTTGACTGCATTTTGGTGGTCGTGGATCGAATGTCAAAGTATGGACACATCATACCCCTCTGCCATCCCTTAACCGCCCCTTGAGGCTGATGCTTTTATTCAGGGGGTCATTCGTCTGCACGGGTTTTCATGTTCAATCGTTAGTGATGAGACCCAATATTCATGAGCACATTTTGGTAGGAGTTATTTAAACATCAAAAGGACACAATTCCATATGAGCACAACTCATCATTTGCAGATAGACGTTCAATCCGAGGTTGAATCGCTGCTTGGAGACATAACATCAGTTTTCATTTCAGATCGACCTTAGGACTAGGACAAATGGCGTAGCTAGGTTGAGTTCTCTTGCAACACATCCTTCCACTTAGGGTGAGCTTCTGAAACCGCAAGCTGCAAAAAGCAGCTCGCATCGCACAAACCACACCGATTTTTTAACTGAACCGGGTAGTTTCAGTGCGATTTTTAGATTCTGAAAATCGCAAAAAGATCAGCGACACAATAGCTACGACCCCAAATAATTTTCTTAAGCACTAATAGTTACTGACTTATCAAAGATTCAATGTCGCTTACTAATGAATTAACTAGTAGCAAGTAGTAATTTAATTACTAGTTGCTTATTGGTAAACAAAATGAATTTGAAGTTCAAGCCTATCCACCCTTCATTTTTCCTCTACTAACGGTAATAATGGTGCAGTTTTTGTTAAGCTTTGGCTGCACTACCAACCTCAGTGGCTCCATGGTTCCACCCAAAAATTTTCGCCTATTTATATTGGCCTTTACAATTGAGGCACATATTGGCAAGGTGGCCTACCGCCTACACCTCCTAGCTCAAAGTCAGATTGATCTGGTCTTTCATGTCTCGTAGTTAAAGCGAGTGGAGGGGGATCACCTATTTACCTGATCAAAGGTACATTGCTAATCCATGTGGCCACTGATACTATGCTTGTCTACAGCCCCAGTTCCGTCCTTAACCATTGCAATAAGACCAATACAGGGCACGCCATCGAGAAATCCCTCGTGGCCTAAAAATACCGCCCATTGTCTCATACTACTTGGTTGAACAAACTGAGGAATTTCGTCGGCAATTTTCAGAGTTATGCCTTGAGGACAAGACAAATTTTCTAGAAGGGGCTATTATTTAGGAGGAGGGGAAAGACCACTGCAACGGCGAGGCGGATGCGGGTATGTGACGAATGTACGCGTGATGTATGACAACAATAGACGCAATGGAACCATCACACATCACAAAATAAGGCGTCATCTCCATCTATTTTAATTAAGCACCTTTTAAATTCCTGCACTTTCGTTCCATTGCAGTATTTATGACATTGCCTGTGCTCTAGGATTATATAGTGTTATAATATAAAAACCCTCTTATATTTTGGGTTATGAGAACTCTCCTTGGATTTTTTTTCTCCCCTTTCTCTTTCTTATGGTAGACAAGCCAATTGTGCTCTAGGTGCAACAACAACATGCCTATAAACTCTCCTTGAAGTGGCCAAGCACCTTGCAATCCAGATATTTAAGGGTTGAACTTACGATGACGGAGAAGTCATATTGGCTAGGGAGTATCGACTACTGACTGTTGTGGTCGGTGCCGATGATTAGAGCAGGAGGAAGGCCAAATACTTTTATGAGGTCTTAGGGTTCATTAGAAATACTTTTATGAGGTCTCTTAGAGGTTCATTAGATACGATAGAGGAGAGGGGGAGAAGATTAGTGTTTAAATTCTTTGGATAGGAATATAATATTTTTTTTATCATGTCTCTTACCTTTAAATAAAAAAATAATTCAAATAATCACAAGCTAATTATTTTCCTTAATAATGGAATTACAATAAAATTATAATAAAGGAACAACACGTCAAACCCTTAAATAAAATAATAAGAAAAAGACTCAAAACTCCATTAACAGACCAAACCAAGTCCCCTTTTGTTGGTTAGCCGAGTGCAGTATCTTACTGATTTGATTGTCTATATGATACCGCTGCGGGTATTGGCTCGCCGATAGCGGTCGGCGATAGCGGAAGAGGTAGCGGAAGGGTTGGCGCCGGGCGACAGCGTGGGCGTTAGCGGCAGGGAGATCTCGGACGGCTAGCGCCGGGCGACAACGTGGGCGTTAGCGGCAGGGTGATCTCGGAAGGCTGGCGCCGGGCGACAGCGGCGGCGATAGAAGGGGAACGGACGGGAGCGAGAGAGATAGAGAGAGAGAAGTAGGGAGAAGGAGAAAGACAAGGGGAGCAGCCCCTCCTAAATTGATTGATCAAAAGATAATCTCCAAACCCTAAGGTGATCCCTTATATAGGGGGAACCCACTTCTAATAAAGTTCACAATTAAAAAGACATAAAACAATTAATTAAAACTATAAACAAAACACAAGGGCCGGTCGGCCACGTCAGACGGCCTTCGCCGAACCGCCCGCTTCGGTGTTAACACTTGGTCTCGGGCGAGCCCTCCTCGAATACACCTGCCATTCCGGCTCGTCCGATTGGATGTCGGTAACAATACCGCCATCTGGGAAATTGGCCTTGTCCTCAAGGCAGTAATCCAGAAACTGCCGGCGAAAGTCATCCCGCAATAGCCAAGTAGCGGACGTACGGGGGCGGTTGCGCCACGCCACCCTTATCTCCTCCAGTTGGGAAGCTCCGGCTGTGGGCTTGCGCTGATCAAGAATGGCTTCCGGATAGAGTGGCTCTGAACTGGGCGTGTCCAAGTCGGTCGGAATGTGGTCGGATACTGGATGATCGCCTATCACGCGCCGAAGTTGTGATACATGAAATACGAGGTGAATGCGAGTGGTGTCCGGGAGGCGGAGGCGATATGCCACGGCGCCGATGCGGCTGAGATCTCGAACGGTCCAAAGAAGCGCGGAGCGAGCTTGGGGCAAGTGCGGCGGGCCACCGTGAGCTGGCGATAGGGGTGAAGCTTAATGAACACTCGCTCACCCACTTGGAATTGAAGGTCCCTGCGTTTCCTGTTGGCAAAAGACGACATCTTTGCCTGAGCTCGTCGAAGATGGTGCTTTAAGCTGTCCAAGATGACATCCCTATTGTGGAGATGATCCGCCAAGCTAGCCACCGGGCATTCCCCGGGTAAGTAGCGGAGCACGGTCGGCGGTGGCCGGCCATATACCGTCTCGAATGGCGAGGTGTTGGCGGCGTGGTGGTACGCGGTATTGTAGGAGTACTCCGCCCAACCAAGCCATTTGGCCATGAACCTGGCCTCTCTCCGATGAAACAGCGCAAATAAGTCTCCAAGCACCTGTTGAGGACCTCGGATTGGCCATCCGATTGCGGGTGATATGCTGTACTCATCCGGAGTTGGGTCCCCTGCAGACGGAATAGCTCGGTCCAGAAGCTACTGAGAAAAAGTGGGTCCCAATCGCTAACGATCGAACGGGGAAACCCATGAAGACGGACTATCTCCGCGATGAAGCAGTCGGCCACAAATGCCGCCGTGCATGGATGGCGAAGCGGAATGAAGTGCGCGTACTTCGTTAGGCGGTCTACGACCACCAATATGCAATCGAAGCCGTTGGAGCGGGGCATCCGGGTGATGAAGTCCATAGCCATGTCCTCCCAGATACGTTCCGGAATCGGTAGGGGCTGCAGGAGGCCGCTGGGAAACATCGTCTCGTATTTGGCCTTCTGACATGGTAGACAGGCCGCTACGAATGCTTTCACCTGTCGAAGCATGTGAGGCCAGAAAAGCGAGGCCGCCAACTGACGGTATGTCCGATAAGCGCCCGCGTGGCCGCCTGATGGGGTGGAGTGGAACTCTGCTAACGAGGCGGTCCCGATGGAAGAGGCGGCCCCCTATCAAGGTATACGGCGGTCGGGAGGAGGGAGCGGCCAACAATGCGGTCCGAATATCTTGAAGTTGCGGGTCCCGGTCCACCTCGTGTTGAATGGCCGCGACGTCGTCCCACACCGGCCGGGAGATGGCAGTCAACTCTGGCGCGTGCGGGCGGCGGGAGAGCGCGTCGGCCGCACGATTAGTCTTGCCCGGGCGAAATTCCACTGTGAAATCATAGCCAAGCAACTTGGACACCCAAACCTGCTGCGTTGGCGTGACTATCTTTTGTTGAAGAAGATAACGGAGGCTGTGGTGATCGGTGCGTATGACGAAGGGCCGCCCCAGGAGATAAGGCCGCCAATGTTGGACTGCCAAAACTAGCGCCATGAGCTCGTTCTCGTACGCCGAGCGGCTGCGCACCGCATTGGAGAACGCACGACTATAGAAGGCAATTGGCCGGCCGGCCTGCATCAAGACGGCGCCGACGCCTGTGCCCGAGGCATCGCACTCGACGATAAACGTCCGGTGGAAGTCCGGCATGGCTAAAACTGGACCGTGGATCAAGGCCGACTGGAGCGCTGTGAAGGCTTCCATGGCCGCCGACGGCCATGTGAAAGGCCCCTCCTCGGATTTCTTGAGTAGCTGCGTGAAGGGGCGTGCCAAGCCGCCGTAATTGCTGATGAAGCGCCGGTAGTAACCTGTCAGGCCGAGGAAAGCCCGGACGTCGTGTAAGGAAGCGGGAGTTGGCCATCGCAGCACCGCCTGAATTTTGTCTTCATCTATGGCCACGCCGTGGGCCGAGATAGTATGGCCCAAGTAGCTGACAGTAGCTGTGCCGAAGGTGCACTTCTTGCGGTTGACCGTGAGCTGATGTACGCGGAGAGTGGCGAACGTCTCCCGGACATGACGGAGGTGGTCCTGCCAAGTGGGACTGAAGACAAGGATATCATCAAAAAAAAACAAGAACATGCTTACGCAGAACGGGTCGAAAGATCTCATTCATGGTGGCTTGAAATGTCGCGGGGGCGTTGGTGAGCCCAAAGGGCATGACCAAAAACTCGAAATGCCCATCGTGCGTTCTGAAGGCTGTCTTGGGCACGTCTTCCGGCCGAACACGAATCTGATGATAGCCGGCCCGGAGGTCCAGCTTGGTGAAGCAAGTCGCGCCGTGTAGCTCGTCCAGGAGCTCCTGAATTACCGGGATAGGATATTTATCCGGTACCGTGGCCTTATTGAGCTCCCGGTAGTCCACACAAAATCTCCAACTGCCATCTTTCTTGCGGACTAGTAACACTGGGCTGGAAAAAGGGCTAGCACTGGGTCGGATGATACCGCCTAACAACATCTCGCGAACGAGTCTTTCGATCTCGTCCTTTTGGGCGTGCCCGTAACGGTAGGGTCTCACGGACATCGCAGATGATCCCGGATGGAGAACGATAGCATGATCAGTCGGTCGGGGAGGTGGAAGGCCCGAGGGGGCGGTGAAGATGTCCTCGAAATTCGCCAGGATGGCGCCCATGTCTGCCTTGATGGGTGCGGCCGCCTCAGAAGGGGTCGCCTGAAGGGGCCACAGCCAGGCCGAGAAATCCACGTCGGCGACTCGTGTCATAGCCCGATAGGACAGCGGTGAACGGAGGAGGGTAGGGTCGCCCACCAAGCGACACTGGCGGCCCTGCTGTTGAAAGACCATCGTCATCGAAGCCCAATTCACCCGAACGTCTCCAAGAGTCTCGAGCCAAGCAACGCCGAGTATAGCGTCGAGGCCACCCAACTCAAACATGTAAAAATCAGCCGTGACCCTGCACGGTCCCACTGTCATGGACACATCCCTGCACTGGCCCAAGGTCGGTCGGCGGCGGCCATCGCCAAGGCACACCGAAAAGTCCGGTGACGGATCAACCGGTATGGCGAGCTCCTGCGCCAGATGGGCGGACATGAAGTTGTGACTTGCCCCGCTGTCCACCATCACGATTACGGGGCGGTTGAGGATTTCGCCGGCCAACTTCATGGTGCGGGGCCCCGTTAATCCCCCCACAGAGTAGAATGAAAGTTCTAACACGTTGAGAGGGGCGTCCTCGAGGTCGGCGGAAGGTGGGTCGGGTGGTGGCTCCAACGGTGGCGAGTCCTCGGTGGTGGCGTACCCTTCGCTGTCGCTAAAGATAGTGTGGACTTCTTTGACTGGACAAACGTGCTGAGGCGAGTATGGTTGGCGGCAGCGGAAACATAACCCGCGGCGCCGAAGGTCGTTGTAGTCCACGGTGGAGAGGCGGTTGGGACCGTCCGGACGGGCCGGCCGAGCGTGGGGCGTGGGGGCCGGTCGAGGGCCGGTATCCCGCACTGGATGGTGACGGAAAGGTTGTGGGCCGGAGTGCCGGGGGCCGATGTCCGCCTCGACCGCACGGGCCAGTTCGAGGGCGTCGGAAACCGTTCGAGGGTGATGAGTGCGGATGCGAGAGCGGATGCTGGGAAGGAGCCCTTGCAGGAAGAATCCCAGGTAATGGTCCGGCGGAAGGCCGGGAACTTGTGTGACCAGAGCAACAAAGTCATCGATATATGCGTCCACCGTTGTTGATTGTCGGGCGGAGCAAAGCCGCTCGATAGCGGAGCCAGTGTAGCGTGAATCATAACGGCTTATCATTTCCTATTTGAATTCATGCCACGGGATAAGGGGTTGCACTTGGCGAAGCCAATGTGCCCAATGGAGGGCCGAACCGTCCATGCCGACCATAGCGGTGACGATGCGATCCACCGGGGGTGTGCCATTAAGGTCGAAATATTGCTCCGTACGGGCAACCCATCCCATAGGGTCCGTCCCGGAGAAAGGGGGAACATCCATTGCCAAGGTGGGGCGAGCAACGGCAAGCGGCGGGATGAGTGGGCACGGCTGGGGCGCCGCCGATGTACGGACGGCGGTCGCGAGTGGGGAAGGGGGGGTGCCGAGCAGCGAAGGCGTGTCCGCCGGGGAGTGCGGCGGCGGCGGTGTACTCGACGACGGGTGCACAACGTCGAGGCGCAGTAGGATCGAGGATTGAGTTGCTAAGACGGCCTCCATCATCGATTCCAACCGGGAGATCTGAGAGCCTTGGATTGCCACGTTGGCCGCGAGGGAGGAGTCGTCGTCGGCGGTGGAAGAATCGGCGGGATGAAGGCGGGTGTTGGGGGCCATTAGGTTTCCGGCGGCGGAGCGGACGCGGGCGGAGTTGGCAGGTCGGACCAATGATACCGCTGCGGGTATTGGCTCGCCGATAGCGGTCGGCGATAGCGGAAGAGGTAGCGGAAGGGTTGGCGCCGGGCGACAGCGTGGGCTTTAGCGGCAGGGAGATCTCGGACGGCTAGCGCCGGGCGTTAGCGGCAGGGTGATCTCGGACGGCTGGCGCCGGGCGACAACGGCGGCGATAGAAGGGGAACGGACGGGAGCGAGAGAGATAGAGAGAGAGAAGTAGGGAGAAGGAGAAAGACAAGGGGAGCAGCCCCTCCTAAATTGATTGATCAAAAGATAATCTCCAAACCCTGAGGTGATCCCTTATATAGGGGGAACCCACCTCTAATAAAGTTCACAATTAAAAAGACATAAAACAATTAATTAAAACTGCAAACAAAACACAAGGGCCGGTCGGCCACGTCAGACGGCCTTCGCCGAACCGCCCGCTTCGGTGTTAACACTTGGTCTCGCGCGAGCCCTCCTCGAATACACCTGCCATTCCGGCTCGTCCGATTGGATGTCGGTAACACTATATCTCCACGGAATCCGTCTGACTAAAGTTTCTGATTGATGACCCATCTTCGCCGCTGAACTTTTGAAACTTTTTTTTTTCAATCTTAATTGTATGATCTAGAAGTCAATGTCATTGGCATCATTGTCTTCCGAACAGTCCATTGTAGGACTACACTCCCTCAATTTGCTCTGATCTTGGGACCATGGTCTCTTTTTCAAAAGAATTTTTGATGGGGATCATAGTTCATAGGTGAGCCGACCCGTATCGGAGCGTTTACACTCGTAGGAGTTAGAATCGTTGTATGGACGATCCGAGTCCGTAGTCGCCTTCAGAGCTTCAACGAGACATTTCTATATATTTTCCTTATTTTGCTGCACATTATTTATGTACCTTTTATGTACCTTTTATGTGTGTGTTATATTGGCCAATTGTAGCCGTTGTTTGCTTTTCTTTAGCTTGCATATAGGATTTGGGAATTCAATTTTAGATTATTGCAGACTTTAGACTGAAATTTCAGGTTCTCACAATCTCTCTGCGGTCCGATTCTATGGAATTCTAGGTGTTTAAGCCTAGGTTATCCTTACCTGCCATTTGGCTGGCCACCACTACCCACCACCACTTCCGGCCGCCGACCACCACCCTCCCTAGTGCGGCCAGCCCAATTATCCCCACTCCATTATCAAACCATTTTTATAACTATCTATAACCTCCCGTAATTACTCCCAATTAGTGCCATAACTGCCAGTTAATGCTAAATTGGTCACAACAGTTATATCTCTTACAACCGCTGATTTTCCAATCAAACAACCCGTCTTCCACCGATGCCTCTTCCACAGCTTCCCTCACACAATTAGTCATTAATTTCTATTGACTCCTCCTCCCAAGGATTTGCTCATGTCCTTCCTGGAACTTGCCTGCAACCAGCATTCCCTTCAGCCAGGGGATCCACTGTCTAGTAATTCCTTCTCCAAAACTGCATGTACTAGCCCCTCCTACCACCCTACAGCAACTTACTGTCGAGTTCCTGCCGATTGGTGTCTCTGCCTTACAGCCCTTCCTCCCACAGAATTCCATCCTCCCTTGGGACACACCTTGCTGCTGTCCACTGATCCAGGCTCCCCGCTTCACTCGGCTACAAGTTCTGTGCAATTCCAGCCCTCCAGGATTGCAACCAGCGCCCCCTTTGGGTGTTTCCCAACCGGAAGCCACTTCCCATCATTGCACGACTCCTGGGAACCTCCAATTGGTTCAGAAACCAGCAATCCTTCTCCTTTGGTCTTAATTACTTGTGCACTAAAGAAACTGCCCCTTCCTGTCGACGCTAAATGTTTCCTTTTTGCATGTCTAATGCCGGTGACCTCCAGTAATATGTCCATCTTCAGTAGTATCTCTCTCTTTATCAAGAAGTAATCAATTGCAGGCAAAACTTCTCCGATCTTTCATTTAGCATGCTCGTGCATGATGGTAGTTCCAACTGACCGACATTGTGCATATTATTCTTCAGAAGTCAGAATGGCTCTTACCAGATTGACTTCAACTTTGTAACCTTTCACAGATGCAAGTTCCGCATTTGTTCTTTTATTGGGTCCTCTTCAACCATTCCTCATGTTATTTGAGCTTTCCTCATTTCTTCCAATTGTTTACGCTCTTCCTTGATAAACTTCAATCTCATCATCAATGGTGGGGGTGATGGAGAAGTGGAGGTTAAGTGACCTTTTTGGTAAATACCCCAAGCAAACCTTAAAGGGTGTTTCAAGTAGTGCTTGACTCAATTGAAGGTAACTGTACGTATGGCAGGTTGTCATCCTAAACTTTTGGATACTTGTTGGTGTTACAAGTAGTGCTTGACTCAATTGAAGGTAACTGTACGTATGGCAGGTTGTCATCCTAAACTTTTGGATACTTGTTGGTGTTACCTTGTATGAGATGCATCATGGTTCTGATTAGCATCTATGTTTGATCTTTTATTTGGCCAACTGTTTTAGGGTGGTAATTGTTCTCTTCAATTTAGTATCCATCTTATCCCATAATGCTTCCAAAACAATGTCCTATGAATTTGATATCTCTATCAGTCAGGTACCAGGGTGTGTGAAGTGTGCCAAACATGCTGAAAGAATAATTTTGCTCCCTTCCTCCCTTTTGATGATTTTCCTATAAGGAATCAAAACCATCTTCTTTGAAAAACAACCCGCAACCACAAAGTGGTAATCTTATAAAATGGCGCCTTTCGGTCAATGCGTAAGTTTCCTTTTACCTATATCTACTGTTAGTTACCTTCTTCTCGAGGAAAAGTTCTATGGACAGTGGAACTTCTCTCTATCAACATATCATCCATTGCAGGTAAAATTTCTCTAAGATCGTCATCCATTATGTCCATATGGTGGTAGTTCCAATTGGCAAGCGTCGTTCCTATTTTCTGCAAAATCTAAGTCATGCCTAATCAGCTTCAAATTTTTATCGTCTTCCTTGAGTCATCTTTACTCAGGTGTAACTAGACAATATCACCCTAGTTAGTGGATGTTAGCTTTAACGTGATAATTGTTCTGCTCTTATACTTTCGTTGGGTCCTTCGCAACTATCGCTCCTGATTTTTAATATTTCTTATATCTTCCAAAATTTTCTGCACTTTTGTTGATCTGCTTCGGTTCAATCATTAGTGGTTGGGGTTTTGGACAAGTGGAGACAAATGTTGTAAATATCCAAACTAACCTTGAAGAAAATTGTGTAGGTGTCCACAACTCAACAACTGCAGGTATGGCTGGATGTCAGCCTGTCATTCTAATCTTAGGAAGCTTGTTGTCTTAGTCTCCCATGAGATGTGTCATACTTCTGTTTAGCGCCTTTGGCCATTTAAGGGTGGAAGGTAATTCTGTTTAACTTCGCATTCGTCGTGGTCCATAATGCCTTCAAAAAATGAGCTAAGGAATTTGCTCTCTCTCTCTCTCTCTAAGACAATGTAAATTGCAAATTGAAAATGTGCCCAAACATGTTGAAAGAACAATTTGGCAGCTTCCTCTCCTTTGTTTTTCTTGGGAAGGAATTAAAATATTCATCTTTTAAAATGGTTTTGTAAATTTTAACAAAATTTGGCTGCTTTTTTCCCATCTGTTGTTTTAATATTTATTAAAAAAAGATTTGAAAATAACAAAATTACAACATGCTTTGAATTCTTGTAGGTTTCTAATCATTTACAGTGGTGAAACTTGCATCCTTGATTGTATAGTTCTTTGGTAATTTTAGAGGAAGTTAGGTGATGGTGGATGATTGTAAGAAGCTCTGAAGACTGAAAGTATTTTGGCTATAGAAGGAACACATATTTTCCATCTACTTAAAAGAAAAAGATATTTTCATTTAACAAGTTTGTGTGTCGGCTTTTGGGTTAAGGATTTCACCCTTTTCTTTAGTCAAAAGAAGATTGCCCATTTCTTCATTCACATGTTAGTTTTTCTTCCATGGTTGTTTTCAAATCATGAACTCTCTCTTATCCCATGTTTCGGATCATATATTTTTGGTTCCCCAAATGAATATCCGAACTTCTCTATTAAATGTATGCCTTTTCTCCATAACTTAGCTAATTCAAAATTTTGGTTCCAGATAAATAAAAGAGGTGAATCTGTTGATGAGAAGATACAAAAACTTGATGCAGAACTTGCTAGATATAGAGAGCAGATCAAGAGAACAAGACCTGGTCCTGCACAAGATGCTGTCAAAGCTCGAGCCATGAGAGTTCTCAAGCAGAAGAGGATGTTGGTTTTCTTTTCCTTGTCTTTCTTCTTCAATGTCTTACACTCTTTTGCATGTTTGAACATCTGATGTAAGTACTTGTCTAAGGAAAGCAAATTAATTCGAATGAATATTTCTATGAGATTTTGACGCAGGATGAATCTATAGGTGGCTGATAAGCGATGTCCTAACTCTAGATGTAATGCAAGTAATCATGCGACGACTGCAATGAACCTAAACACTGTCTAATGAAGGTTGGGACATGTGGATGTGCGACTAACAAACAACCCCAAGTAAGGTGCAAATATGTCGCTCTCCTATATGTAGTATGAAAATAGAACGTGGCGGAGGGAACAAAACAAGCAATAAATAATTAAACCTCAAGTGATAGTTTAAGCGAATCAATTTATTTCTCTTAAGCAAAACAAGCTCAGACTTTCCTCCGTGTGGAGGGCCGAAGGGAGAGCGCACGACGAATAGTTCCTGCATGCACAAGAATTAATCTGAAAACAAAATGCTACAAATGCAGGAAATCTGTAGAGAACAAATAGCCAATCACATAAATAAAGAGAACAAGTTCCACAAATATGATAATACTCGCGAAGTAAGGGGGGAGGCCGTAGCGTGGAGATCCGAAGTTTCCGAAAGCAGGGGTTGCTGTCCTGATGCAGAAATTGGGCTGGAAAACTGCGGGGAGCGGCCAAGGAAAATAGGGAAAACAAGATGCAAAAGGATGGGGTTTCTGGATGCAGGGGGGGTCTCTATGTTACTGGAACGGGAGTTCTGTATGTGGAATTCACGGGAAAGGCAGGGGGGAAGGGCTTCAGGAAAGTGGAGGGGCTTCCTTGGAAAAGCTGTTGGATAGTAGAGGGGCTTCCTTGGAAAAAGTTGATGGGCTGCTTCTCACGAGAAAACAGGGTAGGGAAATCTGAAATTTTACTGGGCTGCTTCTCACGGGAAAACAGGGTAGGGAATTCTGGATATAGGAGCACACAATAATTTTAAAACAGAGAATGCTTGCTGAGGGATTCCACGGGAAAAATCGATAGGTTTTACGTTTGAATGACATAGTGAGGGATCAGGCCATGCTCTGTAGTTAATTTTACGTGAAGTCAAAACATGGGAAGAAGGGAATCAGATGGGGCTTGCTGGAGTGTTTTGCGGGAGGGATTTTTTTTGAATTAAGGGCAACGACAAGAGGGGAAAACAAGGGGAACAAAGATACAAACTTAAGGAGTCCACCTCAGGGCTTCGCGGCGTCGCACCATGAAAGATTGCCGGACTCTGGGAATTCTTTTCTCCAAAATCAGCAATTAAGAAGATGGATGCCCACTTTGCTAGCGTCTTATGCCTCCGCTGAAGCCGACACCAAGAAGTGCAAGCCCAAAATCAGCCACCCTGCTCGATGATTGTACCGCCGCACTCCATGCCACCACAGACTCCTGTGAGCCTCCTCTAGACACAGCTTGGTTCTTCCCCGCCGCGGATCTCCTTGGCTTTGTGCCCCGTGCCAGTCGTTCTGCCAACCACAACTTCTACCGACTCTGAGCCCTGCGCTTGCCCCCTACTAGCTCCACCATGAACGCCCATTGTGGTCCCCGTTCAATGGGATAAAGGGTCCATCTTGATCATCCAGAACCGCCAGATAGTCATCGTCCTACGACTATCAAGCCGCCCACTCGTTAGAGCGCCCTGTCTGCAATGCCATCTGCCGTGACATCCAGACCACGACATGAGCTCACATCCCAATGACTCATCTGCTCTGACCTCACGCTACAAAGAATTGTTCTGGCGCAAAGTTGAGGAACCCAAGGATCGCACCGACAGGGCCGTGCTCGAACTTGAGGGCAAGTCAATTTCAAGGACAAATGGGTTGTTATGGTCCCGATTGTTGAAACCAGTTTCCCGGCTTCAGCGTTCGAAAATAGGGATAGGCAGCTTACCCTTACTTATCTCAGGTAAAGTCGGACGGCTAGTCACTTAGAGCCTAAGAACCTCTCTACTGTTGGATTCAGGTGAAAACAGACCCCGCGAGCTGCAGCGAGGAGGTCCCGCCACTAACCCGAAAGACCCGGAGATCTTCCCCTCCCAAGCCAATGCTGAGCCTGGGCACCTCGGAGAGCACTCGCAACACCTGACCGTTGGCCTGAAAGACTTGGCGAACGGAAGGCAGGGTCACTAGCTAACCGAACACACTAAGGGGGGTGGGGGTAAGGAGATGCCAACCCTCCCCAAGGTGCCCATGGGGGTCTATTTATAGAATTTCTGGAAGTGGTCTGCGGATAGCGTGATTCCGCCTTTTGGAATGGCTATCCGCAGCTCAAACTGGTCTGCCAACAGCGGAATCCCGTTGTTTGAACATGCTATCCGCAGACCCTGATGAGAAATCCACCAAGCAGGAAAATAAGATGGGTGCGGAGGAAACCTCCGTATGCAAGGCAGAGGGCGAGTGGACGCGTTGCCTGCGCACGCAGGAGAGGAAGAGAGGAGGGAAGGAGGGGGGTGAGTGGGCACTCACCCTCCCCTCACTCGCCCGCGCGGGCGAGTGGATGGCGTGGGCGAGTGGGGACCTGCCCACCCACTCGCCCGTGGGCGAGTGGGGGCCTCCCCACCCACTCGCCCGTGGGCGAGTGGGGGCCTGCCCACCCACTCGCCCGTGGGCGAGTGGGGGCCTGCCCACCCACTCGCCCGTGGGCGAGTGGGGGCCTCCCCACCCACTCGCCCGTGGGCGAGTGGGGGCCTCCCCACCCACTCGCCCGTGGGCGAGTGGGGGCCTTCCCGCTCCCACTCGCCCGCACGGACGAGTGGAAGTTTTTCCTACTTGCTCCGCCGCTCCTCCCCACTCTCGCCCGACCCCGAAATTGACTTAGCCAATTTCGGGTGCCTTTGAGTGGCCACTTTCACCGTCTACCTTGAGCCGTCATTTTACCCTGTTACGGTCATTTCCCTCGTTGCGACCCTGTTCATGCTGCATTGTATACGCTCGGCAAATATGGGGGTTGTACACAATCCCCGCTCTTTGCGAGCTTGTCCCAAGCTCGGAAAGAAAGTCCAACCCACTGATTTGACGAGCCAGAAAGGTCTTCAAAGAAAATCATCCGGGCGGGTCCCACCCGCTGGCTATAAAACCTCGGGAGGGAGAGGGGTGAGCCTCCACTCAAAAACCTCTCCCCTCTCGTTTCTTCCCCTTAGCCTGGTCGACATGCAACCTCCCTTGGACATTCGCGCCCGCCTCAAGGCCGTTTCCGGAAAGAGCCTAGATGACCTGGCGGAGCTTAGATCTGTCGTCATGGAGCATTCGCTTCCCTCTTCGGTGCAGGTGGAGGGACCTATGCCTAAGAGACATCACCCTGAGCCGGCGGGTGGGACGTCCTCCTCATCCGCATTAATGTCCGAGTTCCACAAGCACTTGGGGGCAGTTGACGTGATACCGAGTCGTGGTGGGAGGGACAGGTCTCTCGAGGCAGCTAAATTTGGGAGTGTGGGTACCCAGACAAGTCCCCCTGTCCACTCCCCGATCCATGGTGAATGACCTTACTTGTGCTTGATAAGCATGCTCATGCCCATACTGATGACTCTTCTTCTTCCTCCCTATCTCGCAGTACCTCCCTTCTCGGTTGCGGAGGGATCCCCCAGCATGACGGTGGACTTACTCCCACCCCTGCGTGAACCGAGCAAGCGGCGTACTCCCGAGAGACCCCCTTTTAGAGCTGGTGCAGGAAAGTCCCTGGGTCTCCCACCCGCTGGCACCTATGGTACACTGCCGGGGTACCCCTTGGGGCAACGATGCGAGCACTCTCCTCGCCCCGGGAAGGAGCCGAGGACTCCGCAAGGTAGGTCTTCTTAAAAAAGGATCTAACCATGTCGGAGGTCTAGATAACAAACTTACTAAACCTGCAGGTCCGGATGATGCTTCGACCGGCAGGTCGGGGCAGATGGGAGTGCTTTCGCCACCGCTATTTCCTTCGGCGATAGACGAGCTCGTCGGGCACCCCTCCAGCGTTTCGGAGCTGAGGGATCGCTTGGTCGACATGATCCAGAGGCAGGGACGTTTTCTTCACGAGCTTCGAGAAGGGCGAGGATTCGCTGAACCGACCCCTCTCGCACATTCCCGCGCGATGGAGCAGCGGATGGGGGCGTTGGAAGCAGATCATGCCCGGCTAGTAGAGGAGGTTCGACTTTCTTCAGGTGGCCTGATGGAACCGGTGGCGGACCACCTGCGTCGAGTGGCGGCTAATATGCGTGTTGCGAATGAGGAGCTCGCCCTGACTCAGGAATGTGTCGGCTCCATGCAGGGACTGACAGCCCAGAGTCGGGGTCGGGGCTTTTGGAAGTGGACTCAACTTTGAGTGAGACCAACTCGACTCCTCCTATTTGCCGCTTTCAGCTTATCCTTCTGTGGTGTGATGTAATAAAGTAGCTATGTGTGACTACTTGACCTGCCTCGCGTGGTGTCAATTATTTTTCTAAGTTATTTGTTTTGCTTGCGATACACTTGCATTCGTTTAACTGGGTTGCTTTTCGCACGTGGATGTTGTAACCGCTAATATGTCGAGCGCGAGAGCCGAAGTTGGAGCGAGAGGTTGAGTAGGAATGAGCGAGTGGGAAAGATTGGGAGGGGGTGAGTGGGGAAGGGCCCTCACTCTTACCTATAAATACCCCCCCTCCCTTTCATACCCTTCAACCTTGACTTCTTTGCTTGCTCCTCCTCCCCTACCCCTCGCTTCTACACCCGTTTATCCTCCCCCACCCTTAAGGATGGCTCCCAACCGCTCCTCACCTAATAGGAATGGGCGAGAACAGTGCGCGGTGAACTTCTCTGACCATCCCTTCCCCGTGGGGAGGGTGTCGGAGGAGGAGCTTCTTTCCTTTGAGAAGTCCTTCCTCCCCGAAGGGTTGGTCGCTCGCCGACCTACAGAGGGAGAGACAGTTAACTCCTACGATGACCGGCTCGCCTTCCCGCTTTCTCATTTCGAGTTTGGGCTTCGGCTTCCTCTTCGTCCGGAAGTGAAACAGTTCCTTAGATACTTTGGGATCGTCCCAGCCCAGCTCAACTCAAATGGGATATCTATGTTGGTTGCCTTCGCTTGTTACCTGCGCGAGGAGGGCATTGAGTTCAACCTGACGGTCTTCCGCAAGGCATTCATCTTCCGTGCTACTGCCGATGGGGTGTGCTTCCTCACTGGTGCGCATGTGAAAGTTTGTGAGGGCGCTAACAAGGTTCATCACTGGAGTGACAAGTTTGTTTTTGTCCGGGGTGATCTTGGGAAGATCCCTTACATGCCTGTCCAGAGGCCCGAGAAAGTATACAAGGCTCCTCGCGTAGAGGGCGAGGCGGCCGAGCTGTACAAATTCCTCGCGGGAGTGGGTTTTGAGGTCGAGTTTCTGCGGAGGAACGTCGATCGCCTTCCCTACATTCTGCCGGGGACAGGTAACCCATCCTTCTCCTAAACTCCCTCCCTTATTCCCCTACTTGCTCATTTATATCTTATCACTTACCCCTCATCTTACCTTTACAGGTGAGAGGAGCCTTCCCGTGAATCCTCCGCATGCCAGGAGGGACTCCCCCTCTCCCACCCATCGACTGGCCCAGATGGCCGCAGCCGCTTGCTCTTCTCATCAGGAGGCTCCAGTGCTAAGGCAGCGGAAGGAGAAGGAGCTGGTGGTGGAAGTGGATTCTCCCCCCCATCCGCCAAAGGAACCGAAGATGCGTCGGGGGAGAGTTGTTCGTAGGGGAGGCGGGTCTCGATCTGCCGCGAGAGAGGCCGAGGGAGATGATGACCCGGACGCGTTGGCTTGCCATCCCAACTTCGAATTGGGGGGTAATGCCAAGGACCAGGTTGGCGAGCCCTTCCTTCACTGGGATGAAGCGACGAATCGTGTCTCGATGTCTTCTCGGCAACCTTCTTGGATCGAGGGAGGGCCGATTAGTAACGTTGCATACGACATGATTTATGGCATGTATGGTTGGCAGGACGCGGCCGCCTTTCAAGAAAGTTCCACGCGTGACCTCGCTTACCTGAGCTCGCAAGCGCAGCTTCGCGCGACCGAGCTCTCTCATATGACGGCTCGCCGGAGCCTTAAACTCTCGAGGCGACTCACTCAGGCTGAGGATAGAGCTGCCGACCTGGCTACTCGTCTTGAGATGACTGAGAGGCTTCTCGCGCAGTCGTCAGGGGGCCTGGTTTGCCTTTACTCGAATGAAGACCCTCTCCTTTCTTTGTTACTTGTTCTTTCTCACTTATACGGCTTTTCTAATGCAGGGACCTGACGCCGCCAACTCGGTTAGGAGAAGGGTCGAGGATTTGGAAAAAGAGGTGGAGAGTTTGAAGGCTCAGCTTGCTGAGGCCCGCGCTATAGGGCGAGAAAGACATGGCGAGTCTTCGCGGGCGGCGGAGCTTCTCCACTTCACCCCTGCCGAGGTCGAAGTTGCCCGTAGGAAGACCGTGGTGACGACGGCTAAGGCTGTGGTCAGCTCTCTTCGTGACGCTGGCGCGTTCTGGGGCGAGTGGAAAAACGTCACTCCTGACATGGTGCTTCCAGGGTACTTTCCCTCCGCCCCGCCCCCCGATTCGCCCTCTCCCAGCCACGGTTATTCACCTGCCTGATGAGAGTCGAGAGGAACTCCTTATGCTTAGTTTGCTATCTACCACCTTATGTAGGCGGGTCCCCCTTTTTTTTCCCTTTTTTTTTAAGGGTCGGTAGGGGGATGAGATATCCCAACTTTGTAACCTCTCTTCTTTGTAAATAAAGGTCTTTCTTTTACTGTTTCTCTGGTTTGCCCATGATCTTTGTTATTTGAGCGAGGTCCGTTGCTTAGCCCTGCCATGGGAGCCTCCGGGTGAAGATGAGTAGATAGCCTACCCTTTCGGATGGATTCCTCCGCTTCGCCGGCATGAACAAGCCCGGCCAGCGGTCTCTTCTCGGTGCCTTAACATGAATCACCTCGCCTCACCGAGTGAGTTCTCCTGCCCTGCCGGCATGAACAAGCCCGGTCAGCGGTCTCTTCTCGGGGCCTTAACATGAATCACCTCGCCTCACCGAGTGAGTTCTCCTGCCCTGCCGGCATGAACAAGCCCGGTCAGCGGTCTCTTCTCGGGGCCTTAACCAATGTGAACCTCTGCCTCGCCGAGTGAGTTCTCCTGCCCTGCCGGCATGAACAAGCCCGGTCAGCGGTCTCTTCTCGGGGCCTTAACATGAATCACCTCGCCTCACCGAGTGAGTTCTCCTGCCCTGCCGGCATGAACAAGCCCGGTCAGCGGTCTCTTTTCGGGGCCTTAACCAATATGAACCTCTGCCTCGCCGAGTGAGTTCTCCTGCCCTGCCGGCATGAACAAGCCCGGTCAGCGGTCTCTTCTCGGGGCCTTAACATGAATTACCTCGCCTCACCGAGTGAGTTCTCCTGCCCTGCCGGCATGAACAAGCCCGGTCAGCGGTCTCTTCTCGGGGCCTTAACCAATATGAACCTCTGCCTCGCCGAGTGAGTTCTCCTGCCCTGCCGGCATGAACAAGCCCGGTCAGCGGTCTCTTCTCGGGGCCTTAACATGAATCACCTCGCCTCACCGAGTGAGTTCTCCTGCCCTGCCGGCATGAACAAGCCCGGTCAGCGGTCTCTTCTCGGGGCCTTAACCAATATGAACCTCTGCCTCGCCGAGTGAGTTCTCCTGCCCTGCCGGCATGAACAAGCCCGGTCAGCGGTCTCTTCTCGGGGCCTTAACATGAATCACCTCGCCTCGCCGAGTGAGTTCTCCTGCCCTGCCGGCATGAACAAGCCCGGTCAGCGGTCTCTTCTCGGGGCCTTAACCAATATAAACCTCTGCCTCGCCGAGTGAGTTCTCCTGCCCTGCCGGCGTGAACAAGCCCGGTCAGCGGTCTCTTCTCGGGGCCTTAACATGAATCACCTCGCCTCATCGAGTGAGTTCTCCTGCCCTGCCGGCATGAACAAGCCCGGTCAGCGGTCTCTTCTCGGGGCCTCAACATGAATCACCTCGCCTCATCGAGTGAGTTCTCCTGTCCTGCCGGCATGAACAAGCCCGGTCAGCGGTCTCTTCTCGGGGCCTCATGAAACATTGTCACTTCCATTAGTCAAAACTAAATTCATTAAGATAAAGTGTTCAAGGTTCATTACAGATACATAAAGAAAAAGATAACTGCCCTTGATGAGGCGTACATCCGGACCTTCTCGGGGTCCTCCTTGCTCAGCACTTAGCCGTCCTGCGCTGCTCCGGGCCTCTCCTGACTTCTCTCCGCCTTCCGTCCACTTGGCCATCTTGGCCGCGAACTCCGGGTTTGTTGCCTCCACTTCGATCTCCCGTCCTGCCCGCTCCATCAACTCCTCGTAAGATAGAGGAGGATCCCGGGACAAGCCCATGCGAAACAACCCCTGCCGCAACCCGAGGGTAAGCGCAAGTTGCAAAGTGTGTCCGGGGACCTCATTGACGAGAAGGACCTCTTCTTGGAACCGATCCACGTAGCTTCTCAGCGATTCTTCCGACCTCTGCTTGATCAGGAAGAGGGCCTCCGCCCCCTTCCTCCTCTTTTTGGACGTAGAGAACCTTAACAGGAAACTCCGTTTCAAGTCCTCGAAACTATAGATGGATCCGGGAGGGAGTTGATGGAACCAATCTCTAGCTTTCTCCTGAAAGGAGGTAGCGAACAACCTACACTTGAAGGCGTCGGTCACCTGCCTGATGGACATGGCATCCTCAAACCACTGGAGGTGCTCCTGAGGGTCATCTTTGCCGGCGTAGTGGGACATGACCGGCTCCCTAAACACTTCCGGAACCGGGGCAGTTAGGATCAACTCGCAGAAAGGGCTTCCCCTTCCCACCTGGCGGATGGGCATCACTTGCCGTGCCTCCTCCCCTAGGTGCAGAGCACTCGCCGGGCTAGGAAACAACACCCTCGCCTGAAGAGTTCTGTCCTCCTCTACCCGCGCTTCCTTATCAAGTCGCCCTGCTGGTGCCGTCTCACCTAGAGTAGGTGAGGTGAGGATAGGTACCGGCGGGGTCGAGCACTCGCCTGTGGGGGTGAGTGCAGAGCGCATGGTCTCCATGATCGCCTTCTTGAACTCATCGAAGTCGCTTTTCCTCACGTAGTCGCCGGGAGGGGGTGGGTTCTCTAGCTCCTCACTCCCAGCCATCCGACCTACCTGGGGTTTTTCCGAACAAGCTGCGTTCCACGCTCACCGCACCAGAATGTTGAAACCAGTTTCCCGGCTTCAGCGTTCGAAAATAGGGATAGGCAGCTTACCCTTACTTATCTCAGGTAAAGTCGGACTGCTAGTCACTTAGAGCCTAAGAACCTCTCTACTGTTGGATTCAGGTGAAAACAGACCCCGCGAGCTGCAGCGAGGAGGTCCCGCCACTAACCCGAAAGACCCGGAGATCTTCCCCTCCCAAGCCAATGCTGAGCCTGGGCACCTCGGAGAGCACTCGCAACACCTGACCGTTGGCCTGAAAGACTTGGCGAACGGAAGGCAGGGTCACTAGCTAACCAAACACACTAAGGGGGGTGGGGGTAAGGAGATGCCAACCCTCCCCAAGGTGCCCATGGGGGTCTATTTATAGAATTTCTGGAAGTGGTCTGCGGATAACGTGATTCCGCCTTTTGGAATGGCTATCCGCAGCTCAAACTGGTCTGCCAACAGCGGAATCCCGTTGTTTGAACATGCTATCCGCAGACCCTGATGAGAAATCCACCAAGCAGGAAAATAAGATGGGTGCGGAGGAAACCTCCGTATGCAAGGCAGAGGGCGAGTGGACGCGTTGCCTGCGCACGCAGGAGAGGAAGAGAGGAGGGAAGGAGGGGGGTGAGTGGGCACTCACCCTCCCCTCACTCGCCCGCGCGGGCGAGTGGATGGCGTGGGCGAGTGGGGACCTGCCCACCCACTCGCCCGTGGGCGAGTGGGGGCCTGCCCACCCACTCGCCCGTGGGCGAGTGGGGGCCTTCCCGCTCCCACTCGCCCGCACGGACGAGTGGAAGTTTTTCCTACTTGCTCCGCCGCTCCTCCCCACTCTCGCCCGACCCCGAAATTGACTTAGCCAATTTCGGGTGCCTTTGAGTGGCCACTTTCACCGTCTACCTTGAGCCGTCATTTTACCCTGTTACAGTCATTTCCCTCGTTGCGACCCTGTTCATGCTGCGTTGTATACGCTCGGCAAATATGAGGGTTGTACACCGATCCCGTCCGCTATCCATCTCTAGTTTATATTTATATTAATGTCGCATCCATCTACTATAGTCGTTTTATGTAAGTTCTTTCATGTAAGTCCAATTGTGTCGCTTATTTATATTTATGCCCTTTTGTAAGTCTATTTAAAGGAGCCCTTGTGTCTTGTAATGGTAAGCAAAATGTAAGTCTATTTAAAGGAGCAAAGTCTATTTAAAGGAGCCCTTGTGTCTTGTGGTGGCACCAAAAGTGCATTTCTTCCGGTTGACAGTGAGATGGTGGCGCCGAAGGGTGGTAAAAGTCTCACGCACGTGGCGGAGGTGGTCATGCCAAGAGACACTAAACACGAGAATGTCATAAAAAAAACAAGGACATGTTTACGGAGGACTGACCGGAAGATGTCATTCATGGTCACTTGGAATGTGGCGGGGGCGTTGGTAAGCCCAAACGACATCACCAAGAATTCGAAATGGCCGTCATTCGTGCGGAAATCCGTCTTAGGCACGTCCTCCGGTCGGACCCGGATTTGGTGATATCCGGCGCGAAGGTCTAACTTTGTGAAGAAGGCAGCGCCATGGAGCTCATCCAAGAGTTTCTGAATGACTGGGATCGGATACTTGTCGATCACCGTGGCTTTGTTGAGCTCTTGGTAATCCACACAAAACCGCCAACTCCCGTCTTTCTTGCGGACCAATAGGACCGGGCTGGAGAACGGGCTAGCGCTAGGCCAGATGAGGCCCCCCAACAACATCTCCCGTACGAGCCGCTCTATCTCGTCCTTTTGGGCATGTCCATAGCGACAGGGCCGAACGGAGACCGCCGCCGCTCCCGGTTGGAGCACAATCGCATGGTCGGTCGGCCGGGTAGGCGGAAGGCACGGTGGGATGGCAAAGGTATCCGAGAACTCCTCGAGCACGTCATGCAACTCGGCCGCGAGAGGGCCGGCCGTATCCGTCCGGACCGTCTGGAGAGGCCATAGCCAGGCCGAGAAGTCGACGTCGGTGACGCGGGACATAGCGCGGAATGAGATCGGCGAGCGGAGGAGGGTAGAGTCGCCCACTAAGCGGCATGGTTGGCCTTGATGCTGGAATGACATGGTCATGGAGGCCCAGTTCACCCGAACGTCCCCCAAGGTTTGCAGCCACGCCATGCCCAAAATGGCGTCGAGGCCGCCCAGCTCGAACAGATAGAAATCCGCCGTGACCGTGCAGGGTCCGACGGAGAGGGTGACATCCAAACATTGCCCCAAGGTGGGGCAGCGGCGACCATCGCCGAGACAGACGGAGAAATCCGGGGAGGCGGAAATTGGTAAATCGATGTCGCGGGCGAGTTGAGCTGACAAGAAATTGTGACTCGCTCCACTATCGATCATAATGATCACTTGGCGGTTATTGATCACGTCCGCGAGCTTCATCGTGCGGGGACCGGCAAGAACGCCCACAAAATAGAAGGGAAATTCCAACACATAAAGGGGTGCCCCCTCCGGCTCCGGCGTGGGGGGGGGGGGGGGGAGGTGTCCGGCGACATCCCTGAAAGTGCCGAGTCCTCAGGCGAGTAGTCGCCGTACCCGTCACCAATAATCGCGTGAAACTCCTTAACCGGGCACACATGTTGCGGTGAGTATGGTTGGCGGCAGCGGAAGCATAAACCGCGGCTGCGCAGGTCGTTGTAGTCGTTATTGGAGACGCGGTGTGGGGCGTCTGGATGGGGGGGAGGGCGGCCGGCCCCCATTGGAGGCGGACGAGGGTCGCTATCGCGCGAAGGCGGATGGCGGAAGGGGAGGGGTCCGCCAGCACGGGGCCCGATGTCTGCTTTCACCGCACGGGCAAGGTCAAGGGCTTCTGACACGGTGCAGAGGTGGTGGGTCCGGATGCGGGAGCGGATGTTGGGGAGGAGACCTTGCAGAAAAAATCCCAGGTAGTGGTCGGGCGGAAGGCCCGACACTTGCGTGACGAGCGCGACAAACTCGTCGATATAAGCGTCCACAGTTGTGGACTGGCGGGCCGAACAGAGCCGCTCTATGGCGGAACCGGTGTAGCGAGAATCGTAGCGACTGATCATCTCCTGTTTGAACTCGTGCCATGGGATGAAGGGTTGGACCTGGCGTAGCCAACGCGCCCAATGGAGAGCCGACCGTCAAGGCCGACCACGGGTGTGCCCACTTTGTCCGCCTGGGGTGTGTTATTGAGGTCAAAAAATTGTTCCGCCCGAGCGATCCAGCCCATCGGATCCACGCCCGAAAATGCAGGAACATCCAAGGTGAGGTGCGGGCGGCCGGCTGGAGGCGCGGGAACCGCGGTGGCGTGGGTAGACAGAGGCGGTGGCATCCCCAAGATGGATGCGGTTTCGTTGGAGGAGGCAGATCCCGTCGGTAGGGAGGGTGGTGGTGGCGCCGGGAGGCCGTCGAGGCGGTTCAGGATGCGAGCTTGTCCTGCGAGAAGGGCGTCGACGGTGGATTTCAGCCCATCCAAGGTATCCTCACATCGTTTGACGCGCAGACGGGTGGCTTCCGCGTCGTCCAGGCCCTCGTGGGCATTCGACCGAGTGGTGGGCGCCATTGATGCGGAAGGTACGATCGGGGAAACCGGCGGCTCTAGGGCAGGCGAAGCGGCATGTCGGACCAATGATACCGCTGGGGTATCAGGTAGCCGGCATGAGGGGCGACAGCGAGGGAGAGTGGCTTCCGTCGGAGCTGTCGGCGGAAGGTTAACAATAGCGAGATAGAGAGAGAGACGGGAAGGGGGAAGGTAGAGAGAGTTAGGGTTGGAGAGAAGAAGGGGAGCAACCCCAATTAGCTTAAGTGATCCAAAGATGCTAATACAACAAAAGGTGATCCCATTTATAGGGAGGGATCCACCACACTTATACTCAACATTACAACAACAACAACAACAGAACCCATATAGTCCCCAATCATTGGGGGTATGGGCGGGGGAAGATTGGAAACAGACCTAACCTTTGGCCCTATGCCCAAAGTGGCTTCTCTCAGAGGAGAAAGACCGAACCTTTGACAATAGATTCACAAAGTGGCTGCTCACAGATTACCACTGAAATAGTGGCCCCCTATACCGTCACGTTTGCTGCGGAATCATGCCCTCAAATCAAAGCCAAAGACATCAGAGAGGGCAGACTCAAGAATCCATTTTGATTTATGTGCACATAACCATGCTTCCTTCATTCAGCATCCAGAGCATTGGTCTTGCACAATATTACAATAAAATAAAATACAGCATTCAAAATAAAGATACAAAGAGGAAGGGCCGGTCCCCTATTCTGCCTTGCCCGAACCGCCCGGTTCGGCCCGTCCGCCGCCATGCGTCCCGGCTTGCACTCCCGCGCCGTGCGCTCCCGTGTCGTCGCACGTCCTCCTCGAATAAACTTGCCAAGGCGGGTCCTCCGCGTGCATATCGGTAACACCCCTCCACGAAGTCAATGGAAATATCTGCCCAAATCTGCGTTGGAACCGAAAGTGGTTGGAGAAGGCTGACTGGTAAGAGGTGGTATGCTTTGTTAGTCTGGCACACGACGCATGCCACAATGAAGGTCAGCACCTGCCTCCGTAGCCCTTTCCAAAAGAACTCAACACGAATGCGTTGGTGAGTCTGGTGGACCCCTTAGTGTGCTCGGGAATGCATGTCATCCATAATTTTGGGAATGAAAGGAGATGCGACATCCATATACAACCGGCCCTTGTACCAAATAAGGCCATCACAGGTGGCCCAGTTGGGACTTGGGCGGCACGAGGCCGGCCTCCATTCGACGGAGGAGCTCGGATAATCTTGTGGAAGATTGGATCTCGCGTCGGACGGTGGTGAGGAGGTCAGCGGTGGGCATGGAGATGGCCAAGAGGGCTCCCTTGGTGGTATGCTCGCAGCGGGAAAGGGCGTTGGTGGCAGGGTTCAAGATGCCTGCCTTATATTCCACATGGAATTCGAAGCCAAGAAGCTTGCTCAGCCAACGTTGTTGCAGCACGGTGGACAAGCGCGGTTCCATTAGATATTTCAATCTAAAATGGTCGGTCCGGATCACAAACCTCCGCCCCCACAGGTAAGGACGCCAATGTTGAACGGCCTTGGCGAGGCCAATTAACTCTTGTTCATATGCTGTCAACTTTTGATGGTGGAGGGCTTTTTTGTGGTTGAAATATGCAACCAAGTGGCCTTCTTGTTGTAAAACGACGCCGTACCCGTGGCTGGATGCGTCACATTCCACTTAGAATTCGAGGGAAAAATCTGGAAGGTGTAAGACCGGGGACGACACCAAGGCCTTCTTTAGTTCTTGAAAAGCCTTGAAGGCCGCGTCGCTCCATGCGAAGGCATTTTTCCGAAGAAGGGCGACAAGGGGCTCAGAGATGATGCTGTAATTCTTAATGAACCGATAATAAGCCGAGAGACCAAGAAATCCCCTTAGTTTGGTCGGCGAGTGTGGAGTGGGCCAAGCTTCCACCCATTGGAGCTTGTCCGGATCGACCGAAACCCCACGAACGTGGACCACATGTCCAAGGTACGTCACGCTAGTTGTGTTGAAGGAGCATTTTTGCGATTTGAAAACCAAACTGTGACGATCGACAAGTTGTAGAACGGTGCGAAGGTGGAGTTTATGTTCTTCCCAAGACTTGTTGTAGACCAAGATATCGTCAAAGAAAACAAGAATAGATTTTTGGAGGGTGTGGAATACCTTACTCATAAGGGCCTGAAAGGTGGAGGGCGCAATGGTTAAGTCGAACGACATAACCAACCATTTGAAATGGCCACGGTTGGTGCGAAAGGCCGTCTTCTCCACATCCGACGTCGCCATCCGTACTTGATGATAGACCGAAGACAAATCCAATTTGGAAAAGAAACAAGCCTCATGCTATTCATTCAAAAGTTCTTCGACCACTGAAATAATAAACTTATCTTTGACGGTTCGTGCATTTAGCTCGCGGTAATCCACACAAAGGCGCCACGAGTCATCCCATTTGTTGCCTAAGAGGATGGAGGATGAAAAAGGAGAGACATTGCGACGAATGAGACCTTGTTAGAGCATGGCAGTGCACTGCCGTTTAGTCTCGTCCTTTTGGTGGAAAGGATATCAATCGGACCGTACAACAACAGGGGGCGTTCCAGGAAGGAGACAAATATGGTGATCTTGGCGGCGTCTCGGTGGAATTCCTGGAGGAGCTCTTGAAGGAGCTCTTGAAGGTCCTGGAGGAGCTCTTGAAGGTCCTGGGGCCGGTCGATCACGGGAAGTACGGACCCCCGAGGGGAAGTTGCCTGCACGAGGAAGGATGAAGGACTGTCTGTCGGGTCCTGGCCCTGCCACTCAACCCGAATGGAGCCAAGTACCAACACATGGTCAAACAGTCAAAATCCCAAATCAGAGGGCCTAGAGTGCGGAGCCAGCGTACTCCCAAAAACACCTCAAACCCGCTCAAATCCACTACAAACATGTCGAGCTGGGAGTGGTACCCCTCTACCACCAAGGGTACATGGCAGCAGATACCCGGTCACTGCATCAGTTGGCCACAAAAATATGCACCCGACTACGTGGTGATACTGGAAGTCGCAGATGAGACGCCGTCTCCTGGCGAATGAAACTGTGGGTGCTACCTGAATCCATGAGAGCCAATAAGGTATGACTGCCAAATGTGATCAACATCTGAATTGTGTAGCCTTCATGCGGACCTTCAATGGTACGGAGGGAGAGTTCCGGTATTCCCGATTCTTCGTCCTCATCATCATCCGTGGAGGGGTCATCCACTTCGACCCAAAATAGGCATTTGCACCGATGGCCGAGCCCAAACGATTCGCCGCAATTGATACACAAGCCTTTGGCACGACGGTCCGCCATCTCAGCGTGTGGACAAACAACGTCGAAAGGGAGGCTGCGAATCCCCACCCTTGGGGGGCGGCGGGTTGGCCGGCCCTTGAAAAGACGCACCACGAAACGAGGTTAGTGCATCCCGGTGGTGGACTGGCGGACGGTCCAACAATAACCGACGTTCACAGGCCCGAGCCAAGCTCATGGCGGTGGAGAGATCGGTCGAGACTTAGAAGTTCCACATCAAGAAGCAAACGTTCATGAAGACCGACTGTAAAAATGGGCACCTGTTGCTGCGTGAGGACGGTGGGGGTGCGAGCTAGTGAAACTTGGAAGCGCTCCAAATAGTCATCAATGGTTCCCGTTTGCTTGAGGGCAATCATGTCGCCAAGTGGATTTCCCCGCAACAGAGGACCAAACCGCAAGGTACACGCCCCCTTGAATTCTTCCCAAGACAACTGTGGTCACATTGTAGTTGGGTTAACCATAGTTGTGCCGAACGCATAAGGTGGAACGACGTGAGCCACACGAGAGGAGATCGCAACGCGTGAGCCACACTAGAGGATCCTCGCGCCCTTCAAAGATCGGAATATCAATCTTGACGTAGCGAGGGACTCCACTACCCTCCTATCGGGAACTCCCCCCTCAAAGCGGTGGAGTGGCGGAGGTGGATCCACCGAGGACCCTGAGGAGGAGCTGACGGGTGCTTGCATGGAGTTGAGCTGAGCATGTATCGCATCCATCTTCAGGTTTTGCGCGGACATCATCGCTTGGAACATCTCAACCACTTGGGTCATGGTGAGACTTCCATCGTCCGACCGTGGTGGCCGGTGAGACATCGCCAGGAAGAGAAGCAATCCGGCGGCACAGGACGTGCGGGTGGTGTCCAGGCGATCGACGAAGGGACTGGGAAGAACCGGTCGAATGGTTAGGTCGTGGAGGAAAGACGCGCGCGGGGAGCGTCCGGGCTCCCGACCGACGAGTTCGGCGGAGTAGGTCGACGGCGGTAAGAGCTGGTAGGAGTTGGAGTCGTCGAATGCGCCAAGACTTGGCTCTGATACCAAGTTGTTACGTGCTCCGATTTGGGATCGGGTAAGTGGATGAGCAAGAGGGAGATCCCTCCAGGGATTGGCGTTCGCCTTCTTCCATCCAGGAGGCGCTATGGTGGTGGAATGAAATGAGAGCCGCCGGCGTAATGCAAAGATGGAAGGGAGACAGGAGAACGTGCGAGAGAAGGAAGAGGAAGGGTTTCAGAAGGGAAGAAGAGGGAAGGAGAGAGGGAGAAGGGAAAATGGGAATTAATTTCTTGATGCCTTCCCAAGCCAACCGGCCCCCATATAAGGGCCCAAACATGGTCCAAAACCAAGGGTTCGCGCCCCTCACCTGGGCATACTACAAGTGAGTTTAAATCAAAAGTAAGAGTGGGAATTAAACATAATAGAAAGGGAGACAATAAAAAGTAATCATACGGCTTCAAGCGGATTGCAGCGTTGATATGTCCGCCCAAAGCGTTGGCCCATTACAGTTAACAAGAGATGAAGCGACCATATACGTATCCTGCACTTCAGAAAACCGAAATGGAAAGGTTGATTTAGGAAATGCTTGCTTCATGGGTGATTAGAAGAAGTCGGAGTCCTTATTCATCACCATTCATAATGGTTTAAAAGAAGTATGGGTCATGGAGATTATGCATTGATTGTATGCATTTGAATAATAACACCATCAAGGATAAGTTTCTCGTACCAATTATTGAAGAGTTGTTAGATGAGTTATACGGGGCCCACTATTTTCTCCAAATTAGATCTTCGGGCAGGGTACCATCAAGTCAGAATGACACCACAAGGCATTGAGAAGACAACTTTTTGATCTCATGAAGGGCATTATGAATTCCTCGTCATACCGTTTGGCTTGACAAATGGCCCAGTAACTTTTCAAAGTTTGATTAATTAAGTTTTTCACCCTTACATATGGAAGTTTATTCTTGTGTTTTCTTGACGATATTCTAATTTATAGTTCCTCGTGGGATGATCATCTATTGCATCTGCACACTACTTTTAGGTCCTAAGAAGGGAAACCTTGCTAGTAAAAAATATTAAGTGTTTTTTTGGGGTGCCTACGGTTGAAAATTTAGGGCACATCATATCAGGGCAAGGTGTTACTGTTGATCCTCCGAAGATTCAAGACATGGTTGATTGGCCTTTGCCTCAAACCTTGAAGCAGCTGAGACGGTTCTTGGGTTTAATAGGCTATTATAGGAGGTTTATCAAAGAATATGGCTCTATTGCTAAGCCTCTGACAGAGCTACTAAAAAAGAATTGCTTTCAATGAACTACTATTGCAACAGAAGCTTTTAACTGTCTCAAACATGTTGTTAGCCGTCGACCAGTGTTGGCACTCCCAAATTTTGATAAGATTTTTGTGGTGGAAACCGATGCATCTAGTTTAGGAGTTGGAGCAGTTCTGATGCAAGGACACCCAATTTCATTCTTCAACAAGGCTTTGGGGCCAAAACACTCAGCCTTATCAATTTACCAGAAGGAGTTGCATGTCATTGTCATGGCAGTCCAAAAATGACGACACTATCTTATTGGGGTACACTTTGTGATTAATACGGATCACCAAAGTTTGAAATTTCTTTTGGAACAACAACTCTCTACACCAACCTAATACCGTTTGCTCTATGGAGGTCTGCTGTTCGAATCTAGGCGGCCCCTTGGACCTCCCAAAAAATAAAATAAAAAACAACTCTCTACACCACAATAATATAAGTATATTACTAAGCTGTTGGTTTTTCATTATATTATCAATTACAAGAAGGGAGTGAACAATCAGGCTGCTGATGCCTTATCTCAGAAGGGGATTCCAAGTGAAGAATTTCTAGATTCCATCACCACTCCCCAATCAGATCTGTTGGCTTGAGTACAAAGTACTTGGCAAGGGGATCAGCATATCGAAGATTTGATTGAGCTGATTGAAGTTAACCCAATCTCCAAGCCTAATTATCAATGTGTTAATGGAGTTCTCAAGAGGAAGGGGAGGGTCATTGCAGGAAATGAATTAGCCGTTAAGAACACCATTTGCCACTTGTATCATGATACTTCCATGGGGGTGGGGTGGTGTGGGGTGGGGGGAGGGGGTGCATTCAGGAGTTCAACATGAAAAAAAAATCAAACAAATTTTCTTTTGGAAAGTTGTGAAGGAGTTCATGCATAACTACGTGAGGAGGTGTGTTGTTTACAATGCAGGGCCGATACCAACAAAACTATGAGGCTGTTACAACCACTCCCCATTCCAAATAAAGTATGGAAGGATTGGTCTATGGATTTCATTGAGGGGTTACCAAAATCTAATGGTTATGCGGTTATTTTAGTTGTGCTGGATAGGCTCAGCAAATACGCACATTTTATAGCAATGAAACACCACTTCAATGCATCCACAGTGGCCGAGGCTTTCATGAATGAGATATTTAGGCTGCATGGAATGCCAAACTCCATTGTCAGTGACCAAGACATCTTCTTCATTAGTACCTTTCGATAGGAAATTTTCCGCCTCCTTAATATGCAACTCAATATATCGACGGCGTATCATTCACACACCGATGGCCAAACTGACGTAGTGAATCACTGCTTAGAGAATTATCTTCGATGTCTTTGTTTTGACAAACCAAACAAATGGAACCACTGGTTACTGTTAGCTGAATGGTGGTACAACACTTCATTCCACAACACAATCCAATTGACTCCCTATGAAGTCGTTTATGGGAAGCCACTCCCATTCACACGCCTTACATCACCAACTCTACGATGGTGGTGTCCGTCAACAGAATCCTGCAGGCCAGGGAGAGTGCCATACGCCTGCTAAAACATCACTTGCATAAGACACATAACCGGATGAAGTTCATGACTGACAAGCACATACACGAGCGCGAATTGACGGAAGGTAGTTGGGTTTATGTCAAATTGCAACCCTATAAACAGACCAGCTTCCGGGCAGCCAACTATACTAAGCTTTCCCCAACATTTTGGATCTTTCTTGATCATCGAGAAGGTTGGCTCCGTCGCATACCGCCTTCAATTACCATCAAATTCAAAAATTCAAAATACATTTCATATCTCCCAACTGAGGGAACACATTGGTGACTCTCCGGCGATGGCTTAGTTGCCGGAATACCTAAAAGAGGATGGCAACTTGATGACAGTTCCAGAGATGATTTTAGATCGGCGTATGATTGCGCACAAAGGCAAACTTTTACACAAAGTCCTCGTCAAATGGATGATGTATTCCAGATTCCTGTTTTAATTTTAAAATTTGAAATTCTTGTTCGGATTTTAAAACAACGCGGCGCAAGAAAAATTTCACGAGTATTTTCAAATGCAGACCGACCTAGGGTTCGTACTCGCGCATAAGTGGACTAATGTTTGTACGCATTCCGCTTTTGAAAATAATTCTTCCACAAATGCTTCAAGAGAGAGAAAAACAACAACAGTGTAGAAAATTAACGACAAACATGATTAATGACGGCCTAGGCAAGCAAGCTCTGACTTTTAGATCAAATACAATTTAAGCATAATAATATACTAGCAAATATCGGGCGAGACGGAGTAAATAGGTATACCATAGGTTGCAGCAGGAGGCGGCCTCAGGGGTTTGAAGGCAAAACGTGGAGGGGAATCTGACTGCAACAGTGAAAGAAACGAATCTGGAAAAAACAACGGGAGTTGTACAGGACACTTGCGGCTTGTCGCACAGCAGCAGGGGGCTCGACACCGTCAGAGGCTGCTGGAGGAGGGTACGTCGGAGGTGGTCGGACCCTCAGGAAGCTCCTTCGACGCCGTTTGAGAAAGCAGCGGCCCTGGAGGTGCGAGTCGATGGACTGTGCAACAAGGATCGGCGGTGTGGTCGTGTCCCCAAGTGTTACGGATATTCATGGAGACGACCAACCATGGCGGGTGTACACGCGACGAGCAAGTGCGGTGCAGCCCGGGGACGGCAATACTAAACCGGACCAAGAGGAGACCATGGAGGGGCCGGCGGTAGTGGGGCCATAGCGGACCGGCGAATGCGGAAGGATATTATTTCGTTTCCTAATTATCATTTCCTAATTTATTTATTTCCTAATTTATCATTTCCTAATTTATCATTTCCTAATTTATTTCATTTCCTTTTTATGTATTTCCTATTCAAATGTTTCCTATTTGTATGTGGTCTTGTCCTCCTATATAAAGGGGCTGATTTTATGTTGTATGCATCTTGGAAGTAATATCAAAGGGTTGCTCCCTTGTTCTTCGTCTCTACCCTGTCTCCATCTCTCTCTCCCCACCGCCGGCTCTCCCCCTAGTCCGGATTCTCTCTAGCGGTAATATTTGGTCCGACCTGCCCGTCCGCCCGCTATCGTAGCCGCCGGCCTTTCAACATCACCGCCGACGTCTGCCGTTCCCATCGATCCGCCGCTACCGCCATGGCCCCGTCAACGCGACTTCACCCGGATGCTTCTGGCGCGGATACCTCCGACGAGGTAGTCCAACGTCGCCTCGACGGCCACGATACCCAATTCGCCGCTATCCAGGCCACGCTCCAAGTAATCCTCGCCCGCCTGGAGGCCCGTCCCGCCTCGCCCGCACCTACCACCAGCGGAGGGTGTACCTCCCCTGCCGACGACGGCTCGCTGCTCGGCGCCCCCCCGCAGACAGAGATTCCGATGCCACTCACGGGCCGCGGCCCCCTCGCTCTCGCCATTCCGAACTTCTCCGGGGCCGACCCCATGGGCTGGATCGCGAAAGCTGAACAATACTTTGACCTCCACCTCACACCAGAGCACGACAAGGTTGGCACAACCTTGGTCGGCCTGGATGGCTCCGCCTCCATTGGGCGCGATGGATTCGCCAATCTCAGCCCCTCATCTCATGGGGCGAGATGAAGCAAGAGATGGTCCGCCGCTACGAGCCCCGCTATGCTGGATCCGCCGTCGAGAGACTTTGCAGCATCTGCCAGTCGGCCGGCCTCGATGCCTACATCGACGAATTCGTCGCCTTGGTCACGCATGTCCCAGGCCTTCCGCCCGACCACTATTTGGGATTTTTTATGCAAGGTCTCCTCCCGTCGATCCGCTCACGCCTCCGCACCCATCAGCCACGCACCGTCTCCGAAGCGCTCGATCTCGCGCGTGCCGTCGAGGCCGATCTCGGTGCGCGGCCGCCGCTTCCTACCGGGCCTCCTCCTACTCGGGCACCGCCACCAAGGGACTTCGGCCCGCGACCTCCTCTCCCGGGCGGCCCTCGCCCGGCCCGTCCTCCAAATCCCCACCGCCTCTCCAATGGGGACTATAACGAACTCCGGCGTAAAGGGCTCTGCTTCCGGTGCCGTCAGCCATACTCGCCAAATCATGAATGCACCGTCAAAGAGTTTCATGCGATCATCGGGGTTTTTGTCCCCGAAATAACCGCTGCGGATTTCGAGGCACTTGAAATCACGGACGAGTCGCCACCACCGGACACCGACGGCGCTACCTTCCATCGCCTCGACCTTCCATGCTTCTCGGTGGGCAGCCTCACCGGACCGCGTACTATGAAGTTAACCGGTAGCATCCAGGATCATCCAGTTCTCATCATGTTCGATAGCGGTGCCAGCCACAACTTTATCTCCCATCGCCTGGTGCGACACCTTGCCATCCCGTGCACGCCATCGCCGGACTTCACCGTCTGTCTAGGAGACGGCCGCCGAAGGCCGACAGCAGGCTCTTGCCCTGCCGTGCGGATCGCCATGGGCCCTTGCTCAGTCACGACGGATTTCTATGTATTTGAGTTAGGAGGCGTCGACATCATTCTCGGCGTAGCTTGGCTGGCCACCTTGGGCGACGTACGGGTCAATTGGGCGGAGATGACAATGCAGTTCTCATGGGAAGGGTCTCCCTGCCACCTCGCAGGCGACTCTGCCTTGCTCCGCACTCCGGTTTCATTCCGTGCCATCCAACGCACGACCGAAGTATCTTTCACGGCATGGCTTTGGCCGATCCAGGCCGAGTCGGCGGTCGCCTCGGAGGCACCACCCGATCTCCAGCATCTCCTTGACGATTTCTCCGACGTGTTCACACCTCCAGCGGGCTTACCCCCGGTAAGAACCACGGACCATGCCATTCCGTTGCGGCCCCACACTTCGGCCGTCTCCGTCCGACCATATCGCTATGGACACGTGCAGAAGGACGAGATCGAACGCTTGGTGCGGGAGATGCTCATGGGTGGCCTCATCCGCCCCAGCGCGAGCCCTTTCTCCAGCCCGGTCCTCCTCGTGCGCAAGAAGGACGGGAGTTGGCGCTTCTGTGTCGATTACCGCGAATTGAACAAGGCTACGATCCCGGACAAATATCCTATTCCGGTCATCCAAGAGCTTCTAGACGAGCTCCACGGCGCCGTCTACTTCACAAAGCTTGATCTTAGGGCGGGATATCACCAAATCCGGGTGCGGCCGGAAGATGTACCAAAGACGGTGTTTCGGACGCACGACGGACACTACGAGTTCCTGGTTATGCCCTTTGGGCTTACCAACGCCCCGGCCACCTTCCAGGCAACCATGAACGATATTTTTCGAGCGGTACTCCGACAACACGTTCTTGTTTTTTTTTGATGATATTTTGGTCTATAGCTCATCCTGGCAGGAGCACTTATACCATGTCCGCCGCACGCTCGAGACGATTCGCCGCCATCTTGTCCTCCACCGCAAGAAATGCTCGTTCGGGGTAACATCCGTCAGTTACTTGGGGCACACGATCTCGGCCAAAGGAGTGGCCATGGACGACGACAAAATCACGGCAGTTCTTCACTGGCCGACCCCCACCTCTCTTCGAGACGTCAGGGTTTTTTTGGGTCTAACCGGGTATTATCGGCGCTTCATTAAGGAGTACGGCAACTTGGCACGCCCACTCACTCAGTTGCTCAGGTCTACCGAGGAGGGACCTTTTTCCTGGACCCCGACGGCTATGTCCGCATTCACCGCCCTCAAGGCGGCTCTGGTGAACGGCCCAGTTCTGGCCATGCCCGACTTCAACCAACCCTTCATCATCGAGTGCGATGCCTCGGGCACCGGGGTGGGTGCAGTCCTCATGCAAGGCGGCCGACCTATCGCCTACTACAGCCGGGCATTCTCCGCCAACATTCGTAGCCGTTCGACGTACGAGAACGAGCTCATGGCTCTTGTCCTGGCAGTACAACACTGGCGGCCGTATCTCTTGGGCCGCCCCTTCATCGTCCGCACCGATCATCATAGCTTGCGATACCTCCTCCAGCAGAAGATCGCCACGCCCGCACAACATCTTTGGGTGGCGAAGCTCCTAGGGTACGATTTCTCCATCGAATTTCGCTCCGGACGCACCAACCGAGCGGCGGACGCTCTCTCCCGACAAATTCATTCCCCGGAACTTCGCGCCATATCCCGGCCGGTCTGGGAGGACACAGCTTCTATCCAACATGACATGGAGTTGGACCCGCACCTGGCCGCCATTCGAACGGCCCTCATCACTGACCCGACCAGCCACCCTCCTTACTCTCTGGTGGGAGGTCGGCTCTTTTACCGGGGCCGCCTGGTGTTGTCCGCGGCCTCCGCTCTCATCCCGCGCCTTCTCGCTGAGTTCCACGCTACACCAACCGGAGGACACGTTGGGGCTTTCCGCACCTACCGCCGTCTGGCGGCCTCTCTATATTGGCCAAATATGTTCAAACAGGTCAAAGCCCACGTTGCCGCCTGTCTCCCGTGCCAAAAGGCGAAGTACGAAACGACGTTTCCGGGCGGGTTACTTCAGCCCCTGCCGATTCCAGAGCGCATTTGGGAGGACATTGCCATGGATTTCATCACTCGCCTACCTCGGTCCAATGGGTTCGATTGCATTTTGGTAGTAGTGGACCGACTCTCCAAATACGCGCACTTTCTTCTGCTCTGGCATCCGTATACAGCCGCAGGAGTGGCCGACAGCTTCATCTCCGGGGTCGTACGCCTCCATGGATTTTCGCGCTCAATCGTGAGTGATCGTGATCCACTTTTTCTGAGCACTTTCTGGACATCTCTCTTTCGCCTACAAGGCACGCAACTACGCATGAGCTCTGCCTACCACCCGCAAACAGATGGCCAGTCAGAGGTCCTCAATCGTTGCTTAGAGACATACTTACGCTGCTTCATCGGCGACAGGCCGGGCACCTGGGCCAAGTGGTTAAGTTGGGCCGAGTATTCTTACAACACCGCCTACCACCATGCCGCGGGCTCCACTCCATTCCAGTCCGTATACGGTCGACCGCCGCCAGATATCGTACGACATCTTCCTGGGGAGACCCTCCCGCATATTTTGGCATCACAACTCCAAGATCGTGACATTATTTTGGACAGCCTCAAACATCATCTCCGACGTGCCCAAGCCAAGATGACAGCCTTCTCCAACCGCAAACGCCGAGACCTCTCATTTCAACTCGGGGAGAAGGTCTTTATCAAGCTACATCCATACCGACAACTCTCGGTAGCCAAAAGGGCATGCCCCAAGCTCGCACCACGATTCTTTGGTCCATTCACCGTTCTGGCCCGGATTGGGGCCGTCGCATACAAAATTCAACTTCCCGAAGGAAGCCGCATTCACCCGGTGTTTCACGTCTCGCAGCTACGCCGGGTAGTGGGCGACCACCCAACGCTGGACCACATACCAAGCGATCTGGAGTACGCTGATGCCACTCCCACATATCCACACCGCATTCTAGACCGCCGACACCATTTGCCCGGCGACGCGGAACCGGAGGAGCTCCTCGTGGCATGGCAACACCGTCCCCCGTCTACCGCTACGTGGCTTTTACGGGATGATTTTCGCCGGCAGTTTCCCGACTTTTGCCTTGAGGACAAGGCAAATTTTCCAGACGGAGGTATTGTTACGGATATTCATGGAGACGACCAACCATGGCGGGTGTACACGCGACGAGCAAGTGCGGTGCAGCCCGGGGACGACAATACTAAACCGGACCAAGAGGAGACCATGGAGGGGCCGGCGGTAGTGGGGCCATAGCGGACCGGCGAATGCGGAAGGATATTATTTCGTTTCCTAATTATCATTTCCTAATTTATTTATTTCCTAATTTATCATTTCCTAATTTATTTCGTTTCCTTTTTATGTATTTCCTATTCAAATGTTTCCTATTTGTATGTGGTCTTCCCCTCCTATATAAAGGGGCTGATTTTATGTTGTATGCATCTTGGAAGTAATATCAAAGGGTTGCTCCCTTGTTCTTCGTCTCTACCCTGTCTCCATCTCTCTCTCTCCCCACCGCCGGCTCTCCCCCTAGTCCGGATTCTCTCTAGCGGTAATACCAAGCGTCAGACAACGGAGGATGGGTCGCCGGAGCCTTGGGAGGACTTCGACAGTGGTGGCGCTGGCTGGCGAGGGGAGGGAAGGTGGCGTCTGGCGTTCGGAAGAGGTAGCAGGCTGCGTCTGCTGGGAGTTACGAAAAGAACAGAGGATTTACTCCGATTCTTCTCGTTTTCTCCAACTGCACTTAGACGGGAAAAGGACAGGCTTTATAAAAGAGAGGTTTTAGGTTTTATTTTAATCATTGGCATTTAATAAGGGGGGTTTCAATTTCCAAAGGCCGGCTGTAGGAAATAAAGGGGGAGAGGTTTCAACTTTCAACTAATATTTTGATGAATATTGATTGGGGATTTAACCGGAGATAAATAAGGTGTTACTTTTGGCTTTTGGTGGTCAGACTAAACGATGAAATGACTTTAGATATTCCCCATCAAAATAATTTTAAAAGCAAATTTAATTTCAGAATTATATTTTTAAATATAAAAAGTAATGAATATAATAATAGCTTAATTTGTATGACATTACACTTGCTTGCCTAAATAAACACTACTCCTAATTTGATAGACCTTTTCATTCAGGGTCTTATTGGTCGGTTACACCAATAAGCCGGACGAACGTGCGCGAGAAAACAAAACAACAAACGCTAAGAACGTGCACGGAAAATAAAAACAAGCTCAATAAAGACGTGCGCTACACAATTGCGACAGAAAAAAAGATAAGATAAGAAGCAACCTCAGGTTGCATAAACGGAGCTCCTCTTCTCAGGAAGACGCTACTTGGGAGAATTATTATGACCTCAAGAAGATTATCCCTACCTTTAATCCTTGAGGGCAAGGATGTCAAAAGGCAGACATATTGTTAGCTGTATATTGTAATTTTGAATTTTGTACTACGCAGTAACAACCTTTCTGTTTGTGGTATGTTTGTGTTGAGTTTCTGGCTTTGTATGTCGAACCGGAAGTTAGCCGGTTCAGAAGTTTAAAATAGTTGTTCCCGCTGCTTAACCGTTTCCGCTGGTGTGGAGCAACCACCGGCAGTTGTACTAGTAGAAATACTCTGTTTGTTGAATACAATATCGAATATTTGTGATTCCCTATATCCTCTGTTTTTTCCTTTCGCTCTCGGATCTCTCCGCTAGGAGATTCTTTTGGTTTTCCGTTGAGGCTCAAGCCTTAGGAAATCCCTTCCCTTAGGAGACTCTTTTGGTTTTCCGTTGAGGCTCAAGCCTTAGGAAATCCCTTCCCTTAGTAGCGAATCACATCCAGGCTCCCATCGGTTTTCTAGTCCTGCACACACCTTGTCAAAATAATACTGTATAATGATTTTCAAGAAACAAATTTATTTTCTGTAATTTAATCTTCTGTTTCGTTTGCTCTGTTTGGACTTAAGTTTCACTCTCTACCCAATCCCTTAGTTCTCTTACCAAAGCATGAGATCTGAAAAACGTTAAAGCTCAAATCTGATAAAACTATTCTGAATTTTTAAAACAGGCTATACTCTAATTTAACTTTTCCCCTTAACTTCAATTTATGGTCACGTAAAGCGAACTTCACTATTATTCTACTCCACAGGTACGAGGGCCAACGTGACATGCTTTATAACCAAACATTCAATCTCGATCAAGTTGCTTTTGCTGCTGAGGGAATTAAGGATGCACAGCAAACTGTATGTTCTAAATTCCTTTCCTTAAAGCTGTAGTATGCATGTGTGCTTTTCCCTATGTATTGAACCTATTTTTTCTACTTTGTAGATGTCAGCACTGAAGTCAGCAAACAAGGAATTAAAAGGAATGATGAAATCTGTCAAAATAGAAGACATAGATGTATGTCTTACTTAAATAAGCATTCCTTTACAAAATAAGTATTCTCACAACTAAGGGTTCATTTGGCACGGCGGTGGCGGGCGGCGTTTGCGGCAAACGCCGCCGCAAGGCGCGTAATCAAATGCGTGGCGGCGGCGTTTGCCGCGTCTCCACCCGCCGCGCGTGAGAAAAGCGGCAAAATGCCGCGTCTGGAACCCCCGCTCCCTCCCTCCGGTTGGAATGCGCGTCTGGAACCCCTGCTTCCGCCCGCCACCGCCGCGCCAAATAAAGCCTAATACTCTGATAGTTATTCATGTCGTTTATAATAATCAATACATGCTTATTATGTTTCAATCATAGAGCCTGCAAGATGGAATGATGGATATGATGGATATAAGTAATGAGATACAAGACTCCCTTGGCAGAAGCTATAATGTACCTGATGACATTGATGAAGAAGAACTTATGGGAGGTAAGAAATGGATTTATATTTAACAGACTCGTATAATTTTGTAATCGTGAGAATTTGAAATATTAAATATTATTATTCCAAAAAATTCTAAATAATTACATGAGAGCTCCCATCTTTATATAAAGTAGTAGATGAGGTATGTACATTTGGAGATGTGAGATTAAATACAAGAAGGAAAATTACAATGAGTCCCTATGTGGGCTTTTGATCTTGGTCTTTAACACTTTCCCGCAAGCTGGAGTGTTGAAACCGATTTCTCGGTCTCTGTGGAGTTCGGGGCCCTCACCGAAATGAGGGGCGGCTAGTCCTTACTGATCCCTCGAGGAGGGTGGACGGAAGATTAAGAATTTGACTAGGACCTTAGTCACAGCGAGGAGGTCCCTCCACTAACCCGGAAGATCGTTGAGCGCTTCCCCTCCCAAGCCAAAGCTGAGACTTGGGCACCTTGGAGAGCTCTGGAAATGCTAACGAAAGAAAGCCTAAGGAGAGGGAAGCTGAAGTGAGATCCTCCCCAAAGGTGCCCTTGAGGTCCTATTTATAGATTTTCTTATCTGGCCTGCAAATAGCAGGATTCCGCCTCTTGATTTTACTATCCGCACCCCGAATGGGTCTGCTAACAGCCAAACTCCGCTGTTTGGAGAGGCTAAAGGCAGACCACCAAGGGTGACAGGGTAATTTGGCCGGTTCCAGCGACTCACGGGTGTTTGGCGAGTTCTTGACTCACTCACCTCCTTGTGACCTTTTGGCGAGCCTCTGGCTCGCTCGCCCTCTTGCGAGCACTCGGCTGGCCTCTGGCTCGCTCCGTTGTTTTTTGGTTGGCCCATCTTCTAGGCGAATATCGGGGTTGTACATGGAGTATATATGTCGATCATTTCTAGCTTGGTACAAATATCTGAAAAAGCGGAAGAAACTAGTTTTGTGAAAACGTCGGTCAACTCCTTATCTGAAGGAACAAACGGAATGCATATTTGTTTTTTTGATAATTTTCTCTCTGATGAAGTCACAATCAACTTCAATATGTTTTGGTCTTTCATGAAACACTAGATTTTTGAATGTGTAGATTGCAGCTTATTATCGCAAAACATCGGTAGAAGATAATCGTATATTTCTCTAAAGTTTTTTAGAAGTGTTCTCAACTGCTTCAACTCACAAGCAGTCTGAGCCATACTTCTATATTCAGCTTCAACACTTGTACACTACTGCTAGTTTCTTGCTTTTCAATGTGACCAAATTCCTTCCGACATATGTGCAGAATCCAGAAGTGGATTTTGATCTCCTTTATCATCTGCATATCTTGCATCAGAATATGCTTTAATGCGTAAGTGATTGTATCTTTGAAACAACAGTCTTTTTCCTGGAGACTCTTTGATGTATTCTAGTATTTTTAAAGCAACTTGCAGATGACACTCTATGAGAGTCTGCATGAATTGTTTGACCCTTCCAACAACATATGGGATATTACCTATAGTTACGGTAAGATAAATGAGTTTACCGACCATATGCCTGTATCGAGTAATGTCCTGTCAAAGAGGGGATGTCTCGCCCAAAGTTTGCCAGTGCCCATAGACATGGGATTCCGAGCAAGTTTCATTCCAAGGAGGCCAACTTCATTGAGTAGATCTAGGGCATACTTGCGTTGAGAGAGAATTATGGAGTTATTGTGTCACACAATGTCAATTCCCAAGAAGTATCTTGGAGTTCCCATATCTTTGGTAATAAAATGCTCTCGAAGATGTTTCTTGTCTTTCTCTATTCCAAAGGAGTCATTTCTAGTAAGAAAAATGTTATCAACGTAGACAACGAGAATAACCATGCCATGGTTGGTTTTCCCTATAATGAGAGAGTGATCAGTATTACTTCAAGAGAAACCAATGGTAGAAATGACCTGATTGAATTTTTCAAACCAGGCATGAGAGCTTTGTTTGAGACCATAGATGACCTTTCGAAACTTACACAACTGAGACTCCCTCTGAGCAACATAACCAAGAGGTTGCTCCATATAAACTTCTTCGTGTAAGTCACCATAGAGAGACATTTTTGACATCAAATTGAGACATTTGTCAATTCCGGTTGACATCAACAGGGAATAGTATCCGAATAGTACTAATACGGGCAATCAAAGAGAAGTTGTCAAAGAAATCAACACCATATGTTTGGGTGAACCCGTCGGCAATTAGTCTGGCCTTGTACCGATCCACAATATCGTCTGAGAGAAACTTGATGAGAAAGACACAACGACAATCAACAACATCTCTCACATATGGGGTAGAGACAAGAGTCTAGGTACCCCGTGATGTTAAGACAAAGATTTCCTCATCCATGTCCGCTTTCTAGCAAGGTATATGAAGAGCTTCCTCATGTGTAGCATAAAAACGATGGTGGTAGAGAGTTCCCATGCAAACTTGTTGCAAGAGGGACTGAGATTGGCATATGTGAGTAAGAGGATGTTGTGTGCTCCCCCTTACCCCTTTATGCAAAGCAATGAGATAGGTCAAAACAACGATATCACTTTTGAGTTGGAGAGTACCCTACGAAGATGCATTTGGTGGCACGAGTAGAGAGTTTATCGCAACTAGATGCAGGAGTGTGGACGAAAGCATTACAACCAAACACATGCTAGGTAAGGGGAAACTATGTACTGGTCGGATATAAAATAGAGAAAGTGGTCTTACCCTGAAGGATAGAAGGTAATGGTTAATTAGAAAACAAGAAATGAGAACTGCATGACCCCAATAGGAGTGGGGAACATTCATTTGACGTAGGAGTGTCCGACTAACATTGATGAGATGATGATTTTTCATTTCGGCCACCCCATTTTGTTGGGACGTATACACATAACTGGTCTGATGCCTAATATCATTGGAGGTGCAAAAAGACAAGAACTATGTATTCTTTCGCATTATCGATTCGAATAATTTTGAGCCACATACCGATCAGAATGCAAATTTTATTATAAAATTTTGAGAAGACATAAAAAGTTCAGAACGTTCCTTTAAAAGATACAACCAAGTATATATAGATAAATCATCAATAAAAGTTACAAAACACATACTACCTCCACCAACAAACTTAGCGGGACTAGGACCCCAGATGTCCGAATGAACAAAGTCAAAAAGCCGAACAAAACTTTTACATAGTTTAGCAGGAAAAGAAGTACGATGATGCTTGCCATATTGGCAAGCCTTACATTCTAAATTGTAGCGGCCTTGTAAGAAGGCATGAACTGGTGGAGGAGACGCAACGACGAATGAACAAGACGACGATGCCACTGGAGTAGAGAAGTGGCAATTGCAGATGCAAAGAAAATGGAAAGATTGTTGAGGTAGTAGAGACCACCGCGTTCAATCCCAGTAGTAATCGTCTTTTGCGAGTAAAGGTCCTGAAAATCGAAAGCGGTGAGAGAAAATGAGATAGAGCATTGCAATTGTCATGAGAAAGCATTGACAGACAACAAATTGCAAGGAAAATTATGAACGAATAAAGTTTCGTCCAACTGGAGAAGAGAGACGGTGCTCACAACTCCAGAGCCACAGACTGGAGCAGGAGAGCCATCAGCCACAAAGATCAGAGGTAACTAGTTTTGTTTCTTGAGGTGCGAGAAGACGAAAGGGTTTCCTGTCATATGATTAATGGCATCCGAGTTGATGTGCCACTACTCTGAGTAGCAACATGCGCGCTATCTGATGAAGTGGCAATTGAGGCAGATTGCTTGGAGGCATTGATGAGAGCCTCAATATCTGCCGAAGAGAACCAACGACCGGACTCCGATGGCGGGGTGGATGGTGAGGGAGAAAACTCGGGAGCAGTAGTGCTGACATGGGCCTGGGGATGGAGGTGAGAATGTTTCACAAAGCATTTCTCGACAAGATGGTCAAGTCAACCACAATGTGAGCAAAGAGGGCAAGGTCTTCCATGCCCCCGGTGCATCCTCCACGGCCGCGCTGCTCTTCATGGCCGTCTGAATGAGCAAAATTGTTGGTGGGCGGAGGGATGCGATTGGAGGCCGTTGTAGATGGTTAGTAACAACAGAGATGTGAGCGGCAATTGCATCCAAGGTGGGAGTGCCAGGTTCTTCCAGGATCTGTTGACGAATCATTTCATAGGAATCTGGAAGTCGGAGAAGATATCGGACCATCCGGAGTTCCTTAAGATGTTCCTGACGAGTGACAAGGTCAACAAAAAAGGGTTGATGCTTGAGAAGTTCCGCGTCAAGAGATTTAACTTCCTGATACACAACATCAGGAGCGAGTGTTGGTCGAGCGAAGAGATCATAATATAAGGTGTATATGTGAGATTTTGGCACCCTTGGAGTAAATGACAGTAAGATGATCTCATGCTGCCTTCACAGTGTTGTCAAGACGGATGATCGGCAAGCAGACATCAGAAAGATTGTTTGCAAGTCAAGTGCGAACAAGAGCATCATTGGCGCCCCAATCAGCATATGTGGGAAACGCAGGGTTAGGAGAAGCATCGGTGAGCTGACGGCGTTTGCGTGGAGAGCTCAAAAGGAAAGTGAGGAGACACTCCAATCTGGATAATTGGGGTCAGTTATTTTTGACACAGTGCTGAGATTTCCAGAGGCACTGGAAATGATTGTGGGAGGCACAATGTTGGCGGGAGTAATTGGTAATGGTGGATTGTCCATTGTTGAAAAAGTTTGGTGAACACAGTAGTAGAGGCGGCGACTTCACGGGGAGAGGTCGTAGAGGGGCTGGTGAGTTCGCAGAAGCTAGTGAGAATGATTCGAGAGGGTGGCAACGAGCACAGTACTCGCGGGATCTCGAAGGAAGACGCAACGGGAGTTCGCAAGAGGGAGGATCTCGCAGGCGCTGGCGAGCATCAGAGGAGGACACGCCAAATGGGTTTCAAGACCGTCGATAACAGAGAGCTAGTACAGATGGGATTTCACTAGAACCCACAAACTTGCGAGATGGATCGGTGAGTACTGCAGGAAAGAGGCAGAACAGGCTAGGCTAGCGAGCGCCGAGTCCATGGGATCGGCATGAACTACCCGGGATGGAGCATCGATTCACGAGATCAGCGATGGTTGTGACTTCTAGATGGATGCCAGTTTGAAGAGCCGCGAGGGAGATCGCAGGGAGATGACCCACATATAGCAGAAGGCAGAGTGCATGTCGACGTTGTGAAGAGGACTCGCAGAGGCTCGAATAGAGGCGGCGAGAGCTTCAGCGTAGTAGAAGCCATAAATATCCTGTGAAGGGATGATATTTTGATGAGAGCAGCTTGGTCGAGGATGGTTCAAGTGTGATGTAAACTAAAAAACAAGGAAAGATTTTAAAAGTTAATCTTGTGGAGAAAGGGTACGGCGCTAGTCTCTCTATTAACACCCTTTCCCAGTGGATCGGAAACGTCGGTAGTTTAAACTCAATTCGGAACGCTTGCCTAAATGTCCAGCGGAACTCACCCGGCACGAGTTTAATTTTTTTCCCGCAATCGAACAGCTCAACAAACGAGTTAAAGAAAAGATAACGACAAGAGTGGGTGTTAAGATGCGAGCGCTAACATTCCGTTCATTTTAAATTAATTGCATGAGTAAGCTAACAATAGGGAGCTGAGATTTGTACCTGCAGGAATTTTCAGGTCGGATGAGCCTCCACGGGTTGGGCGGTTGGAAGGTTCAGAACAGGGAATTTGGAAATGGTGAACTCTGGGCCGGATGGAGATGAACAGGGGATGTGGAATGGAAGTGGATCGGGATGTTAGTGGAAGGGGAAATCAGTGACTTGGCGGGCTGGCGGAGGAGGCGAGCGGTGCTGTCTGTTCGCCGGAGCTCCAAGCGTCGGTCGGAACTGGAACAGCGGAAACTGGGGAAAAACGGAGACAGGGAATGATCGGGAAACTGTAGCCGGGGTCGACCGATCTTTGGAAGGAAACCGGTGGCGCCGGGCGTCGCTGGAGCGGCGGCACTGGGCAGGGCCGGCGTCGGAGTGGTCGCCCGAACTCGGGAGGGGATTCCTGGGCGGATTCGGTCGAGTGTTGGCGGTGGCGGAGTGGCGGTGCTGGAACGAAACCTCCGTGTGAATAGTCACACGGGATTTGATTTCTGCCAGCTGCCATTCACGGTAATAGGAAGGTAATTAAATAGGCAAATAGGCACAGTGGTTGAACGGTGGGAGTTATCAAGTGGGGGTTTTAACTATGTTTTAATGTGGCTTGAAACGGTTGAGTTTAAATGATGTTAAACGGTGGGGGTTTTGAAATGAAAAGGCTGCCAAGAATAAATGATTTTAATAGGTAGAAATAAATGGTGGAGAGGTGGGGAAGGTTTTAAAAACTGAATTCAGCCCACATAGGTTGATTTTGAAAACTGCTTTCTCATGCAATTAATTGTAATATTTCGTCGCGCCTACACCTAACGCCCCCCCAACGTCGGACCTTTTTATTAATCGATCATGTTGGCCGGTCAATCCAACATGCCTTAACAGAAAATGAAAATGCAATACAACAGAAATTGGAAATGCGTTACATACTTATATAAGGACGACAATATGATAATATTAAAAGAAAAAACACAATTATTCAAACTCAACCGGATGCGTCCTTGGATGCATCAATTCCCCCGGGGTTGAAAAGACTCGACCCCGGCGAGAATTGGCAAAGACCAGCAATCGTAAGATCGGGGCGAAGTCGACGAAGCTCGGCGGCGCTTATCCATGAACTGTCTGAGATGTCTCTGCCTTTCCACGAAACCAGATAGCGCTGATAGGTCCCGGTGTGCGTTTGGAACTCACGAACATCCAACACATGCTCAACCTCCTCAACGGTGGGGGTAGATGGGGATAAAACTGGCGGCGGAATGGAAAACGGTACGGGAAGTGGTGGAGGAAGGTTAGAAACTGGAGGTTCTCCATAAAAAGGCACAAGGTCAGCAATATTAAAAATAGGGGAAGTACCAAATTCTGCGGGTAAGTCCAAAAGGTAAGCATTAGTGCCAAGGCACCTTTTAACCTGAAATGGGCCGAAACGTCGTTGTTGAAGCTTGTGATAGGTACCCACGGGAAACCTCTCCTTCCTGAAAAAAGCAAGAACCCAATCCCCTTCTGAGAAATGCAATTCGCGACGATGTTTATCCGCCGCGTCCTTGTATTTCTCAGAAGATGCTCGCAAACTGTTAGCAATAAACTCATGCAAAGATTTTAAGTGATCAATATATGTTAGCGCATCAAAAGAGGTTCGTTCAAAAGAGGGGAGAGAATGACGATCGAGTAATAACGGAATGGGATAGCCATAGACTACTTCAAAAGGGGATTTTGTAGTGGAACGATTCTTTGAGCTGTTATAAGCAAATTCGGCTTGCGGAATGATTAAATCCCATTGCTTCGGATGCTCTCCTGCTAAACATCTAAGAAAATCGCCCAAACTTCGATTCACCACCTCGGTTTGCCCATCCGTCTGCGGGTGATAGGCGCTACTGAATTCTAGCTTAGTACCAAGCTTTCCCCATAAAGTTTTCCAAAAATAACTCAAAAATCGAGTGTCACGATCAGAGGTAAAAGTGCGGGGAATCCCATGTAAACGAACGATTTCTCGAAAGAAGAGATCTGCAACGCGGGTGGCATCGGTCGTTTTTTCACAAGGAATAAAGTGGGCCATTTTCGAAAAACGGTCCACCACAACAAAAATCGAGTCCACTCGTCTCTTGGTTCGAGGCAAACCTACAACAAAGTCCATAGATACTTCATCCCATGGCCTCTCGGGGATGGATAGTGGCGTGTATAAACCCGTATTTTGCGATCGCCCCTTAAATAGTTGACATGTCGAGCATGTTCTAACAAATTTTGCAACATCCTCTTTCATTTTAGGCCAATAGAAACGCGTGCTAGCAAGATCGAGGAGTTTGTTTTGCCCAACATGACCTCCTAACCCAGAAGAATGAAGCTCTCTTAATAAGATCTCCCGAAACGTTCCTTCGCAAATGCAAAGGCGCGACCCCTTAAATAAAAATCCTTCGCTCAAAATATAAGTCGTCGTAGTGTCGGTCCCGGTAGCTTGGCATGAAGCCCAAATCTCACTGAAATAAGGATCAGTAGGATAAAGCTCCTTCTGTGAATCCAAATCGATGATATGCGGTTGTAATGAAACTAAAACATGAGTTCTACGACTAAGCGCGTCGGCGACCCTATTGGAAACTCCAGGCTTGTGTTTCAGGTGGAAAGTAAACTCCTGGAGATATGCTGCCCATTTGGCATGACGGCGCACCTCCTTTTGCGAGTTTAGATAACGTAAGGCTTCATGGTCGGAGTTTAAAATGAACTCACGCTGAATTAAATAATGCCGCCAGTGACGAAGAGCCTGAATGATAGCATAAAACTCAAGATCGTAAGTGGAGTAACGAGTTTTTGCTTCGTTCAATTTTTCACTGAAAAAGGCAACGGGACGCCCCTCTTGACTTAAAACAGCGCCAATCCCAATAATCGAGGCGTCACAATCTACCTCAAATATTTTATCAAAATCTGGAAGCGCCAGTACGGGTGCACTAGTAAGCTTGGCTTTCACAAGGGAAAAAGCACGCTCGGCTTCCGCGGTCCAAACGAAATGACCCTTCTTAAGACAATCAGTCACAGGTGAAATAAGGGTGCTAAAGTTTCGAATAAACCGGCGATAAAAAGAGGCTAATCCATGGAAGCCTCGAGCCTCGGTGATGGTTTTAGGACTCATCCAAGAGTTAATAGCTTGAACTTTTTCAGGATCGACTTTGATACCCTCGGAAGAGACAATATACCCCAAAAAGGTCAAACTATTGGTCAAAAATGTACACTTTTTGAGATTCACGTATAGCTTGTTCTCCAAAAGGATTTGGAGGACCTGCCGAAGATGATCCAAATGCTGGTCGGCATCCGTGCTATATATAAGGATGTCGTCGAAATAAACAACCACGCAAACTCCTATCAAAGGCCGAAGAACTTGATGCATGAGTCGCATGAAGGTACTTGGGGCATTGGAGAGGCCAAAAGGCATCACAAGCCATTCGTACAGTCCTTCCCGAGTTTTGAAGGCGGTTTTCCATTCATCCCCGGGATGGATCCGGATTTGATGGTAACCGCTTTTAAGATCGATTTTTGAGAAAACTTGGGATCCGCTAAGCATGTCGAGCATATCATCCAATCGGGGAATCGGAAATCTATACTTGATAGTGATTTTGTTTATTGCGCGGCTATCCACACACATGCGCCATGTCCCATCCTTCTTGGGGACAAGAAGAGCAGGAACGGCGCAAGGACTCATGCTTTCCCTGATATGGCCCTTCTTGATCAGGTCGGTGACCTGTCGGTGTAACTCTTCGTGCTCCTTAGGACTCATACGATAGTGTGGTAGATGAGGGAGACTAACTCCGGGAATGAGATCGATACAGTGTTGTATGTCCCTCATGGGTGGGAGATGATCTGGAAGCTCTTCGGGCATAATGCTAGCAAACTCAGTAATTAGTGGACGGACTCTATCAGGAATCACTGTGGACTCTGGTCGAGAATCTAGACCAGCTAAGATGTAAATAACATCACTTTTCCTCATTTCTTCCTGGAATTGGATCCCAGAAAGTAGCATATGCGCTGAGGGAAACGAAATCGCAGCTATAGGAGATGACGAACGACTACCTGGCGAGGAGGTCTCTATAGCTTTCGGCAAAGGCCCGTTCTTCTGGGGAAGAAGGACGATCTTGCGCCCTCCGCGTTCAAAAGCATAAGAGTTCCTCGCCCCATCATGAACCACTCGCCTATCAAACTGCCACGGCCGGCCTAACAAGATGTGACAAACTTCTAACGACGCGACATGACACCAAACGGAATCTTGATACGAACTGCCAATGGAAAACTCAACTAGACACTGGTGCGTGACGGGTATAGTCATAGAACTAGTAACCCATGATAAACTATATGGTTTTCCTAGAGGCTGTGTCTTAAGCTTGAGTTTTTCTACCATGCGTTGAGATACGAAATTTTCCATGCTACCGCTATCGATGATGACGGAACAGAATTGTCCCTGAATGCGGGCGGTGGTGCGGAAAATGTTATGCCTCAACCATTCGTCTTCTCCAATTTTCGGGGTGAGAAGGCTATGTTGCATAACGCAAACCAACTGTTCAGCAAACTCTCCTTCTACCTCTACCTCGTCGTCGACTAAGGAAGCTGGTTGGGAATCTGTAAGAAAGACTCCATACTCGGGTTCACGACCTTCTTCTTCCGTCTCGGCTACCGCTACAAACTGCCTACGTGGGCACTCGGAGGATTTGTGTCCAAGTTCCATACACTTAAAACAACGAAAACCCCCAGTGTTGGGTCGAGAACCACTAGGCTCCCTACCCTTGAAGGCGACATGAGGTGTAGTAGAAATATTAGTGGACCCCGAAGGACGATTGGCTATTGGAGTTTTAGACGCTGTGCTTTGTGTTGTAACACTAGACGCCTTATCAAAATTCCGAGACGTTGTAGCTTTCTTTTGTAATGCCGCTTCTACTCGTCGGGCCCTACTAGCGACTTCTTCTAAGTTCTTAAAATCGTGAAGCTCCAATTGCTCACGAATAGTGTAACGGAGACCGTCGAGATACCGGGCCACCGTCATATCATCTTCTTCCCGGACATCTAACCTAGACTGGAGGGTAAGGTACTCGTTGGTATATTCATCCACCGAGAGTCTATCTTGCCGAATATTGTGAAATTTTCGGTAAAGGTTCTGGAGGAAATCCGGGGGAACATACCTCTTTCGCATTTGGTTCTTAAATTCGGCCCAGGTGGTGATGGGTTCTAATCCTAATGTGAATCTAGTGCGCTCTACCTGACCCCACCAGACTAGTGCTGGACCCTTGAGCCTAAGGACGGCATACTCGACTTGGCGATTAAGTGGCGTCTGTTTCCAGGCCATGAATCGCTGCATGCGCTCACACCAATCAAGGCAACCTTCGGGATCTACTCGTCCCTCGAAATCGCCTACGTCAAATTTGACGCCCGAATCCCAACGAGGAAGATCTCGTGGTTCAGGACGTGGAAGAAAAATCTCAGGAGGTTGAGGGATTGCTCCCTCGTCAGGGATCGGTGGGGGTGGTGGATTTAATCCTAGGTGTCTAACGGCCTCAAGATTGTTGACCGACGTTCGTAATCCGTTCATGACTTGTGTGAGGGCACCCATTTGGGTGGTAAGTGTTTCGACCATTTGTGTGAGGTTACCCATGCGTTGATTCACGTCCTCGACGCTCGCTTCGATTTTATCCACGCGACCCTCCATTTTTTTAATTCTTTTGTTTTTATATAAAATAAAAGACTGATTTGTTTTTTGCTTAAAACAGAATATTTTTTTTTTAAAACAGAGAACTTTTGTTTTAAAAACAGAATTTTTTTTTCTTTTAAAACTAAATAAACTTCCCAAAATATTTCAAGTCAAGATCGCTGATTCACAATAGAAGTGAATCGCACCGCTCTGATACCAAACTGATGTAAACTAAAAAACAAGGAAAGATTTTAAAAGTTAATCTTGTGGAGAAAGGGTACGGCGCTAGTCTCTCTATTAACACCCTTTCCCAGTGGATCGGAAACGTCGGTAGTTTAAACTCAATTCGGAACGCTTGCCTAAATGTCCAGCGGAACTCACCCGGCACGAGTTTAATTTTTTTCCCGCAATCGAACAGCTCAACAAACGAGTTAAAGAAAAGATAACGACAAGAGTGGGTGTTAAGATGCGAGCGCTAACATTCCGTTCATTTTAAATTAATTGCATGAGTAAGCTAACAATAGGGAGCTGAGATTTGTACCTGCAGGAATTTTCAGGTCGGATGAGCCTCCACGGGTTGGGCGGTTGGAAGGTTCAGAACAGGGAATTTGGAAATGGTGAACTCTGGGCCGGATGGAGATGAACAGGGGATGTGGAATGGAAGTGGATCGGGATGTTAGTGGAAGGGGAAATCAGTGACTTGGCGGGCTGGCGGAGGAGGCGAGCGGTGCTGTCTGTTCGCCGGAGCTCCAAGCGTCGGTCGGAACTGGAACAGCGGAAACTGGGGAAAAAACGGAGACAGGGAATGATCGGGAAACTGTAGCCGGGGTCGACCGATCTTTGGAAGGAAACCGGTGGCGCCGGGCGTCGCTGGAGCGGCGGCACTGGGCAGGGCCGGCGTCGGAGTGGTCGCCCGAACTCGGGAGGGGATTCCTGGGCGGATTCGGTCGAGTGTTGGCGGTGGCGGAGTGGCGGTGCTGGAACGAAACCTCCGTGTGAATAGTCACACGGGATTTGATTTCTGCCAGCTGCCATTCACGGTAATAGGAAGGTAATTAAATAGGCAAATAGGCACAGTGGTTGAACGGTGGGAGTTATCAAGTGGGGGTTTTAACTATGTTTTAATGTGGCTTGAAACGGTTGAGTTTAAATGATGTTAAACGGTGGGGGTTTTGAAATGAAAAGGCTGCCAAGAATAAATGATTTTAATAGGTAGAAATAAATGGTGGAGAGGTGGGGAAGGTTTTAAAAACTGAATTCAGCCCACATAGGTTGATTTTGAAAACTGCTTTCTCATGCAATTAATTGTAATATTTCGTCGCGCCTACACCTAACGCCCCCCCAACGTCGGACCTTTTTATTAATCGATCATGTTGGCCGGTCAATCCAACATGCCTTAACAGAAAATGAAAATGCAATACAACAGAAATTGGAAATGCGTTACATACTTATATAAGGACGACAATATGATAATATTAAAAGAAAAAACACAATTATTCAAACTCAACCGGATGCGTCCTTGGATGCATCAAAGTGGGAGCGAGTACCTTTCGTGTGAGGTCGGGAATATCCACAGGAGATGGAAAAAAATTTGTGTGAAGGCCAAGAATATTCTCGCGAGAGGAGAGCAGCGAGAAGTTACATTTTTGAGTTGATACCATGTGAGAATTTGAAATATTGAATATTATTATTCCAAAAAATTATAAATAATTACATGAGAGCTTTTCTCTTTATATAGAGTAGTAGTGGAAGAGGTATGTACATTTGAAGATGTGAGACTAAATACAAGGAGGAAAACTACAATGGGCCCCTATGTGGGCTTTTGATCTTGGGCTTTAACAAAAATGTATTTCTGCAAGCATTTTTTACTTGGTTTTTAACTAGTTGAACTTTTGTGAATAAAAGATGCACTTTCATCTCTCATTTTTGAATGATGTAGAGCTTGACGCGCTCGAAGCAGATATGGGAACAGAAGCTGAATCTGATTCTGTCCCTTCTTATCTTCAACCCGATAAAGAATCAGATTCAGATGCAGAGCTCAATTTCCCGTCAGCGCGGACATCTAATAGACAGAATGCTCAGGTAATTACTTTTCCCTCTCACCTTAATATTCATAGCACTTTACTGCCTGTTAGAGAAGATACTAAAGCCGTCATGAAAATAAATAGTGGATAATAATCTAAGGAAATTTCATTTTTTACTTCAAAATAGCAGCTTGATTTGAAGGAATAAAACTAACTATTTAAAAAAAAATGTAGTTTTATTTATTAATTGATTACGCAATCACCACATAAATCAATACTTCTCTTTGAAAGGACAACGGAGCCATCTTATCATTTTGAAAAGGGTAATTTATCGGTGCCCGTCCATTTTATTTGGATCGACGATCCGAGAATTTTTGTTATTTTTTTGTATTTTTGCGATTTTTATTTTCATGTATTTTAAGGGTCGTCATGATCGGAGAATCATGACCATCCATGATGACCCCGTAGTCTATAAATAAGGGTAGATGGCTCATATTTGGGTTATCGAAAGTTGAAGAAGAAGGTTTCTCCTTTTGGTCACCTGGTGCCGAAGCCGAAAATCCAAGTGCGAAACTTGGAAGTTACGAAGCCGGTAAGCCAAAGTGCAAAGCTTGGTAGTTATTCATCCCTTCCCTTCTCTCCTTGGCCGGCCACCCCTTCCCTCCACCACTCCCTTGGCCGGCCACACCTAGCCTCCTCCTTTCCATGGAACCACCTCCCTCCTCCCACCACATAGCCGACCACCTCTAGCCTCCTCCCTGCCGTGGAACCACCTCCCTCCTCCTCCCACCATATAGCTGACCACCTCTACACGCACCCCTCTCCACATTTCCAAATCTGCCCCCTAAATCCTCTATGAAATCCCTCATTTCCATCCCCGTCCACCTCCGGTGATCCACCACCACATTCCCCTTTCAATTTCCTCCATTTTTAGTTTTTCGGTGATCGCCGAAAAACACCTCCGGCGACCACCACCACCTCTGGTGAACCACCACCATCACCCTCCAAGTTTCCTTCATTTTAAGTTTTTTGGTGATCGCCGGAAAACACCTCCGGTCACCACCACCACCGTCCGCCTTTCCGGAGGCCACCTCCGGCCAACTCCGGCAACCGCCTCCGGCCAGTGACCGCCCCCACCTCCGGCCAACGACCGCCCCCACCTCCACATAACCGTCATAACTACCTCCCACTACCCCACTAACCCAACATCTCCTAAATTGTAGGCTTCATTCCTAAAATTACTCCACCCTCACTCCACTCATCCACTACTTCCTTCATTACCTACACAGCCGAACCACCCCTATGAACTGCTTAAATCTATCCACCATACAACCTGAATTTCCTCTCAGAAAATACGTGTCAGCCCCAACTGACCCTATATTCCACGTACTGCTCCAACGCATGCTTCCCTACAGAAATTCCAGCAATTTCCCACTCCAGAAAGGTGAACCACCTTCCCAACTGAGCCCCACTCCCTCCATTCCAGCCGGCCCACACCTACAACTGCAGTCGCACGTGGAAACATCCCCCATCTACCAACCGAGCCTCCTATCTCTCCATTCAAAACCAGCAGCCGACAACCTACTTCATCCTCCCTATTTACACATCCAATTTGGTTGCTGTCCAGGAAGAAAAACACTGCATTCTTGTTGCTGGAATTGCCAAACTTCCAGCCATTTGCTGCCCCACACCACTCTCAATTGCTGCCAGGACCATATATCTGTCTACCAGCAGTTTTCTTTGCAGCCTTGAGGTATTCCAGAGCTTCTGGCTTCCTGCTGACATTCATACAACAGTAGTAAGCTGTCTCCAGCCATCAGACAAGACCATTCCAGCACCCATCTTTGCTATCCAGCAGTTTTACACATACCTGGAGGCCCAAATCCAGCCGGCCACACTTCCGGCTTCCCAAGTTCAACCGATATTTGTCCAACCCTTCCCTATTTCAGATTTATGTGAGTTTATAGTTTGTAGTCAATTATTTTATGTCGAATTATAGTTTCCTACTTGAGAAATATTTGTTTGTAATCACGGTTTCAAAACATTTGATTTTCTAGCACTCTCGCATATATACAACGTCACGTGTTTCTAAATTTTTTTTTTATTTTTGGTGGCAAATTAAGTTCATATTAATTCATAAATATAAATTATTGCAAGTAAACAAATAGTTGGATCTCATATAGTTGCATGTAGGAGTTCTCCCATTATTTCCCCGTCACATAGGACCGTCCTGCATCAATAATGAAGCCTCCTTATAATTTTGAAAAGGATAATTGCATGTCGGTTTTCTTAGGATGACTTTCACAGACGTATTTATTGGACGCTATTATGGCAGAGGCAACAAGACGGCGGGGGGGGGGGGGGGGGGGGGGGGGGGGCAGACACGCTGATATATTATTTTATTTTGCATTTATTTCTATTTTTCTCATTTTTGTTATTTCATTATGTGCAACATGGGTTTGTGTTGGTTCAGACCGTGCATTATTTCTTCATTCCTAACTTTGTATTTATACCAAATTTTGTTTGAGAGTCAGGCATGCTGAATTAAAGCAAGTTTCTTTGGCATCAAGAGAGGTTTCTAGGGTTCCCTCCCTGCACTGAACTCTCCCTCACACCGTCCTTTTCCACATATGGCGAAGGCTAGGGAAGGACCACTGGATGCTTCCCTGCTTCCAACACAGAGAAGAGAGATGTTCTGCGGTCAAATCGACTAAAATCAGAATTCGGATGTAGTTAAAAAACTGAACCTGGTAGCTTATACCTTCCTAAAAGAGAAATAATCCCGTAGCACTTTTCATACCCCGGAGAAAAGATTAAATTAGAATTGGTGATAGAAAAGAGTATAAAAACAATAAAATGGAATTATTATCCACAAATTATCCTGGAATTTGAAAGATTAATTTTCAAAAAGGCCAATCGTAGTTCTTTAGTTGAGTTAAACCTGAGGTGGGATAAGATGACTATTTTTCTTATGAAGATTGCTGTAAATAGTTTAGGAGAGTCTGAAAATAGATCATTACTGTTAATGAGACTTGTTGGTAAGCGGAGGAGGCACAGAGTAATAATTAGGAGTACAAATGTGCTTTTAAAGATTGCCAAAAAATTAAATATCATCAAGCCTTATAGTGATTATAAGATAATTAGAAATTTCGATAGTGTATTTAGTAAAAGAACAAGTACATTTTAATAATTTATGGGTTTAGGGTTTAGGGCTTCCCATAGAGCTTTTGTCTCTTCCTTGTCTGCTACTTCCATTCCTACATCGTGGCAGGATGCCCTTTCTGATGACAGGTGGAAGGTGGCTATGCTGGAAGAAATGCATGCTCTAGATAAAAATCACACATGGGACTTGATACTGCTGCCCAAAGGGAAACCCGTCGTGGGATTTAAGCGGGTCTTCTCTGTCAAGCAGAACACACATGGTGTCGTGGAGAGATACAAGGCAAGGTTGGTTGCAAGGGGTTACATTCAGACGACATAAATTGATTACCAGGAAACCTTTGCTTCAGTCGCCAAGATGAATTCCATAAGGATTCTTTTATTGCAGCTTATAAGGGATGAAATCTTAGCCAACTTGATGTGAAGAATGTGTTTCTCCATGGTGATCTGGAGGAAGAGGTATATATGACCCTACCTCCTGGTTTTTTCTCCTAAAGGATCTGAAGGTAAGGTGTGCAAGCTGAAAAAGGCATTATATGACCTGAAACAATCTCCTAGAGCTGGGTTCGGTAGATTCCACAAGGCCATGACATGCTTTGGGTACTCCCAAAGTAATGCAGATCATACCCTCTTCATCAAACACAGTAAAGGGAAGGTGACAACTATGATAGTTTATGCGGATGACATCATTATCACTGGAGATGATGAAGATGAGATTCAGACTCTAAAAGAGAAGCTGACGAAAGAATTTGAAGTAAAAGATTTGGGGAATCTCAAGTATTTCTTAGGCATTGAGGTTGCGAGGTCCAGATATTGGATTTTCATATCACATAGAAAATATATACTTGATCTCCTAGAAGCTTCAGGAATGAGTGGGTGTAGACCGACCGACACCCCGATTGAAGCCAACCACAGACTTGGAAAAGATGATGATGAAACGGTTGAAGACATTCCCAGTTTTCAGAGGCTTGTAGGAAAACTGATCTACTTGTCGCATACTCGCCCAGACATCTCCTATGCGGTGGGAGTGCTTAGCCAATATATGCACACTCCAAAGACTCGTCATGCTGATGCTGCTCATCGTATCCTCAGATACCTCAAGTCCTCACCTGGGAAAGGCATCCTTTTTTCACCAAATAAAGAGCTGACTGTTGAGGTTTATACTGACGCAGATTGGGCCGGATCAATTGAGGATCGACGATCCACGTCAGGATATTGCACTAGGTTGGGTGGAAATTTAGGTCTATGGAGGAGCAAAAAACTGCATATGGTGTCCAGATCCAGCTCTGAGGCAGAGTTCAGGGCCATGGCTCATGGGATCTGTGAAGGACAATGGATCCTAACCATCATGAAAGATCTTGACCTTAAAAGAAGCAAGTCTATTAAATTGTACTGTGATAACAAAACCGCCATCAACATTGCTCACAACCCAATGCAACAGACCGAATAAAACACATTGTGACCGACAGACACTTCAACAACAACAACAACAACAGAATCCATATAGTCCCCAATCATTGGGGGTATGGGCGGGGGAAGATTGGAAACAGACCTAACCTTTGGCACTATGCACAAAGTGGCTTCTCTTAGAGGAGAAAGACCTAACCTTTGACAATAAATGACCGACAGACACTTCATCAAGGAAAATATAGTCAGGGGCATTGTGGTCACTCCATTCGTGCCATCCGAACAACAATTTGCAGACATCCTCACCAAGGGATTATCTACAAGTGTCTTCAGAGAGCTTGTTGGCAAGTTAGGCATAGTCGACATCACACGCCCAACTTGATGGGGGGTGTAGAGATTATTATTATTATTAGTGTTATTTCTTGTAAGGTGACTTAGTCCCACATTGCCTATTCGCGTTAGCTCTCCTTGTAAATCTTATTATAAACCATCTATGGATGAATAATAGTACCAATTTTATCTCCTTTCAACAAAATGCGTTCTTCACATCCAACTGACCGAGGCTCCATCCTTTATACACGACACATGAAAGCAAAATCCGAATTGAATTCATTTTAGCAACTGGAGCAAATGTCTCTTGATAGTTAATACCAGCTGCTTGGGTATATCCTCTAGCAACCAACCCGTATTTGTACCGTTCAACAAGACGTTTGGAAATTTTGCTTCACGGAGAAGACCCACTTACATCCCACAACAATTTTCCTCTTAGGCAGATGGACAATCTCAAGTATGATTCTTGTCAAGGGCCACCATTTCCTCCAACATGTCTGCCTTTCCATTCATTGTGCTCAAGAGCTTCCTACCAAGAACGAGGAATAGATATGGAAGACAAGGATGGTGACAAATGCTCTATGTGAAGGAGACAAAGAGTCATAGGTCACAAAGTGAGAAAGAGGATGCTGGGTAGAATTACTTTTGTCAGTACTTGAAGATGAATCAAGTGGTAACCTAGGTAGTGTGGGCAAGGCCTGTGCGTTCGTGCCCCCCCCCCCCCCCCCCCCCCCCCCCCCCCCCCCCCCCCCCCCCCCCCCCCCCCCCCCCCCCCCCCCCCCCCCCCCCCCCCCCCCTACGTCGAGTGTAAACCTGCAATGGAGGAGGCATCATTGGGTTCACAGGGATTGCAGGAGGTATCACCGGGTCCCCATGGATAGGAGGAGTGAATGTAGATGGTGGAAATGACGGAGAAACATGCAAAGGAATAGATGGAGGGGAACTCACTTCCGTAGTAATTGTCTCCCCTTGAAGAGAGGTCCCATAATAAGATTTAGACTCCCGGAAGGTGACATCCATCATAACAAATGTCCGCTTGGTAATGGGATGGAAACACTTATAGCCTTTTTGGGTAGAGGAGTAGCCAATGAAGACACGCTTCAGCGCGCGGGTGTTGAGTTTGGTCTTGGGATGGATGTGCACAAAACACACGCAACCAAAGATGCGAAGGGAGAACACCCAGAGTGGTCATAGGAGTATGAAATCCATGGACACGAGTAGGGAGACGATTTATGAGATAGGCCGCAGTGAGAACTGCATCACCCCAATAATATTTAGGGAGTTTCATGCGGAGAAGGAGACATTTGACAACCTCAAGGAGGTGCCGGTTCTTGCGCTCAGCTACCCCATTCTGAGCTGGGGTGTAAACACAAGAGGTTTGATGTATGATGCCAAGATCACTCAGGTATTTCTTAAAGTGGGAGTCAATATACTCTGGCCATTGTCACTGCGCAAGATCTTAATGGTAGCACCAAACTGAGTAGTGACCATTTGGTGAAAACGTTGAAAGAGAGAAAACACATCGCTTTTATGTTTCATCAAATATACCCAAGTACAACGAGAATAATAATCAATAAAAGAAACAAACCATGAGCAACCAGAAATAGACGTTGTAAGACTGGGGCCCCAAACATCAGTATGAATAAAGGCAAACAGAACTGAGTTGCGTGGAGCCATAAGAGGAAGAGAACTATGATGGTGTTTTAGCAAGTTCGCATAAATCACAATGAAAAACACTGAACAAAGTATGTGAAATAGTAGAAAGCAAAAGCTTCATAGTAGAGATAGGAGGATGTCCAAGGCGACAATGGCAGGAATCCAAATCAGAGGGCCGATCTGCATGAAGAGCTTTTGGAGGCGGATTGAGGTTGGATGAAGTGGAGGAAGAGGGGTCGAACATATAGAGCCCGTTGCACAGTCTACCAGAGCCAATCACCGTCCCCATCTTCAGGTCCTGAAAAACACAAAAGGTAGGAAAAAAGGTTATTAAGCTGTCCTTAGAATTAGTCAAATGACTAATAGACAAAAGATTTTGAGTGAAAGCAGGAACATGAAAAACAGAGGAGAGCGTAAGAGAGGAGCATGAAATGGATTCTTTCTCAGCGATAATGATCTATTAGCAATGCTCACTTTATCTTTGCCGGACAGAGGGGTGTAGGACACAAAACCTGTGGCAGACCCAGTCATGTGATCAGTGGCTCCAGAGTTAATGATCCACTGTGAGGATAGGTGGGTGGAGGTAGAATGAGCACCTGCAGGTCCCTGGTGGGCATATGAAGAGGAGGAACTCGACTGCCCAGCAGGAGAGCCATGCATCCACTGACGAAAAGCCAGAATTTCTTCAGCTGACAGAGCGAGGGGTGCCACGTTGGAATCCAAAGGGAGATGAACAGCGGTGTCCTCCACATCATCAGACAAGTGTTTAGATCTAGCCATGGTTGATCTATTCTGGGAGCGACCTGGGCCACGGCTACCACGGGGAGCAAGACCGCCCCTGGGAGAAGGAAAACCATGGAGCTTGAAGTAAGTATCTCTGGTATGGCGAGACTTCCCGCAATAATCACACACGAGGTGATCTTTCTCCATAGGCTTCGATCTGATGTCACGAGCAGGACGGATCCCGAGGTGAGAGAGAGTGACATGAGCAGATCCCTCGGTGGCAAAGTCGGGAAGGAGAGTCTGTCGGCGACCGAATTCCTGTTGAACAAGGCTGTACACTTCTGGTAAAGAAGGAAGAGGAGTGCGTCCCAGGATCTGAATGCTAATAAGGTCAAAGTCCCGATGTAAGCCATGAAGAAATTTCAAGATGCGATTCTGTTCTTCCCTTGCTCTCACCAACACCTCATCTTCAGGAGACACGGGGGTCAGAGAATCAAAGTGATCATTACTCCTGATAGAGTTGGGTGAACTCCGAGTGGTAGGCAGATGGAGGTCGATCACCATATCGCAGGAGAAATATCTGGCATCGAAGTTGGTAGATCTGAGACGCATTTCCTCGTCATAAGTAGGCGGTCTCTGCGCGCTTCCAGATATTCGCAGCAGTATCCAAGAATAGATAATTCCAAGCGATGGGCTCCATCATAAAGTTAAGCAGCCAGGATATCACAAGAGAGTTCTCAGACTCCCACTGAGGCCACTCTGGAGAATCAGAAGGAGCCTTCGTTGTACCGCTGATATAGCCAAACAACCGGCGATTTTTGAGGGCAAGGATTATAGAGCGTGCCCACGGAAGGTAGTTTGAGCCATCTAATTTCTTAGTAGTGATTTGAGGGGTGCCATGCTCAGGATTTACACGGCCCGATTCAACGAAGGCAGGAGGAGGAGGAGGAACTGCTCCGCCAGAAGACATAGCTATAGAGGAGTCACTCTCCGTCATAGAAGGCCCCGAATAGAAATCGAGGGCACACACAAGAGATCACAATGGATGACGGAAGAGAAGAGTAGCCCTCATTGAAAGAGGGGAAGAAACCACATGTCCAATAGAAATCGAAGGAAGAAGAAAACCGGATAGGGAACGACGGAAATGAGGGAATCAAGACCCCATGAGACCGGCGCTCCTAAAGGACAGGAGAAGGCGCGCTGCTGTGAGGGACGGACGACGCGACTGCTGTGAGAGACGGAAGACGTGGCTGCTGTGAGGAACTGAAGATGCGGCTGCGGGCAGGGCGGCTACTGCGGGCGGGGAGGAAGACGCGGCTGCAGCGGGCGGGACGGGAGCTGCTAACGAGCAGGATGCGAGCGGGAGCGGAGGCGGGATCGAAGACCCGAGAACCCTAAGCCTCTGATACCATGTTGGAATAATTGAGAGAGAAAATAATTGCTATATTATTCATCCACATAGGGGGCTTTATATAGGAGTTGCATAGACACATAACTCTTGACTTACAGTGTAAATTCACACACATACTCATAAACACACAAATAATATTATGTTTCTCCAACAATTAGATAATGCAAAAGACGAGATATAAAGACTTTAATCTAAAGTTAATATGATCTTTATTAATGTGACGATTTTATACTGATTATAAGAACTCGAGAAATTTTACTTTTACTAGGAGTGTATTGAGTAAAGAAAGGCTACTTTTTGGTGATATAATAGGCTTGGTACTGTAGAAGGGGAAAGTGATATATTTAAAATATCTGATGCAAGAGAGGAGATGTAGAGACTTCAATCAATTATATCCACTAAAAATAATGATATTATGATCTTTGTAGAAGTAAATAGAATTCTTGTATATTAACTGTTAGATATTGGGTTCATATATATATATGTATGAAGAGTCCGGTTAATGAATAGAAATCATTTTACCGCATATCATGGTATCAGAGCATCGCTCTCTCCGCTAGGGTTCTCCCACAGCCGCCGTCGCGCTCGACTCGCTCTCTCCGCTCGTTCGCTCGCCTCTCGCCGTCGCTCGCCTCTCGCCTCTCGCTCGTTCGCTCGCCTCTCCGCAGATCTCTCGCCTCTCGCTCGTTCGCTCGCCTTTCTCTTCTAGCCGTCTGGTTCCTCCCGTGCCCTAGACGGAGGCGCGCCGCCGTGATGCCGCCTGCCTTCACTACCTCCTGAAGCCGACGCCTGAGGATCTGCTGCTATCGTAGCCGCTGCTGCTACCTGAAGATCTGCGGCTGTCGTCCTGTTGTCGCCTGAAGCCGCTGCTGCTACCTGCCGTCGAAGCCGCAGTCGTCCTGATGTCGTCCTCCCGTCGAAGCTGCTCCTAGAGGACACCTCTGCTACGCTGATGTCGAACATCGAGCGCTGCTACTGCGATGCCGTCTCCGGGCACTGTTCCTTGATATCTCCTGCTGACTATTGAAGGCTCCTGCCATTGCCATGGGGGACTCGGCCACAAGCACCGCTCAGACACCTGTTCCCTCAGGGGATTCTACCAACACTTTTCCTTCCAATGCAAGGTTGGCTACCACTATCCTTACCTCCTCCAACTTTCAGTTGTGGAAAAAGGGGGTTACTATGTCTCTAGCAGGCATCCGACGTACTCACCACCTTACTAGACTGCCCACTCATGCCGTGGGAAGTGCCGAACACGACGATTGGTACAGTGATGATTGTCGTATCTTTGCGCTCCTTTTGAGTTCCATGGATCCATCAGTTCAACAAATGTGCAAGAATTGTGATAGCACTAAGGACCTGTGGGACACCCTGCATATGATGTTTTCTCAAGCTAACAACCTCTCTCGTCTTGGTGAACTCTTTCCCAAGATGGCTGAGCTACGACAAGGAGCTCGTCCTGTCGCTGAGTACTTCGCCGAATGGAAGGTTCTTGCCGATGAAATCCTGGATCTTTGGGAGATCCCCTCTACCCGTGAAGGACATCAGGCTCAACGTGAGCATTTAGTCCTCATCTGGCTTCTGAACGGACTCGATCCAAATTTCTCAACAACAAGAACAGAAATGCTTGCGAGCCCTTCTACTTTGCAGACTGCTAGTGTGTACCATCGTCTGACTAAAGCGGGCTCTGCCGCTTCTCCTGCTGCTCTACATGTTTCCTCCAGCGAGTCAATTGCGCTGGCCTCTCGAGGGGGAAGGGGCACTAGCCGAGGTGGTCGGTCTGGTTCTGGACGTGGTCGGGAGACTGATACACGACATTGTACTCATTGCGTACGTCGTGGTCACACAAGGGATACGTGCTGGCTCGTGCATGGGAAGCCAGACTGGGCGGCCAAAACCTCGTCAGCTTCACCTCGATCTGCTCACGTTGCCGACTCGACACCGGCTCCTCCGGGTCACCACACGGTCCAGATCTCTGAGGAGGATTATCGTCGCCTGCAGGCTCTTCCAATTTCCTCTCCACCTCATAGTGCTGCTGTGGCCCAGACTATTCAACCTGCCTGCACTTCCCAGACCACCCAGCGCCCAGTTCAGTGGCTGGCAGATTCTGGAGCTTCTGACCACCTGACTAGCTCTTCAGGTATCTTGCATTCGTATCATACCCATTCTGGGTCTTCCATTACTGTTGCAGATGGATCCACTGTTCCTATTGTTGGCTTTGGAAGCTGCAATGTGACACCGGATATGCCTCTATCCTCGGTTGCTCATGTTCCTCAATCTGCTTACAACCTATTGTCCATTAGTAAGCTTACTCGTGATTTAAACTGTACTGCTATCTTCACATCTTCTGGTTGCATTTTTCAGGAACAGTCGACGAGCCGTATTATTGGTAGAGGAAAGCTGCGTGGTGGTGTTTATGTTCTGGATGAAGTTTCCCACATTGCCTGTTCTGCTGCTTCGGCCAAACTCTTGGACCTCCACTACCGTCATGGTCATCCTTCTATGCAGGTCATGCGTCGTTTGTATCCTGAGTTTGGGAACGTTTCCCATCTCAGCTGTGAGTCGTGTTTGTTTGCTAAACTCCATAGAGTTAGCTATGTACCTCGTGTAGATGTTCGTGCTTCTGCACCTTTTGATTTACTTCACTCTGATGTCTGGGGACCGTGTCCTGTCCCTACGTTGTTAGGACACAGATATTATGTTACCTTTATTGATGATTTTTCTCGCATGACTTGGGTTTACTTAATGAAAAATCGCTCTGAATTACTATCTATTTTTCAACATTTGTGGAATGAAATTTTCACTCAATTTTCTGTTCGTCTGAAATGTCTTCGTACTGATAATGGGAGGGAGTACATGTCCCAGTCCATGTCTAGCTTTCTTTCCGACAAAGGTATCATACACCAAACCAGTTGCCCTGATACCCCCGAACAAAACGGGGTTGCCGAACGAAAAAATCGCCACCTTCTTGAGGTAACCCGGGCTATCCTTCATCATACGCATGTTCCCAAACACTTTTGGGGAGATGCTGTTCTTACCGCTGCCCATCTCATTAATCATCTTCCTACTCATATACTTCAGGGGGAGACACCTTATCACATCCTCTATCCCGACCACTCGGGGCCTCCTCTACCCTTCAAGGTCTTTGGGTGTGTTTGGTATGTTCGGGATGCTCGTCCCTCCGTTTCCAAACTTGATCCTCGCTCTTTGAAGTGTATCTTCCTTGGACACTCTCGGACTACCAAAGGATATCGCTGTTATTCTCCAGACCTTCACAAATATATCATTTCTTCAGATGTTGTCTTCCTCGAATCTGACTCTTATCGTACCACTGGCTCTCCCCTTCGCACTTCATCCTCTGATCCCTCTCTCGATGAGATGCTAGTTCCTCGTCCTGATTCTGCTCTCGTCTCTCCGACTGACATATTGTGCCCCCTTTGGGGACAAATCTACTCTCGTCGTACTTCTGACAGAACTGAAATACCACCATCTCAGCCTACCTCAACCATTGATGGCACAACTACTGTTCCTCAGATTGCTCCTGCAAGTGAGGACCTGAACCAAAATGAAGTGCCTGCCGCTCCACCTCTGGCTAGTACCGAGCTTCCTATTGCTCTCCGAAAGGGAAGTCGGACTTGCCAGAATAGACCTCTCTATGTGAGCTCTTATCAGGGGTTATCTGCTTCTCATACCGCTCTTCACTTGATGTTGGATCAGTGCACCATTCCCTCAACGGTTGGGGAGGCCAAAACTCATCCTGGCTGGATGGCTGCTATGCAAGAGGAATTGACGGCACTTCAACTGAATACTACTTGGGAACTTGTGTCTTTGCCTCCTGGAAAGCGTGCTATTGGTTGCAAATGGATCTATTCTGTTAAAGCCAATGCTGATGGCTCTCTTGCTCGCTTGAAAGCCCGTCTTGTTGCCAAAGGTTATGCCCAAACTTATGGCGTGGATTATGAGGAAACGTTTGCACCCGTTGCCAAGATGTCCTCTATTCGGATCGTGATCTCTCTTGCAGCCACTCACCGGTGGCCTCTCCATCAGTTGGATATCAAGAATGCGTTCCTTCATGGGTCCTTGGAGGAAGAGGTGTATATGGAACAACCACCTGGGTTCGTTGCTGAGGGGGAGCGTAACAAGGTGTGTCGTCTCCTTGCCTCCTTATATGGGTTGAAACAATCCCCGCGCCAGTGGTTTGCTCGCTTTCGGTCTGTTGTCACCAAATTCGGCCTTACCAAAAGTGTCAAAGACTCATCTCTCTTTTATCGGAACTCCTCAGCTGGTACTGTGCTCCTAATTGTTTATGTTGATGATATTGTCATCACGGGTAGTGATCCTAAAGGGATAGCCGATCTTAAAGCGTTCTTACACTCCAACTTCCAAACCAAAGATCTAAGGCTGTTGCGATACTTCCTTGGGATTGAAGTTACTGATCATGACGACTCTATCTTTGTGTCTCAACGTAAATATGCCCTTGATCTGTTATCTGATCTTGGAATGTCTGACTGCCGCCCTATGGATTCTCCCCTTGAACCAGGAGAAAAGAGCCTTCATGCCGAGAGCAAATCTTTTGATTCGCCAGAGAAGTATCGTAGAGTAGTTGGAAAACTTAACTACCTTACTATGACTCGCCCAGATATTGCATGTGCTGTGAGTAAGGTCAGTCAGTTCATGGCCACCCCAACTATCTCTCAATGGGACTCTGTTCTCCGCATTGTTAGGTACATAAAGAAGGATCCTGGTCTAGGAATATCATACAAGAATCGTGGTCATTCCAATATAGAGGCTTACTGTGACTCCGACTGGGCAGGTTGTTTAGCCACTCGGAAGTCTACTACAGGATTTACTATATTTATGGGGGGAAACCTTGTCTCCTGGAAGAGCAAGAAACAGACCACTGTCGCCAGATCTAGTGCCGAGGCAGAGTATCGGGCTATGTCGCACACTGTTGCTGAGATCATGTGGATCAGACAGACTCTTTGTGAAATCGGATACCCTGTTCATGAGCCAACTCTGTTATGGTGCGATAATCAAGCTGCAATACAGATAGCAACCAATCCTGTATTTCATGAACGCACGAAGCACATCGAGGTTGACTGTCACTTCGTACGAGAGAAGTATGAAGAAGGCCTTATTTCCTTGAGCCATGTGAAGACTGGAGACCAAGTTGCTGATATTGTCACGAAAGGAGTTACTGGGGTCAGAATGAATTTCATATGTAACAAGTTAGGTCTGGAAAGTTTCCACGACCCAACTTGAGGGGGAGTGTTAGATATTGGGTTCATATATATATATATGTATGAAGAGTCCGGTTAATGAATAGAAATCATTTTACCGCATATCATTAACAATAGAATAAATCCACTTTAAGTTGATGGATGATACGAGATAACACATAAATGATGTGGGACAAACAAAGGAAGGCATTTATGTCAATTATCAATTGACACATGTCTTAAAAGAAGTTATGAAGAGGTTTGGTAAAGATGTCCGCAAACTCCTTGTAAAAGTAACAAGCAAAGCGCACACTCGTCTACTGATAACCTATGCTTTGATGTAGTGATAATCCACATCTATATACTTGGTCCTCTCGTAGAACACAGAGTTCTTTGCAATATAAATTTGTTGTTTTATTGTCGCAGCACATAGACAATTTGGTTTGCAAGTTGTTTGTCATACAAAGTTGCATATGTCAAATGTCGGGATCATGTCGGTTTTAGTTTGAAATGTCAGATTCTGGATTGCCACGAAAGTATGAGAACTAAAGGAGATCGTCGATGGATGAGAGGAAGAGAAACCCCTATTCAAAAGCTGGAGCTGAGATGAGAATCCACAAGTCATCATCGAAAGCGAGGAAAGAAGACAAAACACAAAGAGAGCATGTAGAAAGAATTAGGGACGACTGAAGCGAGATGATAAAAGAGAACACGTGAAATTTAAATAATAACTAAATTAGATTTTAGAAGTTTTAATATGTTAAAAAAATTAAGAATTAAGAATCGTGCTCGATATATTAGTGTGAGGTTGATATTTTGGCTTATATATTTTTTTAAAAGTTATTGATGTGCTTGCATTTTCCCTGAAAATTACCATGCCATACGACATCTACAACACTAGTGTCATGCCATGGTATTTTGCCTCAATACTGGATCTAGAGATATTTGTTTGTTTCTTGCTTCGACTTGTGACTAGGTTGCCTCTTAAGAAGATGTAATATCCTGATGTAGACTTTCTATCATCCTTGTCATTCGCATAACTAGCATTACAATGTGCCTCGATATGTAAATGACCATTTATCCTGAATCAGAGGCCCTTGCCAAGGAATCCCCATGATATACTTTAGTATCTCCATGATGGCATCAAGATGATTCTCTCTAAAAGTATACATAAACTGGTTGACCTTTTCAACTATAAATGCAATGCCAGGTTCTGTTACGGTGAGGTAAAGCGGCTTGCAAATCATGTGCCTATAATGAATATCATCCTCAAGGTGTGGAAAAGTGTCATGCCAGAGATTGTCTAGGTATATGAGTATGAATCAACTTTGCTCTAAGTAAACTAGTGTCATCTATGAGGTCCATGACATACATTCCTGAGACAATGTAACACCTTTGTTGTGTCTGATAATCTCAATACCAAAAAGTATTGAGCTCTCATTCCTTTGTCACAAAGCGTTTACACAGATAAATCATTGTTTCTTCTATGCCAGAAATATTAATACTTGTAGGAAGGATGGCATGCATATAGACCACAAGAACCATAGGACATTTATCCTTTTTTCTCACAAAGACTGATGGATCTGCACGGCTTTGACGGAAGACAGTAGTATGACTAACCTTGCTGAACTGATTAATCAAGCTTTTCGACTCTGTTTTAGTATCTTTAGCAAATAATCCTGAAGATTTCTCCATGTTTACTGATGGGGATCGCGACACACATCTACTTACGCGATGATCGGAACTATTCATCTTATGCGGATCGACAATCCGAGCATTAGTTCTTTTCATTTTGAGTTGTATTTTATTTATTTTTGAGTCGCAACGATCGGCCAATCATAGCCGTCCGTTGCCCCCTAGAGTCTATATATTGAGGGTGAAGGCTCTCATTTTAGGTATTGAAGATTGGAGCATAGAAGCCTAATCATTGGTCATTTCGGTACTGAAGCCGAGCCGGGGTGTGAAGCCTTGGTCCCCCTCCCATCCATCCTTGGCGTGAAGCGTTGGTTTCCCCTTCCCCCACCTCCTTTGGCCGGCTACAGCAGCCCCACCTCCTCCACCAGTTAACAACCGACCAAACACCTTCCATTTCCCCTTCCTAATCACTGCCACAATACAACAATTTCCCTTCCAAACCACTGCCAGCCACTTCTACACTTTTCCCCCACCTCTCTGGGCCATCTCACCTTACAACCGGCCTTTCAGCCACCTCCCATCCATACTCCCCAAAAACAGCCCCTTTTACCCCCTCCATCTCCGGCGATCACCGTAGAAAGTCTCCGGTCACCTCCGGCGATCCTCCATCATTTCATTTCCCTTTATTTTAACTTTCCGGCAATCACCGGAAAACTCCTCCGGCCACCACCACCGCCTCCAGCCAGCTACCTCCACCGAACCACCACCACTCATTACCACCCATAACTACTACACTAACTACCCACTATACCTCCACCCCCACTCACCTAAATTTAGGAATTAATTCCTAAAATCAAGCCTGACTTCTCTCCCACTACCCCCATACATAGCAGCCGGCCCCTCCTCATTTCCTTCCCCACTTCACGTGGAACCACCAACTTCTCCCCCCATGGAACCACCCCCACTCTCCTAGAATTTAGGAACTACCTCCTAAATTATAGCCATTTCACGTGGAACTCTCCTAGTGTATGCTATTTCTTTTCGTTGAGTCTCGTGTTTGTTCTCTACTTGAAGAGATAGTGGTTTATAAGTTTTGTTTTTCAATTGTTTTAGTCTTTGTATTTGCTCAGTCAACTAGTAATTTGATTTCACGCACTCTCGCGCTCGTACTATCTCTCTTATTTCTTTTCTTGAATGCTTTAATTATTGTGGTCATCGTTTATAATTGCTTTTATAAAGAAAAACTATTGCAAAATTTAAAAGTCATCGGATCTCATATTAGTTGCATGTAGTGATCACCTACATATTTCCTCATCACATAGGACTGTCCTGCGTCATTTATTATTTGAGAACGCCTTGTAAGAAGACATTCTTGACAACAATTGGAACATAAGCCAAACCTTGTTTACTACAACGAAGAACAAAACCCTATAACTCTAATACATGCTATAGAGGAAAATGTGTCAAAGACGTCAACCCTATATTTATAGGTAAATATCTTAGAAAAAAGCTAATACTTGTACTTATCAACCCATTCATTTTGCAATAAATTGACTACAAAGACTCGTCCACACCCCCACAATGTCACCTACAACAGAAGTATGAGATTCCTGTTGAGATTATTAGTTTTATATTAATATATATGTCTATTGGAGTCTTTAGGAATGAGTGGGTTTAGTCTCACATCTTGTGTCGGTTTTTGTAAGTCGTTTGTAATGCGCTATAAAATACCCCCTATGTGGATGAATGAAATCACCCTTTATATTTCTTTTCTCATATTCCAACATGGTATCAGAGGTAGGTTTTCCTCCCTGATTTATTTGGCCCTGTCTGTTAGTGCTGCGATCGTGTCATTTTCTACTCTCGTTCCCTTCTCCCGTTGTCTGTCGACTTCTCTCAATCTCGCCGAGCCCCGCGTGTTCTTCTCGCTCATACTGTTAAAGGGACATCGTCGTTCCCAACGATCAAGCATGTAGTCCTCAATGCGCAGGATGCTCGCTGTAATCCCTCGACGACATCTCCAATCTTGTGCGGCTCTCATCTGTCATTCCCGCTGACAACCTTGTCGTCGACCTTCTGTGTCAATCCCTTTGTCGTTCTCCTTGCTTTGGATCAACAAAGGCGATCTACGCTGCTCCAGATCTCCTAGATTCTGTTGTTCCAGTCGACGACGACTCCTCTTAGTCAAGCGATCTCGTTGCATCGTACTGCCTCCGACCCAGCAACGACCACTTCTTCAGGTTTCGATGATCCAGTCTCTAGTCAATGACGACCTCCTTTGTTCTTCTCATCTGCTACTTCCGTTCACATCGATGCAGAGGCGATCTCTCGGTCTCGTCGGCAGCTTCCATCGACGCTCCCGGCTCTGCCGACGGATTTTCTCGCTCCAGCTGTGTTCTTCCAGCTCCGCCAACGAATCTGGCTGCCGCTTCGACGCTATCGAATCCCGACAATGGCTCCTCGGCGCATTTCCCTACATATGTTCGTGTTCTCCTGCAGTGATTGCGGTTGTGCCTTCTTCCACGACGATGGATATCCTTCCAACTCGCTTCTCTCGGGGTTGAATCTTCCTGGGATGCTCAGGCTTGTGTTAGCTGCCTCTATCCAAGGACTTTCTCATCCCTTGGTCTGTTCTGGCCTCGGACACTCTGTTGCTTCTGCTCCGGACGTTTCCTTCCGCTGCCCTAATTTTTCTGATGATTCCGGACGGCTCCAGTCGTTGTACCTTGGGTTTCCATCAGTTCCAACCAATGCTACCCCTTCCTGAGTGCTGATCTCCTGCTGATACTGAAGTTTTTTTGGTTGTTCTTTATGTCATTATCAGCATTTTATGTTGTATTGCTCTGTTTTCTTGCTGTTTAAGTTTACTATGTTTTATGCCTTCATGCACGTGTGTTCCGCTGGGGGAGTGATTGGGACGATGACGACTCGTATGATCTTTCCCGTTTTTCGCTTTAGTCCCACACGACCCTTTGGCTTATGTCTTGTGCTTAGCGTCTCCCAATTTTTTTTCTCGATTGGTCATGTGTTGGGGCACGATTGTTGTTGGTTGTTCTAATCTAAGCTGGTTGTGTCGTGTGGGACCGTATCGTGTGGGACCGCCCTTTGTGCGGATTATCCCTGACGGATCATCCCCGGTTGCCTGGTTGATGATTAGCTCCGCATCGTTTGTTCCCTTCTGCATGTTGTGTGTGTAGGTGATGTTGGTTGACCTAATTCCAGCGAGTCCACAACGCGTGCTGGTCCTGCGTTGTGTGTGGGTCTGTGTCGTGTGTGGGTCTGCGTCGTGTATGGCTATGTTATGCGGAGCATAGGCGAGGACGAGCTTTGGGCCCATTCGGGGCTGATTTGGCAACTTACCATATATGGCGTGCCCGGATCGACGATCCGACTCCGTGGATGCGTTCGGATTCGTGTTGCTAGTCGATTTCATATATAACATTATGTATTTTGAGTTGTATTTCATGTAGTTATGGCATCGGAACCGCCGGCCAATCTTAGCCGTCGATTTCAGTTGCCCTAATACTGTTTTCTTATAAATAGGATCCTTAGGGCTGCTGTATTTTCATTGCTGAAATTTGGAGAGTCTTCTTCCCCATTTCCGGTGATCTCCTCCGCGGTGCCGACTCCGTGGAGCCCCCTTGGTGACGACTCCTTGGGTAAGTTATCTCATCTTCTCCTTGTTCTCCTTCCCCTCCACCAAAACAGCCAGCCCCCTACCTGTTTTCTTGCAGCCGCCAGCCACCCTCCCTGTTTTCTGCCAGCCGCCAGCCCCCTTTCAACTCCCTGCCGCCAACCCCAGCCCCTCCATAACTGCCCAGCCACCCCTCCATCCAGAATTCCTGCTTCTCATTTGTTTAGGTTACTGTTTGATGAAATTTACTATTGCATCCTAAAGTTACTACTCCCGTGAAACCTCCCCTCTCAAACGCCCCCATATCCCCTCCATATCCCGTGCGCCTGCTGCCATCACCCCTCTTCCAACCAGCATAACTACTGTCCGCCACCTACAACAAGTTAACCAGCCCCCTCCCTGCCTCTTCCTGCAGGCCACCGACCCCCTCAGCCCCCCCTCTCAGATCTGCCCATATCTGGGCGTTTCAGCCCAGATCCAGCCCTGCGCCGCCCTGATCCAGCACTCCAACCCCTCCAGGTTTGCTGCCAGCATTCCCCCATCCGAGGAACCACCTCCCAACAGCCGGCCATCGCCAAAACTGTCCAGATCTGGGCATTCCAGCCCAGATCCAGCCCCTTCCCTCTCCGATCCAGCCCTCCTAATTCCCAATCAGCCTTCCCCTTACCCGATCCGGTCCACCAACCACCGGAACCCCTCTTTGAGCCCTCCAAAGTTCAGATTTCCTTTATTTACAGCAGTCCCTAATATTCTTGTTGTGTTCTTGTATTGGTATTTGGTTGTAAGACATTGTTATCGTTTGAATTATTACATGTTTGCTTGAATGTTCATCTTATTATAGTTATTTGTGCCTGGATTAATCTCTAACTGCAGGAAGGAACTATTCTTCGCGCGTTCTTGCTTTGGCCCTCCACGCAGAGGAAAGCCTAAGCTTGTTTCGTCTTAATAAAATATTTTGCCTTGCCGTGAATTAGTGGCGCGTGGGATGTTTAAATTTATTATCTAATTGTGGCTTAATCGTCGGATTTGCATAACATGTAGGGTTAGGTCACGGATTTTCCGCCGCCTATAGATTCGTCCTGCGTCACTATGTCCCCGGTTTGATTCCCCGGTTTGGAATTTCTCCCGGTGACTCGTCTGATGTTTTGTCCCACATCGCCTACCTTCGTTGCCTTTATTTGATGTGTCCAAGCTGGAGGTTTTCCCTCCAGCTTGAGAGGGAGTGTTGAGATTATTTGTTTTATATTAATATATAGGTCTATTAAAGTCTTTAGGAGTGAGTGAGTGTAGTCCACATCTTGTGTCGGTCTTTGTGAGTCGTTTGCGATGCTATAAAATGTCCCCTGTGGATGAATGAAATCACCTTTATATTTCTTTTCTCATATTCCAACAATTCCAAGCGTTACATGATGTAAGAGTAGGCATCTTCTCATCCATAGTTGCCTTCCAAGAAGGAATAGTCATAGCCTCTCTGTACAACAAAGGAACAATAGTAACTGACAAAGCCATGACATAACTACTGCAATAAGTGCCCATATGCTTAAGAGATAACACTACGAATGGTGTGGCGAGTACGAACACCCTTTCCGTAGAGCAATAGGAAGGCACAATCTGAAGTTACTGGTTGCGGTGAACCTTCAAAAGAAGCGGATTGTCACGGATCTGCATCTGAGTGCATATGGGGGTTAATAGCCCGGGAAGAATCCAGAGAAATCCAGAAGCTTGTATATGGTAGATGCTAGAAAGTTCTAGATAATTCTTGATCATGTATATACTAGATTTGTATAGAACACTCTAGAATGGTAGTAGTCTAGAATCTTCTATGTTTTGGAGGGAAACCTCTTTGGGGCCTATAAAAGGGGAAGGGTCCCTCATTTGTAATCATCCAAGTTTTGGAGAAGCAATAGAGTTCTTTGAGTTTCCTTTGCAATTGAGAGTTCTCTTGAGTTCTATTTTGCATCCTTTCTTCATCACCACCTAGTTCTTGCAGGAGAGGCTGACTTAGCTTGGCTACGCGGAGTGGCAAGAAGGAGCTAAGGCCGCACGGGAGCTTGTAAGTAGACAAGTCCGTGATAGGATGCTGGCCTGAGAATTGTGGGTTTGAGTAGAAGGGGGAATACGGAAAGATAAGAGTAGTAGATAGGGGTGGAGGAGATAACAAAGGTGGTGGTAGTGGAAGATGTGATAGAGAATCCAAAGGCTTGGCATGAATGATTGACATGGTGGGAGCTGACTCAGAAGGAGAATGATCCAAGATAAGGGGTTACCCTTTTCAGAGAAATATGATGTAGACTCAAAGAATATGGGGCATCAACAAATAAATTATGACGTTTCTCTATAGGATCAATGCACTAATATCTTTTCTAGGTAGTAGAATAACTTAAGAAGACACGTTTTGTTACACAAATAGAATGCTTATCACAATATGATGAAGAAAAATGGACAAAGGTGGTACACTCAAAAACACGTGGAATAAGAGGAAATATAGTAGCATTACGATGAAGGATAGAGAATAGTGATTTATCCTGGAGAGTAGCAGATGACATGCAGTTGATCAAGAAATACGAGATAAGAATGGTATGCCCCATATATGAGTTTAGAGCACTCATTTGACACAACACTATACAAGTAACATCAAAGAGATGACGATTCCTTTTTTCTACTCCGGCATTTTTCTTTTCCTGTTTTTCTTGCATTGTTTCTTCTACTTCATTTGCATGCATTTATGCTACCAATGTTGATGCATTTATATTTAAACCCTGGCTGTGGCAGGTGAATGATGATCTCGGATTCCCTGAGGTGCCCCGTGCACCCATACGAGGTTGAGTGGGTGTCAACGATTCGTACAGATTCATCATTTGGTATACTAATGAATTTCCTCCTCTCAGATTTACTCGATAATGTATAGTCTCCATTAACCTTAACAATGTTTGTTCATCTGTTGTATATAGAGGAGTTGTGGCTTTTTTTACTTTGGTCTTCATCGCCGCAAAGTATTTTCTCACTCCATTTTCATCACGAGAGAATGTTTGTTATTGATGTGTGCATGTGAGTTTGTCTGGATTGCAGAAACTTGGATTTGAACTGTGAAAGCTGGTGAAGAGCAGGTGATATTTTCATCTCCCAAGCATATATTAGGTTTTCCATTTGTCATGATAGAATGCAGAAGATTATAATAGTGCAAACAGCATAACACGACACATTCCTGGGTGCATATTCTTCTTCAATATGACTGTGTTTCATACAGCAATAGTGTATTTACTTCTAACATCTGTGCGATCAAATCATCGCAATGAACGCCAACAATAGTATTTATTTATTGGAGAAATGCCTCAAATCTCCCTCAGATCCATCAATTTGTCTGAGTTTCCCCATTTTGTGGAGTTATTCACTTGAGACATGTGGGGGAAATCTAAACCATTAAGTAGTCGTCATGAGGGTAAAACAAGTTAAAAGGATATATCGTAGATTTTAATATTATTATTATTATACCAATAAAAATCCCCAACCCCAAGTGATGCTGATTAGTTATTGGAAATATTTCGTCAATAATTACTGTATGCGTGCGCCTGTGATTATGAGGTAGGAACAATTCATGACTTTCTGCTAGTTTTTGGCCCTCCACTTATCTTAAAGAAACATTAAAGCCTCTGCATGATTGCTCTATCCCCCCCCCCCCCCCCCCCCCCCCCCCCCCCCATTAAATAAATAAATAAATTAGTGGAATCTAACCTTTATATTGAATTGGTTGCGATTCTTAACCAGAGTTTGACTTGATTTTACCCAAAGTAGACCCAACCAATATGTGAAGTATTTTATTATATCAAGTTAGTGCCAACCTGGAATAAAAGAGGCACGGTTATTTGATTGTACAGCCAACATCCACAAATAACTGAAATTACTGTTTAGCATAAGCTATTAATCCGATTTTGCTTGATTTTAAGACTTAAAGCACATAAAAAATTCGCAAGGTAACTTTTGTGTTCTCTGAAATTTAATAGAAATATTTGATTATTGTTCTAGCTGATTTCATGCATATCTAGTATAACTTTTCAGACAGAATCAATATCTGAATCTCTAACCCGGCCCTACTTTTCACATGTTTTTGAAAGCCACTTTTGATTTCCTTGTTATTACGCAATATATTTAGTGCTTGAAAACAAACAAAGAAAGAAAAGAAGCAAAGTTGGACACGCTAGCTGCAGTTTTCCTTCAAATTTCAGGTAGAGAAATAATCCATTCGAGCCCCACACTTTTTATCTAATAATTGACATGACGTTGGAAGAAAAATGGTTAAGTATATTGGAGGATTAGTTTAACACGCTTGCCGCCGGTGAAGAAGGTAGGTGCGCTGAAGTTGCAGTAAAGTGCAGGCGATGAGGCCAATAATATATCCCAAACAGACCCTTTAGTAAAACAAGAGATCAGAGGGCCAACTGGCTAGAGGATTATCTCATCTGCAAGACCATATGATGCTTCTGGTAGTAAATTAGCTTCATTATTGAATTTTTTTTAATAGACTCTAGAATGGAATGAACTTTTTAGTATATACTATGCACTTGCATGGAAATAGTAGAAAAATGCAAAGTGATGAAATTCGAATATCGTCCAGTTTTATGAAATATATTTTATCAGAATTAAAGTTAGAAGCAGCCAATCCTAACTATTTATATTCCTTTTTTTTTCTGCTGTAAACCTGGTTAACTCTAGAAAACGACACCTTGACTAAGACATAAAGTTAAAGCAGATCACATATCAATATATTTCGGAATCTACTACCAGGGTTCCAACTGGACAAGCTGCTGTAAGATTTCTGACCATTGAACCTCAATGTTTCTAACCAATTATTCCTAATGGTTCATAGCTAGTTACTGAGTTACTTTGGGATCAAGCAGAAAATCTGAAGTCAAATCCATTTGATTTATTCTCTCAATTTCAATTGAATCGAGCATTAATAGATAATACGGATAGAACTTATACTGGCGTCTCAAAAATAAGTATTTTTTTATGGGCCTTTCTTTTTTAGGCTCAATAGGATTCTTAGGCTTCGTTTGGCACGGTGGTGGTGGTCATGAACCGTCCTTCGTGAACGCCCGACCTCACCGAAAAAAATTCATGTATTTTATGCTCAAAACTAGTTTATTTTCTTGGTAGTGGTCATAACCTTTGTCTTCCCAAACATACAATCTATGATAATGACATTTTTGACCCAACTCACCGGAGCAAATAAGCCGAGCCAAACGAAGCTTTGGTAGTTGAAATTTCTAGTTATTTTGGTAAAAATCTTCTATTCATATTTTTGTCTCGACAACATCGCGTCGGGGGTGGGCGAAGCCCGCCATCGCCGGCTGGGTACTGTCACGCTTGGGCGTAGGGGTGGAGCCCCGTGTTGGGCACTCATGTGTGTGTGGCTACTATGCGGGCGGACATGCGTATGGGCAAGGGTCAAAACAACTCTCAATCAAAAAGTGGTCAACATGAAAGTTGTAGATCTCGTAAAGACAAACAACTTTCATGTTGATCACTTTTTGATTGAGAGTGGTTTTGACCATCGATTTGGGGCTCGAAATGTGGGGCTGCGAGACTGCTACAGTAAACCTACGAAAAAATTGATATCGGGCTCAGATTTAGGGGTCAAGATGGCTCCAAATCAAAAAGTGACCCACATGAAAGTTGTAGATCTCGAGTAGATGTACAAATTTCAGGTTGGTCACTTTTTGATTTAAGACCATGTTGACCACCAAAATAAGGTGCACCTAAGCTAGCCCGCATATGAAGGGGAGATACCTTGGGGCCCAGAAAGGCACGGTAGTGGAAACGGGTTAAATACTTGGGCCTCAAACGCCGGTTCATTGACAACACTGATCCATCTGCCCAGAAGAACCCAAGACTGACGGCGACACCACACGTTATCCTTGTTGGTCCAGCGTGGGCCCACTTCTCACCCCTCCAATGTCCCATGCGACGATGTTCGGACGCAGCCCGAAAGCCTGCATGCAGTCTATGCTAACCGTTAGAACCGTGTCGATCACTGATGCGCGTCGTCAAAGCGTGTTCTGTGTGACGATGGCCTCAGCGGATCATTGGCCCGTGCACAGGTCCGCGTGATGAATACGCCAGTCCGACACGTGAGAGATTTGTTGGGGCCCACTAGGGCCTGGGCAGGGCAGACCTTTCTCCTGCGGGAGACGGCACGTGAGCTGTTGGGTGGGACCCAGCATAACTCAAAAAGGCTATTGAATGGACAAAGTTGAGTGGGACCCGGGGGAGACAACTCCGCAATTAGTGCTCTGGTTTGCAACGTGTCGACTTCTCATTCATCTCAGAGGAGAAATTATGTCTCCGCCGGGTGACAGTTGGCAGTTACATTGCATCTTTACGAAATTACTGCTTCGGTATCTTTTGTTTTCTTATTAGTACTAATTAATTATATTCTGTCGATGCTGCGAGATCGTCAAGGATAGAAATTTGTCTCATTATTATTAATTATCCTCTAACTCGTGGTTTTATGATAAAAAATATGTATGGTGATTGGTTAGGATTTCAATTTAAATAATGCACTACAAATTTTGTCAAGTTTGGCACGGTGGTAGTGGTTGTAAAAGTGGTGGTTACGAATCATTGTTTGTGAATACTCGACCTCTCAAAGATTTTCGTACATTTTTATGTTCAAAACATAAACAAATACCATATTAATTTAATAATATGATAGTATTTAACATATGAAGCAATTAAACTTGTGAATTATAAATAAGAACTTCGAAATCGGGAAAGAAATAGAAAATTTTAATGACCTTGTATGATTGTAAGATTCATGGCATAAAGGATAATAAAGATATTTGATTTTGACATAGCGGAGAATAAATGTTTAAAGTATAAAACTAGTGCAATGCTAATTACTGTAACAATCCACTGCTAATTATAATGTACACTTTTTTATAATTATGTTAATCTTCTATAAAATAAAATAAAATGAAACAAAAGACAATTAAATCAAAAGAAAATTAAGTTTTGTGAACTCTCTAAACCCAAAATAAAAGAAAATAAAACAAAGTAAATTCAAATAGAGAGGTAAAGAAACATTTCTTGAATAGTAATTCGACAAATAAAAATCCCCAAAGTTATTTAGTGGAATCACCCCTCTACGTTTGTTAAAATGCAGGTCTATCTTTTGAAATTACAGAACCTTTCCTTGTAAATTTACATTTCATAACATGCATGCATAAGAATACTCTCTTAGAGGAATTAATGCGCCATAGAGAAATTTTGAGAATGCATGGTAAAAAATGTAAACTTACAATATATGGTTTTTTTAATTTCTAAAGGTAGAAGTGTACAACCTATAATTATTCTAACTTTTAGGAAATGCACGAGTATTTAATAGTATATAAAAAATAGTACGAAGTTTTGATAACAATCATAACTTCACATTAAGTTTAAGAATTTCAACATCTATGATTTTGAAGCAGAATATTTTTTTTTTTTATGTTCATGGAATAAAGATAAAGTTTGAGTTGAAATTGATTCTTAAAGAGAATGAATGAAATCATCATGGAGAGGTGAAAGTGTGGCCTAAGATTACACACATATTTAATCAAATATGTAAAAGTGGCAGTTGTGTATCAATAGAATCTGGCAACAATTTCATACATTTCCAGTTTTTAATGAAGAAGCTAGTGTTGATGAACAAACAATGCAAGCTAGCTTTTTAATGTAATCCATAACAAATGGATTCAAATGTAATGCAAAAGAAGGACTATGAGCAATCATGTTTTAGCTGTAAAGTCTCAACAAACTTTAAAATGAAGGGTCCAATGAATAAAAGTAGGATCATGTAGTGGAGAAAAGAGGAGGGTCCAACGAAGAGGATGAGTGGGGGAATGTCTTTACGATGGAGACTAAGGCTATCTTGGTAGATGTTTTGACTTCCATTAACTTTCAAGATGATTGGATAGTTGCTTCAGAATGCGCACATCATCTTACGAGGGATAGTTCTAAATTCTCCTTTCTCAAAAAAAAAATGAGGGGAATGATGCAATACTAACTACAATCAATACAGTTCATGAGGTGGAAAACGAAGTGTGTGGAGTTCTTATATTAAAGAGTATATATATATCATGTGCTTGAGTAGTTGAAGAAGAACTTCTTGTCAGTTACAAATTTATGCAGTAGATGCCTAGTATCATTTGTCATTTGAGCCAAATGAGATGAAGTTCACTACAACAAAATAGGGGTACAACGATTTTTTTGTAGTAGCGCTTTTGAAAATGATGTGATAGATTTTATATTGGCAGCACTCTCAAAGGAGGAAACATAGAGAATGAGAATGGGAGGAATTAGCGGCGCTTTTTGTGTGCAAATTAAATGCCGCAAAACATTAATAGATTCTCTATTAACATATTCATTGGCTTTGGTTCCTCAGCATAAATCACATTATGCTCCATTGTTCCTTTTTCGTTCGACTCTGCCATACCGTGTCAGTGCCCGACACCGACTCGGGGAGGCGATGAATAAGTTCTGCTTCATCATGATCATGTGGAGATCGATCAATAATCTAAGATTTTTCTTATTTAATTCCCTATGAGCATCGTTGTTGCGTATGTAAGTATCAGAAGTTCCTCATGTATAGACCAACTGTTATTTCTAGATTAAAAATATTTAAACATGCTGCCATTAACTTGGGAGGTTATGTAATGCACACAAATAATTTGAAGTTGATGGATGGGATTGAAAAATTTGCAAGTCCTGCGAATGTTGTCTCATGCTTACAATTAAGAATATATGGTTGCTCGAGAAAGCAATTTAAATGGGAATGGCTTAAGGCCCCAAAAAGCCTCATATCTTTGTAACCTTGTTTTTTGTTGTAGAGATTTCTTCAGAATGATATATAATATTCCTCCTTGAAGATAATTAATAATTATTACACGCATGAAATGAAGAGTTGGAGATTTAGAAATATGTATAATATTTTACACATAAAAGTACTTTTTATTTATTTATTGAAAAATAAATATGAACATAGGTGATGACAAATGAAAAACTAGCGCCAGGAATGAAATAGTATTATTATTATACAACTCCATAAAAAGCGATATCTTTTTGTTTGGCAAGGATCTGTACGGATGGAGTGAGGCCAGATTCGACGGGGCTCTGGTATGTATTTATTAGTATATTATTATCTTTAACTATAAAAAGTTAAGTTCGATCCGGTTGAAAGCGGGCGGTCGGATATATCCATATGACATGTGGTGGTGGTGGGTGGTGAAGACCAAGGGCGCCTGAAATCTGCACCGTAAACAAGCAAGCATTAATAGAGAAATTTCAGAAGAAGTGTTTGTTGCTCAGCCCCCTGAATATGAGATAAAAGAAAAAGAAGAGTGTGTTTATCGACTTCACAAAGCCCCAAGCACCACGGTCATGGCACCAAAATATTGATACCTACTTCACATCAACTGGTTTCAGCCGCAGCCATAGTGAACCTACTCTCTACTTCAAAACCAAGGATCAAAATCACATACTGGTGAGCCTATATGTTGATGATCTAATCATCACAGGATCGAGTCTGACCCTCATATGTGAATTCAGAGAAGAGATGAAAAGAAAATATGAAATGACAGATTTGGGGGAATTAAAATTTTTTATGGGAATACAGATCAAACACCTGACAGACATGGTATTTTTATCACAAGCTCAGTATACTCAAGCTCTTCTCAGAAAATTCCGAATGGAAGACTGCAATCCCACTCTTACTCCAATGGCTACCAACGAAAGACTTGGGGCAAAAAGAGAAGATAAAGAAGGCACCGACGAAGAAGAATATAGGAGCCTGATCGGCTCCCTGATATATCTCACAAACACAAGGCTTGATATTGAGAATAGCGTCAATATCCTCGCCAGGTTCGCGAGCAAGCCATCCAAAATTCATTTTATTGCTGCAAAACATGTTTTGCGATACTTGCAGGGAACGAAGAACCTGGGACTCTATTACAGGAGGGGAATCAACAATGTCATCATCGGCTTTTCAGACTCAAACTGGGCAGGCAATCTGCAGGATAGAAGAAGCACCGGGGGATATATATTTTTTCTTGGTTCAAGCCCCATTTCATGGAGCTCCAGGAAACAGGCTACAGTTGCCATGTCCACAACGGAAGCAGGGTATATTGCCCTCAACTCCGCTGCATGCGAAGCCATCTGGCTTCAGAGGGTCAGAAGAGAAATCTGCGACAACAAAGAAGAAGAGGAGAACAAGAATACTGTGAAGATCAAGTGTGACAACACATCTGGCATAGCATATCCAAAAACCCTGTGTTCCATGGGAGGAGCAAACACATTGACATCCGCCATCACTTCATTAGAGAGGTGATAGAGAAGAAGGAGATAGAGATCGTGTTCTGTCCAACTGAAGATCAAATTGCAGATATCATGACGAAGCCCATACCCAGAGCTCGCTTCCTCAGGCTAAGAGACCTGCTCGGAATGAAAGACGGCATAGATTTAGAGGGGGTGAAGATCAAGGGCGCCTGAAATCTGCACCGTAAACAAGCAAGCACAGCTGTCAAAATTAATTAAGCTTTTATTTATCTGTTAACCACCACCACCGCCTATCCTTCTTATTTACTGTAAGCCGGCCATATATTAAGCAAGCTTTGTATCAGAGCATTTTGAAGTAATATCAATTCCTATTTATCTAGCTTGTTTCCATTATTCCTTGCTCCAAAATTCGGCTTGATATCAATTGACAACAGGTGGTGGGTTGCGTCCACTACCTTTCAACTGCATGCGTTATATTCCCTTAGATTCCCTCCTCTTCCTTTTTAACCACTTCTTCTCGATCTTTTTCAGTCGCAGGAATGTCGACAAAGGAGCAGCTGATCATATCCCACTCCTTACCGAATGATTCTCTCTAGCTCTTTTCTCACCTCATCATCAAGGAATCACCTGCAACAACATCTCCTCCGGGGCTCCTCTTGTCTCTCTCTCTCTCTCTCTCTCTCTCTCTCTCTCTCTCTCTATCTATCTTCTCCCCCCAAATTTGGAATTTTACAAGATCGAGATTGAAAGCCTGTCCGCTCTAGCTTCTGCCCTTAATTAATTCTCAGGTATTTATAATCCCGTAATTAATTAAACCCCATCATCCATCAAGTATTATATTCCAATAGGAAGGAAGGAATGAAGTAAGGAATGAAGTAAAGGAAGGAAGGAAGGAAGGAAGAACTTGTTCTCTTCTCCTGCACAAGCTTCGCCTCCTGCCCTGATGCATGGCTGGAGGAGCCTTCATTTATTTCAGGTCTTAATTAATTTCCCCTTCACCTGATCTCATCTCACCCAATTCCCAGTACTTTTCTTGTGCCAGGAGCCCGCCGCAGTGTTGGATGAGAGCTCGCACAGGATCGATCTCTGCCTCACAGAAATACTGTATTTCTCATGTACAATACGAATTTAGGAACAATGGTCGGATACTTCAATTATCAGGGAGCACAGGAAATAGAGCAAGAAGGAGTACTCCAGACTCTCTACCTGATGAACCCAGCTGGATACCCAGGCTACGAGGCCACGCCCAACATTCTCCTGCTAAACTCTGCCGCCGCCGCCTCTGTTCCGCCGTCTCTGAATCCACTGCTCAGCCACGCCAGCGCTGCTCCGTCAACCAGTAATAGCATGCATCAATCACTTGGCATCCCGCTGCTTCCCGCACCCTCACACTATATTTCTTCTTCGCTCCAAGCTTTCAATTCCAATCAGAATCCCAGGCTATGGAGCTCCGCTATGCCGCCACATCAGCTCGGACTCAGGCAGCAGCAGCAAGGACTGTCTCTCAGCCTTTCCCCGCATCATAGAGCTCCCATAGCCGCCTCTGCTTCCTCAGAAACAGGGCCATCTAACGGAGTCTCGGATGCGCAGAGATTTTGGATGGGCTCCAGGTACCTGAAGGTTGCTCAGCAGCTGCTCGAGGAGGTGGTTAGTGCTGGGAATGAAGCCAAGGAGGGCGTATCCACCAAGGGAAGTGAGAGCAAGTGTCATGAGTTGAGGTCGGCTAAGGCGGCAGAGTTCGGCAAGAATGAAAAAGCAGCATCGGACTTGACAACGTCAGAGAGGCAGGATCTTCACATGAAGAACGTCAAGCTAGTGAGTATGCTGGAAGAGGTGGGAATTTTTAAACTAATGCTGAGTTGTTTGGGCGTATTTATATATATATTTATATTGATATAATAAATGTTTTAACAAATATATATGGCGGTTCTAAAATAAAATTGAAGGTGGAGCAGAGGTACAAGCTGTATCACCACCATATCCAAACAATTGTATTGTCATTCGAAGGTGCAACGGGCAGTGGCGCAGCAAGAACATACACGGCTCTAGCCCTGCAAACAATATCAAAACATTTCAGGTGGCTTAAAGATGTGATTTCTGCTCAAATCCGTGGGAATGCAAAGAGGCTGCTGGGAGAGGAAGCAGGCAGTAGTTTATTAGGAGAAGACATTAATAAATCATCATCAGGCTCGAGGCTGCGGCTGATTGATCAACAGCTGAGGCAGAAGAGGGCGTTTCGAATGGCGCAGCACAATGCTTGGAGACCTCAGAGGGGGCTGCCCGAATGCTCTGTTTCCATTCTTCGAGCATGGCTCTTCGAACACTTTCTTCACCCGTGAGTAATATACATATATATGAAACTACCAGTTATTAATGATCAGTTGCTGCTCCTGATGCTATTTTATTATTAAGTAAATCCTAGCCAGCTAGCTTATGGTGTTCTTGATTATGACTGCATGCAGTTACCCCAAAGATTCAGACAAGCAGTTGCTGGCAAAACAAACAGGACTCACAAGGAGTCAGGCATGCCTCTTTACCTATTAATTAGTATTTTAATTGCTTCATATATATATATATATATTAAATGATCAGATTAAATCATTTTAATTTTGGCAAATTATAATTTGACGATACGTAGTACAGGTCTCAAACTGGTTCATAAATGCAAGGGTCCGGCTCTGGAAGCCAATGGTGGAGGAGATGTACATGGAAGATCAGTTGAAGGGGGGAGACATTACTATTAATATTGGAGATGAAAACAGCAGCAGCACCAGCAGCAGCAGCAGAAGCAAAAACAACACAAATTATAATGGCGCCGAATCCACTTCAAAGTCGCCTCCACATGAGCTCTCAGCATTATTGCCTGCTCAGCATTCAGACACCAATATGCAGCAGCATTCAATGAAGAATATGGATTTCGGAGTAGTCATGGACGGCAGAGATGATGATGATGATGATGATGAGGGGGAGCTGATGATAAAGTTCGGCATGGGGCTGCATGATGAGAAGGATATTGAAGATAGAAGAAGCCTGCTGCAATATGGGATCAGTGGATACTCGCCGATGAGCAGGAAATTAAACGGGGATGATGCTTACCCCGGCGCCGGACAAGCAGTGGAAAGGTTAATTTCAGAGGAATTATTATTATTAACTCATCCGGCCAGAACGTTAATGATGAACAAGCAGAGCGTTGCGCTCACGCTGGGGCTTCCTCATCATGCTGCTGCTGATGATAATAATAATAATAATAATAATAATAATAATGTCCGTGTTCAATCCTTCCTCTCCAGTACGTACTGCTCATGAACGGAGCATCCAGGCAGAGGCATGGAGAGAGCAATAGTACTTAAGGACGACCCATACTCTTCTTCTTCTTCTTCTTCTTCCTTGTACATTTGATCCCGCGGCAGCTAGCTAGCTTAAAGAAATTAATAAGGGGTAATAAATAGTACAGATTATTACATATATAGTTGATAATTTGATATTGTTATATATATATATATATCTAATAATAACAATATAGGGAAAGCGATAGATAGCAAAGTAGAGTAGAGATCCTGTACAGGATCATAATTGTTTGTGGCCAGCCCAATATATTTTCAAATATTTAATATATATTGTCTTCTGATGTGATACTAAATGTTCCGGCCGAATGAAGTTGAGCAGTAAGTAAGTGCTTGGATTTAACTACTATAATACTGTTGTTTGTTTGGCATCCATTATAATGGAGTGTGCCACATATTATGGCCGGCGTTTCTAAATGTCAGATAAAATAAAGAACACAAGAATCCAACAACCTTCTTTTAGCATTGAAATATGGTGTTGATCAAGGAATTGTAGATCCATGGGAATACAAGCAACCTTCTCTCGCGGGCTGCTTCCCGAACAGAGAGCTCTGTTCATCCATCGAGGCTACCTCAAGCACTAGCCTCGACGAGGATGTGGTAGATGACGACGGTGAGTTAACTACTTTCATGGCTGGCGGCTAAATGGAGAGAAAGGGGGCGGATTACCACCGGTAGTAGAGGAGATATCGGGGAAGGTCGACAAACTGGAGCTCCGGCGGCGTCCAAATCACAAAAAGGGGGGTCGGGGGAGAGGTCGGGAGTCACGCGAAACAGGAACTCAGGAAGCTGGGATGGGAGGGTGTGTGCTAGTATTAGAGTTTTGGTGTTATTTTGAGTTTATTTAGGCCGTGTGCTACTAGCCAAATTATAGCGTGCTTATAAGATTGCCCTAAATAAATACATCAATTACCTAATAAAGGCTGTATATACATACCAGTATTGTTGTTGAGAGCGCATCCAGAAAAGAAAAGAAAAAGGAAAAAGGGCCTTCCTGTTTTAATCAGACGACAGACAGAGTCCATGGCCATGGGGGGGCAGGGCGGCGTGAAATGAGAAATGTCGCCTTCCCTCTGCTAAGCTATGCGGAGCTCGGCTCCCTCCTCTCCTGCTGCGGCAGAGAGAATCAGCATCGTTTGGGCTCCTCTATCCATGCCGCCATCATCAAGAACTTCCTCCCCACTACCTCTGCGGCCCATCCCCCAAATGTCCTCCTCCTCCTCTGGAATTCCCTCATCGCCATGTACTCCAGGTGCGGCCGACTGCGGGACGCCTCCAAGGTGTTCGACGATATGCCCCTTAGGGACACTGTCTCCTGGAATTCCATGATTTCGGGCTGCCTCGCCAGGGGCCGCCGCCCAGAGGGATTCCATTATTTCAAAAGAATGCGTGGAATCACCGAGAAATGCGCGTACGATCGCGCGACCCTGACAACTGTTATGTCCGCCTGCACCGGCCCGGATCATCTGTATGCTTGCTCCATGCTGCATTCACTGATTGTTTCGAGCGGCTATGTCGCCGCGGCTCAGGTGGGGAACGCCCTCATCACCGCCTACTTCCGATGCGGCCACCCCCTCTCGGCAAAGATGGTGTTCGACGGCATGGTTGGGAGGAATGTGATAGCGTGGACGGCAATGGTCTCCGGGCTTGCCCAGTGCCACCTCTTCCACGAAAGTTTGCTTCTGTTTCGAGATATACTGAGAGCGGCTGAGGAAGCCAACGCGGTGACGTATGCCAGCTCTCTGCTCGCTTGCTCCGGAATGCCGACTGTTTGGGAAGGCCGGCAGATTCACGGGCGCGTCGAGAAGTCCGGTTTGTGGTGTTTGCACGTTGAGAGTGCTCTGATGGACTTGTACTCCAAGCGCGGCATGATTGAAGATGCTTTCCGGGTATTCTATTCTTGCGCAGACCCCGATGAGGTCATCCTCACCGTGATGCTCGTCGGCTTCGCCCAGAGCGGGACGGAGCAGAGAGCCTTTGAAATGTTTGCAGAAATGGTGGGGAGGGGAGTCGAGATTGACGAAAACATGGTGTCTGCCGTTCTCGGAGCCTTCGGTCGCGCTTCCAAGCCGTTCGGTCTAGCTCTTGGGAGGCAAATTCATTCCCTGGCGGTCAAGAAATGCTTCTTCCCCAACACCTTTGTGTGCAACGGGCTCATCAACATGTACTCCAAGTGCGGCGAGCTGAAAGACTCTATCGAACTATTCCGCCGAACGCAATTTAAGAACTCGGTGTCGTGGAACTCGGTGATAGCAGCCTTTGGCCGCCATGGCCATGCATCGGAAGCGCTTCGCTTCTATCGACAGATGCTTTCCGATGGCATTGAGCCTACGGATGTCACTTACGTGTCCCTGCTTCATGCTTGCAGCCACGCTGGATATGTCGGGGAGGGCATGGAGCTGCTGCGCTCGATGAAGTCGCGCCATGGGATTAGTCCAAGGGAGGAGCATTATGCTTGCGTGGTGGACATGTTGGGCCGAGCGGGTCAATTGGAGGAAGCAAAAGGCTTCATAGAGGGGCTGCGCCTGGATGCAGAGTCGGGCGAGCTTCTGTGGCAGGCTCTGCTCGGATCCTGCCGCCTTCACGGGGATGTGGAGATGGGAAGATATGCAGCAGAGAAGCTGGTCATGCTGACTCCAGACTGCACTGCGGCGTATGTCTTGCTGTCCAACATATATTCAGCGGAGGGTGGATGGGAGGAGAGAGCTACAACTATGAAGAGGATGAAGGAGAAGGGGGTTAAGAAGGAGACTGGTGTGAGTTGGATTGAATTGGGGAACAAATTTCACAGCTTTGTGGTTGAAGATGAAGTGCATCCCCAGGCAGAGAGAATATATGAGGTACTTGATGAGCTCATTGCATTCACAAGAGATGAAGATCATGCTACTCCTGTTCACGAGTTCATGCAAGATTGGATTCCGACCCATTGAACGCTCTGGAAATGTATTTATTTCTGATGAATCAACAACCTTATTCACTGAAGGTCTGTTTGGCCCTGAGAGGCATCAAAATCTTGCTGAAAGCCATGAAGAGATATTTTGTTGATTTTATATACATTTCAATAGAATAAGCAGAAATTGAAATACACATTATCAAATAATAAGCATATTAATGGACATACATAATTGCTAAGTACAGCAGTATCCCTCACTGGCCTTCTGGATCGTGATCCCAGTCTCAGATATGAAGAAACAAAATTTGATCTCCTTGACCAAAAGAGATCCCCATTAGTAGCCAAAATGGGCTGATGGTTGTCGACTTCTGCGCCATCTGCATCTTTTTCAAAATTCTGACGATTCTATAACAAAACTATTTCTTTCTTCTCCGAACTCATCCAGTAGATTGTGTGGAGAGAGTGGACGAAGATCTGTATAAGCCTCGAACATTATACCTGCCATAAACTTTACTCCGATGCTCCGACCACCATGCTTCAGCCTGCTGCTCCGTAAATCTTCTCCGGCTGCAAGCCCACCATAATTGTTAGAAAGAGAACACTCTCAAGTTCTGAAAGAAAAAAAAAAAAAAAACGTGCTAGCGCCTTCTACCTGAATCGCACCCGTTTCAGGTCTCTAGAACCATCCATGAGAGCTATCAGAGTTATGTATACACCAGGTTCATATTGTTCGATCCATTCTGCCTCGACAAGGTCATCTTTGCCATCGAAGCAATCTGACCTGCAGGTACCCAAGTGTGCTTTTCCGTTGCTGATGTGCTCAGAATTCATCTCGGAACCCAAACCATTCAGGTCACCACCTGGGTTGCTTCGATCATCTTTACTTGTTTCAGTGGCAGGGGCCGCCTCATTTATGCCTCTCTGTGCAGGATTCTGCGCCGTAGAATGGATTTGTGACCCGTTATTTGCATCATTCGTTGATTTGCACGCAGCTAAGAAATCAACATGATGAACAGCATTCGAGTCGTTTCCATTCGGGATGCATCGGGGTCTTGCGGGGTCGGTCTCATAGACATACTGAGGCAGCCCGTTTCCATTTGGGATGCATCGGGGTCTTGCGGGGTCGGTCTCATAGACATTCTGAGGCAGCCTCTCTGCCATATCCTTGAGCTATTATTGTGCATCAAAAGAAAGGAATTTCTTTAATAACAGCAGATAGTAACAGCAATGGAACCATGAGGGGAATTAATAAAAGATGATTGCTATATATAAATTGACAAGAAATGTCAAACTATAAGCTTGCAGAACCAGAGGAATATAAGCTTCCGAATGCGTCCAACTATATAGAGGAGATAATTTATATTTAAAAAAAAAATTCAACCATCTTCTATTTCAATAAATAAAACGCCAGCCATTCCCAGATTATATCACCTAATTTCGTCACATATCCATCGTAACAATTTGATTCAAGAGGCTCTCAAAACAAGAAGTTTACGTGTCATAAATTGAGTGATACGGTTGCGCTTGCAAGGTGATTGAGCGGTATAAACCTGTCTGGGAGAAGATCAAGAGATACAGTACAGATCAAAAGAAAACCAAGCACTTGGAAGAAGACAAAATGGATATCAATGCTTGGGCAGACAAACAAGCCAAGTTCGAGCAGAAAAGCATACTAAGAATCGACCATCAGGCTTCGTTGAATTTGGAAAGTTGTTACGAAGAAGTGTCTTATGAAGAATGCAGCTCAAGTAAAGTTATGGGGGCATTGGCATATTAAAAGGGTTAGATCTAGCTGATGATGAAGATGGCGTTAGCGGAGTTCATAGTCAAAGATGTGCACTCGATCAATCCAACCGTCCTCTCATGAAGAGGAGAGCTTTTCGTGAAGATGAATGGAGGAGTCATATTCGACTGACTCATGATATAGAAATCACACGGACCCCATCCAGGACAAGTAGGGAGGCAAGAAGAGGTAGATGAAGGCACGCAAGCAACTAGAGGAGCTACTCATAAACATCATATCTCCCATGACCAATTAAGGTAGAGGTGAAGGTTGACATTTGAACTTTGATGGTGTGTTGAATGTCAACTAGCTAAATGCCTGGTTAGCGCAACTAGAACATGCTTCAATCTTTATGAGTGCGTCGCATTAGAAAATGCAGCATTTGGTAAGCATGAGAAGAAAAGTAAATTTAGGGAAATTACACATAACGACCTCCAACCATCTGGTAAGTTCTACGTCAAGGAGAACAGCATTCTTTGTAGCACTATACAATCAAATAATTATATATTTATATATTTACATATGTACGGTCAGGTATCAGCATGAACGCTCGACCTCATCTAAGGAACTTCATCCATTTTTATGTTTAGAATTAATTTTTTTCTTGGTGTCGGTCGTAACTGTTGTTATGTCAAACACATTCATAAAATAATTTGGCTGATTTTATCATTTTCCATCCATATTTCTAATGGAAGGGGCATTTTTGTAAACTAGGGAAACTTAAGGGGGAGGTAGATGTAATTTCGAAAGATAGACGGGTGCAACCTGTAATTATGCAAACTCCCAGGGGAGGTCCGTATAATTAACCCTATATATATATATAAATGTATATGTATGTATATGCAGATATACGTATATCTGCCTGTGTATATGTACACATGTATATCTGTACATATACATATATGTATATGTTCGCATGTATTAGGTTTGTATTTCTCTTTATATATTTTTCTCCTCCTCCCCTCACTCATATATATATGAGTGGGGCCCTTTGTAACAACGATGAAACCATTTTACCATCTCAACATGGTATTAGAGACTTAGGGCGTCCTCGACTCCCTCTCCCGCACGCTCGTTCCTCGTCTCTCGCCGCTCGTTGCCCGCAAGAGTCGGCCTCCCGCGTGTTTCCGCAAGCGACCTCGTCCCCGCAACTCTCGCTTGACTCTAGCAGATTCCGTTCATCGCCCTCCTCGCCCGCAAGCTTCCCTTCTGCACGCTTTTGCGCGCATGTTCCACGCATTCCGCGCGCGGGGATGGTGGCCAACAGTGGTTCAGACGCCGGAGATGAAGTTATAGACAAATTTTCGGCGTCGTTATCTCCTCCTTTTACTGGGTAGCTCCTTCATGGATCTTAGTTCTTCCCTTTTCCTATGAGCAAACCCTAGTGGTGTCTTCCTTGCCGTTTTTCTTCTTCCCTTTGATTCCTGATTTCTATTCTTGGATCATCATGTCGGGGAACAATGAATCTCCAACCATATCTTCCTGAACCGAGGATTCATCCTCCACCCTGACTTCTGAGGCGTCTATCCGATCAAATCATGATCACAATACACCACAAATTACTACCATACGCCTAGATGGCTCTAATTACATACTATGAGCTCGATCTATTAGTCTTTCCCTAAAGAGCAGGCGTCTGCTTGGTTATGTTCGAGGCACTACACTGGAGTCTGCACAGACTTCCCCGGATTGGATGCAATGGGAGTCTGAGAACTCTTTGGGCCATGTACTGGCTTACGAACTCCATGGTGGAATCTATTGCTCGAAATTATCCGTTCTTGGACACTGCTGTAGATATTTGGAAGAGAGTTGAAGCCACTTACTCGTGCCGAGGGAATGCAACCCAAATTTACCAACTGCGACGGAAGATCTTTCTCCTGAGACAAGGTGATCGTCCTCCTTCGGTCTACTACTTGAAGTTCACTCAGCTGTATCAGAAATATGATCACTTTGACTCGCTCCCTCTCGTGTCTCCGGAGGATGAAGCTCTTATTCGAGCCCAAAAAGAACGCAACGAGGTCTTTGAATTTGTACATGGACTGCATCGGGACTTTGATCAGATCAGTGTTCAAATCCTTGAGCGCTCACCTACTCCATCTCTCCCGGAAAAGTACAACCTCGTCCAACAGGAATTTGATCGGCAACAGACTTGGTTACCCAACTCCGTTTCTGAGGGATCTGCCTTGTCTGCTCAGTCTGGTTCTAGTAGTCGGGCTCCTCGTGACTCCAGATTGAAGCCCACCGACAAAGATCATCTGATTTGTGACTACTGCCGAGAAGTCTCGTCACTCATGGGACACGTGTTTCCGGCTTCATGGCTTTCCTCCACCGCGAGGCGGTTCTGCACTGCTTGCGGCTTTGGTCGCTCTCAAGATCGATCATCTCAGTCTCAGTCTGCCAATCTTTCAGATGCCTCAGAGGAGTCCTTGCTCGGGTCTGGCCTCGACACTGCGAGCCTTCCTATAACACTATCTGCGAATGAATTTCAGGCGTTCTGTCGTTTGATGCAGGGACTGTCTACTGAGCCGTTTACCTCCTCGTCCTCCTACACCCATCAGGGACTACCAGGTGCTCATGCTGCGTCCACATGTCCTTCTACTCACTGGATTATTGATTCTGGAGCGACAAATCATATGAACGGATCCTCTACAGGTTTTGTGTCATAGCTTCCCTAGTATGGTCTGGACAAGGTGAGTATTGTGGATGGATCTTTCTCTCCTATTGCTGGGAAATGATTCATCCCTTGCTCCTCTCTCTTTCTTCTGTTCTTCATGTCCCTAAGTTTACCTGTAACCTTCTCTCAATTAGTCACTTAACTAATTCTATGAACTATTACGTGACTTTTTTCCCACCTCGTGTGTTTCAAGACCTGAAGACGGGGAAGGTGATTGACTCTAGTAGATTGTGTGATGACCTCTACATGTTTGACTCTTCCAGTCCTACTTCTCCACCGCAGGTTCTTCATGCTGATCAGCCTTCTGTTTTGGATTTCTGGCACCGTCGTCTAGGACATCCCTTTATCCATTCTATGAAACTCTTATTCCCTAATGTCTTTTTTGTTCTTCCTTAATCAATATTTGTGAACGAATGTGCTATGTTATATTTTATTTTAATTTATTATTGTTGCACTTTTAATCGGACTGACAAACACATGCATTCATATTAGTAGTCGACGGTAGCCGCGTCGCATCTCATTTAGTTGCATTTTAGGGCGACCATCATTTAAAGCCTACCCCTGCATCAGCTTACCTCATCAGCCGGATGCTTACGCAGGTTCTTGGGAATAACACGTCTCACCACACTCTTAAAGTTCCTCCCACTAACTTTCATCCTCATGTCTTTGGTTGTGTGCTTCGTTCACATACATCAAAAAACTAAACTTGACTCGCGTGCTCTCAAATGTGTCTTCATCAGGTATTCTCCAGCTTAAAAGGGTTACAAATGCTTTGATCCTATAATCAAGCGAGTGTTTGTGACTATGGATGTCACCTTTCGTGAATCTGAGAGCAGCTACATGACCTCACTTCAGGGGGGGTCCTCTCCCGTGTTGGAAGTGAGCTCCTAATCTCTTCTAGAGGAATCCTCACATACACCTTTACACATTCCTCCTCTATACCAGCCTTCAGTTACTATCCCTATTACTACTACGCTTGTTCTTGTTGCCCCTAGCGACCATGAGAAGTCCCATGCTCCCCCTTTGCAGGTTTACTCTCAAAGAAAAAGAGGTAAAAACATGCAAGCCACTCTCAGGATACCTGTGATGACATCTGATCCGTCTTCAGAATCCACTGCACTACGTGAAGGTACTTCTAACCAACACCCATTGTCTCAATTTGTATCTTATACTTCTCTTACTGCTTGACATAGAGCCTTTGTTTCCTATTTGGCCTCTATTTCTATCTCATCATCCTGGCAGGAAGCCCTTGTCACCGCAAGTGACAAGAAGCTATGCTCGAAGAAATGCATGCCCTTGAAAAGAATTGTACATAGGATCTTGTGCATCTTCCTTAGGGGAAGACGGTTGTTGGATGTAAGTGGATGTTTGCTATCAAACAAAACACCCAGGGAATTGTCGAGAGATACAAGGCAAGGCTGATTGCCAGAGGATACACACAGACTGCTGAGATCGATTATCAGGAGAAGGGATGGAACCTTAGTCAGTTAGATGTAAAGAATGTGTTCCTTCATGGAGACATAGATGAGGAAGTGTATATGTCCCTACCTCTTGGACTTGCCTTTGAGGGATCTAAAGGGAAGGTTTGAAAACTGAAAAGGGCTTTATACGACCTTAAATTTTTTCCTAAAGCTTGGTTTGAGAGATTTCACAAGGCAATGAGAATTTTTGGATATTCTCAGAGTAATGTTGATCATACTCTGTTCATCAAGCACATAGAAGAAAAATTGACAGCCCTTATAGTTTATGTGGACGACATTGTTATAACAGGAGATGATTTAGAAGAGGTTTAAACTCTAAAAAAAGTCTGGCTAGAGAATTTGAGGTAAAGGACTTAGGGAACCTTAAATCTTTTCTGGGTAATGAAGTCTCCAGATCCAAATATGAGATTTTTATCTCACAGAGGAAGTATATTCTTCATTTATTTGAGACATCGTGAATGTGTGGATGTAGGTCTGCCGACACCCCTATCGAAGCAAACCACGGGTTAGGGAGGGATGACAGAGAGCCTATTGAGGACATTCCTGGTTTTCAAAGATTAGTGGGGAAGCTGATTTACTTGTCACATACACACCCAAATATCTCGTATGCAGTTGGTTGGTCAGTTAATACATGCACTCACCAATGACTCGACATCTTGATGTTGCCCACCACATTCTCAGATACCTCAAGTCCTCTCCTGGGAGCGAGATCCTATTCTCACTGAATGATGAGCTAAATATTGAAGTCTACACCGACGCAGACTGGGCTGGATCGGTTGATGATCGACAGTCCACCTCAGGATATTGCACTTTTGTAGGTGGGAATTTGGTTAAATGGAGCAAAAAACAACACGCGGTGCCTAGATCCAGTGCTGAAGCTAAATTCAGAGCTATGACACATGGAATATGTTAAGGATTGTGGATTTGAACTATCATGAGAGATCTGGGCTTTGAGAACACCGAGCCACTCAGATTATATTGTGATAAGGCGGTCATTAGCATTGCACATAACCCTGTTCAACACGATCGCACCAAACACATTGAAATTGACAGACACCTCATCAAAAAAAACATAGTGAAAGGAATCGTTTATACGAGTGAGGCCCATTGTAATAACGATGGATCCATTATACCATATCAACAGTACACATACGTATATGCACACATGCACATACGTATATGCACACATGCACATACGTATATGCACACATGCACATACGTATATGCACACATGCACATACGTATATGCACACATGCACATACGTATATGTATGTATATGTATATCTGTAACATACAAATATGTATATGCAAACGTACACATGCGTAAATCTGTAAACATACATATATGTATATCTATAAGCATATATATAAATAACCGTGCATAAAAGGCCTGGGCTTTATTGTGACCTAGCCCGGGCCCGTCTTTTGTCAGACCCCGGGTGTTCTCAGCCACCCCCCCCCCCCCCCCACCCCCACCCCTCGCGCGCACGTTGAAAAGGGAGGGGGCCTATTTAAGCCTGTTTGTGAGCCCGTCTTTTGTCAGACCCAAGGCGTTCTCGGTGATATGAATAGCAGCTTGACTATCGCAAAAGAGAACAACCAGGGATGGAAGTTGGACACCTAAATCATAGAGGAGACTTTCTAGCCATGTAAATTCATAGACAACGACAGCCATGGAACGTACTCCGCTTCAGCTGAAGACCGAGCAACCACAGTTTGCTTCTTGCTCCGCCAGGTAACCAAATTCCCGCCAAAATATGTGTAGTAGATGTTTGTGGACCGACGATCGTCGAGGGACCCAGCATAGTCAGCAACACAGCATGCAATGAGAGACAGAGAGGTAGAAGACTTATACACCAGACCTTCTCTCGGAGCATTTTTCAAGTATCGAAGAATACACTCAACTGCCTGAAGATGAGAGGTTTGAGGAGCATGCATGAAATGACTAACCACACCGACCGCAAAGGAAATGTCTGGCTGCGTGACAGTAAGGTAGATTAGCTTGCCAACAAGGCGGTGATAATACTCCGGATTAGGAAGAAGTTGATTAGATTCTGAACCATGAGCACAGAGCTTGTGATTGGCATCCATAGGTGTACCCACGGGCTTACAACCAGAGTAGCTTGCATCATGAAGTAGATTGAGACAATATTTCCGTTGTGGCAAGACAATACCCTCATGTCGTCGGGCTACCTCAATTCCCAAGAAGTAGCAAGGTCGTCCCAAATCCTTAGTTTGAAAATGATAGGCAAGATGTTGCTTGATTTGTGTGATGTCGGGAAGATCATTTCCAGTAACAAGGATGTCATCAACATAGACTAGAAGAATCACTGTGCCAGATGGACGTTGTCGAATAAATAGGGAAAAGTCTGTCGAGCTTCGGGTGAAGCCAACCTCACGAACTACCCAACTAAACTTCTCAAATCATGCTCGTGGAGACTGCTTGAGGTCATAGAGTGATTTCTGTGGGACAGTGCCCAGCAATGTTCCTGATTTGAAGAAGCGCTCAACTCAATGATAAGTGCAAGTTGTATTTAATGTTCCATCTAGTTCATGCTTGTAGAGATCGACAATATGTCAAGTACTTTAGTTATTTCACTAAGTACTATATCGTCGAGAAGAATAGAAGATGCCATCGACAAAGTATGCTTGTCGTCATGATGATGAGCAAAGCAAACACAAAACTTGGCGTGTTCATCGAACGAAGAATGCAGTTCGTCGAACGCAAAGACTTGGCGAGTTCGTCGAACGCAGAATGTTGTTCGTCGAACGAAGAATGTTGTTCGTCGAACGCGGAATGGAGTTCGTCGAACACAGAGAAGACATGAAGATAACAAAGGAAGGGATGTCGTCGAGAAGATGCAGTATCGTCGACATCAACAGAGTAGCCTTGTCGTCGAGAAGAACAGACATCGTCGTAAAGAAGGCGTGGCGTCGAGAAGTTTGAAGAAGGACAGTTGAAGACAAGCAGTTGCTAAGGCATAGTCTGTCGATATGATATCGCTCATGTCGTCGAAAGAACAAAGTGATTACGACGACAGACTACAAGAAAGAGGATCACGACGACACAGTCAGAGAAGCATATCGTCGTATATGCAGAAATGCCAGAAGTTCTTGTGTCGTCGAGATATCAATGTCAGAGGCAGAAGCTGAAAGACTTGAAGATCTACCAAGGTCTAAGGCATCGACAAAGTCCTGTCATCGAGATATTATCCATATCGTCGTAACAATGGAAATATCGTCGAGACGGAATTCAAATATTGCGGACGCGCTGTCAGCATTTAATGTCGCCGTCTGATTGTCCAATCAGCACGTGCTCTTAAGGTATGGAGTATGACATTTAAGGAACTTTTTCAGAAGACCGTTGGGAACCTCGCAGTCTTATAAAAGAGATAAGATGATGCCCTAGAAAGAGAGAAATCTTTGTGAGAAAAGAAAAACGAAAAAGAATCTCGTCGTTGCTGCGGAGAAGTAGATCAAGTGGAGAACAAGAATCAAGTGTTCTCAGAAGAATCAGCTATCTCCATTGACTGATAAGAAGCCGATCATCATCAGGCTAAGAGTAGAGATTGAAGAAGAACTGCGCTTTCAAGATCTGAATCTGAAACATCTTCTTCAACCTCAAGAAGCCAATCTCCATCAGGCTAAGTTGTCGATCTTCATCAGGCAGAAGAAACAACTTTTATTACTGTAATTTCTTGTAAGGCTTGCGGGCCTATTTGTCTAGCTTGAGGGCTGGAGAGCTGTGAGGCTTGAGGGTCAGGGCAGTGGACTTGTAGGTCCGACACCGTCTAGCTTGAGGGCTGGAGAGCTGTGAGGCTTGAGGGCCAGGGCAGTGGACTTGCGGGTCCAAACTTGTCGAGCTTGAGGGCTTGGGTGCAGTAAGGGCTTGCGGGCCTAGGTTGTAGGCACATGACTTGCGGGTCTGTGTTGTGTAGGGCTTGAGGGCCTGAGTGTCGAGCTTGCGGGCTCGGGTGTAGTAGGGGCTTGCGGGCCTAGGCTGTAGGACTTGCGGGTCCGTGTTGTAAGGCTTAAGGGCCTGAAGTTTTGGCGGAGTTTGCCGAGCCTAGCACACTGCTAGGTAGGCGCAGAAGAAAAGAGGACTACTTAAGACACCCGGTCTTGAGGAACCTCCATAGATCATTGTGTTTTTCTATGTTGTGCTTTATAATTCATAGATCTAATAAACAGAAATCAAGAACACCTAAAGGGGATAAAATAATTTGAAAAACATATTCACCCCCTCTAGGTGATAAGTTGACACCCAAAAAACAACAATTTCTTCAGGTGACAGACAAGGGACTCCCTCGTGATTATATAACCAGGAGGTTGTTGCATGTACACAGTTTCCAGGAGGTCATCGTTAAGGAATAAGTTTTTAATGTCAAGCTGATGGAGCGGCCAATGATGATGAACAACAAGGGAAAGTAAGACCCGAACGGTGCTGAGTTTTGCGATCGGAGAAAAGGTATATTCATAATCAAGGTCATGTTGTTCAGTAAAAACTCTGGCAACAAGACGAGCCATAAGGCGGTCAACAGTCCCATCTGGAGGATGCTTCAAGGTGAATACCCACTTGCAGCTCAGTGTATGTTGATTCAGAGGAAGAGGAATAAGATCCCATGCGTGATTGCTCATAGAGCTATCATTTCCTCATCCATTGCCGCCCAACACCCTAGATGTTGAAGAGCTTCCTGCACAGAAGGCATGGTACAAATAGAGGACAAAGTCGTCGCAAACCTGCGAAGGGGAGAAGAGAGGCAGTGCAAGGATACATAATTAGAGAGAGGTTGAGCGGTAGAAGAAACCGCATCTTGGGAGGAAGCCATAAGAGGATCAACGGTCTGGGGAGCAGCATCAGTAGATGGTAACGATCGCAGGGCATCAGACCGAGGTAAACGACGAGTGTACACTTGTAGAGGAAGAGAGGGGAGCACAGGAGGAGGTGTAGGAAACAAGGGAGGAGAAGTGTGAGTAGGAACGGCCGGACGTAGAAGAGAAGTGTGAGTAGGAACGATCGGACGTGGAAGAGCATCGGGAGATATAGCAGGAGGTGCTGAGTAGAATGGTTGATCCTCAAGGAAGGTAACATCCGCATGGGAGAGAGATAGAGAGAGAGAGAGGGAGGAAAAGGGGAGCAGCCCCAACTTAGACAAATGATCCAAAGATACATTCTAGGTTTAAACATAACATCTTATACTATGAGGTGCCAAACCAAAAACCCCAAAATACCCCTTAGCGAAAACAATAAACACTAAGCATGCCCAAAGCCTTCACCCACGCCGCCGGTCTCGCTGTCGCCCACGGTGTCGCCGTCCCCAACGTCGGACGACACCACCTTGCCCGCTGCTTCCTTGTTGCCCGATCCGCGTTGTCGTAGCGCGTACACCCGCCATGGCGGTTCTCTTTCCTGCAAGTCGGTAACACAAACCCCACTGCGATACACTGCGAAGAGGATACAATCATATTTAATCACATTTAAGCACAAACATTCGAATTGAGCAAGGGATGATTGCAAATTAATTAAGAGCACTGAAATTAAGTGTTAATTGAAGAGGGATCATGCAAGCTTAAATTAAAAGAATCCAATTAATTAAAAATAAATTTTCACTAAGAATATAAGTACATTCATATGATGCATTGAAACAAACAATAGAACTCACCAATACATCGACATTGGTGACTAACTAAGGGAAACTGATGTATGGTGGCTGCTTAAAGCGGATATTGGCTGTATGAGGACGGGTTTCTGGGTAGGGATGTTGTTTGGTGGCTATTATGAGTGGGCAGAAGAGACGGTCAGGGCTACCGCAGGCGGTGGCCCTGCCGGAGCGCCGCCGGACTACTCCCGGCAGGTTCGCCGGGATCCGACGACCTCGCCGGTAGGTTCCGGTCAGGCCGGCGGTGGCTCCGCTGGCGGCGGGGTAGTGGAACGGCGGGGGCACTGTTCGGTGAACAGTAAATCGGGGTTGGCTCGTGAGCGAGGGAGGAGGAATTTCCAAGAAAGGATATTCGCAGCCCATTTTTTTTATCCGACGGCTGAGATTGCATCGGTGGTTTTATTTTGGCCTCAAAGTGGGATTGAAAATATTTCTTTATAATATATATATATAAATTTTTTTTTACATGTACATATTTGTATATATATACATACATACATGCATATATGTACATATTTGTCTTATAAACGATGTGTTGCGGTTGTTCATTAATGACTTTGTAGTAATATATCCCGTCAATGTCTAGATTAGAAGTTGTGCGAGCACTTTCTACTACAAATGGGGCTACGCCCTCATACTTTGCATTTACCAAATGAAGAGCCGCGAGGTATTAATATTAACCGCTATTTTAGTTTATTTTGTGCCCCCCCCCCCGCCCCCCATTAGAAGATGAGATTAGGGTTAGACCACTTTTGTACTACTCTCATTTAAGAATTCGGTTGAGAGCAGTTGGGCTTAGCAAGGTTCCGTTGTATCTTGTTTCTCATTTTGGAATTTGGTTGATTGCAATGTCCAATAGCGGTATTAATATTAACCGCTATTTTAGTTTATTTTGTGCCCCCCCCCCCCCCCCCCCCCCCTATTAGAAGATGAGATTAGGGTTAGACCACTTTTGTACTACTCTCATTTAAGAATTCGGTTGAGAGCAGTTGGGCTTAGCAAGGTTCCGTTGTATCTTGTTTCTCATTTTGGAATTTGGTTGATTGCAATGTCCAATGCTCGTCGTCATGCTGCCTCCTGCCATAATAATGTCCCGTGACTGTGTCTGTGACATAAGTCACATCCAACCAATATCATTTGTTTCTCATGTTTACTTTTTACTAATCCGCCCATAACTTACTCAAATTTATTTTCTAACTATATTCTAAACCTACTTTGGGAGTGTTAAGTATAATGCCCTATTAAGATAATTATCTTGAAAGAAATAACTTTATTACCCCTATTCACTCGAATTATCTTAATTTTCAACTCTCCGTTACTATTATACTGATTCGTTTCTGGTGACGCCGTTTCCAAAATATAATTACTCGTGACATTCCTCAATATCCTGATTTTCCAAGATGATTAAAACCAAGAAAACGGCTTGAACTATTTTGTCATTGAAAGACTCTTAAATACTGTTAATAGAACTTATATAGATTTGAACGGACTAATCATACTGTAATCAAAACCTGATGTGCTAATAGGTGACAAAGTGAACATACATATATATATATATATATCTGACATCTACTTCCTCTGATAACACTTTAGCAAATAATCCGATAAAGATCACAACAATTACAACAAACTACTAGAATCAATCTGATGTTTAGATTTTATTATACTGAAAAGACAGGCTAGGGAGGGAGGTTGAAGTCTAAATGGAGGGGAAGATTAATCTTACCTGTTGAGTAAGAGATTTTATGACTTCTTTTGCGGATCTAGATTTTTCTGACTCCTCTGCAGCAAATGCCATGGCTTCCCTAACTTTAGCTGCAGATTTCTGTAATTCGTATTCTTTAATTTCACAACGCTGCCTCAAGCTATCAACCTATTTTCCACCATACTGTTTCAAAAAAAATTCAAATAGCAGTGATGCATAAAGTAAAATTTAATATCTCACCTGGCCACGAAGTCTCTGAACTTCTTGGTTAAGAAGATCATTTGTCTTCTTTAGTCTTTCGTCTATACTTTCAGAGAACGAACATTCCATCATGGTTGTAATCATTGTTGCAGAATATGGAGGGCTAGGTTTTTCAGAAAATGGAGAACCAGCTTCAGAACTATTTGGGGATTGAATTGCCGACAATAAAGTTAATCTGGGATTTGTTCGTTGGCCATCAACCCCAACAGAAAAAGCAACATCTCTAGGTTGTGACAGTGGAGCAATTTGTTGAGGACGAATTGAAGATAATGCATCAGATTTTTTCCCTTGTTTAGCGGCCTTCCTTTTGTTTGGAGAAACAGACTTGGGCTTTTTAAAATTAGCTTTGTTAGAGTTGTCTTTGCTATCACCTGGAAAATGGGGTAAAGAGCTTTTCTTGACATTCATTTTAGCGGATTCAATGACTCTATGCAATTTTGCATAACAGGAATCACAAACACGGTAGGGTTTTCCAGGAATAGGAGCCAACGCAGCTCTCAAAAACTTTCTTGAGCTGCATGAGTGGCAATGTACAAGACCACAATTGTAACAATTATGCCTCTTTCGAGTAAATCCAAATGCTTGTCTGCATGCTGTGCATTGAGATTGGTCAGCACTACTAACCCATTTATGCTGACACACTGCAGATGTGAAATTTTCCCCACAAGCAATGTGTTTGACAGGTCTATCCTTTAGAGCTTCAACAATTGTAGGTGTCTTCCGATCTTCAAGGTCTCCATGGCCCAACCTTCCATTGGCTCCCTTTCCCCATGTGTAAACTTGGTTCTTTGATGTCAAAACGGTAACATGATATGAACCACAAGCAACCTCTACAACAGACTCATTCGCAAGCTTATCCTGAACCAAGCAAGGAAGTTTTCCATCAGAAAGAGGATTGCCAAGTTGACCATAAACAGTACTTCCCATTGTAAAAATATCGCCTGAAGTTGTCAAGCCAATTGTAAGACTATGACCACATGCAACCTTGTAAAAATTGTAATCTATCAATGAAGGCACACAGGTTGGCTTAAGACGTGAGTCCTTATCACCATGCCCAAGACGATACTTATCCCCATCACCCCATGTAAAAAGTTTGCCAGAGGATGCACTAGATTGTGTCACAATAACCTCCACAACAGCTGCCGTATGCCAAACTCCACATGAAACAGCAATTGCCTTTAACCCGATCAATGACTCTACTTCCCTGGGATACAAAACACTCTCTCTGTTTCCATGGCCTAAATTACCAAAGGTACCATCACCAAATGTGAATAACTGCCCTGCTGAAGTTATCAACGCTGAATGCCAAGTTCCACATGAAACAGAAGAAACTTGGAGTCCTTCCAAAGGGCCAGAAACTCTTTTAGGAATCCAGTGGCTAATATTTGCACCATGACCAAGTAACCCTGCCTTATGAGCACCATCTCCCCACGTATAAAGTTCACCACTAGTAGAGATAGCACACGTGTGAAATTCGCCACAAGCAACAAATTCAATTTCAGCATCCGATAGAGATTCAACAAGACGGGGCTGAATAGCTTCTTCTTCTACACCATAACCAAGAAGACCATAGGATCCTTTACCCCACGTAAATACTTCTCCCTGTCTTGTAACAAGTGCAGCATGTTTGACTCCACAAGCCACATGCTGAATGTCTAAAAAAACATTGGACTCCAGTGGCTTGGGAAGTAAAAGATCATGTCTTCCACTGTAAAGACTAACATTTATATCATTGTTAGTTCTAGAAGAGCCAAAAAGGACCTCACCCCACAAGTATACATCACCATAAGCTTCAGAGTAATCCTGGGCGGAGCCATGACTGGATGTGCTAGGACCACTGGAAACACTGATTCTAAAAACATCGGCAGAATCTCCTTTTACTTTCATATTTGTCACATCTAGTCTTTAAAACTTACACAATTTTGAGAAGACCTTGAAGCGCGTGCCTTGGTTAGCTTTCTGCCAGAAGAATAAAACAAGGCTATCACTTAGGCTATTGAATATCAAGTTCCGGGCATACGGAGTAATTTCCACATTATATTAAATTGCATTAAAATGACAAAGGAAAAAAACTAACAAGCATATGTTACCAAAGGAATGATAATGTTACCGACTTGCAGGAGGAGGAACCACCTTGGCGGGTGTACGCACGGCGTCCGCGCGAATCGGGCAACAAGGGAGAATCGGGCAACAAGGGAGCAACGGACACGACTGTTTTGCCCGGCGCTAGGGAGGGCGGTAGCACAAGCGAAGCTTGAGGGGCGCGGTATCGCCCAGCGATAGGGAGGGCGATAGCGCAGGCGCTCACGCGGGGGGCGCGGCTGAAGGCGTGGGGCAAGCTTAGTAATTGTTATGTTTGGCAGGGGGTATTTTGGGGACTTGGGTTAGGACCTCATAGTATAAGAGGTTATGTTTAGACCTAATTTGTATCTTTGATCACTTGAGTAATTTAGGGGCTGCTCCCCTTTTCTCTCCCTTCTCTCTCTCTCTCTCTCTCTCTCTCTCTCTCTCTCTCTCTACCCTCTCTCCTTCCGTCTCTCCCCCTCTTATCGTTCGGCCGAGCCACCGCCCTTGCAACCACCTCTCCGCCGACCGTCCATTACCCTAGTGGTAACATTGGTCCGACCTGCCGCTCCGCCCGCCACCGTGCCGCCGGAAAACTCGATGCCATGACGGTAACCACCCGCCAAACCCCCGCCGCCTCCCTTGACGCGCCAGACGACCTCCGCGCTCGCACCGACGCTCACGCGGCGGATATTGCGGATCTGCGCGCATCCTTGGCATCCATCCAATCCCTCGCCCTCGCCAATCAGAGCACCAACGCGGCCATCCTCGCCCGCCTCGAACAACTCTCGCCCGCTTCCCCCGTCGCCGCCGCCTCCACGTCCACTCGGGAGGGTGGATCAATCCTCGGACAACCCCCCGTTCCGCAACAGCCGACCATGGCGGCCGACCCACGCCTCGCGGCCCCTGCTCCACCGCCCGGCCGACCGCCTCTCGCTTTGGAGCTGCCGTCCTTTTCCGGGGTCGATCCGATGGGGTGGATCGCTCGCGCCGAGCAATTTTTCGACCTCCATTTTACTCACAACGATGACAAGGTGGGTACTGCGGTCGTCGGCCTTTCGGGCTCCGCCTTGCACTGGGCGCGTTGGCTCCGCCAAGTGCAATCCCATATTTCTTGGGCTGAACTGAAACATGAAATGATTCAGCGTTATGACGCGCGGCACTCCGGCTCCGCCATTGAGCGCCTGTGCAGCATACGCCAGTCCGCCGACCTGGATAGCTATATTGATGAGTTCGTGGCTTTGGTCTCCCACGTCCCGGGGCTACCACCAGACCACTATCTGGGCTTCTTCCTCCAAGGGATGCTACCCGCCATCCGCTCTCGCCTCCGCACGCATCACCCCCACACCGTCTCGGCCGCGATTGACCTCGCTCGCGCCGTCGAAGCGGATCTGGGCATTCGCCATCCGCCTCCAGCCCATCATCCACCACCTAGACCGGCACCGCCTCGCGACGTGGCTCCTCGCGCATATCCGCTGGGTGGACAACGCCCGGGCCGTCCCGCCCCCCACCGTTTCTCTGATGGGGAATACAACGACCTCCGCCGCAAGGGATTATGCTTCCGGTGCCGCCAACCGTACTCCCCCAATCACGTCTGCTCGGTCAAAGAATTTCATGCTCTGTTTGGGGACAACATATCCACCGAGGCATCGGTCGAGGGTGACGACCTGGACCTTCCCGAGAACATCGAGCAACCCATAAATCCCAACGCGCCCCTCCATTGCTTGGAGCTCCCGTATTTCTCGGTGGGCGGCATCACGGGCCCTCGCACGATGAAACTCCAAGGTCGTATACGGGACCGCGACATCGTCCTCATGATTGACAGCGGCGCGAGCCACAACTTTATCTCGGAGCATTTGGCGCGCGAACTCGCTCTCGCTCATCGGCCATCCGCGGAGTTCACAGTTTGTTTGGGAGACGGACGCTGTCGGCCGACACAGGACCTTTGCCAGGCAGTCACGCTCACCATTGGCGCCTGCACGGTCACGGCTGACTTTTACATATTCGGGTTAGGGGGCATTGATGCCATTTTGGGGGTTACATGGCTACAAACGCTGGGCGATGTTCGGGTGAATTGGGCAAAGATGACCATGCACTTCCAACAAGGGACGACCTCGTGCTGCCTTACGGGTGACTCCACCATCCTCCGGACGCCGGTCCCGTTCCGGGCCCTTCAGCGCACCGCGACTGTGGATTTCTCCGCTTGGCTTTGGCCTCTCCAGGGGGACCAAGAGGACACGGGACCAACACCAGACGACATCTGGAGCATCGTGGATGAGTTCGCCGAGATATTTGAGGCCCCGACCGGTCTACCCCCGGCCCGCACCACTGACCACGCCATTGTCCTTCAGCCGGGAACAGCTGCGGTATCAGTTAGACCGTACCGCTATGGCCACGTGCAGAAAGACGAGATTGAGCGCTTAGTGCGGGAGATGCTGTTGGGCGGCATCATTCGACCAAGTGCAAGCCCTTTTTCTAGCCCGGTTCTCCTTGTGCGGAAGAAAGATGGTAGTTGGCGCTTTTGCGTCGACTATTGGAAGCTCAACAAGGCCACCGTCGCCGACAAATATCCGATTCCGGTCATTCAGGAGCTCCTGGACGAGCTCCACGGAGCCACATTCTTCACCAAGTTGGATCTCCGATCCGGCTATCATCAAATCCGCGTGCGGCCGGCAGACATTCCCAAGACGGCGTTTCGTACTCACGATGGCCACTTCGAATTCCTGGTCATGCCATTCGGCTTGACCAACGCCCCGACAACATTTCAAGCTACCATGAACGACATATTTCGGCCGGTACTCCGCAAACATGTCCTCGTTTTTTTTTTGACGATATATTGGTGTATAGTTCAAATTGGCAGGAACACCTTCAACACGTCCGGGCCACCTTCCGTACCCTCCGTGACCACAATCTCGTCCTGAACCGGAAGAAGTGCTCCTTCGGGGCCACTTCGGTTAGCTATTTGGGCCACACTATTTCGGCGCGAGGGGTAGCCATGGATGCCGACAAGATCGTCGCGGTGTTTCATTGGCCAACACCCATGTCCGTCCGCGAGGTGCGCGGGTTCCTGGGGTTGACCGGCTACTACCGGCGGTTCATTCAAGGCTATGGGACGATAGCCCGCCCTCTCACCCAGCTACTCAAGAGTTCGGAGGACGGCGCCTTCTCCTGGTCGGCGGCAGCCATGGCTGCGTTTGTAGCACTGCAGTCGGCCCTCGTGCACGGGCCGGTTCTGGCCATGCCGGATTTCCAACAGACGTTTGTGGTGGAATGCGACGCATCGGGCACCGGTGTGGGCGCGGTCCTCATGCAGTCCGGCAAACCAATTGCCTTCTACAGTCGGGCGTTCTCTTCCACCGTTCGTAGCCGGTCGGCGTACGAAAACGAGCTCATGGCCTTAGTCTTGGCAGTACAACATTGGCGACCGTATCTCCTCGATAGGCCGTTTGTGGTTCGGACGGATCATCACAGCCTCCGCTATCTCCTACAACAAAAAATCGCGACACCGGCACAACAAGTCTGGGTAGCCAAACTTTTGGGCTACGATTTTTCGATCACTTTCCGCTCCGGTAAAACCAACCGAGCTGCAGATGCTCTCTCCCGTCAACTGCACGCACCAGAGTTGACCGCTATCTCTCGGCCAGTATGGGAGGAAAGCTCCGACATTCAGGAGGACGTCGAGAAAGACCCCTACTTATCAGCAATTCGCACGGCCCTCATTGCCGATCCGGCGACGCACCCTCCTTACTCGCTCATTGGCGGCCGAATGTTTTACCGGGGGCGATTGGCGTTGTCCGCGTCATGCGCGTGCATCCCGCGATTGCTGGCCGAATTCCACGCGTCGCCAACCGGAGGCCACGCCGGCGCATTTCAGACCTACCGCCGACTCTCCGCTTCCCTATTTTAGCCACAGATGTTGCCAAATTAAGGCCTACGTCGCCGCCTGCCTTCCCTGTCAGAAGGCCAAGTACGAAGCAATGTTTCCCGGAGGTCTCCTTCAACCCCTCCCGATACCGGAACGAATTTGGGAGGACATCGCCATGGATTTCATCACGCAGCTACCACGATCGGACGGGTTCGACTGCATACTAGTGGTGGTAGACCGCCTATCTAAGTATGGCCATTTCATTCCCCTTCGCCACCCATACACGGCGAAATCGGTAGCGGACAGCTTCATCGCCGGCATCGTGCGCCTTCACGGTTTCCCGCGCTCCATCGTGAGCGACCGAGATCCCCTCTTCTTAAGCAGTTTCTGGACTTCCTTATTCCGTCTACAAGGAACTCAAATTCGCATGAGCACCGCCTACCACCCGCAGACAGACGGGCAATCCGAGGTTCTCAACCGGTGCCTAGAAACCTACCTACGGTGCTTCATCGGCGAACGACCGGGATCTTGGGCCAAGTGGCTCCCTTGGGCGGAGTACTCGTACAATACGGCCTACCATTATGCGGCCAACACCTCCCCATTCGAAGCAGTCTACGGCCGCCCACCCCCTTCGATCGTGCGGCACCTCCCGGGTGAGTGCCCTGTGGACGGCCTCGCGGTTCACCTTCAGGATCGCGATATCATTCTGGACAGCTTGAAGCATCATCTAAGGCGCGCCCAAGCCAAAATGACCTTTGCAAATCGCAAACGCCGGGACCTACAACTCTCCATTGGGGAAAAGGTGTTCATCAAGCTGCACCCCTACCGACAACTGTCCGTGGCGCGCCGCACTTGCCCGAAGCTGGCGCCGCGCTTCTTCGGCCCATTCGAAGTAATCGTCCGGATTGGCGTCGTGGCTTATCGCCTCCGGTTACCAGACGACAGCCGGATTCATCCCATCTTCCACGTGTCGCAGCTTCGACGGGCCATCAGAGATCACCCAACCGTGGATCACATCCCGGCCGACTTGGATTACTCGTGCACGGCACCCGTATACCCGGCCGCCATCATCGACCGTCGGCCATCTCACGACGGCGCAGGGTTTCCTGAAGAAGTCCGGGTGGCGTGGCGACACCGCCCCCAATCGGAGAGCACATGGCTAATCAGAGACGATTTCCGCCGTCAATTTCCAGATTATTGCCTTGAGGACAAGGCTAATTTCCCAGATGGCGGCATTGTTACCGACTTGCAGGAGGAGGAACCACCTTGGCGGGTGTACGCACGGCGTCCGCGCGAATCGGGCAACAAGGGAGCAACGGACACGACTGTTTCGCCCGACGCTAGGGAGGGCGGTAGCACAAGCGATAGCTTGAGGGGCGCGGTATCGCCCAACGATATGGAGGGCGATAGCGCAGGCGCTCACGCGGGGGGCGCGGCTGAAGGCGTGGGGCAAGCTTAGTAATTGTTATGTTTGGCAGGGGGTATTTTGGGGACTTGGGTTAGGACCTCATAGTATAAAAGGTTATGTTTAGACCTAATTTTGTATCTTTGATCACTTGAGTAATTTAGGGGTTGCTCCCCTTTTCTCTCCCTTCTCTCTCTATCCTTCTCTCTCTCTCTACCCTCTCTCCTTCCGTCTCTCCCCCTCTTATCGTTCGGCCGAGCCACCGCCCTTGCAACCACCTCTCCGCCGACCGTCCGTTACCCTAGTGGTAACAGATAACATAAGGGTAAAATCAATCAGTAATGGCTCCGAGTATTGCCCACTTTTTGTAACAAAATACGACACACTCATCAAACTGAAGAGATCTTAGATATAAGTTTCATAAACTTTTGCTTTACTTGTTGAAAACATAAATCCAACTAATAACTAACAAATTATTATCTTTATTTACAGATCCAATGGTAAAATTTGTTAGACATAATTAACTTAACAATTATATAAAAGGGCAGCCTGGTGCATAAAGCATCCCCACGCAACGAGGGTCCGGGGAAGGGTCTCACCATAAGGGTGAAATGTAGAAAAACCTTATCCCGCATTTTTGCTCATGGACTGTCAATGGTGGTGGCGGCGCGTGGAGGATAAGTGGCGATGCCTGACTGCTGCCCGCTTGATCGTGTGCGGAGGCGGTAAAGAGATCATCGATGCGCTTGGAAAGCGCAGTATTGGCCTCCTGATGACGATCCGCGAGGGCAGCTTATTGCGCCATGGGTCTAGTCGGAGTGGTGGTCGGAGAGGCGGTCGGAGACGGGGAAGATGGAGGAGATACCGTGGAGCCGTAACCGCGGCTGCCTAAGCAGGGTGTGCTCATTGGAGGAGAGAGCTACCAAGACCTCACAAGAGAATATAAAACTAGACTGATTTCATTCATAACCATACAAGACCCCAAGGGTCCCATAAATAGAACATACAGGGGCATTACCGTAAATAGCCCGACACACTAATAATAACATATAATAACGAGAACAGCATACAACTTGATAATATGATAACTTTGTGGGCACACAGCCCATAACATATACCTTTTTGCCAACTCATGGGTGATAGATTTAGTGATCAATGATTTCATAGCCCACTGGCCACATAAATTCAGTACTTATACTTCTTGCTCTAGTAATAAGATAAATGTCACACGCAGTGATTTGTTAAATACCGTGGATGAAATAAGAGATGTCCACCTCCGACCACTTTTCATTCTCAAAGATTGTTCTATGTTTAAACAATCCATAGATCTCCTTTTATTCAAAACAAAAATTACTCAAGATTTTGGTTTTAATATCATTTTATGCACCACCTGTGGTGTTTTTCTAGATCATAATTTAGGGAAACAATTGGGCATTGCTAAGGAGCATGACACGTTGCATTACCGGGCGACATGTAAAAGCCAAAATACTTTCTAGAGCATGTCATTCATGTCTTTAATATCTTAAAAACATCAACTCAATAAGAAAAATCTCTAGCTCCATCATTGGAGGCTTGTCCATCCCTCTTTTCATTACCTCAAAAATTTATTCACTTCCTTATCAAAGGACTTGATGTTGAAATCCTTCACTATGATGAGTGTATATTGACCTACCAACAATAACACAAATGTGTCACCATGCCGGTGAGTAGTATTGGGACATCCTGTTAGGAGGTAGAGTTGAAGAAGGAGGGGGGAAGAAGATGAAGGAGGGGGAAGATTAGAGGAACAGATTCGGCCCCTAGGGCTCTTCCAAACAGATCTTACTACCGAGATAATCAAAATAAGGGTCATGCATAGGCTTATATAGTGTCTAGTTCTGAAACATACAAGGGAAACAGTAAATAACAACACGGCCTGAAATACATGTGTGATAATAAAATATAGAGATGATGGGTGCGCGATGCCCGTGTGCACTACTGGACAATGTCCTTCGTCATGTTGATATATGTGTCCTCGTCGCCTCAGTTTTGACGTCAATATATGCGTCGTGTCATCGTCTCCTCGTCCCTCACCCTCATTCGTATTCGTAAAAAAGTCGCCCTCTAGAAAATTCGCCTTGACCGCAAGGCAGAAGTAGGAAGGATGGGTGCGGGTTGTGTTATGGTCCACCCAAGAGGCCTCAGATAAAGGTCGGCGAACCCGCAGCACCAAGACCAGATCCGTGAAAAGATCCTCTCGGAGCAGGGTGCGTGTAAGCTGGAGGAGCTAGGGGAAGCAGTCCGGTGGGGAGATGCCTGGCCAAAACGAGGGTAATGTCGTCTCCACCGGCACGAAGGTGGAAGGTGGGAGCCATCGACAAAAACGTCTGGGAAAACTTCAGGAACGCACTACGACTGGAGTGGTGTAAGGGTGGCCAGGCAGGTCGGCTCGACGTCGTGCCCCAAGTAGGGGAAAAGTCCATTGCCACTTTCTGCTGAGGAGAATGGAAGGCCACTGCCAGATGGATGAGGGAAGCCTCCCCTGCAAAAAGTAAAGGAATTCCTGTTTGAGGAAAGTACATCGTCATGTGATCTTAATTGACATGCACATCACCGAGGGTACGAAGCCACCCAGCGCCCAGTATGACGTCAATGTCACCGAGCTCAAAAGAGTAGAAATCTGCGCAGAGACGGGCCCACAGTCATTTCCAAGTCCGTACAAAGGCCCTCAGTGGTACTGCGGGATCATCGCCTAAGCAAACGGAGAAATGAGGAGCAGGGGATAGGCAAATGTTGAGTTGTGTCACCAGACGCCGGGAGAAGAAATTGTGGCTGGCCCCGCTGTCAATCATCACAATCACGGGAGTGCCACACATGGAACCAGAGAGCTTTATAGTGAGGGGCCAAAGGTGCCACCAACCGCGAAGCACAGGAGGTCTAAACGATGCAGACTCGTGTGGGGTCCATCGACGGGTAGGCGCCGGCTGCAAAATCGGTGAGTTTGGGTGGGGAAGGCGTTGTGGCGAAGGAAGCGAGGTCGTCCTTGCGGATCGGAGCGGTCGGCGAGAGACAAAGGCATCGCTGGAAGGTCGTCGCTGCAAAGGACGTCGCTGGAAGGTCTTTGTTGGAAGGTCGTTGCAAGGGCGTCACTGGAAGGTCGTCACTGGAAGGACATCGTTGGAAGGGCGTTGTTGGAAGGGCGTCGCCGCGGGACGAGAAGGATCGACGCCGGAAGGATCTGCGGGGAGCGGACACGGAAATAGGGGGTTTGTCTTCATGCGACGGAAACCACGACCGGAGGAGCGGCAGGTCGGACCAAATGTTAGGAGGTGGGGTTGAAGGAGGGGAGATTAGAGAAATAGATTCAGCCTCTAGGGCTATTTCAAATTGATCCTAATACCAAGATAATCAAAATAAGGGTTATACATATGCTTATATAATGCCTAGTATCAAACACACAAGGGAAAACGGTAAATAACCACATAACCCGAAATACATGTGTGATAATCAAACATGGAGCTGACGGATACGCAATGTTTGTGTGCACTACTGACCAACATTTGTCGTCATGTTGGGATCTGTGTCCTCGTCACCTCGGTCCCGATGTCGATATATGCAGTGTGTCCTTGTCTCCTTGTTCTCGTCCGTATTGGTAACACATCCTCAATTTTATAATAATGTATTTGTTGAAAGGCGGGCTAACCCTCATCGGGACTTTGACTCGCCAGCCAGACTGCAGTCTGAGCACCCCAACCAAATCACCCAAGGCTAACCCTCGTCGGAACTTTGACCAATGGGTAGGTTGTTAAGGCTGGGATTCGATCCCGGAACCTCCTTTATCAAGGCAGCTCAATTGGGTATCAGGAGTCCTCTCAAGGCCTTGATAAAGGAGGTTCCGGGATCGAATCCCGGCCTCAACAACCTACCCATTGGTCAAAGTCCCGACGAGGGTAAGCCTTGGGTGATTTGGTTGGGGTGCTCAAAATGCAGTCTGGCTGGTGGGTCACAGTCCCGACGAGGGTTAGCCCGCCTTTCAACAGTACTAAAATTTTCATATAGAAAAATAAGCTCTTAAATGTTAATTCGCCTTTAATAATAGTGTCGTAGCATTATTTAATTGATATGAATTTATGACAAATATTATTATAAAATTTGGATAATATTTGCTAGTTTTTATGAATATTAATTCATGAATAATCCTTTTTTATTAAAATGAGATAAAATGAATTATTTAATATGAAATATTTTTCTTAGACCTAAAATATTCCTTATATGTTATAAGTAAAAGGAGTTTTGTCTCCTTTCATCTTATACTTAGGTTCTGTTTGCGTATCCGGCTTCCACCGATGGTGGAACGACATCGACATTTGAACCCCTGAGCTCTAGACGGAACAATGTTTTTTCCATGCTGAGTGGCAACGCCGACCACGATTCTGTTTGGCATCGCCTCCGTTGCATGTCGCAGCGAAACTCTGTCGCACCCCAAAGAGGGCCCTGAAGAAGTCTTCTTACGCGCATGCTCTAGAGTTGGCGAGCCTTCACATTGATGCAAATGACAGTGCCCCCAACCCGTTCAGAAAGGCGAAGTCTCTCCCTGAAGAAGTTTGCAACCTCCTAGAGAGGGAGAGAAAAAGGAGGTTCTCGTAAACGCGGGAAAGAAGATTCATCAAGGGGGAGGCGAGGCGAATCACCTCCAACAACACCAAGAAAGGCGTCACCGCCCAGACTCTAAATCCAGGTCCCACCAAGGCAAAAAACATGGCAGGAGATTCTGCTCCACAAATTTAGTATGCATATAGTGGAGATGGTTGTGTCATCCGCCACAAACCCTACTTCATGTATATGTAGGGCTGCAAACGAGCCGAGCTCGAGTCGAGCTTATCGAAAATAACCGGCTCGAGCTAGAATTCGAGCTATTTTTTTTTAGCTCGAGCTCGACGAGCCTGTGTTCAATGGGCTCGAGCTCGACTGAGCTCGACGAGCTTGGTGAGAGCAAAACCATAAATTAAATATATATAGAACAACACTCGAGCCTTTATCCCACTATAGTGGGGTCGGCTATATGAATCCTCTGTCGCCATTGTGCCCTATCTTTAGTCATAATCTCACTAATGCCTAAGTACAAATTAAATATATATAAATACATATAATAAATATATTAGTATAATAGTATTATTAGTATCTATATTTTATAATAAATAAAAATAAAAAATAAAAGCTCGCGAGTTCATGAACAAGAGGCATTAGGCTTGAGCTCGGCTCGAAATAAAGCTCGAGCTCGACATGCTCGAGTTCGAGCCGAGTTTTTTTTTCAAGCCGACTCGTCGAGCTCTCGAGTAGGCTCGACTCAACTTGGACCACTAGTAGGGCTGCAAACGAGCCAAGCTCGAGTCGAGCTCATCGAAAATAGTCGTCTCGAGCTGTTTTTTTTAGCTCGAGCTCGACGAGCCTGTGTTCAATGGGCTTGATCTCGGCTGAGCTCGACGAGCTTGGTGAGAGCAAAACCCTAAATATATATATATATACATATAATAAATATATTAGTATAATAGTATCTACGTTATCAAGGCCGCGCCTAGGTGCGCCTGAGGCGTCGGGCGCACCAGACGCACCGGCTCTGCAAGGCAGAGGCGGGTGAGGTGCTCTAGGAGAACCCAGGCGCGCCTTACCAACTCCCAGGAGCACCAAAGGCGCGTCTGGGCTTTTCAAGTTGTTTTCTTCAACCTATTTTTTTTGGAGGGGGGCAAAAACATGATCTCAGGCGCACCCGAGGCATACCTAGGCTCACTTGGGCATCCAATTCACCGATTTTTAGGAAATTGGGTGCCCAAATTAACTGAAAATCGGCGAATTGGGCACCCAATTCACTGAAAATCAGCGAATTGGATGCCCAATTCGTTGATTTTCAATCAACTGGGCACCTAATTCGCTGATTTTCAGTGAACTGGGCACCCAATTCACTGAAAATATGAATTGGAGGCCAAATTCGCTAATTTTCAGTGAATTGGGTGCTCAATTCACCGATTTTCATTGTATTGGGCACTCAATTCATTTTTGCACCTCACGTACCTCAGGCGCGCGCCTGTGCTTGCGCCTAGGCTCCAGGACCCATTTGCGCCTCGGTGCGCCTTGCGCCTTTTGATAACTTATAATAGTATTACTAGTATCTATATTTTATAATACATATAATAAATAAAAATTAAAAAAACTCGTGAGCCTGCTCGTGAGCTCATGAACAAGAGGCATTAGGCTTGAGCTCGAGCTCGTCGAGCTCGAGCTCGTCGAGCTCGAGCTCGACGTGCTTGAGTTCGAGTCGAGTTTCTTTCGAACCGTCTCGTCGAGCTGTCGAGCAGGCTCGACTCAACTTGAACCCCAAAGTATATGTGACCATCCCTTCAATCTTCACACACAAGTAACTCTTGTTCATGAGCTCACGAGTTTTTGTTTAATACATAAGAGATTGTGCTGTGAAATACATAAAAGATTGCTGGAAATTCATGTGCAGTGGATGGAAATGCTGTTTTTATTCTTAGAAATGTTGTCCATTAAAAGGAAATTGCTGAAATTAGAAGTTTCAGTCATGGGGCTGCTGTTTTTTTCTCATGAGAGGCTGTTTTGTATAGGATAATTACATTTTTCAGATATGTCCATCATGAATTATGATTAATTATGGATTCCCTTAAATTCTATAGTTGTTGAACTTCATATTAATGTCTAAATGAGGATAGTTTTGCTGAAATTGAATGTCTTATGTGCTTTTGAATACAATTTAAGAAGAGAATCAGTTGTAGGATTACATGGTTGACCTTTTTGATATTGTTAAGGCTGGAATGATGAATTGATGAATGGATTCCGCTATCTTATGATAAAGATGTCTATTCGGTAATGGAAGAGGTTAAACAAATTGAGATTTAATTTGATAATACAATTCAAGATGAGATCGATTGCAATTAAGAAGACGACTTAATTTTGGGAGTTTAAACACATCATTTTTCCTACATTAGAAATACCCTCTTAAAAGCCTTCATCACCCTTAAATTCCACTCCATACATAATCAAAGAACCATATTCAATTGATGCTTACTTACAGATACGAAGAAGTATGGCGTCATCCGATAGACGTGAGGATGATCCGAGAAAGGACAAAGGAAAAGAAAAACTCAATGTGAGGGGTTAATGAGTTTGGAAAAGAGAAACTCATTAATCAAAGAACCATATGCAATGCAATACTTTATTCGTGTTCTTGTTCTCGATACGTCGTAACTAGCCCGTATCAATTGGTCCGACCTATCGCTCATTTAGGGTTTCATCTGAAACCTTAATTGGACTTGCCTATTCGTTCCCGCCGCTTGCTTTCTGGCCCGCCGATTCCATCGTCCTCGTCTCGCCCAGACGCGCGTCTGTCCATTCTCGAGCCTGTCTTCCTCTCTCGCTCGACGACAGTCCACTTCTACGCACCTCGACGACACGCCTCGACGACCCGCACTCCGATCGACACCTCTGCCCTATGTCGTACTCGTCTGATTGACGCTTCTGCCCTCGCCATCTGCCAATGTTCGGCCTTCCTCGTGTCCAGTCTGCATCCTGCACCTTGTCCAACTACTTCCCACAACCCGTGCGCCTCCCTGTCGTCACCAGTGGGGTCTTCTTCTCCAACCATATCCGGTCGCACTTCCAGTGGCTCTCGCATGCACTTCTGCCTTCCAGCGCCACTCCAACCATCTTCTAGCACCGCTTCAGCCGCCTTCGGCCACTGTCGCATCCGGTCACCCTTCCTGCGGCTCTTGCAGCATTCATGGATAACTTCCTAGTCATGGCGCTTGCGCTTCGTCGTCGACTTCTTCCACGCACTCCTTACAGCTCATGCCTGCCTCTCTGCTTCCCGATGAGCCTCCTCTTCCCTTCATCCCACTGCCACCCCTCAGTGGGTTTTTGACCATCGGAAACGTTGTCGCTTCCTCCTTTCCCAACACCCCCTTCGTTCATTGTCGACTGCGGCACGCACCCCCTAATAACCACATCCCCCTTCTAATTTGCACTGGCTGCCCTCCAATCCGCTTGCCTTTCGACAAATTCGCGACAGAGGCTCCACCTGGCGGTTCGCTAGCTTTTAACACGGCGCCACAAGCTTTTTCTGCTCCCCGCCGTTTCTTGGAGACCCATGCCCTCCTGTCAGCTCTCTTATCTCCCAACCTCTCTTTTCCAACATCTCTCGAGCTCACTATTACCCTACCCTCACATCTTGTCACTCTGGATCTGCATGGGTTTCCGCCATCAGTCTTCGCAGTATCCGGGCTCCGACCGAGGCTCTGGCCCAACTGGCGTGCACCTCTGTTGACCTTGAGGATAAGATCTTTTGGGGCATGACATTGTTTCACCTCTCGGGCAGTCCCATGTCGAGTTCTAAGCCCGTTTCGGTCACCTGTACCACAAATATGCAGCAACCAGCCCGCCACGATGCCTCTAAACTTCTGATGTTTCACCTAATCTGCCCATTAGAGGAGCTGCCCGAATCTCGCCGACGCGTCCATGGTAACCTTCCCGCCTCGACCGTGGGAACAAGGTCGTTTTTCAGGAAGGGTGTATTGATACGCACGTGGCTTTAGATATTTTGTCCTAGAGTGGGGGGCTCCATCAATATAAGAAGTCTTAGGGGGTGAGTTATCTCATATTTTTGAGTGTTAGTCATTTGATCTCTCTTTGGAGAGGAGAGTACGTTAGGGCCCAGCCTTCGGGTGCTTGGCAGGAATGTGTCTTTCGAGTTGTATCTTTTATTTCATGCAATGCAATTTCTTATTCGTATTCTTGTTCTTGATACGGCATAGCTAGCCCATATCAAGATGTTAGTATGGATTTCCTGCTTGGACAACCTCGCACTCTGAGGAGGCACGATTCTATTTATGTTGTCGTCGATCGATTCTCGAAGATGACCCATTTCACTGCATGCAGCAAGACTGCAGGCGCGTCTCGTATCGCACAATTATTCATGAAGGGGGTCCTTAGGTTGCATGGTCTGCTGAAGTCCATAGTGTCTGACAGAGATTTGAGATTCATGAGTTACTTTTGGAAGACGTTATGACATAAAACAGACACCACCCTGAAATTCTCATTGGTTTACCACCTTCAGACAGATGGGCAGAATGAGGTGGTTAATAAGAGTCAAACGAATCAGCTTAGATGTTTTGTGGGTGGGCATGCATCTAGTTGGGATTCGGTCCTCATTGCGGAGTTCGCTTATAATAGTTCGGTCAATAGGTCTATTGGATTGAGTCCATTTCATGTAGCACTAGGTTACGAGCCGATGAAGCCTATCAACCTTATCTCGATTCACTAGAATCCCGCCCTAGCGAGTCAGCTGAGTCCATTGCGCATCATTTGCATGAGTGACATGAGTTGGTCCGACGACGGATCATTACTAGTAATGAATATTATAAATCACATGCAGATGTGACGATGTCCACATGCGAGAGCATGTATTTCTGGAAGACGAGCAGGTGATGGTATGAATTCACGCTAAGAGGCTCCCTTGGGGGCCAACTAAAAAATTGAGTGTCAAACGAATGGGTCTTTACATAGTCATGAGACGAATCAGAACAAATGCCTACGAGCGTGATATCCATACGAGCATGGGTCTCTACACAGTCATGAGACGAATCAGAACAAATGCCTACAAGCTTGATATCCATACGAGCATGTGTATCCATTCGGTATTTAATTTTGAGGACCTGACGCCATACTACGAGCCTCGCGAGTATGTTGACCCATATCGTGGAGACCCTCCCGAGCCTACACCACCCCATCCTCCTGAGCCCACACCGCCACATTTTCAGTCCCATGCCAAGCCCACTCCCGAGCCCCGCCACCTTTAGGTCAATCTTTTATAGCTTTACTGTTGGCAGCACTGATCGCACCGAGATCACCAGCATGTAAGTTGAGGGAAGAGGCCATCACAGAGATAGTATCGCATGACTACATCCCCTCTTCGGATCGTCCTGCATGCCAATACTTAGACAACTAGCAGGGGCGACCCATCACTGATGACACTTGGATAGCAGTCGTAGAGATTGACCGACTCGCCCCTGGACTTCGACTATAGTATGATCGTCTCCATTCATCGAAGATGAATGCTTTTCAATCGGGGGGGATGGGGATCGGCCTTCACCATCGGATCGCCGCAAGGCAGGGCCCGCATTCGTGTATTCGCGCAGGACTTAACCAGGTCGCCGATCCAACTCCACGGATGCGGCCGGATTTTCATATATTTGCGTTTTCATATATTATGTTGTTATGTTTGGTGTTTATTTGATGTAATCGGGCCCGCCACATCAACGACCAATCATAGTTGTTGATGGTGTGGTGCCCTAGTGTGGTCTTATTATAAATATGTGAAAGAGGCTGCCGATTTTCATTGCAGATTTTGGAGAGACTTCTTTCCCGGAATCTGACGATTTTCTTAAGATAACGACTCCTAGGTAATCCTTTGTATCTCCTTATGTTTCTCTCTTAAACCGCATCCCACATCCTCCCCAAAACCCTTCACCAAGCCCACGATCCCCTAGCAGTTTCTACCCAACATTCTGCGGGATCTTCTGATCCCCGTCGTTGTGTCCCATATCACATTGGCCAACCTCCCCCAAAAGAAAGTCGTTCGCTCCTTTTTTACACCCCACGACCAACATCCTAGGCAACCACCAAAATCCCCCTGGAAATCCTGATCCAGCATTTCACGAAGCCCTCAAGCCCCTCCAAGAAACCCACCCCCGTTCCTCAACTTCTTCCCCTTCAGCCCACGCACTAGATCCATCCATCGAGCTATCAAACTCTCCCAGACGGCCTGTTTCCAGCAACCCCTGCTTTGTTTTATAACCAGCAAACCTCTTCATGTCCACTGCCCACGATTTCCAACAGTCGGCCTATTGTCCAGCCTCCATTTACACCACCAGTTCGCAGTTTCAGCAGTCGGGAACATCAGATTATCACCCTACGGCATCCTCGTTACATCGTGAGTATTATTGTATTGTATGGATCTTTGTTTTCAACGTTAAAATATGATGATGTGAACTTATGCTCTTTGGGATCTATAACATTGTGGAATTTTGTTAGAGATTATTTTGTGATTTGCGCTATTCATTTGTCGCACGCTCTTGCTTTGGCCTTCAACGCAAACGAAAGTCAAAGCTTGCTTGCTTAAATAAATTCAATTTTTCCTTGCTTTAAAATATTTGTATGATTATTTTCTTTATTACTATGTTGTGAAGTCACCATCGGACATTGCATGTGCTTCATATTTCACATTATGGAAAATAGGGTTGTCTCCACGCACTTCACCTTAGGATGGCATTGTAGCCCCGCACTCATGTAGTCTACCCTACTTCAGAATGCAATGTCATTTTGGTCCCTGCCAAGGAGATATTTCCTTGCAAGCTCTGCATAACCCCATGCCAATTGAATATCATACAAAGTTTGGATTGGTTGATTTTAGCATCGCTCAAGATCTAAAGTCACACAACTCTAAGGATAATGTCAATCCCTCCAAGGCAAAAAAGGTAAAATTTAGAGGTGATGTTACACAAATGCAATGAAAGAAAGACATTTGGACAATGCTCATCCATGGGTGAGCAGCGATCGTCTCCCAAGTAGACATGGAAGTCTGGTGTTGGTTCGGACGCAGATACAAATTGACCAAGGTGGCATGCACTAACAATGCTAGCTTGGTAAAGTTGTCGGTGCCCTCCGAGATATGTCGCAAAGTAGGTTGGTGTCGGAGTTGGTAAAGCTACGCAAGATGTGGTGTGTGCATGAACATCATACATAAGGAGATGGATTTCCGCGAGGTAGTCCTCGCATTGTCCCATGTGGATGAAAGAATAACTCCTCAGCATGTTTGACCATGAGCCAAGTTAAGAGCATGTATGGGGAAGTGGATAGAGCGATAAGCCAGAAAAAATTGTTATTAAAAATGGTGTGGCATACATACACATGTTCAACTAAGTTTCCTTGTTACGCTCCTACAATTGCAATATAATATTAATGCTCATATTAATAATTATTCTCCTTCCATGAAAAGTGCTTCATTCCCCAAAAAGATCATTACTATTTATTATGTCCATGAAAAGTGCTTCTTCCCTCAATAAGACTCCTCTTCTGCCATGTATTGCCTTCATTGATCTTTCCTAAATCTGAAATTTTTCCTCCTCCCCAGGTGGGTGTGTATGTGTGTTGTTGGCTCGACAATAGCAATTTCCGTGTTAAAGAACTTATCCAATGACATTTAGTCAAAGGATTTGGGGACGACACACTAGATGTTGGGATACATTTTTTTCATGATAAGAAAGCCAAGAAATTGTGTTTCTCACATGAGATGTACTTGAAAAGGTGCTTGAGAGGTTCAACATTACATGTATAAAAAGTGTTATTACATTTCTTACCAGCAGGAAGCTAAGTAAAAAATATTTCCCTACAGAAAAGGAAGTTGATATGTCTAGAATACCTTGTTCATCTATAGTAGGAAGTCGAATGTATCTGACAGTTTAAACTAGACTTGATATAACTCATGCAGTTGGTGTTCTAAGCAGATTTCTATTTAATTCAGGAATAATGTATTGAATACAGTGAAATGAAGCTACAAGTATTTAAAAGAAAGTTACAAATTATGTTTCAATTGTGGAAGCATAAAACCAAATTTGAGAGGTTCACAAATGCATACAAGCTAAGTGATCATGACCACAGGAAGTCTACCTTGGGGAATTTGTTTAGATTTGGATAAGGAGTTGCGTCATAGCAATCCGAGTTGTAGAAATGTGTAGCATTATTGACTATAAGGGTGGAATACATTACAACTATGTGTGTTTGGTATAATGTGTCCCTCATGAGGGATTCAACAATAGCGCGCCACATTTAGCCAATCGGACCTTCTATCTCCATAAGAGATCACGGCACGTGTCCCTCTCAGGATAGTCCTCACGTGTAGGATGCAGTCCCTGCCATATGAGGTCTTCACTCAATCCTCTCCCGCCGGATATGGCCCTCACTCACAAGACGTAGCCTTCAATGAATGCACACTTCAAATAGTCCTTGTCAATAGAACGCAGTGCTTGCAAAGTATGTTGTCCACACGGTTCTCGCATACAGGACATAATTCTCGCATCCGATATTATCGCAACAATGTAGCACTGAAATCGCATGTGTAAACAGTTATTGTTGATATTCTACCGATGTAGGCTCAGGCTCTAGCTTGCGGCGCAGAGATCGTGCATAAGGTGTGTAACGATATGGCAACAACTTTGTCAATCTCGAGCGATGTGGGCCTGCAACCGTACCCTTGTAGCATAATAGTTAGAATTATTACTCTTAGTGGATCTTATGTCACGTGTCAACGGTATCTTCTTCAGATAGGCGGGCTATATATACCCCTTCCGAAGAAGAAACGAGGGTTCAAATTTCTGGAGGAAGAGAGCAATAAAGAGAGGAGATTGAGAGGGGGCAATAGGGTTCTTGGGTTAATAGTGGATTCTCTATACTCTCGATTTGGGCTCTAAGTAAGGTTCTTGTCAAATCTAACCAAGGACATATCATGGTTCAACAGCGCGTCAGCGCGGGTAAAGAGATGATGTTGTTTACTAGAATTCTCAAAGAACATAATGTAAAATAGAAAGCCTATAGTGTGTTATGACAATCAAAGATTTGCGGATTTGAGAAAGAATGTTAGATATCACTGTCGGATCAAAACCATAGATGTGAGATGTCATTGGCTATGTGATGCTATAAACAAGCAGTCATTGAAGTTGTTAACCTTCATTTAGATAAAAATCATTTGAATATGATGATGGAGTTGGTTTTGGGGGATAAGCTTCAATTTTGTTGTGATGCTACATGGACGTCGGATGATTTGGTAGATGGTGTACTTCTCCCCGTGGGTTGGAGGAGGAGATCATTAGGCCTAATGCCGACAAATAAATATTAGGATGGAGGGATTCTCATCAAAAGTATGTTATTATATAAACTTACTAGCCTACTAGTGCATGCAGCAAAGAGGAAAAAAATAAAGGGAATCACAAATTGCATATGTAAGATGCAAAGAAAAAAATTGTAAGCGTCGAATTGGAAGAAGCCAAGTAATAGAAAGAACAGTGTTGAACTTCCTTTCTTCTTCTCTATGGAATTCTCAGGCTGGAGACTAAGCAGAGGTCAAGTAATAGCGAAAGCTGCGGCATGACAACATGGAAGTTTGGATACGACGTTCCCAACTCAGTATTGTTTCTCACAATTGAGTGAGTTGTGCAGTGGTTGAGTGATGGTGTTATCTACCTCTGAGATGAAAGGTCGATGACATCAATTCAGAGAGAAAAATATTTGTGAGAATTTAGGTGCTCAAATAAATTGGCAAACTTAGGAATTGTTTTCTTTCTTAGGATTGTATTAATCAGGTTCGGCCAAACTTAAGAAGAGAAGCTACATCTATATTTGACATACTGGATTGTTTTTCAGCAGCCCCATGATAATTTACCATATAAGGGATCCAAGTTAAATCCATTGTGCCATAGTTTGGTTTGCTTGCATGAGTTATTTATTATCCATCACAGATAAAAATTATCTTTTGACACATCGTTTATCCATATAATTGATATTTTAATGTCGTAAAATGGATTTAGATCCTAAAACGGCTTTCCATGACTGATGATATTTTTTTTTTTTGAAATGTAGGTAAAAAAGATCAATCATGAAACTTACATTCATCACCTATACAGAACAGTAGCAGAAACTGCGAATGCCAAAAAGGCTGGGCTCAAAAGCTTTTGCAGAAATGAACCATCTATTAATCTTCTTTACATCTATCTGCCTTCCAACTCAGTTCACAACAATGCAGAAATTTACCAATACTTAGAATATTGAAGGGGGTACCTAATATTATCAAAGAATACGCCTTGAGAACTACTCCCTTATTTGCATTCGCAGTAAACAGTAATGAACGGAGTGCTACGATGGGGAAGATATTCTTCTCTCGACGAAATTTAGACTTAAAGAAAAAAGGCCATTAAGTTCAACAACGGAGAAACCTTCAAAACCAAATTGCACTGGAATAACAGGAACGAGAGGAATCCTAGAGTAGTCAACTTACCTTCCCGATGTCGAGATCAAGGTTCCCACGACCATGGAGATTTTTCATTCCATGGACGGCCTGCTCCTGAGCTCCACGGGCATCGATCGGTCTGGACTCCTCCAGACTCAAAGATGATAGGATCTCCTTCCAACTCTCATTACTACTCTAGGAGTAGCAAGAGAGCTTCTCGGCAAGCCCTTGGGAAGAGATCCGCAGCAACTGTCCGGCAATCTCGAGAAGATATTCACAAGAGGCGGCTTCGAAGCGCGAAGTGAAGGCGACGCTGTTAGAACAAAAAGGGGCGGTCGAAAGGCCGGCGGTATGCCGCAGTGAGGAGCGGAGGATTCGGAGGCGCGAGGGCAAGAATCTGGGCGAAATATTTGCGGAGAGACGGATTCCACGCCTAGTACCATAAGTAGCGCTGGGTCCAAAACGAGTAAGAAACGTAGAGAGAGAATCACTGGGAACAGTCAATACGGCTCTAGTAAATGCACCGGGCTTTTCAGCCCATGGGCCTAGTAAATCCCCGCCGCTTAACATTACTGCAATACTAATCCTGCGGTCCAAGCTTGCCCCACCCTGAATAAAACACAATTTGTAAGTTAACTGTAAATCTATATCAATTTGTCATTTAAATCAAAAAAAATTATTTAATCAGAGCTCAAGAAAAACATTTTGGGTAACTTTATTAGGAGTTAGTTAATAAAACTCTAAAAAGGCGACTTATTATATTAAAACTATTCAATTGTTACTTTCTAAGAAGTAAAAGATAGAGTCTCCATGGGGATGCCCCGTGCATATATATACGCGCACACACGAGCGAAAGTGTACGGGAGATTCCCTTACGACCGCGTCAGTACAATTGTTCGTTGGTGTCATTTGTAAAAAATGTGAGGCGGCGACAGTACTACTAATACTACATACTGAGTAGTACCAATGTTACATATATCCGGTGTAAAATCACTCGGGCATACATTTAAACTTTATTACACTTTTTTTATAAAAATTATTTAGTTAGTTGGTAAATAGTGTTAGTGAAACACACTTGATCTTAGGTTCAAACATCGTCGTCTTTATTAAATTATTAATTTGATATTCTTACTAAAATACTGTTCAAATAAGTACTTTATTTTTATTTAAAAAATAATTAATTTGAAAATAAAATCAATGGTCGATATTCATCTGATAGTCCTCCACACACGCTTTTCATTGATTTCTTATTAGTGATTCCATATCTGTTTTTATTTTGGATTTGTGAGTGTGTGTGTGTGTGTGTGTTTTTAGATGAGTGTGTGTGTGTGTTGTGTGTGGATGTGGATGTGTGTGTGTTTTGGATTTGTGTGTGTACTTTATTTTGGATTTGTGTGTGTTTGTATTTTTTGGGATGAGTGTGGGTGTGTTGTGTGTGTGGATGTGGATGTGTGTGTGTTTTGAATTTGTGTGTGTACTTTATTTTGGATTTGTGTGTGTTTGTATTTTTGGGATGAGTGTGTGTGTGTGTGTTGTGTGTGGATGTGTATGTGTGTGTGTTTTTGGATGAGTGTGTGTGTGTGTGTGTGTGTGTGTGTGTTTGGATGAGTGTGTGTGTGTGTGTGTGTGTTTGGATGAGTGTGTGTGTGTGTGTGTGTGTGTGTGTGTGTGTGTGTGTGCGTGTGTGTTTGGATGAGAGTGTGTGTGTGTGTTTTTGGATGAGTGTGTGTGTGTGTGTGTGTGTGTGTGTGTGTGTGTGTGTGTGTGTGTGTGTGTGTGTGTGTGTGTGTGTGTGTGTGTGTTTGGATGAGTGTGTGTGTGTGTGTGTGTGTGTGTGTGTGGATTTTTGTGTGTGTGTTTGGATTTGTGTGTGTGTGTGGATTTGTGTGTGTGTGTTTTTGGATTGGATTTGTGTGTGTGTGTGTGTGTGTTTGGATTTGTGTGTGTGTGTTTTTGGATTTGTGTGTGTGTGTGTTTTTGGATTTGTGTGTGTGTGTTTTTGGATTTATGTGTTTGAGTGTATTGTGTTTGTATGTTTTTGGATGAGTGCGTGTGTTTGTATGTTTTGGATTTGAGTGTGTTGTGTTTTTATGTTTTTGGATTTGTGTGTGTTGAGTGTGTTGTGTTTGTATATTTTTGGATGAGTGTGTGTGTGTTGTGTGTGTGTGTGTTTTGGATTTGTGTGTGTTGAGTGTGTTGTGTTTGTATATTTTTGGATGAGTGTGTGTGTGTTGTGTGTGTGTGTTTTTTGGATTTGTGTGTGTTGAGTGTGTTGTGTTTGTATGTTTTTGGATGTGTATGTGTGTGTGTGTGTGTGTGTGTGTTTGGATGTGTGTGTGTTTGGATGAGTGTGTGTGTGTGTGTGTGTGTGTGTGTGTGTGTTTTTGGATGAGTGTGTGTGTGTTTTTGGATGAGTGTGTGTGTGTGTGTGTGTGTGTGTGTGTGTGTGGATTTTTGTGTGTGTGTTTGGATTTTTGTGTGTGTGTTTGGATTTGTGTGTGTGTGTTTTTGGATTGGATTTGTGTGTGTGTGTGTGTGTGTGTGTGTTTTTGGATTTGTGTGTGTGTGTTTTTGGATTTGTGTGTGTTTGAGTGTATTGTGTTTGTATGTTTTTGGATGAGTGCGTGTGTTTGTATGTTTTGGATTTGAGTGTGTTGTGTTTTTATGTTTTTGGATTTGTGTGTGTTGAGTGTGTTGTGTTTGTATATTTTTGGATGAGTGTGTGTGTGTGTTGTGTGTGTGTTTTTGGATTTGTGTGTGTTGAGTGTGTTGTGTTTGTATGTTTTTGGATGCGTATGTGTGTGCGTGTGTGTGTGTGTGTTTTGGATGAGTGTGTGTGTGTGTGCGTATGTGTGGATGTGTGGTTGTGTGTGTGTGGATGTGTGTGTGTGATTGTTGGTTGGAGTGTGTACGTATGTGGTGGAAGTTTTTTAATGAGTGTGCAAATGTGTATGTTTGGAGTGTTTGTTAGTATGTTATTTAATTGTTATGTTTAGGTTTGTAGTAAAATGAGGGAAATCAAGGGACAGAGGAATTGCAGCGAGTTGGGAGTCAAATAAAGTCCTAGGAATTACATTATACATTCTAGCACATGGAGACTCTATGAGATTAACAAAAGAGCGATTTCAACACTCAACTGAAACTCTAAGTAGATATTTTTCAAAAGGTCTTAAATCACTACTGTTGGAGCATATGTTCCGCATCTCTTGGTTTGAGAATAACAAATACCGTGTTGTATTTGATCTTGTATTTTGTGTGTTTATAGTGTGCAGGTTGTACAAGAACAATATCTACACATCCCTATGAGTAGTATACTGAATGGAGATGACTCTCTGGAATGAAAGCTAATGCCCCGCGTTAGTAGTTAACGCCCTGCGTTAACTTCCGTCGAGAAGGAATCCGTCGAGATGAAATGTCGTCGAGAAGGAAACTATCGAGAAGCCAGAGGCAACGCCAGCGTTGACTCTTAACGCCCGCGTTGAGTCACGATCTGCCACGATCCCGACGGTTTGCATGATCTCAGCAACTGTCGTACACGATGCTTAACGCTGGCGTTAACGTTTAACGACGGGCGTTAGTTCCCGTGCCTATTTAAAGAGCAGCCCCTCTCATTCTAAATTAGAGGATTCCAGAATTCCAATAATTTGAAGAGAGGCTCGTGTACAACATTTGAGAGATCTCCCTTGAGCTATCATGAAGATCTAATGAAGATTTTGAAGGAGAAGGTCTACAACGCATATTCCATACGAAGGACGATCGTTTTAAGAACACCAACATCTACATCGCATTCGTCTTCACCTTCAGAAATTCTTGGGGAGTTTCTCTTTACTTTATCTTGTAATCTTTTATTTTATTCTCTTTGTATTTTGGTGTGGAGAAATCGTTCGGGGAGAACGTCGGATTCCGGGAAGGATTCCGTAGGTAAATTCGTTGCGGTTGTTGCCGACTAGGTCCTTGTGCGGCTTAGGGGTAATTTGCCGCCTTGTGCGTGGCGACTATGTCGAGGTTAGATCTAGGGGTGGCTAGAGGCCTTATCTGGGGTTAGATAGGCTATAGCCAACCGGTCCTTGGGAGAAGGACCAGTGAAACAACAAAAAGTGTTTTTACATATTCTCGTCTTGATTTCTAGCGTTATAGAAATCAAATATTTGTGTATTCAATTTATTATGAAATAAAATCATGTCTTTTAATGCTCTATTCAATTGATTTTATTTCCTCTTCAAGAATGTTTTAATTTATATTTTCATTAAAGTATTAAAATTAACATTTGTGTAATTATCTTTGAAATACAATAATTGTTTTTATTATCTCTGATTTCCTGGAATTGTATTTCATTTAAGATTTCATAAGTAAAATCATTGTGACAATCTTTTTGTGCTAAGAAATATTTTCTGGAGAGCTAACGCCCAGCGTTAACACTTAACGCCAGGCATTAGCAACAGTTAACAAAAAGTTTTGTTTCTCTTGTTTAAAAAGGAATCTTCAATACAATCTTTTTTGAGATATCAAAATATATTTTCTTATAAAATATTCCTAAACTTTGGTCACAAACTTTGATAAATTTAATTAAGATTTAAAATTCCATAAAACCCTTATTCACCTCCCCCCCTCTCTAAGTGCGTCGTAAGATCCAACAACTACTACTACTGTCAGTTGATATTATAAAACCCATTGATCGTTATTTTAGAGAAATACCTGAGGAAATAAGGTATGATGCCCGTTACATGCCATTATTTAAGGACTGCATTGGTGCAATTGACGGTACACATGTAGATGTGAGGATACCCGCTGATGATCAGGTTTGATATATTGGACGTCACGGTACAACAACGCAAAATGTGATGGCTGTTTGCGACTTTAATATGTGTTTCACCTTTGCACTGGATGGGTGGGAAGGATCCGCTCATGATAGTCGTATCTTCGCGCGCGCATTGTCAGACGATAGACTACATTTTCCACATTCTCCTCAAGGTAAATTGTTCAATAAATGATCGTATATGCTTTATTAGTTCGCTATCATATTATAATGTTTAACATATCAGCTTATTACAGGTAAATATTATTTAGTGGATGCTGGATGTCCATTAAAAACGGGCTATTTAAAACCATATCCAGAAACAAGATATCATTTGGCATATTTTGCACGCGGGACTCGTCTCATCCATGGCAGACATGAGCATTTTAATAAGACACATTCATCTCTTCGAAGTGTGATAAAGAGGACATTTGAAGTTTGGAAGAAAAAGTGGCACATTCTTAAAAAAATGCCTCAGTACAATTTCAAGAAACAACGTTCAATTGTGCTAGCGACCATGACATTGCACAACTTCATTCGTAGACATCCATCTCGATGGGACCCCGAATTTAATGCATGTGATGCTGATGACTCATTCATACCCCCAGAGGGTGTTGACGCAGGAGTTGAAGGTGAAATTGAGACATATATGTTTGATGCTGGGACTGCAGATCAAATGTCTGCAGTGCGAGATAGTATTGCCAAAGAAGTGTACAATGCTCGCAGGTATAAATTTGGTAATGTCACATTTCAAATTTGAAAAAAAAGGATTGAAATTTTTATTAATATCAAATGTATTTCTTACGCAGGTGAAGAAAGATTGAAGAAAAGGAAGAAGACGAGGAAGCATATTTCTGTTTATTGGGCAATGATCTTGTACTTTTATTAATGAACACTTTGAAAACTTGTACTATTTTGGTTAAAAAGTTAGATAACAATTTGTATTTGTTGTGTTATGTTTACATATTTAAGTATTTTAATTTGTATTTTTTAAATTTTGGAAGTTAAAAAAATAGCTCTCAAGAGTTGTTCTTCCAAACAGCTCAAATGAAAAAGCTCTGTTCAATCAGCGGTTCTTCCCAGACTCCCCAAACAGTCTGCAGCTTCTCAAAACAGCTTCTAAAAGAGCTCTGTTTAAAGAGCTCTGTTAAATCAGCAATTTTTCAATCCGCAGCAGCTGTCCCAAACAGACCCCTAGTAAGACAATAATCGAATGATGTAGACATGATTAATTATCAAGTGACAAACAGTCTCAATAAGTAACATTTTTTGAGTTCTCATGTGAAAAGGAGAAAAGATTGAAGGTCTTGGTCTATCCATTATGTTGGATCTTGTGACGCCCTTAGAGGGGGTGGGAATAAGGGCCTTTTAGAAATTTTGAATTTTACTTAAGAATTTTAAACAAATTTTACTTTTCTAAAAATTACTTATAAAAATTTCAAACTAATGTAATTTTTAGAATAAATTCAAACACAAATTTCTAAGTTAAAGATTAAACAACCATATTTGCAATTAAAGAAAAAGTCATAATTTTATAATCATGAAAATCACATACAAATAATATGATCTTAACAATGTTTAAGATCAAGACACAAATATGATAATAACTCTTTTACAATTTGTGTTTACCAATCCTTCTCCCAAGGATCGGAAGGCTATCACTTGTCTCTCTCTAGACCAAGCCCAAGTCTATCATCTAGATCTTCCCAAGATCTAGACGTAGCACACAAGGCCACGATTTCCCACCAAGCCACGCAAGGACTTGGACGCCCCACACAAGGAAGCGATTTTCCCCTAAGCCACGCAAGGACTTAGACGTCACGCACAAGGAGACGATTTCCCTACCAATACAAAATGAAATATATATAAATGAAAATACAATATGAAAAGAACAACTCCCTAGAAATTCAGATCTCTGAAAGGAAGGTTGAAGCCTCGAGATGATCGTTGATGTAGAAGCGCGCCCGATCTCGTCTTCAATCTCAAACCTTCTAAGCACAAATGGGAGTTGATGAAGTTCTGGAGCTCTCTGGTTCGTATGCACTCAGGAAGGGACTTGGAATTCTCAATGCTTGGAATGCACGAACAAAATGAGCCAATTTATAGAAATTCACTGTCGCCTGGGCGACATCAGCTGTCGGAATTTCCGACAGCGCTAAACTGCTGATGTTGGAGCTTGCTTTCCGCATCTCTTGGTTTGAGAATAACAAATACCATGATGTATTTGTTCTAGTCTTTTGTGTGTTTATAGTGGCCAGGTTGTACAGGTTCAATGAGGAGACAAGTCCTCGTTCATGGGCATAATCCGAGAACGACAAGTCTCAGGTTGGATGAGTTTTGTATGCTGATCTTAAAATGGCCATAACTTTCAATCCAGGAAGAGTTACAGAACGTGACACCCCATTTCGGAGATGAGAACGACTCAATCGACAGGCTGGAGCTAAATTTGAATATGGGAAATTTCACTGTCGGAAAATTCCGACAGCCGCTGTCGCCCGGGCGACAGCAGAGAAGTTACAACTACTTCCCTCCACGGCAGCACGACGAAAGGCAGTTTTGAGCTGTCGGAATTCCGACAGCGATGTCGCCCAGGCGACAGCTCGATGGTTACAGCAACTGCCCGCACGACGCCACTCCAGCGGCAGTTTAACGCTGTCGGAAATTTCCGACAGTCACTGTCGGAATTTCCGACAGCGATTTTCTATAAATTGACGCCTTGTGTTCGTGCATTACAACCAATTAAGAATTTCAAGTCCCTTCCTGAGTGCATTCCATCCAGAGAGCTCCAGAACCTCATGAACTCCCATTTATGCTGAGAAGGTTTGAAATTGAAGACGAGATCGGACGCGCTTCTACATCAAGGATCATCTCGAGGCTTCAACCTTCCTTTCAGAGATCTGAATTTCTAGGGAGTTCTTATTTTATCTTGTATTTTCATTTATATACATTTTACTTTGTATTGGTAGGGAAAATCGCTTCCTTGTGCGGAGCGTCTAAGTCCTTGCGTGGCTTAGGGGAAAATCGCTTCCTTGTGTGGAGCGTCCAAGTCCTTGCGTGGCTTGGTGGGAAATCGTGGCCTTGTGTGCTACGTCTAGATCTTGGGAAGATCTAGAGGATAAGCTTGGGCTTGGTCTAGGGAGAGACAAGTGATAGCCTTCCGATCCTTGGGAGAAGGATTGGTAAACAAAAAGAAATTTACATTTGTACGCCTCCGATTTCTAGCGATATAGAAATCAAATTTATGTAAACACTTTTTCATATAATATAATCATGTCTCTTTTGTGTTTACTTGATTTCTATCATTTGGCGTAATCTCTATTATATTGTGTTCTAAGTTTTCAATTCTAAATCTAAATTGTTTATGTCAATCTCATTCATTATAAAATAATTTAGTAATTATCTTGAAAATTATAGAAAGAATTTTATTCCCTTATTCACCCCCCCTCTAAGGGCGCCGTAAGATTCAACAATTGGTATCAGAGGTAGGTTATTCCAAATCGGCTTAACAACCTGGAATAATGGCGTCTCTTGATCATGATCTCGCTTCTACTAGTGGGGAAAATTTTAATATAAATGAAAAAATATTATCACCACCTTTATTTATGGGCAAAAATTTTAAAGGGTGGAAAATATTAATGAAAAATTTTCTTAAGGCCTTAGATGAAAAAGTTTGGAATATTACTATTAAAAATTCATCTAGCGTACTAACTAGAAACGAAATTATTTTAAATGCAAAATCTATGAATAGTATATTTTGTGCGTTAGACCAAAATATTTTCAAACTTATTTATACTTTACCTACCGCATATGAAATTTGGAGTTTTCTTGAAAGAACTTATGATTCTCCTTCTACAGGTACGGAACATTCACAAGAACCGAAGAATATGCAAGCCTATGCAAATATTCAAGAAAGCTACACAAAGGATGGATCCATAGAATGCGCATCAAGCGGAAAGGATGATGGACACTCTTGTTTGGAAGAGAAAGATGAAGAAGACAACGTCACAATATTGGACTCAGTTGATGGCAAAACATCAAGCAAAAGAGAAGACGGAAACTATAGCAAGGTAAGAAAATCTAAATCTTCTATTTTAGTAACTAATTCTATTTCTACATTTCGTGTGCTTAAATTTGCTAAACGTAAAATTTCAAAGTTGAAACATGCTAATTCCAAATTACGTTTAGAAAATAAAACTTTAAAAGCAAACACTAAAGTAGAATCTTATATTGATATTTCAAATTCTTGTTCATGCTCTTTAATTGAAAATGCTAAACCTTGTTTTGATTATAATTTTTAAAGAAGAACTCAAGGTTTTAGAAAAAGGACTTTTAATTTCAAAAGAACATAATGAAAATTTGATAAAAGAAAATGATAATATAAAGGATAAACTAGAATCATTAAAAATGTTTATTCAAAAATTTTCATATAATGAAAAATCTCTTTTATCAAATTTTCAAAAGTCTAAAAGCTTAACTTCATATTATAAGAGTAGGTCTATAAGAAAGAGTGGAAATGAAAATCATCTAAATAAGGACCAATCATTTAAAACATTTTGTAACTCACTCTTTCAACATTCAATTCTAAAGAAAGACAATCACTCTTATAAATTTTCAAAGAATCCATATAATAAAATTCATTATGATTATCAACATCAATCTATTTTGAAAAATAATTTGAATAAGCATAAATCTCAAATGAATTATTTTTCAAACAAATACAATCATATAAAGATGTCACATAATCATAATATGAATTTTAAAGATAAACAACCAAGGTACGAATGGAGACCCTTAAAGAAAAATGACACATCAACTTTAATAGAAAGGGCTCATTTATCCTTGTCTCCTAAAAAATCATCATGTCGTATTTGGGTACCCAAAGGAACCATCCCTCATGGTCCCCTTTGGATACCTAAATTTCTTATTCATTAGTATCCTATCATTTGCATGAAGTAGAAACAATTAAAAATGAAATATCAATTCTCTACTTCATGATATGCTTAATTGTTTTTTTTCTTTTGTTTGTTTTCTTATTTTTGAGCCAACACGCTAAGGTCACTTAGATATATTATGAAATATGACTTTTACATTTTAAGCCTAATGTTTATCAAATCAAAATTGAATTAAATTAAACATAAAGTCATAATTTTTAAGTGATCTATCTTTTCTTTTTGTTTTATCATTTTTAAATCCTTTGCCTATAAATGTCTTATATTATCATTATAAATTGAATGCTAAATTTTCTAAATGATATTATCAAGACTAATGAAATTACTTTCAAAATTGGATTTAAATGGATTTTTAGGGGTCTTAGGCTAAAATATTAAATGCGCAACTAATTGCATATTTGTCTATTTTTCGTTGCTGCATATAATAGCCCCTATATTGAAAATCATAATCGAGAAAAATCAGAATCAAATAATATCAAAAACAATGTGTTTTAAATCAAATATAGTAACTTTGTTGCTAACGCCATGCGTTATCACTAACACTGGCAGTAACATATTTTCCAAAAAAAAAAAAATTCTGATTTCTCTAAAAAATTATTTTTACTATCATTATTGTCAAATACCTTGTATTTGTTTAGTCTAATTTCTAAAAATTAAAATCAAAAGAAAATTTTCAAAAATGATAAATATGATTTCACAATCACCACCATGATCTATTAATATCCTATGCTAAAATTCACTATAATCATATATCATAATTCATGATCCATCAAGACCTATCTTAAATCAACTAATTCTATCAACCTTAGGAATTATGAAATATATGATTGCAATTGGTATTATAGTTTCATATCTTGTTTTGTGTGTGTGATGTGCATCTTTATTGTTTGCATGTATATCATTATCTTTAGACCTATGAATTAACTTGGTATCAACAAGATAAAATCAAATAGAATTGTCACTTCATTCTAGGTCTATAAATTTTCAAAACTCTAAAATTGATTACATGCAAACCAATTATATAAATTTAGCATATTTTGCATAACATCCAAATTCATTATCCTAGCCGCACCTCTTTGTATATGCTCAATTTAGTGTTTATGTTAGGATTATCAATATAGTGACATGCTAAAGGTAGAGAAATTTGAACTTTAAAATTCATGAGTACATTGTGATTTCAAAATCTACTATATGTTCTAAAACTAAAACAAACTCATATTTTATGAATCAATCCTTAGACTAAAATGCTTAGTATATCCATAATCATTAACCTATGACATGTGTCTCACAATAGCGAGGGCGTTGGATTGTGTGCATTAGAGACCTAACCTCTAAGTCATGTCTTGTCCTTAACCGGGGAGGGTTCCAGTGGGGCCTTGAGAGGCACTGGGGGGAAAGAGTGCTAGGTTGAGCGTCGTCTTTTGTATGCATATGGTATTAACACCCCAACCTACGGTATGTGTGCAGCTCCTCATGCCCATCCGTCACTTAGTACGGGGCTAGAGTGTAGTCATGTAGTTAAGGTATCTTGATCTAAGATATACTTATATTATATTCATTGCATGAAAATTATCTCACTCTTTATACATAAATCATGCATTTTTTTTTTATTCTAACATTGCATCATGTGTTTGCATATTTTAATATTTCGAGCTTTAATGATTTTACCAAACACAAGTATTTGAAAAATCACCAAATACATGCTAAAAGAGCCTTCAAATCTAATCAATATACTCTGAAATTTCAACTGAAGGAAGGTCTCTTTATAATACAAATGAATTGAGAAAAATATTTTTCAAAACATCAAGAAATGCAGTTCTGTTTTGGCGTTAAGAAGTTAATGCCCGGCGTTAGCTCCTTTGCTCCAAAATATTTTTTTTGTGTGTTTTGAATTATTTCTGGTATTATTTTAATATTTTGTGTGTTTGTAAAAAGTTTATCTTTTTATTCCTTTTAAAACAAAATTTTATTTCTTTTAAAAATATATATATATATATATGTGTTTTTTTCTCATACATTATTTTTATTTATTTCTCTGGCATAGAATATCATTTACTGAAATGGCTATTAAAGACTTCTATGAGTTCCAGAGAATATATATAAAAAAAACAATACAAAATTACAAAACAATTTCAAAGAACAAAAATATGTTTTTCTTTATGTGTGTTTATTGTTTTGTACATATATAAAAAAATTCAAAAATTTATATAAAAAAAAAACTGATTGCTATTCATTGCCATTGTCAAGGATGGATGATTAATTATATCAATTAAAGATTAAATACAATGTTTAATTTAACTTTCAAGTTTCTTAAAAATATTGTTTTGTATTTGTCATGCCTTGAGAATTATCTTGTTATGTGCAATGAAATTGATTGTAGATAAACATGTGTAGAAATGTTTAGCATGCCTATAAGTATGAGTAATGTATTATGTTTGATAATGATTCATTCACTCACTTATTTTTGATAACCTACATGTGTTTACAATCTTATTCTTACATGATTGTGTAGTGTAATAACATAAATAATTAAAATGCCTAAATAGATTACCTACACAACATTGAATTGATTATTACAATTCTTTGTCTTTCATGCACTTATTCTTTAGAGAAATGTGGTTTACAATGCTATGTTTGCAAAACAAGTGAATTCGGAGTCCTTAGTCACTAAACTAAAAAGCAAATAATAAATGACAAGGAAAACTCCACCAAGCACTACTCACCCTCCTGATAAGTCTTAATGAGCATTGTGAGGTTGAGCACCTTGGCTAAGAATTGTAAAGTGTCTTGTAGCAAACAATTTATACACCACTTCTCTTTAGTACACCGGATCACAAATTTTTTTGAAAATAAAGCTAAAAAGTATAAAAGTGATCCCCCAAGCACTACTTTGCACCCTGATAAGTCTTAATAAGCATTGTGTGTGCAGAGCACCTTGGTAGTTGTACTATTTATTCATGTGCATTGAAATAGTGTGGAAGTAATATTATTTGTGTATTTTAATGTTGTGTTATTTCATTATATATGTCATGTGTTTTTGATTGATTCACTTGTATACTTTATCAAAACACTGCTTTGTACACATCATTATCTTTCATAAAACTTCTACTCATGAGAATTGGATCCTAATGCTCATCTACTCAAATCTCTTCAAACTTAAGTAAATGCACTAGATAACAAAGCATGACCGCTACAATGTTTATGTTTACTTGAAATGAAAATTTTATTACATTGTAGTTTGTGTATCTTTTCTTGATATTATGAAATCATGCTTGCAAATTTTTTTTTTTAATCTTAATGGAATAGCATCACTTCAATCTTTAACTCAAACATCAACTTTTCAAATTTAAAACTCATTATCCTTTATATGGTTTTATCTTCTAAAATGATGTTTATGTTTAAGAGTGCTTATTATTTTTAACACTGTGTTTTCCTTTAAGCAAGTGGTATCTTAAAATAAAATGCTTACTTTATCATGTTAGCTATGTTGCTTACTACTTTATGTTACATCATGCCTATATTTTTTCTCAACAAGTAGTATTTAACAAGCTTTTGATTGCATCCTATTTTTCTTCTCGACATAAAATCTATTACTCTTATATACTCCCATATTTATTATTTCTTCATAATTATTCATTCTTTATTTCAAAATAACTTTTGATAATATCAAAAAAAAGGAGAGAAATATAAATTCAAGAAATCTCTTACTAATCTCAATTTTTTAGAATGCACCATTGCAATTAATTATAAAATTTAGGGGGAGCATACATATAGGGGGAGAATACAATTTAGGGGGAGTATATTACAAAGTTTTCATGGAAAGCGTCTATGTAGAGGGAGTGATATTGCTCGATCATGACAACCCACTTTTGGTAATAACAAAAGGGGGAGAATAAAATGAGAAATCTAGTGACATAGATATTTAGGGGGAGTAAAATCTATCACGCAGTAAACCTTTTATTCATGCATATCTTTTATCGCACTTATCTATAAACTCACTAATTTCTCATATGGGTATTTGTTATTATCAAAAGGGGGAGATTGTTGGAGCTTGCTTTCCGCATCTCTTGGTTTGAGAATAACAAATACCATGATGTATTTGATCTAGTCTTTTGTGTGTTTATAGTGGCCAGGTTGTACAGGTTCAATGAGGAGACAAGTCCTCGTTCATGGGCATAATCCGAGAACGACAAGTCTCAGGTTGGATGAGTTTTGTATGCTGATCTTAAAATGGCCATAACTTTCAATCCAGGAAGAGTTACAGAACGTGCCACCCCATTTCGGAGATGAGAACGACTCAATCGACAGGCTGGAGCTAAATTTGAATATGGGAAATTTCACTGTCAGAAAATTCCGACAGTCGCTGTCGCCCGGGCGACAGTAGAGAAGTTACAACTACTTCCCTCCACGGCAGCACGACGAAAGGCAGTTTTGAGCTGTCGGAATTCCGACAGCGATGTCGCCCAGGCGACAGCTCGACGGTTACAGCAACTGCCCGCACGACGCCACTCCAGCGGCAGTTTAACGCTGTCGGAAATTTCCGACAGTCACTGTCGGAATTTCCGACAGCGATTTTCTATAAATTGACACCTTGTGTTCGTGCATTACAACCAATTAAGAATTTCAAGTCCCTTCCTGAGTGCATTCCATCCAGAGAGCTCCAGAACCTCATGAACTCCCATTTATGCTAAGAAGGTTTGAAATTGAAGACGAGATCGGACGCGCTTCTACATCAAGGATCATCTCGAGGCTTCAACCTTCCTTTCAGAGATCTGAATTTCTAGGGAGTTCTTATTTTATCTTGTATTTTCATTTATATACATTTTACTTTGTATTGGTAGGGAAAATCGCTTCCTTGTGCGGAGCGTCTAAGTCCTTGCGTGGCTTAGGGGAAAATCGCTTCCTTGTGCGGAGCGTCCAAGTCCTTGCGTGCCTTGGTGGGAAATCGTGGCCTTGTGTGCTACGTCTAGATCTTGGGAAGATCTAGAGGATAGGCTTGGGCTTGGTCTAGGGAGAGACAAGTGATAGCCTTCCGATCCTTGGGAGAAGGATTGGTAAACAAAAAGAAATTTACATTTGTACGCCTCCGATTTCTAGCGATATAGAAATCAAATTTATGTAAACACTTTTTCATATAATATAATCATGTCTCTTTTGTGTTTACTTGATTTCTATCATTTGGCGTAATCTCTATTATATTGTGTTCTAAGTTTTCAATTCTAAATCTAAATTGTTTATGTCAATCTCCTTCATTATAAAAAATTTAGTAATTATCTTGAAAATTATAGAAACAATTTTATTCCCTTATTCACCCCCCCCTCTAAGGGCGCCGTAAGATCCAACAGCTGATCGTAGTGCTGTCGTGCGGGCAGTTGCTATAACCTCCGAGCTGTCGCCTGGGCGACATCGATGTCGGATTTCCGACAGCGCAAAACTGTCGCTCGTAGTGCTGTCGTGCGGGCAGTTGCTGTAACCTCCGAGCTGTCGCCTGGGCGACATCGTTGTCGGATTTCCGACAGCTCAAAACTGCCATTCGTCGTGTTGCCGTGGAGGAAGCTGTTGTAACTTCTCTGCTGTCGCCTGGGCGACATCAGCTGTCGGAAAATTCCGGCAGTGAAATTTTCATACACTCAAATTGAGCTCCAGCAGAATTGTGAACATCTCATACCTGTTACCTGCACACCATTAATAAAAATAGAATCAAATACAAACGGGACTTTGTTATTATCAAACCGGAAGAGTGTGAAACGCATGCTCCAACAATCTCCCCCTTTTGATAATAACAAATCCGTATAAAAAGAAATCATGTCTATTTAGGTTGTTGATTTTAACATATGGTGTGTGCACAAAAATTACATGATATATTCTTCTTACAAAATAATCTCCCCCTAGATGAATGCTCCACCTAAATGAATGCTCCCCCTAAATTAATGCTCCCCCTAAATGTTAAAGTAAGTTGAAATGATGTATTGTTTAGGTGGAATATTTAGGTGTAATAGTTTTTTGATTTCTTGAATATACTTATAATTCTCCCCCTTTTGGTATTAGCAAAAGATAATATGAGATGAATGAGTAGTTCTTAAGGGAAGAGATGGGATGTAGAAAATAAGAGTAAGCGGAAGCACTTGCTGGGAAAATGATTGAAGGTCTTGAAGTAATAGTAATATGTCATAGTAGTGAATAAACTCATGAAGAGACGGTATAGCCATATGAAGTAATAAAATAAAATAACTTAAACATGATTAAGGTCATTTTAAAGTATCATAGAAAGACACAATTGTGTATAGAAATTTGGAATATTTTCGGTCCAATTCTCATGAGATGAATGTTTATATAACATAATGATGTGTACAAGTGATACTTAGATCAAACATATGAAGTTATTTAATGTACATGATCATTGGAATAGAGAACATAATATAAGCATATAAAGACAACTTTGACCTTAAAGATATAGCATAATAAGAATAGAATACCATTTTTCTTTTGCACAAGACACTTTACAATTCTTTCCAAGGTGCTTAACCTCACAATGCTTATTAAGACTTATCAGGAGGGTAAGTAGTGCTTGGTGGAGTATCCTTGTCTTTAATTTAAACTTTGTGTTGACGCCAGGAAAATCCTGACCTCAAGATTCGGACCGATGCAGCCGGAGGCTACTCGCCCAGCAGCCCGACGAGATGGCTTGGCTGGCAACGACGAAGAGGCTAGAAGAGCAACGAACAGGACCCCAGGTGCTGCGGCAGGGAGGTCCCACCACGTACCCAGAAGCTCCGAAGAGACTTCCCCTCCAAGACCAAAGAATGGCCGAGCAAGGTACGAGGAAGGCACCGACTTGGCTAGCAAGCAGGGGTGACGGGCTCAAGAATTCGGAAATAGGGTTCCAGAAGCTCAAGCACAGGTGCCAATCCAAGTACCCCTGGGGTCCTATTTATAGGCAACCAAGGGGTAGGGGGAGTTTTTATAGCCCAGCCCTGACCTGGCGTCATATGGGATACTCGGCGAGCATCTTCGACCATAGTCGCCCATCTGGCGAGTATCTGCTGCTGCTCGCACAAGCCTGGCTGATACTCGCTCAGGTCTTCTGGGGTTGCCGGACACTTTGGGGCGACATACGGGATACTCGGCACGTATCTTCGACCATAGTCGCCCTTCTGGCGAGTATTTAGCCAATACTCGCCAACCTTCTTTCGCTCCTGCTGGCTGATTTGTCTTGCCTCTTTGACTTTGACCTGCCTACGTGGCCTTGAGTGGGTCCTACCCTCGGAGAATAAGGGTTGTACACAATCCCCGCTCTTTGCGAGTAACGGAGTTGCTCGGAAAGAAACATCCGACCGTTATTCGACGAGCTTCTGTCTTCGCGAGTATAGGGAGATACTCGGATCTTGACTGTCCGACGCCCGGACTCTATATAAAGGAGGGGGGGTCTCTGATGGAACCACCTTTCTGTACTCGCTCACAATGTCGCTAGCTTTTGCTGAGGCTGCCAAAAAGGCCAAGGCCGACCTTGCGAATCTGATCGGCGTGCCCCTTCCTCCACCTCGCATGGACGCCGAGGTAGACGCCTTTCTCGCGAACAAGAAGAGGAAGAGGGCGGCGAAGAAGAAGAAGAGAGAGAGAGAAAAGGAGGCGACTAAGGAGAACGTCGCCGATCCGCTGAGTGAGCAGCGTCAGCAGCTGCTGGAGGATTTGGGCCTCGAAGGGCTCTCGCCTGCTCCTCCCCCTGCTCCTCTCTCGGCAGAGGTCGCCCCGGAGGCGAGTAGGGATGAAATCCAAACTCAAACCCAACCGGACCCTCCCCCTGCCCGAGGTGAGCTCCTTGCTCGCCCTTTTTCGATCTATGCTGTCTTCCGGCGACATTCTGACGTCTTTGTTGCTATCTGTAGATCCGCCGAATACTGAGGCTCGGGAAGAGCCTTTGACTGCAATACCGCTGCGATCATCCCCGATGATCTCGCCTGAGGGTGGGTCTCGGAGTGGTCGCGCGGTAAGGATTCTCCACAGCTCCTCTGTGGAGAAGAGGCCGATGAGCAAGCATGGGGCTCCTCTGGCGAACATCGCTCCTCCTCCGCCTCCTCCCCCACCTAACTCGCGACCAGAGCCGGCGAGCAACACACAGCGGCCTGTGATCGCGCTGCCGCCTCCTCCTGGACTCCCGCCGCCAGTGAATCCTCCAGGCGATCAACGTCTTTCTACCTCAACTGCTCCCTCTTCCCACCAGGGGGAGTCCTCGCGCAGGGGCGGGACTGGAGGGTCTTCGGCCTTCTTCGCTCCAAGGGGTGGAGGGCGACCAGGAGATGGTCGCGGTCGAGGGGACCTGCCCTCCAACCGGGATCATTCCGGCAACCACTCTACTCGCCGAGATGGCGTCTATCACTCTCCCTCCCCACACCGAGGAAGGTCTTCTCCTCGCCGACGATCTCGCAGCCCTCCTCGCCGACGATCCCGTAGTCCTCGGCCAGATATTTGATCGCTGCCTTCGGATAGTCGCCACTGTTTCCTGAATTCTGCTGAAGTTCTGGCCCTTTTTGCCTTTTTTCGCAGGTCGCGCGCATACTCCGGTGGGAGCTCTGATCGATGCCGTTGGGCTCCCTCCTCGCGAGTACCAGGAAAAGGCTACTCGCGCTATCTTGGACTTGGAATCCCGGATAGAGCGGCTATCGATCTGCGAACCTCATCGCCGTTTGACTGAGGTGGAGTCGCGGGTTGAGCGCTTGGCGGCTAGTGACCCTCATCACCGCCTAACTGACTTGGAGGTGCGAGTATCCCGGCTGGAGGAGTTTAATACTCGCCTGTCGGGTACTGAAGCTCGCCTCCAGTCTGTCAGCGACTTGGAGCGCAGGGTGGCGAGGATCGAGCATCGGCAACAGCTGCATCATGACGAGCTGGTCGGGATGCGCGCGAGCATGGGCTCGGTGGGGAGGCTGGCGAGGATCGAAGACCAGCTGCGACAAGGCGAGGACGCGATGTCTGTGGCCTCTGAGCACTTCAGGCGAGCTCGCGGCTTGGGATGGGTCGGGCGACAACCTCAGATCCAGGATCCCCAGGCGAACATCCAGGCGCAACCCTAGATGCTGCTCTTCTTTATCTTTATCTTCTATGTAGCTTTGTAGCTCCTCGCGAGCATTATTTGAATCTTGTGAACGATTTATTTGAAGCAGTGTTGATTTGCCGAGTAATCGAATACTCGCCCTTCAATCTTGTCTTTGTTTTACTTGATCTTCTTTGTTTTACTTGATCTTCTATCTCCTTTTTGCCGAATATCTGTTTGAATGTCGCCTATATTTTGGCGAGCTTCTTCATGTCTCTGTGATGTAGGTATTCGCTAGATGAAGGTCGGCGGTTGGCGCGCTCTGAACTTTGGGCGACTTTTCTTAGATACTCGCCACCCCTAGTCATGCTCGCGGCGTCGTGTTCGACAAGCCAGACTAACCGACTACTATAAATAGGGGGGGTGGGTGAGTCTTAAATACGCCTTTAGCGATTTCTAGCTTCCTTGAGCGAGCATCCTCCAGGCTTCCAATCCTCGCCCTTCTACGATACTCGCTCCCTTCCCTTTCTTCCCAAGATGATCGACGAGGCGGCCATCAGGCGAGCTAACCATGCGAAGAACTTCGATGAGAGCTCATTCAAGAAGCCGATCACGAATCAGAAAGACTTGGACGAGTTCAACTCCAAGTTCGCGACTCCAGGATATGTCGCCAGGCTTCCTCGCCCGTCTGAGCGACTAAACACCTCCTCGCAGATGGCGATGATCTTCCCAATCCGACACTTCGAGGTCGGCCTGCGACTTCCCATATGGCCCGAGTTTCGGAAGATACTCGTGTTCTATGGGATAGTGCCCGCCCAGATCAATCCCAACGGAGTGGCGATGATCATGGGGTTCCTGTGCTACCTTCGGGAGCAGAACATCGTCTTCGACCTTTCGGTCTTTAGGCGAATATTCACCATCATGGCGACCGGCGAGGGCGTCATCTTCTTGTGCAGTCACGTCTGTACACTGGCGGGGACTTCCAATAAGAACCATCGCTGGGTCGAGCGGATAGTCGCCATTGAGGGCGACTTCGCGGGCATCTCCAGCTCGCCCATTCAACCTTCAGAGAACGTCTTCACGGTTCCCTGGCTCACCGAGGACCAGATGAAGCTGCTCGCCTGCTTCAGGAATCGTCGCTTCGACGTGATACTTTGGAGGAGGCGAGTAGACGAGCTCACGGAAGTTCGCCCAGGGGAAGGTATCTTTCGCGCGAGCATCAGACATACTCGCCCTAGGGCTTCGTTCTGGCGACTAATCTTCGATCTTCTTACAGGCGTGCAGGCTCTTCCGCGTGATGCTCTTCCCCTCGCGGCGAAGGCGACCGCTGTCGCCCAAGGGGGTGCGAGAACCTCGGCGCGCGAGGTTGGGGACTCCTCCCCAATCGACTTGTCGCCAGGAGGCGACGATCTGGATGTCGCCGGTGGTGGGGCCGGGACCTCGAAGAAGCGAACGGGCAAGGCTAAGGCCTCTGAGCCCAAGAGACAGAAGAAGGAGGTCGCCCACAGGGATCTGGGCAAGAAGGCGGATCCCTCGGAGGCTGGCGAGCCGAGCAACCATCCTTTCTTCAACGAGGGCACCCGTGGCGAGGACGACTTTGGTCGCCCATTGGTGACCTGGTCTGATCGCGCTCACGAGGTGACTCTGAGCTCGAACCTCCCCGTTTGGTCCGAGGACTGGGAGGACAAGGGGGAGGCCTTCGATGTGCTCCATGCGATCTATAGTCGTACTGACGCCGAGCTGCTGCAGGAGGCCTCTGCCGAGCATCTTGCTCATCAAACCTCGCGCTCAATCTTGCGAACTGCCGAGCTCGCACATTCAACAGCGAAGCGGCTGCTGATGTACGAGGAGGCGATCAGGGTGCAGGGGCCGAAAATGATCGCCATGGCGGAGAGGATCAATGGGTTCGAGGTACTTCGTCTTTGCGACTTTTCGCGCTTTCTGGAATACTCGCCTCTTCATACGATGTCAAGCTTACCTTCTTTCTTTTTGTCTTCTATAGGCTGCCGAGCTGGAATCGGCGAAGAGACTGTCCCAGGCCGAGAAGGAGCTGGAGGATACTCGCTCGGCCTTGGAGGCCGCCCAAATCCGCATCCCCGAGCTAGAAACTCGGCCTGCCGAGCAACAGCCGGCGGGGTCGGGCCCTCATCGGTTCGTCAAGCAGGTCAGGATGCATGGCGACGACATGCCCCATATTCGCCGGGAGATCGCGCGAGCAACAGGAGAGGTCATCCTAAATCAGCTGAAGGCAGATGATCTTTTGAAGCCGGAGGCTATGGGATTGACGGTGGGAGACCTTATCCCGGCCATACTCGCCGAGGAGTCCACCTCCCCCCTGCGAGCATCATCGCCGCGACTTAGCGATGCCGAGGACGACGATGATGAGGTTGATGATGATGATGACGATGACGATGACGGCGATGATGGCGACGAGTCAGCCGTAGATATTTGATGGCGAGGATGTCGCCTAGTCGCCCGGGCTCCTTTTTTGCTCGCCCGGCGACCTTTTTGTCCACCTGCAGCATGTACAGATTTTTTGTAAAAATGAAAAGGAATTTTGACAAGTTTCTTACTCGCCTATTCCTTCCTTTTGTGCTTTTACTTCCTTGCTTATATGTGGCTTTAGGCTCCTAGGTTCGAGGCGAGGTTGAGCGCTCGCTAGGCTCCTAGGATTTCGGCGAGTATGGATACTCGCACCATCATACTCGCACCTGCAGACTTCAGCTTGAGGCCTTGATCTGTACCTAGTGACGAGTGTTATTAGGTTTTTACGCAAGAATCTAAGGAGCTCTGCAAGGGAAGGAAGGAGTAAGGTTTAGCAGTCGGGGAGCCCTGGGGGAATATCATCCCGAGACCTCCCTCCTACTCTAAAACCTGATGTCGACGGAGAATGACGCCAAGTAAGGAATGGTAGCCGGGCAGGTCCCACGGGGACACAACTCCCAGGGCCTTCATCCTATAACTTGGATGTTTGCTGCCTTCAAAGGCCGACGTCAAGTAAGGAAAGGCCGCCGGGTCGATCCCACAGGGGCACAACACCCAGGAGCCTTCATCCTATCACTTGGATGCTTGGATGCCTTTGTCTTTTGGTCGGTCGAGTTGGTCTCCTCCTCGTCTCAAGTTGGAGTATCGGCTTCCAGACTTTACCCTAGTAATTTCTACAGCCGGACGAGAAATGCAGTCGGTGGGAACCGCGGCCAACATGCAAGGGGGGAGCTGATCTCGGCCGTCATTGCAGAGGCTTGGTCTTAAGGGAACGCACACCCGAGGCACTGTCCCATCATCCGCTCTGAGTTTTTACAAGGGTCAAGTCGGAGGCTCGTCTTCCAACCTGCGGCGGCGAATGTCGATGTAGGACGACGTCAAGCAGGGAGTGGCAGTCGGGGAAATCCGAGGGGACACATCCTCCCGAGGCCTCCATCCCACTTGGATGCTGGATGTGGATCGGACCTGCTTCCTGTTGCTCAACGAGTTTAGCAGGGAGTTAAGCACACTTTAGGCACAATAACTCATATGATCTAACACAATAATAAAATGCTTTGCTGAGAGCTTTTTATCTCTCGAGGGTACACGACGCCTGTTTTCAGGGGTTCCCTGAGCTAGTGAAATCGACCATCCCTTCGCCGAATCGGAAGGTTGGCGTCCAGACTTCTTCCTGGTAATCTCTACAGTCGGACGAGAAATGCAGTCGGTGGGAACCGCGGCCAACATGCAAGGGGGGAGCTGATCTCGGCCGTCATTGCAGAGGCTTGGTCTTAAGGGAACGCACACCCGAGGCACTGTCCCATCATCCGTTCTGAGTTTTTACGAGGGTTAAGTCGGAGGCTCATTTTCCAACCTAGCGTGGAGATTGACTTCACCTGACTTCTTTATTATGAAAACTTTGTTGATGCGAAAGAAGCTGCCTCGTCCCATGTTTCAGGGAGATGCAGATTTTATTCAAAGAAATGAATTTACAAGGATGGGGTACACACATTCCCCCTCAGGGATAAAACCTTTTCAGGTCATCGCCGTTCCAGGTGCTCCCTAGCAGCTCGCCTTCCTGGTTCTGCAAGTGGTATCCTCCTGTTAGGAGTGCTTCCTGGATGATGAAAGGTCCTTCCCAGTTCGGGTTGAGCTTCCCGACGGCCGCAGATCTTCCTGCTGCGTCCACCTTTTTCAGGACCAGATCACCTGCTTGGAATTGTTTGAGGCGAACATTTTTGTCAAAATGTTTTGCCATCCGGCGCTTGATCTCCTCTTGCCTGGCTGAAGCTAAATCTCGGAGTTCCTCGATGTAGTCGAGAGATAACTTTTGAACCTCTTCATTCTCTAGTCGCCATTCTTCGTTTCCGTCCTCCGCGGCTATCACCCGTGGGCTTCTGACTTCGAACTCTACTGGAATGAGAGCTTCCGACCCGTGAGAGAGTTTGAATGGCGTTTCCCCTGTGGCTGAGCTGGGAGTGGTCCTCAGAGCCCACAGGACCGAGGGGAGCTGGTCCGCCCAGTTACCTCTTAGGTTCTCCACCTTCTTCTTCAGTAGGTTGATGATCAGTTTGTTGGCGGCCTCTACTTGGCCATTGCTCCTTGGGTGATGTACGGAGGCGAACCGAAGGTCGGTTCCTAGCTGCCTGCAAAAGTCTTCCAGTTCTAAGCTGGCGAACTGGGGACCATTGTCGGTGATGATGGCGAGAGGGATCCCGAATCTGCAGACGATCTCTCCCCAAATGAAGTTCTTCACGACTTGAGAGGTGGTCTTGGCCAGGGCTTTGGCCTCGATCCACTTGGAGAAGTAGTCGATCATGACGAGAGCGAACTTTCGTTGTCCACTGGCTTGAGGGAAAGGGTCGATCAAGTCCATCCCCCAGATGGCAAACGGCCATGGGGAGATGATCGATCGGAGCTGCTGGGCCGGCTGCAATTGAAGGGGGGCGAAGAGCTGGCACTTCTGGCACTTCTTCGAGAAGGTCTCAGCATCCTTCCGGATAGTAGGCCAGAAGTAACCATGCCGCAATATCCTCTGCTCCAAAGTGCGAGTCCCAGAATGACTTCCACACTCTCCCGAGTGGATCTCTTCCAACACTCGGGGTACTTGGTCTTCGGAAACACATCTGGCCAGGGGCCCCGAGATGGTCTTGCGGTACAGCTCCCCATCTTGCAGGAGGTAGTATGCCGCTTTGTACCGAAATCCTCGCTGATCCCCTCCGTTCGCCGGAAGCTGGCCGCTGGTCAGGAAGGTTACAAAGGGATCCATCCACGAGGGGCGTTGCTCGATCTCCATTATCTCTCCCTCTTCAATGGATGGGTGGAAAAGCTCTGTGATAGTTCCTCCAGCCCTCGGCCCGTACTTGGCGAGGCGATCTGCTGCCGAGTTCTCCTCTCTTGGCACATGTTCGACGAAGAAAGACTGGAAGCCTCCAATCAGTCCTTTTACTTTTACCAGGTACTTCTGCAGGATGGTGTCGCGCACCTCGAACTCGCCTCGAATCTGCGACGCGACCACCATTGAGTCCGTGAAAGCCCGGACATCACGGATCCCCAGCTCCTTGGCAAGGCGTAAGCCTGCCACTATGGCCTCATACTCTGCCTGGTTGTTTGTGACGGGGAAGAGGATCTCGACGGCTTGCTCGATCCTTGTTCCCTGTGGGCTGACGAGCACGATGCCCACCCCCACAGAGCTTTTGCCCGAAGCTCCATCAACAAACAACTTCCAAGGAATGGGATTGAGCACCTCTTCTCCTGGCTCCGCTTCCACCGAGAAGTCAGCCAAGAAGTCTGCTACTGCCTGGGCCTTGATCGCTACTCGGGGAGAGAAGGAAATGTCGAACTCGCTGAGTTCTACCGACCATTTCGCCAACCTCCCTGAATGCTCCACTCCCTCTAAGACACCGCGGAGAGGATGATCAGTCACCACTCTGATGGAGTGAGCCTGAAAATAAGGCCGGAGCTTTCGTGCCGACACCACCAAGGCGAAGGCAAGCTTCTCCAGGATTGGGTACTTCAGCTCCGCCCTTTTTAGCACCCGGCTGACGTAGTAGATAGGTAGCTGCCTCTTCCCTTCTTCTCGGACCAAAACGGAGCTCACCGCCTCTGCTCCTACTCCCAGGTAGACGAGCAGGTCTTCGCCTTCCTTCGGGCTCTGGAGGAGAGGTGTCTGAGTCAACTGCTCCTTCAGCTTTCCGAACGCCATCTCACATCCTTCGGACCACTCGAAGCTTTTCGCTTTACGGAGTGTCTTGAAGAATGGAGAGCATTTCTCTCCGGCTTTAGAGAGGAAGCGGCTAAGACCCGCCAGCCTTCCTGTCAACCTTTGGACTTCCTTCATCGTCTTTGGGGATGGCATCTCCAGGATCGCCTTAACCTTGTCGGGGTTAGGCTCTACTCCCTCCGAGGTAAGGAGATGTCCCAGGAACTTTCCCCTGCCTGCTCCGAAGACGCACTTCGTCGGATTGAGCCTCATTTTGAATCTTCTTAGCGTCGCGAAGGTCTCTACCAGATCGGCTATGTGTTCCTGGACACTCTTGCTTTTGATCAAGAGATCGTCCACATACACTTCCAGGTTCCTCCCCTTTTGCTCTTTGAAAACATGGTCCATCATCTGTTGATAGGTAGCTCCTGCATTCTTCAAACCGAAGGGCATCATCTTGAAGCTGTAGCAGCCATCATCGGTGATGAAGGAGACATCGCGGCAATCGGGGGGATGCATCCGGATCTGGTGATATCCTGAAAACGCATCAAGGAAACTCATCACAGAAAAACCGACGGCCGAATCAACCAGCGCGTCGATTCGAGGCAAGGGATAACAATCCTTCGGGCAGCTTTTATTCATTAAGGAAAAATCCACACACATTCTCCAGCTTCCCCCCGCCTTTGCCACCATTACAACATTGGAGACCCAGCCTGGATACTGGATCTCTGACACAAACCCTGCATCGAGCAGTTTTTTAACCTCCTCCCTAATTGGCTTGGCGAGGATGGTGGCGGTTCTCCTTTTCTTCTGGCGGACGGGCTGGACAGTGGGATCCAGGTTGAGGCGATGACACGCAACCTCAGGGTCGACTCCTGGCATCTCGGCTGCGCTCCAAGCAAAGATGTCGACGTTCTTTTGCAGACATGCCGCCATCTCGATCTTCTCTTCGGTCTTCAGCGACCCGCCAATCTTCAGCAGCCCCGGCACTCCCGCTGCAGAGAGTACCTCGATCTCCTCGACCTCTTCAGCCACTTCCAGCCTGGCCGGGCTCTCCAGCACTCTTCCGAACTCTTCCGCGTCAGCCATCCAGCTGATGGTACTGATGGCGCTAAGATAGCACTCCCTAGCGGCTCTTGGATCGCTCCTGATCCTCACCTGGACGTCTCCTTTACAGTACTTCAAGCACTGATGGTAGGAGGATGGGACGGCTTTGAAGGCGTTGAGAAGCGGCCTCCCAAAGATAGCCCTGTAGCAGCTCGGGGCGTCGACGATAACAAATCGACAGCCGATGGAGGTGCCACCGAGTGTTACCAGGAGATCTGCTCCTCCTTCCACCTCCTTCTTCTCTCCGGAGAAGCCGAAGAGGGGACCATCTGATGCTCGAACTCTGGCAGCTTCGACTCCCAGTCCGTCAAATGTCCCCTTGAAGATGACGTTTACAGAGCTACCGTTGTCGATCAGAATTCGATCAACGATGAAGTCCTCCACTGCGGCCTGAATCACGAGGGCATCATGGAAGGGATTCGCGTTCCCTAGCATGTCCTCCTCGGAAAAGGTAATCTCCTCTATCGGGGGCGGTGCTTGTGAGGTCGAGGCGACACTCCTGCGGTAGATCTGATGGAGGCTTCCCTTGCGGGAAGCTTCCAGCCCTGCTCCCCCATGGATTACTCCAACTCGACCTCCCTGGCCCAGGTCTCCCCGACCTCCCTGGTCGATCCGATCCTCGTTCCTCCTGCGAACGACTGCAGCCTGCCCTGCCTGTGGCTCGGCAGGGGCCTCCATCCTCCTCTGCTCTCCTCCAGCTTCTCCTGCTGCCAACCTCCTCCGGGCCTCCCAAAAGTCTGGGCAGGCAGCCATGGCATGTCCCCCCCACCTGGTGGAAGTCGCAGTAGAGAGGAACTTCTTCTGCCCGACGCTTCCTAGGCTTCGGCTTCTTCCTTCCTTGACGGCGGCCTCGCCCGGCTACCGCCATTGCTTCATCCCTCCTCCTTTCCTGACGCCTCTCTGGTTGGCGAAAGGGCCTTCTCTCTGGGGATCTCCCCCTTGGGTCCTGACGCTGGTGCCGTCCAGCCGGCCTCCAAGGTGGCCGATTGACGGGGACCTGGTAGCGTCTTCCCTCCTCCTGACGCTCAGGGGACTCGATGGGTCTTCTCTCCGCGATCCTCCCGGTTTCTTTCTTTCTGAGCTCCTCCTTCTTCTTCTCCTCTTGTCGCTCTGGCCACTTCCTTTCCTCCCTTCGGGGCTCCTCCCTCTTCCTTTTTCCAGGGATCTCATCCCTCTCTCCACGATCGCCTCTGGTCACCCGCGCCAACCTTGCCAAGAAGTCGGGGTTGGAGGCTTCTCCCCGGACAAATTTATTGGCCCTCTGAATGAGGTTGTCGTAGGAGTAGGGTGGGTTCTCACTGAGCTCCAACTTGAAGAGGCCTTGACTGATGCCAAATGTCAGGGCCAGCAACAGGATGTTGCTATCCACCTCCTGGATTTGCAGAACCTCCTCCTGGAAGCGCTCGATGTAAGGGCCCAATGCCTCATCCGGCCCTTGCACGAGGTAGAACAGGGCCGTGGCCTCCTTCTTTAGCTTCCGTGTCGTGTCGAACCGGGTCGTCAGCCCACGACACAGGTCTTCGAAGCAGTAGATTGAGCCTGCGGGCAACTGATGGAACCAGTCCCAGGCCTTTGCGCGGAAGGTAATGGCAAACAACCTGCACTTGAAGGCGTCTGACATGGTTCGGATAGAGACTATATCCTCGAACCATTGGATGTGCCTGACGGGGTCCTCCTTCCCTGAATAGTAGTTCAAGGCAGGGTCCCTGAACCCCTCTGGCACTGGCGCGGCGAGAATCTCCTCGCAGAAGGGGCTCCTCCCTCCTGCCCGGCGACGATCCTCAACCTGGCGAGTATCACCTCCATACTCACCATATGGGCGAGTATCCTGGCACCTCGCCTGCTCGCCTGGCTCGCGGAAGCGAATACCTTGCGAGGTTGGCTGGTAGAATTGCGACCTCCTTGGTCGCTCGGTTTCATCTTCCACGTGCTCTTTTCCTGCTCACCGGGGGGGACTCCCTCCCTCGGATGGAACTGGGCGATGCGGCGAGGTCGCAGTGACCTCGGCGCGCGTCTGAAGCGCTGTTTGCAAGATCCCCTCCATGCGCTGCGCGAAGGCTCCCTCCATACGCTGCGCGAAGGCTTCCAGAACCGCTAGCGTCACGAACTCGCCACTCGCGGCCGAGTTGCCGACTACCCCTTCATGGTCGCCACCTACGACCATCTCGGCTTCCTGCTGAACTTTCCTTCTCCGACTACGATCCATGCTCACCGCACCAAAGTGTTGACGCCAGGAAAATCCTGACCTCAAGATTCGGACCGATGCAGCCGGAGGCTACTCGCCCAGCAGCCCGACGAGATGGCTTGGCTGGCAACGACGAAGAGGCTAGAAGAGCAACGAACAGGACCCCAGGTGCTGCGGAAGGGAGGTCCCACCACGTACCCAGAAGCTCCGAAGAGACTTCCCCTCCAAGACCAAAGAATGGCCGAGCAAGGTACGAGGAAGGCACCGACTTGGCTAGCAAGCAGGGGTGACGGGCTCAAGAATTCGGAAATGGGGTTCCAGAAGCTCAAGCACAGGTGCCAATCCAAGTACCCCTGGGGTCCTATTTATAGGCAACCAAGGGGTAGGGGGGGGGGGGGGGTTTATAGCCCAGCCCTGACCTGGCGTCATATGGGATACTCGGCGAGCATCTTCGACCATAGTCGCCCATCTGGCGAGTATCTGCTGCTGCTCGCACAAGCCTGGCTGATACTCGCTCAGGTCTTCTGGGGTTGCCGGACACTTTGGGGCGACATACGGGATACTCGGCACGTATCTTCGACCATAGTCGCCCTTCTGGCGAGTATTTAGCCAATACTCGCCAACCTTCTTTCGCTCCTGCTGGCTGATTTGTCTTGCCTCTTTGACTTTGACCTGCCTACGTGGCCTTGAGTGGGTCCTACCCTCGGAGAATAAGGGTTGTACACTTTGTTTTTGTGAGCACATATTTTGTGATATCTTAATTTCGAGATATTTATAATTTTTTAATTGACCAAGGATCTCCGAATTCACTTGAATCGCAAAAGATGGTGTATATTTTGTTGTGCTAACAAATCAAGGTTGAAAGTAGTATTTATGAAGTGCTATTGTATTATGTTAAAGCAAATATGATTCATGTATATATTAAATAGAAAGACATATGTATGGATCAAAAGAAGTGAACGTAATAGTTCATTATTATATATAAACAATTTCTCATACTTAGAGGCATGCGAAAACAATTTCCAATAGTCTAAACAACTTAGTAGGAGTGTCAATACGATGATAGATTGGAAATGAAATCATATAATCATGTAATAGTCATTTTTAAAAAAATAAAAAGCATATGGTTTGACATCAATTCATGAGTTGTAGCATTAATAATGACATATAACTATTGGAAAGCATCAAAGGGACCAAAAACTGAAGATTAAGCAAATCGAGAGCTGTCGGAAATTTCCGACAGTCACTGTCGCCTGGGCGACAGCTAAAAATATAAATACGGCTTAAAACCGAGTCAAACCCTATTGTGCATCATTTTCTGGACTGAAGGGCGAGAGGAAGCTGTTGGAGTTCAGCGACAACCCTAGATTTAAGGTATGGGGTTTTTTTATTTTGAAGTTTTTGACTCAAAAGTTTTAGAGATTTGTGATTTTGGAAAGGAGAGAAGATGAAAAATGTGTTTTTCATTTTACCTTTGATGAATGGTGTAGATCTTTGAAGTTTTGTGTATAAAAGGTGTAGATCTAGTGTAAATCAAGTGGATCTTGGTGGTTCTTGGTGAAATATGTTTGGATTTTGTGATTTTTGGGGTTTAAGTGTTGTATTTTTTACATGGTTTAATTTCAAAAATGGAAGATTTTTCTTTTGTAGAAGGTTGAAGAAGATGAATAGTAAGGATATGTGAGAAGATGTAGTTTTGTTCTAGAAAGAAAAAAAATTTTAACAGAAATATAGCTTGATTTTGAGTAGATCTGGAAGTTTAGTTGAAATTTTTTAAAAAAAGTTCACTGGAGTACTGTCTGAATTTTCCGACAGTCAATGTCGCCTAGACGACATCATCCCAGTGCACAGAACTTGTTTAATTCATTTTTGTTATGTTATGTTTGCAGAATGGCTTCCAGTTCTAAGGCACGAAGGAGTATGTCTGAAGATGCGCATAGTTCGTATCAAGTTTACCCTGGGATTGAGAAAGCAATCATTGGAGTGTCAAAATATGTAGAATTTGACTCTCCTAAGCACGATCATATCTATGATCGTCTTGCTAATGCAGGTATAATTTCAGTAATCACAGCAGATACGTTCTCATCCTTTTTTATTCGAGAATTTTATAATCATTTGGAAGACCCGAGTTACACTGAATTGGATGGGGGAGTGAGATCTAGAATCCAAGGTCAACAAGTGGAAATAACACATGTTGATCTTAGAGAGGAATTCAATCTTCTTATGAGTGAACATATGCCAGATATAGTGGAGAGCTATAGAAAGGATAGAGATTGGACTCTTGTAAACATGAGTTTACATGGAAGTCAAAAGAAGGCCTTAATCACTGAAGTTTCTTCACTTACCCCCGATGCATATTTAGTCCAAGATATTTTGAGAAACTCAGTTATGTTAAAAAGTGGAGATACAAGGAGTATCACAGCACAGTTGACGCTGATTACATACTTTATTATGGAGGAGGAACCTTTTGATGTAGCGGACTTCATCCTTTCCCAGATTCGGTATGCTTTTAGATTAAAACATCCAAAATGGGTGAAGATTCATACTTTGTCAATGGGGGCTATAATTCAACGTATACTATATAAGAAGTATGGATGGATAGTTCAAGATTCGTACTTTGATGATTGTTTTCCTGAGATATACTATACGGGTACTATGAAAGTGAAGAAGACGCATAAAAAGCCTCATCCTGGAATAGAGATTAGAGAACCTACAATTCCTAGGGGAGGATCACTACGAGAGTCTATAGATGATCTGCGTGATTCCTTTGAGGAGCACAAAAAAGAAGTGAAGAAGGATCGCAGTAGAATGCAGAAGTTTATGAAATTTCTGGTGAAAGGTCTGAAGTTAAAGCCTACTCCGGAAGAAGCGGCCGAATGACAAATTCCAGATGAAGAACCGCCACGCCAATCGGTGAGGCGGACTCGACGTGGTAAGGCCGTAAGACGAGGACCTCCAGAAGACTGTCCAGAGAGCAGCGGGGCTGGATATGAGGATTCTGAGTAGTTTTCATCAGGGTGCTGCTTCTGACTGATGTCGGAATTTTCCGACATCCACTGTCGCCTGGGCGACAGTGAACTTTGCCCAGATTTCATTTTCTGTTATCTGAACTTGATCCTATGTTGATTTCTACTGTTTTTGTGGAACAATTTTATGTAACATTAATTATGTGAGAATTTTTCTTAAAATGAAATTTTAATCTGATTATTTTTATTGTGGTCTCTTATAAAATGATGTCTAACGTCAATGTGCTTAGATCTTGAGTGATGGACCGGGTTGTATGTTAAATCAATTGCACTTTTATTATCACACCATAATTCAATAGTTTGTTGTTTAATATTAAAGTCTTCTAAAGTTTGTTTCATCCAAAGAGCTTGTGTACAACAACTACCAAGTGCGATGTATTCGGCCTCGGTGGTTGAGAGGGCAACAGAATTCTGTTTCCTACTCGACCATGAAATGAGTGAAGGGACTAAAAAGTGACAAGTGTCACTAGTGCTTTTCCTATCTAGTGAACAACCGGCATAATCAGAATCAGAATAGCCAAAAAGAGTAAAATCATCGCTATGAGGATACCACAAACCAAGTTTAGATGTGCCAATTAAATATCTAAAAATTCTTTTTACCACTTTTAAATGTGATTCTTTGGGATCGGCTTGAAATCTTGCACATAAACAAACTGAAAACATAATATCCAGTCTAGAAACAGTCAAATATAAAAGTGAACCTATCATGCCTCTATATAAAGTTTGATCTATTGATATTCCATTTTCATCTTTTTCTAATTTTAAAGATACACTCATAGGAGTATTTGCTTGTTTTAGATTTTCAAATCAAATCGTTTTAAAACATCATGAATATATTTTGATTGGTTAATAAAAACTCCATCATGTTTTTGAACTATTTGAAATCCTAAGAAATATTTTAATTCTCCTACCATACTCATCTCAAATTCACTTTCCATCATTTTTACAACATAAGTACACAACTCTTCATTAGTGGCTCCAAAAATAATATCATCAACATAGATTTGTAAAACAATTAAATCATCATCTACTTGCTTAATGAAGAGTGTACAATCAACACCACCCATTTTAAAACCATTTTGCAATAAATATATAGTCAATCTATCATACCATGCTCGTGGTGCTTGTTTTAAACCATACAAAGCTTTTAACAATCTATATACGCGATTAGGAAATTTTTCATTTACAAATCCTGGGGGTTGTTCAACATAAACTTCTTCTATAATCAGCCCGTTTAAAAATGCAGTTTTAATATCCATTTGCAATAATTTAAACCTTTTATGACTAGCAAATGCAACAAAACTTCTAACTGCTTCCAATCGTGCTACGGGTGCAAATGTTTCATCAAAATCTACCCCTTCAATTTGATTATATCCTTTCGCTACAAGCCTAGCTTTGTTTCTAGTGACCCTAGAGTCACTATCTAATTTGTTTTTGAAAATCCATTTGACTCCTACCACAGGATGATCACTAGGTCTATCTACAAGAATCCAAACTTTATTTCTTTCAAGTTGGTTAAGTTCTTCATTCATAGCTAGAAACCAAGATTCATCATTTAAAGCGGTGGCAACATCTTTTGGTTCTATATTTGAGACAAAACATAAATTTGAAAAACTTTCATATAAACTAGAACGTGTACGTACCCCACTTAATGGTTCTCCAATAACAAGTTCTTGCGGATGATCTTTTGAGAACCTTAGCTCGGTTGGAGGTACATATCCTTGTTCTTCTTCTTCTTCACCATCTTTTTCATCTTCTTTCTCTACTTTTTCTTCATCATTATCATCATCATTTTTCTTCTGATTTTGTTCCACATCTTCTTCATTTTTCTCATTACCTGCAACTTTAGTATTTTCTACACAAGAAATGTTTTAATCAAATTTTACATGAATAGATTCTTCAACTACTTTAGTACGTTTATTATAAACTCTATAGGCCTTGCTAGTTGAAGAATAACCAATGAAAATTCATTCATCACATTTTCCATCAAATTTGCCTAAGTTACCTTTTGTATTCAAAATAAAGCATTTACAACAAAAAACTTTAAAGTAAGATACATTTGGTTTTCTTTGAAAATAAATTTCATAAGGAGTTAATTGTAATGTAGGACGAATCATGACACGATTAATAATATAGCATGCAGTACTAACCGCTTCGGCCCAAAAATATTTTGGCAATTTAAATTCACAAAGCATAGTACATCCTAATTCTTGAAGTGTTTTATTTTTCCTCTCCACTACACCATTTTGCTGTGGTGTGCGAGGAGCTGAAAATTCGTGTTTTATCTCAAATTCATTACAATATGAAATAAATTTTTCATTATCAAATTCTCCTCCATGATCTGATCTAATGCATTTTACTTTTAAATCAAGTTCATTTTGAATACGTGAAATTAGTTTTACAAATTCATCAAAAGCATCAAATTTTGAATTTAAAAATAATGTCCAACAAAATCTAGAATAATCATCAATAATAACAAACGTATATTTTCTACCTCCTAGACTTTGTGTAGAAATTGGACCAAACAAGTCCATATGTAATAAATATAAAGGTCTAGTAGTAGAAATAACATTTTTGCTTTTAAAAGATGATTTTGTAAACTTTCCTTTTTGGCATGGTGAACATAATGAAGAAAGCTTTCCATTCAAATTTGGCAAACCTTTTATAATTTTCCTTTTAGAAAGCTTTACTATACGTTTGGCACTAGAATGTCCTAGTCTCCTATGCCATAATTCAAGTTCATCATTCTTTGAAATAAAACATTTAAGTGTAGAATGAGATAAATCATGAAAAGTGATTGTATAGACATTGTTTATTCTTGGTGCAGTAAGTACGATTTCGTTTGTTTTAGAATCAATAATTTTGCAAAGGTTTGAGCTAGAGTCAAATAAAACATTTAGATTTTTATCACATAGTTGACTAATAGAAATTAAATTATGTTTCAAACCTTTAACATATAAAACATTTGAAATTTTAAATTCTTCGTTACCTACTACTCCAATGCCTTTGACTTTACCCTTGCCATTATCTCCAAATGTCACTGTTCCGCCTTTCTTTATCTCCAGGCTAAGGAACTTTGATTTATCGCCCGTCATGTGTTTTGAACATCCAGAGTCCAAATACCACACGTCTTCCTTGTTCCTAGCCTGCACGCACACCTACAAAGATGATGAGAGTAAAGATCTGGTTACCCAAATGGTCGATCCCATGGTATAGGTGGACGCCTCAAGTTCCCAGATTTGTTTAACATTAACTTTTCCTTTCTTCCAACATGAGCCCGAGATGTGACCAAATCGATGACATTTGGCACATACAATGAATGGTGAGGAACCATTTTTCAATGGTTTCTCTGAACTCTTGCTGGTGGCAGGGGCGGATCTAAGGGGGGCCGGCGGGGGCCCGGGCCCCCCCAAGAATTTTGCAAAAATATTATGAGATTTGGATTCCTCTCGTCGAGCCAATGAATTTTGACTACTTACACATCAAAAACGGTGTCCGAATGAGGGAGAAATGTCTCCGAGAAGATGGAGATTTTCGTTTTTTTTACGAGAGGAAAACGATGTTTGACCCCCCTTCTATGAAGACGCTGCTATTTTGATCCGCCCTGCTTCGATTCCCGCAAGCGTGCAGCGGCCTCTACGCCAGTAGACGAGCACAAAAACATTTGCGTCGTCTACAGCAAGAACGCTGACGCCTCCCAGCATGGCCAACGTGTCCGTTCCCTACATCTGCCATTTCCTGCGCCTCCACGATCCTTATCGTCGTCGACGAAGACATCCATTTGGTAAAAGACACATCTGTCAAGAGAAAGCAACAACGCTCGTCATTCTGTTTTCATCCTTTCGTGGTCCTGTCGTCCCCAGCCACAGCTGAAGCCTCCATCAATCGGCCCGCAATTTTCTATCACGGACGCACTACCACCGCGACCCATTATAGCTCGACCGACCCCTGTTCTACCGGTCTTGTAGAACTACTTGGTACAAGCATAATCAGGTATAGTAGGAAATTTAATAAAGCTCATGTCATCCGCTCTGTTGCAGCCTTGTAGGATCCACAGAAATTCGGCTCCTTTACTACTTAAACTCGGGTAAAAACTCACTTCTATTGAATTTTTTGTTGATTTCTCTATGCTCAGTTTTTTTATTGCAACAAAATCATTATTGTTTGATCAATTTTTCATTGTAATAACATTTATATGATTGTTTGTCTCGTTTTTGTTTATTAAAAATAGAGGGTTTTTATCAAAAATGTATTTTTATATTTAATACATTACAAACAAGAACAACAACAACAACACTCAAGCCTTTATCCCACTATAGTGGGGTTGGCTATATGGATCCTTTGTCGAGCTTCTACCATCTTAGTCAGCTTCTCGCATCTTCTCAGCAATTGGTGCTACTCCTGTCTTATCCCTGATACATTCATTCCTAATTTTAACTAGTCTTGTGTGTCCGCACATACACCTAAGCATTCTTATCTTCGCAACTCCCATTTTTTGCTCATGTACACAATTCACTGCCCAACACTCAGAACCATAGAGCATCGTTGGTCTAATTGCAGTACGGTAAAACTTGCCTTTAAGTTTTAATGGTAATTTACAATCACATAAGATCCCTGACGCGCCTCTCCACTTCAACCAACTCGCTTTGATTTTTATATTTAATACAGTATATTAAAAAAAAGTTGCTTCACCTTTCGATTGGGCCCCCCCTAATTAAAATTCCTGGATCCGCCCCTGGCTGGTGGAAACATCTTTATGTGTGGACTTAGAAAAATTTTCATTTTGAAAAACAGGTTTTCTGAACCTGAAGCTGTCGCTGGTTCCGACAGCTTCCAGAAACGTATTCTAGCCCAAATTTTGATGTCCCATAACATTGGTTGGCTAAAAGCATATCCAGAGATTTTTTTCCAACAACAAATTTTCCAATTGTCATGTTCAACTCATTTACTTTGGACTTTAAAATTGAAATTTCTTTTACTATCATGCCACATCTATTTGCAACACTTTTCTTATAATTCTCTAATTGAGAATGAGAGGTTTTAACAACTTTTTTTAAGTCCTTTTTCTCTTTTAGAAGTTGATCAATTTTTTGATCGGACTTAGAAATAGTGTTTTCAAGTTCTTTTATCCTTGTCGAAGAGTGATCACACTATTGACAAAATTCCTTCTCGTTCCCAATTGATTTCAAATCATTTGATAACTTTTTATTTACTTTCAAAAGAACTTTGTTTTCACATTTTAAGAAATCGATTTCCTTTAGACTTTTATCCAAAAATTTGCAAGTTTTCATAAATTCAGAATATAAATCATCATAAGATGGAGGAGTTACCTCAGTGTCGCTTTGGACACTGCAATCGTCGTCAGATGACGCATTTTCTTTCCCCATCAAGCAGACATTTGCCTCCTCTTCCTCCTGTGTTGAGGAATCACTTTCTTCACCAGACGAAGAATCATCCCAAGTCTCTGCCTTTAACACTTTCTTCTTGTAACTTTTATCGTGCCTCTTTGCTTTTTGCTCTTTCAGATACTTTGGGCACTTGCTTCTGATATGACCAATCTTCTTGCAATGGTAGCACTCCGGTAGCGGACGCTCCTCTTCATTCTCCATTTTTCCTTTGCCTTTTTGGTAGGCAAAATCATTCTTTTTGAAAAAAAATTTGAATGAATTTCTCCTCTCCGGATTTCTCATAAACTTCTTAAAGTTCCTCACAAACAGTCATTCTTCATCTTCCTCACTTTCTTCAGTCTCACTTTCAATTTCCTTTTTAGATTTCAATGCCAAGCTCTTCTTTTTGGGCTCCAAATTATACTCTTGGCTTTGAATCTTCAACTCCACTTCATGGGTTTTTAGATTCTCAATGAGACTCTCCAATTGTAAGGTCTTAAGATCATGTGACTCGGAAATTGCAGTCACTTTAGGATTGAACTTCGGGGGAAGTGATCTTAAGATTTTCCTCACTAAATCTCCATTGGAGAAAACCTTACCCAACACCTTTGAATCGTTCACGATTTTAGTAAATCATGTGTACATTGTATCAATTTCTTCATCCACCTCCATTTTGAATCTTTCGAATTCTGACTCCAGTTGAAATAGCTTTGAATCATTTACCTGTGAAGTACCTTCATGAGTGACTTCTAAAAGATTCCAAATTTCATATGCAGTATCACAAGCACAAACTCTATTAAATTCAGTGCGATCTAGTGCGCAAAATAAAGCATTCATGGCTTTTGCATTGTTTTTACATCTTAATTTATCATTGTCATCCCACTTGTCTTTGGGTTTGACCATAGTTACATCTCCTACAACAAATGTTGGGAAGAATAACTCGTCTCGACCATATTCCAAACTTCCATGTCGAGAGCTATTAGAAAACACCGCATTCGGGTTTTCCAATAGTTATAGTTCGTGCCCGTAAAAAGTGGTGGTCTACTAATTCCTTGCCCCTCAACGAACGCGTGATCGTTGTGCGCCATTACTCCCGGTGGTAAAACCGTTTTGGAGTAACCTAGCTCTGATACCACGTGTTGGATCTTGTGGCGCCCTTATAGGGGGGGGGGGTGAATAAGGGCCTTTTAGAAATTTTGATTTTTACTTAAGAATTTTAAAACAAATTTTACTTTTCTAAAAATTACTTATAAAAATTTCAAACTAATGTAATTTTTAGAATAAATTCAAACACATATTTCTAAGTTAAAGATTAAACAACCATATTTGCAATTAAAGAAAAAGTCATAATTTTATAATCATGAAAATCACATACAAATAATATGATCTTAACAATGCTTAAGATCAAGGCACAAATATGATAATAACCCTTTTACAATTTGTGTTTACCAATCCTTCTCCCAAGGATCGGAAGGCTATCACTTGTCTCTCTCTAGACCAAGCCCAAGCTTATCCTCTAGATCTTCCCAAGATCTAGACGTAGCACACAAGGCCACGATTTCCCACCAAGCCACGCAAGGACTTGGACGCTCCACATAAGGAAGCGATTTTCCCCTAAGCCACGCAAGGACTTAGACGTCACGCACAAGGAGACGATTTCCCTACCAATACAAAATGAAATGTATATAAATGAAAATACAATATGAAAAGAACAACTCCCTAGAAATTCAGATCTCTGAAAGGAAGGTTGAAGCCTCGAGATGATCGTTGATGTAGAAGCGCGCTCGATCTCGTCTTCAATCTCAAACCTTCTAAGCACAAATGGGAGTTGATGAGGTTCTGGAGCTCTCTGGTTCGTATGCACTCAGGAAGGGACTTGGAATTCTCAATGCTTGGAATGCACGAACAAAAGGAGCCAATTTATAAAAATTCACTGTCGCCTGGGCGACATCAGCTGTCGGAATTTTCGACAGCGCTAAACTGCCGCTCGTAGTGCTGTCGTGCGGGCAGTTGCTATAACCTCCGAGCTGTCGCCTGGGCGACATCGATGTCGGATTTCCGACAGTGCAAAACTGCCGCTCGTAGTGTTGTCGTGCGGGCAGTTGTTGTAACCTCCGAGCTGTCGCCTGGGTGACATCGTTGTCGGATTTCTGACAGCTCAAAACTGTCGTTCATCGTGTTGCCGTGGAGGAAGCTGTTGTAACTTCTCTGCTGTCGCGTGGGCGACATCAGCTGTCGGAAAATTCCGACAGTGAAATTTTCATACATTCAAATTGAGCTTCAGCAGAATTGTGAACATCTCATACCTGTTACCTGCACACCATTAATAAAAATAGAATCAAATACAATCGGGACTTTGTTATTATCAAACCGGAAGAGTGCGAAATGCATGCTCCAACACATTACTCTGTTGAATACTCATAACTCTTTAATTTTATCATGTTTATTGTGTATTGATTTATGCAAAAGCATTTGAAAAACATAGTTTTATGCAATGACAAAAAGACTTGAAGTTGGCCAAAGCCTTCAACAAGGTTGAATGTTGTTTAATGTGTCTTCGTTGCAAGGTATGAATGTTGGTTTTCACTTCGGTTCTAACATAATTCTTACATGTGAATGTTAACATCCGCCAATGGAAATTTATTGTGATAGAACATGTAATGCTTTTCAGTTAATAATGGAATTGATTTTCTAAAGGTACTTCTTTTAGCAATCTATTGTACGCATGCCTTTAATTTCTTCAAGTTTAATTAATAATGTCATTGTGTAAATAAGTTTGTTATGCGTCAGTTTGCCTACAGATATAGCCCGTTTTTGTTTCACGACCCGCATCATAGCATTGAACACGGGCATAGGATATTCACATATGGGCGCAACCCACACGATCAGAGCATCTTATAATAAATAAATAAATAAATAGAAAAAAATATTGGAAAATGAAATTGTTTATGTTAGCATGGATGCCTATATTCTCTTATAGATAATAATTTGTTGTATTGAAATTTAATAAATATTTAATTTTATAGGGAAAAAAAAGAATATCAAAAAATGCATCCAATCATTTGTCCCTTTTTTTCTCCCGCGCAAATCTTTTTTACATCAGCAATATTCAATACTCAACAATATTTTATTTATTTTATGTCTAAACTCACTTTACAAGAGGTGTTTAAAAGTTCTGGGCCTGGAAAAAGGCTCGGTTAGGCCAAGGCCCGGGCGCTCAGATCGGACCTTGGGAGCTAAATTAGGCCCTCATTTCAGTCAAAAGTTTGGCCTGGTGCTTCGCCCGGGCCCCGCCACGACTTCAAGAGTCGTGACAGCCGGCTTGCGGCCTACAACTAGCTATGAGTGTGCAAAAGTAATTGAAGAATTGAGAACCAGATTGAGACGAACCAAGCGGTTCGGGTCGGTTCTTATGCGGGTATGTTCGGGCCTGAATCCATAAATAATAGAACCGACGGTTCGGTTCGATTCTTGATTCCTATAGTCGGGTACCCGAGAACCGACCCAAATAGAATAATTAAAGTTTAATGTTAGGCTTATTACAATAATATTACTTATTAAGCTTCTCTGTTTTGTTGTTTCTATGCCTTATTAAATCGTAAATTGTAATACAATTAATATTCTTATACCTCCAAAGCTCCTTTCCATCCCCGAGAAGGTGAGAATCAAATCAAGAAAACAATGTAAGTTTTTTTTAGCATTGTTGTGGGTCGAATTGAACCGCCTCAGTTCGAGAGTGTGCCGAGCGCGCAAATAGTCACAAAAAAGACCAACAATTGACTGCAAGATTTTTGACGTGGAAAAACCCCATAAAGGGGAAAAACTCACGGGTTGGATCGGTGTCGACCAAGATGCTCTATTCTTCGGAGTGTTACAAGAGTTATCTCTCGAGGGTGACATGTCACCGCTCGTTACAATGATTCTTCTGTACCGCAGAGGTCTCTTGAAGTGGAGTGGTGATGAGTGTGCTCAGAAGCAATCTGGAATGTCGAATACAGCTGTACAACCCTCATATTTTCCGAGTCGGTGTGGCCCGACCCGGATTTTAGGGTGGCCGAAACGAGGAAAACGACCGTGCGGAAACGATCGAAACCGATCAAGGCAAAAAGAGGCGGCGAGGGAAGCGGAGGGAGCACCCCTCCCCCGACCCACTTTGGGCGAGTGGGAGGAACCCTCCCACTCGCCCGGCCCTCTTTGGGCGAGTGGGAGGAGATCTCCCACTCGTCGTCCCTCTTCAGGCGAGTGGGAGGGGCCCTCCCACTCGCCAGGTGAGTGGGAGAGGCCCTCCCACTCGTCGGCCTCCCTTGGGGCGAGTGGGAGGGACCTTCCAACTCGTCGCCCCCTTTGGGCGAGTGGGAGGGACTTTCCCACTCGCCCGGCACCCTCGGGAGGGGCAGGTAGGACCTCCTGCGAGGGGGGGGGGGGGGGGGGGAGTGGGCACTTCGAGCCCCACTCGCCCCTCCTCCTGCGTTGACTGTTCATGGTCATGGTCGGACTGCGGATAGCAGGATTTTGGCTACCCGCAGTCCAATTTTGGCTATCCGCAGTCCATTTTTGGGAAAGTCTATAAATAGACCCCCATGGGCACCTTGGGAAGGGTTGGTCTCTACCCCCTCTCTCACGCGTGAGCAAGCACTACTCCTCCCCTCCCCCTGTCATTGAAGGTGGACGGTGAGGTGATTCTTAGTGCCCTCCAAGGTGCCCAGGCTCAGCATTGGCTTGGGAGGGGAAGTTCCTTGAGAGCTTCCGGGTATGTGGTGGGACCTCCACGCTGGAGCTTAAGGGTCTGGACTGTAGATTTAGGTGCTCTTTAAGGGCAAGGTTCTTTGGTTCTTAGTGACTGGTCAAGGGTCTCGCTCAGGTCAAGTAAGGGTTAGCTGCATCCCCTTTGCGAATGTTGAAACCGGGTTACTGGTTTCAACAACAGCAACCAGAGTTATGGACTCGGGGCTTGAGGCCATTGGGATGACGAACACAAAAACTGGAGCTCTCGGCTCGGAGCCGAACACCGAGTGAGAACTTCGAGTCATTTTTAGAGCTTGATGCTGAAACCAAGTGAGATCTTCAAGTCACCTTCGGAGCTTTGCGCTGGAAGTTAAGTAAGATCTTTAAGTCGCCTTCTAAGCTTTGCGTTAGAAGCTAAGTGAGATCTTCAAGTCATTTTCGGAGCTTTGCGCTAGAAGCAAAGTAAGATCATCAAGTCACATTCTGAGCTTTGCGTTGGAAGCTAATTGAGATCTTCAAGTCACATTCGGAGCTTTGCGCCGGAAGCTAAGTAAGATCGACAAGTCGTCTTCTGAGCTTTGCGTTGAAAGCTAAGTGAGATTTTTAAGTCACTTTCAGAGCTTTGCGCTGGAAGCTAAGTGAGATCTTTAAGTCACCTTCAGAGTTTTGCGCTGGAGGCTAAGTAAGATCTTCGAGTCGTCTTTTGAGCTTTGTGTTGGAAGCTAAGTGAGATCTTCAAGGGACTTTCCAACTCTGAAGGAGGTCTTCAAGCGCTCCAGGAGATCTTCGAGCGCCGAATGAGATCTTCAAATGGATCTTCAAGCTTTGAGGAGATCTTCGATCACTGAAGGAAATCTTCGAAAGAATCTTCAAGCTTCGAAGGAGATCTTCGAGCGCTGAAAGAGATCTTCGAAGAAAGCTTCAAGAGCCCAAGAGGAACTCAGAGAGATCTTCGAAAAAAGACTTTGGAGCTCTTACATGCGTGGAAGGTCCCGTCCATTCAATTGAGGGCCCTGGGTCCCTTTTATAGCTTTTGAGAGGGGCATTTTGGTAACTGTGTCGTTATGGGGTGTGGCTATCTGCACACCCATGAAAGAATGATTTATTATTCGCACCCCTATGAATGGGAGATTTTACTGTCCACACCCCCGTGATAGGGAATTTTAATATGCGCACCCCATGATGGAGGATTATACTATCTGCACCCCATAGTGAGGAATTTTACTATTTGCACCGCATGGTTACGAATTTACCTATTCGCACTCACATGGTCGGGAGGTGACGATGACGAGCGAGAAGAGCGGCGGTGGGCGATGAGCGTGGCGGCGGGCAGTCCTGTCCAAAAAAACCGGGCCCGGAGGGCCGACGTGGGCCCGGCCCGATAAAAGCCCGCCTAGGCCCGGTACCGGGCTAGCCCGCCCTGGGCCCAGGCCGGGCTCGGGGGCCTTACAAGGCCCCCATATAGTTTAAATTCCCAGCCCGGTGCCTGACCCGGGCCGGGCAAAGCCTGATTTTTCAGGCCAGCCCTGCCCGGGCCCAGACAAAGCCCGGCCCGGGCATATTATTCTTAGCCGTTGGGATCAACGGCTCAACAAGCCATTGATCCCAACGGCTCGCTGGCATGGCAGCATTGTTGCTGCCATGTCAGTACTAGTAGGATGCCATTGGCAGCCTACTAGTACTAAGCCTAGGGCTTATTAAAAAAATAAATTTTTTTTATAAAATCCCCCCTTCATAACCGATCCCCCCTCTCTCTCTTCTCGCCACTCTCTCTCTCTCTCTCCAACCCATTCTCTCTCTCACTCTCTCTCTTCTCATCACTCTCTCTCTCTCTCTCTCTCTCTCTCTTTCGTCAACTCATTCTCTCTCTCTCTCACGCGTCGAACATGACATCGTCATCCTCGGCGCCAGCATCATCTACTCAAACTGTGCATGAAGTGATGGAGCACAAGCGTACGACGCCAATTTGGGAGCATTTCGATAAAGTTAAAGTCGGCGACGAATTTAAGGCGAGGTGCAAATTATGCTCGAAGTTGCTGACCATTACTAACAACTCGACACTAGCAAGACACTTCAAGTCTTGCGTTTTGAAACAAGCTCCCGAGTCCAGTCAGGCACAAATATCGGGAGCAGGGCAAATTTGGGCGTACGATCAACTTCGGCAACAGGAGCTGTAGATGAAGAACGTCATCAGACACGGGTTGCTGTTCAGCCACTACGACAACGAGGAAGAGACCGAATAAATACATCAAGGGCTTCAACCAAAATATCAACAGGTAAGTAGATCCTCTCTTAGGTACGCTCTCAAATTTTATTTAGAAGCAAAACAATCTATAATAAATTATTTTGAAAATTTTGAAGGACGTGTGAGTTTAACGAGTGATGTTTGCACTAATAGCATAAAATTAGGACTATCGTATATTTGTATCACTTGTCATTGGGTCGGTCTCGTTTCATGGGATCTAAATAAACGTATAATTTGTTTTTAAAGTTTTGAAGTCCCGCACACAGGTCAAGCTATATATCAAATAATTATTAAATGTGTGCGAGAATTTAAAATTAAAGATAAAATTATGAGTATTTCTTTTGATAAAGCTACTAATAATAACGTTGCAATTGAGTGGTTAAAATGCGATTTAAAACCAATGTTAAATGATGCGTTTTTTCATACTCGATGCGTTTGTCACGTTTTAAATTTAGTGGTACAAGATAGTTTATCTTATATGGAATCATATATTAATAAAATTTGTCTTATATTACAATTTATTTATAATTCTAGGAAACGGAGACAAGATTTTACAAAAATTGTAAACGCTCAAAGTCAAAAATATTTAAAACCTCAATTTGATATGCACATTATAGATGAAACTCAACATACAAAATGTTAAAAAGAGCGTTCCAACAAAAATCACTTCTTATGGAATATTATACTATGCTAAATATTGTTATGAAATCGGATCGAGTACCGCGGTAGCGCAACGGAAATTGATCGAGCAAAACAATCGCGCAAAATAAACAAACAGAATGAGATTTCAAGCACGCACATACGACACAAAGATTTACGTGGTTCGGAGAGGAGCTCCTACGTCCACGGGGAGAGCGCGCCAGAAGAGATCCACTGATAAACTGATGAGTTACAGAGAGGTTACACTGAGACCGAATCACGGTCGTCGGAATAGAGCCCGACCAGATGTCGCACCACCTGGAGCCGACAGGATGTGCCGCCGCTAGCTCGGCTAGATGTCGATCCCGCCTGGACCGACCGGAGTTGTCGTCGCTAGCACGACCGGATGTCGATCCCGCCTGGACCGACCGGATTTACCGCCGCTAGCACGACCGGATGCCGATCCCGCTTGGATCGACCGGAGTTGTCGTCGCTAGCACGACCGGATGCCGATCCCGCCTGGACCGACCGGATTTGCCGCTACTAGCACGACCGGATGCCGATCCCGCCTGGACCGACCGGATTTGCCGCCGCTAGCACAACCGAATGCTGATACCGCCTGGACAGACCGGAATTGCCGTCGCTAGCACGACCGGATACGGATCCCGCCTGGATCGACCGGAGTTGCCGTCGCTAGCACGACCGGATGCCGATCCCGCCTGGATCGACCCCCCATGATGTCGTTCCGTCTGGATCGACGCTGAAGCCGCTGCAACACCGCCCACAGAAGCCTCTTGCACCTCCTCCTCCTTGTCTCTCGCGAATGTATCAGATTTCTCATATTTTTGGCTATAACCGGCTCATATATATATGATGAAAATGCATCTCCACCATTAGGAAATAAACTCCTAAATAAGAGATAGCCAAATTTAGGTTTGGCCAAAATAAGATAGGCATCCTAGAAAAATATTCTCCACATAATGATATTCCTATATAGAGATAATCCTAAACTAGGAAAGAATTACTCCCACGGATCGGTGACATGGCGCGATCCTAATGATCCGGGCGTGATGAGGTGTCATAATTTAACAATCTCCACCTTGACGCCTCATGCGGCAGACTCCACCTGAAACTTGGATCTCCTCCCTCCGACGAACTACCCCCTCTCCCCGGGGTCATCACGATCAACATGCATTAGTCTGAGCCAAGTCAGGACCGCTCTTGAACTTGACTCCTCTCACTGATTTCTCTCGCATGCTCGTAACATTTTCCTCCGTAGATATCTCCCGCAACTTCACGCCTCCACCTCCAGTGAACTCCCTCGACTCCTGGTGGCGCACACCGACGTGCTTTATTCTTGCACAATAGACCGGGTCTATTGCAAGACGACTCGCACTCGAATTCTCACTGTGCAACTCCACCTTCTCCTGAGTGATCATAAGTTCCTTGGTGGGACCTTGAGCCAGATGGCTCCCTTTGCGGTGTCTGGGCACTCCTGAGATGAATCTCTGCCCTTCTCCTCTACGGTTGCGGAGATTTTACCTTCGCCAAGGCCTTTCCTCTGCGCGCACTCCCTCGCCACGAAACTTGCCATGTTCCTCCACTGGTCCTGTAACGTCCCGGCCCAATGGGCTTCACCTGGTTGTGCCACCAAGCACAGTACGTTACCGGGCTGCAGCCCAAGCACCCCAAAGCCTCTCTGCGCCATTATTTATCAACAACAGCGCATTGTTGAGGCTGGGTCTTGAACCCGCAACCTCCTTGATAAGGAGTTTTCAAACCACTCCTCATCAAATGTCGTCGATTCTTGGAATCGGGTATCGGTTTTTCTCGGTCAACTTGTTCAGCTCTCCATAGTCGATACATAGACGCAAGCTCCCGTCCTTCTTTTTCACAAAAAGGATCGGTGCACTCCAAGGCGATGAACTTGGACGTACGTAGCCTTGCTCTAGCAGCTCTTGCAATTGAACCTTCAGCTCTGCCAATTCCTTTGGCGCTATCCGGTACGGTGAGCGGGCCACAGGTTTGGCACCTGGCACCAGCTCAATACAGAAATCAATCTCCCGCTGAGGCGGAGCCCCAGGGAGTTCGTTAGGAAACACATCGGCGTACTCCGCTACAACAGGGACATCGCATAACATGGGCTTTGGCTCCGAAGCCTCCAACAGAGTGAAGAACAATTCCGCGCCCTTTCTCACCGCCTTAACCACCTGGAGAGCAGACATCAGTGTCTTGCTCGCTCCTCGCATACCTGCGAACGTGGTTTCGTCTTCGGTGTTCTTTCCCAGAGTGATCTCCTTTGAATTGCAATCTATGCATGCTCGCTGCTCCGAGAGCCAGTCCATGCCGAAGAACACATCAAATTCAGCTAACGGTAATAACGACGCTTCCAAGTCGAAATCCTATTTTTCGATCCGCACCTTCACACGGCTCTTCCTATCCGCACTCATGTGAGACACGTTAGGTAGCACTACCTCCAATCTATCTTTTGCTAAGGTTGACAACACTCCGATTCGCACCACGAAGCCCGTAGACAGAAAAGAGTGCGATGCCCCCGTATCAAATAGAGCTCTCGCCGGATAGTTGAAAATTAGGACGAAACCTAATTGTACACAAATCAAACATAAAGTCGCACGACAGTATCAATCACACATATATAGCTATGTAAAAGCTAACATTTAATTCATACCTGTGACGACATCAGTTTGTCGTATGGCTTCTTGCTGGCCAAATGAGTAAACTCTCGGCTGGGTCGGAATGTGCTGGGAAGCAGCAGACTCCGCAGCTTTGCCCTTTTCCGCATGACCCGCAGCACGAGCATAGTCCATCGCTCGGTTCTCTGGCCTCGGGGGACCACTGCGACACACGTTTGCTTTGTGTCCCACCTTTCCACAAGTGAAACATGTAATTGGACCACGTGCAGTCGTAGCTCCCGACACATTTGAGCGAGTTGGTTCCGCAGACTTGAACTTCCTTTTGTTCCTCCTGAACTCAGATTTGGATTGAGAGGTCGGCGCATGAAATTCATGTTTCTTTGCCACGCCCTTTGCTTGTACACTCTTCATGTCCAACTCCAGAGATCTGGCGCTTTGCACCATCATATGGAAGCCAAACGTCATTGGGCCTGCAAGGAGCAGCCTCAACTCATCCCGAAGACCTTCATAAAACTTGTTCGTCTTCATTTCCTCATCTTCCACCAAAAACCCCGCATAACGGCCCAATCTAGTGAACTCGTGCAAGTACTCATCCACCGAGCTATTGCCTTGAGTTAACTTCAAGAACTGGTTCTGCAACGCAATGCGTTGGGCAGAGGGAATAAATCTCTGAAGAAATGACTTTGAGAACTCCGCCAAAGTGATCTCGGTAATATCCTTACCTTCAAACTTATGCGCTTCCTGCTCGGCCCACCAAAGCTCTGCTTCTCCGTTAAGGAGAAAGGTGGCTAGGGTGACCATCATAGCTTCTTCCGTTGTTGTCGCCTTTAGAGTTTTTCTAACCATTGACAGCCAGTCCTCCGCCTCCGTTGGGGATCCGGTCCCCGAGAAAGTTGGAGGGTGGAAGCTTAGAAAGTGCTGCAGTTGTTGATCACGCGCTCGTGCAACAGCTACACGCTCTACACGACGCTCCACCCTTGGCAGCACCACCGCAGGTTCCACTGCAGCCACTGGCACAGGGGTCTCCATCCTCGGTTCCACCGCAGGTTCCACTGCAGGTTCGATCACCAGGGCCGCATCCGGAGTAGGCATAGCAGGCTGTGCAAGCCTTTGAGGTTGAGCATTGATCATCGCGAAGACAGCTTCTGCGATTAACCTGATCATCTCAGCAGGAGGAGTGGTCGCTGGCACCTCAGCCGACGCACTACTTTCAGCGGTGTTACGGGGTCGAGACTGCCCCGCAGCACTCCTAGTCACCTATAATCGTGCAATACACAATTTAGTGACCAAAAACATAGCAAACAACAATCATGTAACGCTCAGGTTCCGCAAACAAGTATGTTTTTCCATTCCTAAGTGGACATTCTTATTAGTTTTTGTCGTTTTAGGTGAATGCACATCCCATGCACACCACCCCTTAAAAGGAATTCGTCCCGAATTCACTAAACTACGGATCGACGCCCTAAGTCCGATACCAAATTGTAACACACTGCCAGTACAAATAATATAACAGTAGGTCCGTCCGGGACCTCACGCTATACTAACCACACTAGCTAGGCGTTAAAAGGAGATATACAGAAAAGAACCACACGAGAGTATACTAAACATAAGCGGAAGCATAAAGATTTAACATTTCTTTTAGAATAGTCCACTATCACAGGAATGAAACAATAAAGTGTAGAGTTACGGTCTTAAGGCCTTACATTCCAAAACGTACAAAACTCCCTAAACATACTTTGGCACGCAGGCCGGCAATACATGAAAAGCAGAAAAGAGGCTGGCCTTCGAGGGCCAACGCAGCAAAAAGGGCCACCGCCCGCTATTTCCCGCTAGGCTCACCTGCACCTGCATAAGAAGATTCCACCAAGAGGTGGCAAACAAAGCAACGGTCAGCACAGCTGACCAAATTATAACGACCCCACCCCTTTCTCGGGGTGGCGGAGCTTCTTCCCTGCAAATAAGTCGTACTAACAGCAAGTAGTACTATAAGGAAGGTGCAAACTACACAAGGTGAGGTTTCAAGCACAATCAATCTTCTAGGTGTAGCAACAAATAAAGTTGATCCTGGGAATGCACATGATGTTGGTTGGGTTCACCCGAAGGTTCCCCACAACCGCCTAAGCAACGCATGAGGCTAATCATAACATCAATCCAAAACCAACTGCGGGATCTCAAGACCACACGTAACCAGCTAAACTAAAGAGCTTAGTGAACGTTTGAGCATTTACCTATTGGAGGAACCCTCCCAAACAGGTCTATCCCATGATCACACGGCGTCCCGAGGTTCCCCCCTCTCGCTGATACGCATGGTGCGGGTTCGGTTCAAGCTTGTGCCCGTTGCTCAAATCATCGCGTTAACAACAACGATGCGGGTGTAGCTTTACCTCGGCCCGTTCGCAAGGAAACACCGACGGGTGTTCCCAATCACGATAAGTTACGCACCTAAACTAACCAAGTGGACCTAGGCTTCACTAGAACAACCAACGAAGGAGGTATACAACGACTCACTTCAATTACGTGGTGAAGGTTTGCATTCCACCACTCTCCAAGCAAGGGGCTTTCGTTAGGATCTTCACACGACGCCTAATTTCAAGTCCCGCAATACTATAGATGATCTCACGGAGTCATTCTCCGGCACGCATTCTAGGCCTAACCTAAATGCAACGTCGCAAATCAAGCATCACCGATTCGGGCTCACGGCCACGAATAAGCTTCACACACAATGCCTAAATCCGCACGACTACCGGATTTCTAAATGCAATATGCCCGGGACGGACACAATCGACCCGGAGTTCCGAAGAACTAGAGGAAATCTTACACTTCACCCATTTGGTGAAAGGGAGTCCTCATGCAAGCATATAAAAAGAAAGAGAGGACAAAGAACATGTCCTAAGACCAGGAGAAAGAATCGTTACCCTTGGAGCTCTCTTCCCCGCCATAGATCCGAGATTCCAATCGGAGGGAAAGAACCGCACCGGGCTGCACTTTCCAGATCTGGAAACATCTCGCGAATTGGAGCTCCGGAGCTCCGTCAATGGCGGAATCTCCTTCTTCTTCCTCCTTGCCCTTTCTTCTTTCTCTATCTTAAGAGAGAGGAAAGCTATGGAAATATGAGGGATTAACCCCTCTCCAAAGCCCTAAGACCCCCCAACAACAGCTCACAGCCGTTGGATCGAATTCCAAAGATTTTGATCGGTCGGATCGTCTTCTCCGCTCTTCTTTACAGAACAGAATAAACAGGGCGCACGATCACTGGCGCACGACCAGCGGTCGTGCGCGAAGAGGAGAAATGGTCGTGCGCACTGCTTTGGACAGTGAGCATCCCGACGGCTCTCTTTGCCTTGACAAGAGCGCACGATCACTGGCTCGCGACCAGTGGTCGTGCGCGAAGAGGAAACATGGTCGTGTGCACTGCTTTGGACAGAGAAATTTCAGCCTACTTCGAGCGCAGCACTACCACTCCGCCTACCTCGCTGAACTACGATTTTTGGGGTGTTACAGGTCCTACCTAGCTTTCACCTGAGAGCGGTCTCTGCTCTTTATAGCATTGTGGAGACCTTGCTGAACAAGAACCGCCTTAATCCGCTTCTGCCATAATCCGAAGTCGTTTTGCCGTCGTACTTCGAAATCTCGAATTTTGCCGCCTCTGCTTTGCTCGCAGAGCTTCTGGGCAATCTGAATAATGTTCACGGATCAGATCTGAGAAGATAGGGAGCGGACCAATGTCGTCACCGACCATTGACCCAAATCTAAAACCGGAACGTCCAGACGATCACCCCTGTGGAACCTGGCTCTGATACCATTTGTTATGAAATCGGATCGAGTACCACAGTAGCGCAACAGAAATTGATCGAGCAAAACAATCGCGCAAAATAAACAAACAGAATGAGATTTCAAGCACGCACTGACGACACAAAGATTTATGTGGTTCGGAGAGGAGCTTCTACGTCCACGGGGAGAGCGCGCCAGAAGATATCCACTGATAAACTGAGGAGTTACAAAGAGGTTACACTGAGACCAAATCACGGTCGTCGGAATAGAGCCCGACCAGATGTCGCTCCACTTGGAGCCGACAGGATGTGCCGCCGCTAATTCGGCTAGATGCCGATCCCGCCTGGACCGACCGAAGTTGCCGTCGCTAGCACGACCGGATGTCGATCCCGCCTGGACCGACCGGATTTGTCGCCGCTAGCACGACCGGATGCCGATCCCGCCTGGATCGACCGGAGTTGTCGTCGCTAGCACGACCGGATGCCGATCCCACCTGGACCGACCAGATTTGTCGCTGCTAGCACGACCGGATGCCGATACCGCCTGGACCGACCGGATTTGCCGCCGCTAGCACGACCGGATGCCGATCCCGCTTGGACCGACCGAAATTGCCGTCGCTAGCACGACCGGATGCCGATCCCGCCTGGATCGACCGGACGTTGTCGCCGCTAGCACGACCGGATGTCGATCCCGCCTGGATCGACCCCCCTGATGCCGTTCCGTCTGGATCGACGCTGAAGCCGCCGCAACACCACCCACAGAAGCCTCCTGCACCTCCTCCTCCTTGTCTCTCGCGAATGTATCAGATTTCTCATATTTTCGGCTATAACCGGCTCCCATATATATATGATGAGAATGCATCTCCACCATTAGGAAATAAACTCCTAAATAAGAGATAGCCAATTTTAGGTTTGGCCAAAATAGGATTGGCATCCTTGAAAAATATTCTCCACATAATGATATTCCTATATAGAGATAATCCTAAACTAGGAAAGAATTACTCTCACGGATCGATGACATGGCGCGATCCTAACGATCCGGGCGCGATGAGGTGTCATAATCTAACAAAATATTCATAATTTGAACGATAAAGATTGGGACACATTAGAAATTTATATGGATTTATTAAAATGTTTTTATAGGACGGCAACTTTTTTTATCTGACGTATATTATCCGACTAGCCATCTAGTAATTGAAAATTTTGTAAATATCGCACAAAAATTTAATTATTATAAGCAAAACGAAGGGTGGCGTCCTTTAATTGAAATAATGGAAGCAAATTTTTTAAAATATTATAGAGAAATGTATGCCATGTTTTCATGCGCCGCCGCTTTAAATCATCTATTCGGCGTAGACGACGTAGAAAATTTGATAGAAGAAATAAATATAATTTAAACTTAAATATAACTTTCGCGGATTTTGATGACGTTAGTATTTTAAAATTTAATTCAATTTTTACCGAATGTTATAACTATTATGATAACTTATACGGCTCCCGGCCCCGAGAAGAAATATCGCAACCCAGAACAAAAGATATTTTTAAAAATAAAATATTAGAATTAGTGTCTAAGAAAAAAGAGCGCACATCTAGTTCTAGTAGTTTAAATAAATTAGGATTGTATACTAAAACACAATTTTGTGATTTTATGAACACGGAGGAGATTGAAAACTTCGATCTCTTGAAATTGTGGAAAGGTAAAGTTAATACATATCTTATTTTGACCTATATGACCCGTGATTTACTAACAATCCAAGCTAGTACGGTAGCTTCGGAGTCTGCTTTTTCTCTTTGTGGCAGAGTTTTGAACGAGCGGAGGAGTCGCCTCAACGAAGAATCACTGGAAATCTGCATCAGCTACAAGGATCACTTGGATGCTGCGAAGAGGAAACAACACATTTCATCGATAGAGGATAGCTCGTCGGACGTAGAAGACGAGATGGACGCAATAAATTTACGAGATGATTAAGCGCATCGCACAATCGCCAGTCACAATCGATAAATTATATATTTTGTTAAATTAGTGAGTTTTTTAATTTTCTTTATTTAAAATTAATAATAATAATAAATTTTATTTCAGTAATTTTTTTTTCAAATTTGATGTAAATGTGTAATTTATGTTTTTCCAATATTAATAAAAATTAGTTTTTTTTCTTCAACTCAAATTATCAATTTATTTCATTTATTGTAATTTTTTTAAAATAAAGATATTATTTTAAGAAAATAAAAAAATAAATAAATGTAAAAGGTCGGGCCCGGCCCGAGCCCGACTATTGCAAGGCTCGGGCCCGGTTGGCAAAAGCTCGGGCCCTTCAGGCCCGGTACCGGCCCGGCCCGGTCGGGCTTTTTGGACAGGGCTGGCGGCGGGCAACGAGCGCGACGACGGGTGATGAGCGCAGCCGCGGGCGACGAGCGTGATGAGGCCTCCGGCGAAGAGCGCGGCGGAGGGTGACGAGCACAACAAGGTCGATGGCGAGCACGGCGGCGATCGACGAGCGCGGATGTGGGCGACGAGAGCGACTGTGGGCGAGGAGTGCGGTCTTGGGTGATGAGCGTGGCGGCGGGCGAAGGGCGCGGCGAGGTCAGCGACGTGGAGGGGAACGTGGAGAGGGAGACGAGCGAGGTCAACGGCTTGGAGGAGAGAGAAAAAGGCCATGCATGGCCCATTCACGCATGGAGGATAAAGAGAGGGGTCATGCAGGCGCGGAGCTGTGCGGCGGGCGAGGCCAGCGGCGTAGAGGTGAGCGATAAGCGAGGTTGGCAGCGCGGAGGACAAGCACTCGCGCTCACGGCTCCGGCCGTGCGGCGGAGGCCGCACGACAGACGCGGCAGATGTCGCGCGTGCTCCGCGCGACATGCACGACCTTCATGCCATGCATGGCCTGCACGACCTCCGTCCGTGTGGAGGGTGCACGACCAGCGCAACAGATGTCGCGCGGGCTCCGATCGGCATGCACGGTCTGCGCGGCTTTCGACCGTGCGGAGGCCGCGCACCTGCGAGGCTCCGAGCGCACTACGCGCGACCAGCAACCCAACCGACCTTGGTCGCGCGTAGCCGCGAGGCCGGCCTTGGCCGCACGCCAACAGTGCACGGTCGCGAGGCCGCGCGGCCGGCCACCCGATCGGCCTTGACCGCGCCGCCTAGCTGCACGGCCGGCCGGTCGGCCTTGGCCGCACGCCCGCTGCGCGCTGCCGCAAGAGTCTCACGGTCGGCCACCATCGGTCGGCCGCCCTCTCGGCCGGCCGACCCCCCTCGCTGATCGATTTCTGCCGCCAATCGGCTTCCTCGCCGTCGGCTGGTTCCCCCGTCGCCGGACGGGCTCTCAACCGTCGTAGTCCGATCATCCTGCGAAATCTCCACCCTCCGATTAGCAGGTAACCACCCGCGTAACCACCAGTGTAACCACCCATTATGGGTGGGGCGATTATCTAAAAAAATATCGGGTTACGTATTGAAAAATGCCTAAATAATGCGCGTCCTAAACCATATAAAACCGGCCTGCAAATAATAATTATGGTGGTTACGGCCTGCGAATAACCGCATAACTACCGTAACCACATTTGTGGCCTATAAATAGGACATCAGTCTCTCCTTCATTCTCATCTTTCTCTCCTCCTTCCTTTCTTCTTAAGTGCAAGAGAGAATCCCTTGAAGATCTTCATCATCTTCGAAAGCGCCCTTGAAGAATCTTCAAGCACTTCGAAGATCGCTGAGAGTTCTCCATCTTCCTCCAAGCTTCCTTTCGAGCACGCAGCGCTCTGCGATCGTCATCTCCAAGCCAACAGCAAGTTTCACGCTTCAGACACCTCCATTAAACTCCGAAGAGCTCCAAAAGTCCAGAACGCACCCCTTGACATTCCGAGCGCAAGCGGAAGGTCGACTAATGGGTGATTGAACTTGAGATTGATATGGAGTAGGAAGATGCTCCTCTGAGGGTGGTTGTAACGAGGAGTAGTCTGTCGCCCTCGACTTCTCATAAAAGCCCTGTAAAGAAGCAACTGATAGTGAAGTTAGGTCGGCACCAAATCGACCACGTGATTTTTTACCTCTTTTTTGGGTTTTCCATGGTAAAAAGGATTTATTGTCAGCCGTCTCAGTTCTCTGTGACATTTCTCCCGGGCTAAGACGGTCCATTCTAGATCGGTTTAGGAGCCTCGTGCAGACCGCAACAATATATATATGGTATATAAAATAGTTTTCACCTTAAAATTTAACATTAATTGCTTCAAATGTTACTAATTCAAAAATAAATAAATTCACGAGAATTAGATACAAAACATTGAAGTACATAAGAAAAGAAGTTACATCACTCAACTATGTAAAATCATAATTGAATCTAACTGATAATCTTACCGAGGGATTGCCCAGAGGAGAAATCGTTTTATCATTGAGGGGAATAAGGATTAAGCCTGTATGATTCGTTACCAATGGTGGATACCCATCTCATGTGATCGGAGATTTCGGCCATGAATTGAGTTCAATGTGTGATAGAAACGAAACTGTTGATGTAGCGTAGTTGAGAGCACTAATTTAAAAGGTTATGATAATATTCTCCCAATTTCTATGATATAGTGTCTTACGTGACATATATGCTGAACTTATAGTTCTTAATGGATTTCAAATGTATCCTTTTTGTGAGATATTAATTACGAAATATCTCTTAAGGTGTCAACTATGTGGAGGTAGTCGCGAGGCCGCGACTTTAGATCAGGTTAAACTAACTCTAATAATCTCCATGAAAAGTAAAGACTTTAGCTAAAGACCTTTTAGAATTTTATTCTTTAATAATCATTTCATTATCATTTATTGGAGCTCTCGTGGTGTTTGATGTTCAAACTCCATATCAATTGATGAGAAAAACTCAAAACTAATATGAGAGAACTCAAATATTTGAAGGGCATTTCATGAAAGGATGGAGCATTTTAGTCTCACAATGTCCAACTATAAATCATTTCTATCATTCATATTATATATGTTGAAAGAAACATGGAGAATTCATGGATCACACACAGCGCGTTTGCGCTCGTTCGCAATCACCAGATTGAATTCGGATTCGAGATTCGAGGAATAATTGAATTGTTTATTTTGTTAAAAATAATTTTATGAATTTCTGTTCTTCTCCAGCATTTTATATGATGCTTGTGCGCCTTTCCCTTAGGCGTTGAATTGTTCTTGACATGAATCGATTACTTCCGCTGTTTCCTATCATCGTACCGTTCTCAGCGTACACCGAATCATTGTTGTCGCGTGACTCTCTCAACGTACGCCGATTTCTCTCAATGAGCATGATTTTATACACATGTTTTGTCTATTACTATTACATTTTATATTTGTTGGGGATTAAGGCTATGCTAACTTTATTAATTCATTTCAACAATGGAAATATCAATTGTTATAAGATAAATTTATTTTTAATAAACATTGCAAATTAATTATTGTGTTAATGTTTGTAGTTTTACGAGACTCTGGGTATTTTCTGAATACACTTAAGCTTGCAATTTTATGTATTCTCATTCTTATGATCTTGCTCTCTTCTTTTGCATTTGCTTCATCAAGTAGAAGTTCAGATGTTTTATGCTTCTTTAGTGTTCGTGCACATCGGAGTTTCAGAATCTAATCGGCGTTGTACATTGAAGAAGTGAGCATCAATTGAAAGCTCTGTTGAAGGGTGATGCAACATATTTAGGATAGTAATCACACGCCTTACTCATACTCGATTTCTTAACCTCTATACATATAAAAAACATGCTATTTTCAATGAATATATAGTAAATATTCCAACACAAACACTATTATAATACTTTTTTTAAACTGATGATAGATCTCAGCTGCATGCATGATAGATCTCTTGTATTAATGGCAGTGGCTTAATTTGTCGCATGCTGATTATGCATGATCTCTGTATGTACGATAGATGTATATATGTTGATAGTTTAAGTGAGTAATAAGTTAATATGTCACCTGCGGATATAATTAGTTTAGAGTTTAAGCTGCAGGCTGGCACGTTCTTATCATACATTGTATGCACCTACAGACCACCAGCAAATAAATACGGCCGGGTCCACCGTGCGTATTGTATAGTATTATATATAATATATACAAGATATAGCAATTAAACATTATAAGCTGCACAGCCTGTACATAATCTTCTATACTTAATATATATAGAGCTAATGGGTGGTTAATTTGCAGCTTTTATTTATTGTAAATACATTCATCGCTCTGCTTGGCAGCTTCTTCGTTACTCCAGATGTGGACATGCAAGAATGAAATTATTCAAATATAAAATATGTATTAAATGCATACAAAGTTGCTCTCTCTCTCTCTCTCTCTCTCTCTCTCTCTCTCTCTCTCTCTCTCTCTCTCTCTCTCTCTCTCAGTTTATAAATATTTATTAATACATATGTATTAATAAACATTGCAAATATTTATTTACAAGCTCAGTTTATAAAATTAAGTGCATGATGGTCTTTAAGGTTCCTAAACTTTACATCAATTATATCCGAAACCAAAAATACCTAATTTCATCATTCAAATTAATGCAGTTGTAAATTGTATCTCTCAATCTCCTCCTGCTGTTTTTGATTGGCCTGGGCATGCCTTGCTCAAAGCATCAAAAACTTTCTCGGGGGTTACTTCTTGCACAAGAATGACTTTCACCCTTGACTTTGAACCTGAACTAATGGAAACTTGTCTTCTTTTCACCCCTAGAACCTGCACGGGACGCATTTGAACAATGCCCTTTAAATATTATTGCTTTTGAATTCGTGTTATGGTTTACAAATATCTAGCTGACAATCTAAGTTGTGATTATAAGCAAACTATAAGATATCATTGAAATCCTTAGATGTCCTACAATTCAGCGTCAATGTTTTAAACCCTAAAAATCAGCACTTGATCAAAAGCTGCTATTTAAAGCAACTGGCAAAAATAAATGACCAGAATCTTTAGATAATATGACACTACCTTAAAAATGTGTCATAGAAATAGCCCCGAAGAAGAAAAAAAATAGTGCACCACATGGAGAACAACAATCAACGGAAAACTAATAGAAGAATATATAATTCTTACTTCAAGGATCATAGGAGAGAATGCAGTCCTCTGCAACAAATGTTTCTACTGTTATCATCATTTCGTGTCAGTTGATGGCCAAGCGGTGGTTGGTGCGGATGTGAGGAGGTAAACCATAGTGGTGGAATAGTGAGAATTGTGCCCATCTTGGTAGGAATAGCATCGGCATCTATCTCTCTAATAGAGAGTGGGACACTGCACAAAGGGAGACATTTCCCCTTATTCGGGGAAAGGGTGTCAGCGACTACGTTGGAGATGTTGGTCTCGTACTCAATAGATAATTATAATAAAAAAGTTTGGCGATCCATAGCTCCTAATCCGACGTAGTGATTCTGATGTAGGGCAGGCTAGGTGTGTGAACTCAAAATTGGCAACCTTATGTGTGATGCCGGGGAAAATATTCGAAGCTAGCATAGGATGACGCATGTTGTAAATAAAAGAATAAATCACGGTAATTAATTTTAAACAATGCAAATTAATTTTAAGGTGAGAAAAATTAAGCTTTTCTCCGGGCGGAGAGTAAAAACTAGAGCGTGCAAGCGAACAAATTCTACAAATTAATATGAGTTCAAAAGAACAAACAACCACTAAAGCCATAGATCCATAATAATATGAATGAAGAAGAATGAAGAGAATATAGATCCGTACAATAAGAGAACACTCAAGGGGGCCATGGGCGTTGGCACGGAAATCCGGTGATTGTAGTGGTGTTGACGACTACCCAGAGGAAGGGAGGGGCTGAACGGTAATTATAGTGGCTAGTATGTTGGGGATAATGCGGAATCCATCCCTCAGGCACAACCAAATCAATATAGGGTGACACAAGAAATGCACAACAATCTGAACCGCGCACTGCGTATATATAAAAATATATAATTGCAAAATCCATATACAAAGAAGTATACCGACGTCCGTTACAGAAAACTCCGCGGAGAAGCCGGACTCGCTCGATCCGCGGGAGAAAGAACAATCTTGACTGCAATCCGCTAGTACATCGGACGCACAAAGTTTGTGACAGAACGAACCTTCGTCGTCGTTAGACAACCCACCACCACCGGAGAAGCACCCCACAGATACATGGCCTTGCCACGTCTATGCGGCCCGTCATCGTCTCTCCGCATCCGCAACAGCCACGCCGCACTCATAGAAGCCCGTCGCCGCCTTGCCGCATCTGTTGCAGCCCGCCGTCGACTCTTCGCCACACCAACATCCTCCAGCCTACTCCAACCGACATGCTTTGGCGATCGTCGGCGTCCTCCGGCGCCAGCCACGGCCCTCGGCCGCACTTGGCCTCGTGATCAAGAGGAGATGGAGTGCTCTCTTCCTGAGTTCCGCGGTGTGGAGTTTTGAGTTGGAGCTGCCACCTTATAATAAATCCATTGCATGATTTTCATGTGGCTGCTAATTATGGAGGGGAGTCAGCCGACTTACTCCAATCAGCCGACTTACTCCAATCGACTCCATCTTAGCTCTGGCTTAACCTCTGGATTTCTTCGCAAACTGATCGTTGAACTGACTCGCATCACCTGCACCACTACGACAATTTATCATGTCGGCCTTAGAAATCATGGGCACACCACCTCGCATCGTGGTCCCCATCAGCCGGTAAAGACTACCACGCTACACAGCTCTCGTGAGCATGGTGCACCTTTACTCCACTGTCGGGACTTCACCTCAGGCACCAAACTGTAGCCACCTAAGTCCAATCCGCTCATTGATGTTAAATCCCTATGCAGCTTGGGCACTGTATGCACCCTCTCAAGCTTGCGCACCACCCCATCATGCATCCTCATGTCATTCATCTCTGTCCCCGTGACCTCGCACTTTGAGTCGTCACCTCTAAAGAACAGAACATCGATACATCGGAGCAAGTGTTTTGCGATACACCGGGATCCAACATTCAGTTGTCAGAGTCGCTCGGACTCTCAGTGATGGTGAGGACATTGTCACTCTGCACCCTAACCCAACATCCACTACAACAAAATAGATTTACTGTGGCGTTTTTTTTGCAGCACTTTTAAAAACGCCGCCGTAATTTTTGGAATTTACGACGTTTTTATGTAAAAAAGCGGCCAATACTCCGTAATAGTATCGACGGCGTTTGTTTTCAAAGTGACGCAAAAAGACTACCTTTTGGCGGCGCTTTTAGCAGAAAACGCCGCGAAAAAGAAACCTATTATTAAACCGGGTGAAGCCTCAATCGTTCTTCATTGTGTACCGGGTAATCCCGCAAACGGCGCCACCTCTTCCCCCATTTCTTCCCAGATCTAGGTCCTCACATTCGCAAGACCCCCATCTTCATCATTGTGTGGTTGCTTCTTCTTCGTCCCCGAGCGAGTAGTGGAGGGCTCGATTTTGTCGAGCATTTGAGCAGCAGTCATCACTCAGCTGATCCATCGTCAGCGCCAGTACTGCAGGTATCTTCTTCGGTTCTTCCTACGATTATCCTCTTCTTCTTTCGATTTTCTGGAGTAAAAAGTCAAATTTATGATTCCAGTCAGCAGAGCCATCATTTGGATCTTCAATATAGGGCTTGGATTTAGCTCCTGGTAATTTAGGGCTTCAATTTCTGATTTTTCTCTGGATGGAAGAATTAGAAGTTTTGATGATTTTTTACTGCTTTTGCCTGTAGCTTTATCATTGTTCAGTTCTACCTTGGCCAACCATGTACCAATCATGGATTAGTACATGATCTTTGTATTTCTTTATTTTTTGAAGTAAAAAATATGCACGCATCTCCAAGTCCTTGATGAACTTCTCCTGACATGGTAACTCGTGATTTTGGCCTAATTTTGCACCGGCAGATGAGTAAACTTCCAGTCACAGACAGACTCCTGCCAAATAGAAATTAAATTTTGCTTGAGTAGTTACTTTGATTAGTTGTTGCCTGGGTGATTCTGTAAGGATCTGTTTGGTTTGAAGGAATTGAATGAGAGGAAATGCAAATGAAACGAGATTGAGTAAAAGAAAATACATATTTCTCTCTTGTTTGTCTGATGAAAACTTGAGTTTTTTTTTATTTGAGGGTACATGAGTCAGATCATTTAATGACGAGGGCACACTTGTTTGTGTTTTCTAAGTAAATCCAATTACTCATTAATTATACTGGAACCTAACTTAAACATATTAGTAGAATAGGGGCTATGTATTATGCAGTCTTCATTGCGCCTTAGCATAGCTAAGGTAGGCGACCTCACTCAAGTGTGCGCTTATAGCCTTGACACACTTTTTTGCACCTTCAGAGTATAGAAGGCGGGCCTTAGTTAGGCTTATGTTGTAAACCTTTTTTTCTAAAAAGAAAGAAATAATATAATAGTTCAACAATGTTACTTGTCTTTTACTATGTTGTTAAAGATGCGCCCGAGGCTCAAAGGTTTACGCCTTAGCATAGCTAAACTAGGTGACCTCACTCAAGTGTGCGCCTTATAGCCTTGACACATTTTGTTGCACTTTTGGAGTATACCAAACGGAGCCATAGACATAATATTTGATGTCTCCACCGTATTGATCCAAATAACCCTTAACCATCTAACATATAACTATATAAGTTGTAAATGACATTCCTATATTCACTGATTCATCCAAGAACTTGATTTTTTTTAAATAACATGATATTAATAGCATTGCATATCACCATTTCTCAATATTATTTAATTGTGCTTTTGGATCATAGCGAGAAAAATCAAAACAAGGGCCACCACTAATGTTTTCCGGCCTTGTGTTACTCCAGTCTAAAGTCATTGTCTTCCTGGAGCTTATAAACTACAGACAACTAAGAATAGCTTTTATACAAGATATCAAAGATTTGAGCACATGACTGCAGATTAAGATGTTGTCAATCTTAATTTAGATCAAGCATGGGGATCCAAATTTTATTCTTTACCAGGTATCATGTTCATTCCATAAATGGTGAAACTTCGTGCTGCTAACAGGTTCTCCAAAAATGTCAACTTCGAGAAGGCGAATCCTGCAAAATATGTAATTGGGCTTTTATTCTAGTGTTTCTTAAATCACTACAACAAAATTGATTTAAGGCGGCATTTTTTTCTCCTCTGGAACATCAGCAGAACCTGGAATACATCTATCTCCGGATCAGGTATATTTGATTAATGCTAGATTTGTGTAAGTCTTTAAATTTCAATTACATAATTATAATTATAATTATTTTATAAATATATGCAGTTTATGAGGATGATATCTCTTATTCGTGGACAAAACTCAAACAATGAGACCGCTTCTATTGATACACCTCAAATAAATCATAATACAAGAGTTAACCCCGAAGAAGGTAATACAAATTGACGTGAATTGTGTACTAATATCTAAATTACTTTGAAAAACTAATTAATGCAATTGATAGCAGGTGATCAAGGAGAAAAGGAGGACGACATCTCTTTAGGCTAATATTGTAGGTGTTGTGATGCAGGACGGCGCGTAGTGTTTGCGCACCTGTCGGCTATTTCTAGGAAACCCTAAATGCATGCAAATAAAAGTTGAAATTTGAGCGGCGTCGCACGACTTTAAGAAATCGAGCAACTAAATTTTTATAAAGCACAAGAATACTATTTTGTTTTAAAAATGGTTTTTCTTAAAAAAATGATTCGATTCTAGATCCGGGAAAGGAAGTTTGCAACTTTCGTTCCGTTCCCCTTATTGTAGCAAACAGAAATCGTGAACTCCAAATACGTTTCCGTTTGGAGTTTTCGACGTAGCGTTTGCTGACAAAATCCGAGCGAAAATCCAACGATGAATCTAATAACCTAAGAGAAAATGTAGACACGCACAAAGAAAAAGAAAGGAACAAGTTACCCACGGAAAAAGGCGTCTTTCCGCAATCGAAGTCGACGGCGATCCCGCGAGGAATTCCTCGTCACCTTCGATCTCCCGCTCCGAGGTCGGCCGCAGTCGCACACGAGCACCACGGAGAAAATTCGCTCCCTCTCACACTAAGTGGTTCCACGGAATCTCTAACGCTCGCTAATGTACGGAAGCCACAAACTAAACAACCTAAGCTCACTTGCTCTTACACCCAAGGTGGATCCACGAAATCTCTTTCACTCAAGGTGGATCCACGAATTCACAACAAGAAACACAATTTCTCATCTAATCAACATACATTTAACATAATGACATAATACTGCTCATCATAACCAACAGCAATAATTAACAATATTAAACAGATGAAATTAACACGTAAACAGGGAAGCCCTTTCTAAACACTGTTCACCTTCCCTGCCATCGAAAGCAAACGGCGCTGAAGTTCTTCAAATGGGAAATCAGAGATAACCAACTAAAGGACTTGGAAATTTCAATTCACAACTCTATACAGGACTCAAGAACACATCAGTATGCACGCAATTAATAAATCCCCTTCCAGGACTCCAAAAATTCTCATACCCGACCAACCCCATACCTGATACAAGCCCTCCCTTTTATAGATCTTCATTGGAGAGCTCGAACCAGAAATCTGACCCCATCTCACCCGGTCGTCCTCGTGGAGTAGGCGGTTGTGGTCGGGAGTTGTCGTAACCGCCTGGAGGAGGCCCTACGTGGGTGCGGGAGTTTCTGGAGTAGCGCAACGACGGGAACTTCTCATTTCTGCGGGTCTTCTGGCCGATCGAGAAATGCGGAAATCGCTGGAAGTTGGACCGGCTGTAGGTCTGATTAAACAAAGGAAGTAAATATATATATATATATATTCAGTTAATTATATATATATATTCAGTTAATTATATATATATATATAATAATGGGAAATACAATAACTCCAAGTACATGGCTACGCACGCAGGCGTGCAAAATAAAACGCAAACTAAAATAAATTTCAAAATAACAAAATTAACTGCAATAATTCAGGGCCGGTAGTGGTCCGGGCGGGTGCGGCGTCGGGCACTTTTACGTCGACCTGATTTGGGCTGGCCTCCACCATGTTGTCTGCAGGCCTTGACTTGCACTTGAAGCATCAAGAAGGGAATGATTATATGATGCAAGAGTATACCATGTTTGTGTGTGGATCAAACACCATGTTATGGAGGTACTAGTGACATGTTATTGTAGGCATATGTGGATGTTGATAGAACATGATATTCAATGGATCATTTGAACATTGTTAGTTATTGAAAATTTGATTTGTCTGAAATTTTTCTGGATATGGTGATGGTGTTTGTTCTGATAATGTTAGGTTTCAAGTTATTCACTTCATGATTGATGTTTAATTAATTGTTTATTGATTTGCAAGCATTGGGGGGGGGGGGGGGGGGGGGGGGGGGGGGGGGATTTTTATTTTTATTGATTTTGCAAGCATTGGTGATGGATTTTTTATTTGTTCTGATATAGTGGAAGGAGTTCTGGAGGGGTATGGGTTAGAAAGAGTCGGCTGGAAGAGAATCCAGAGACTGGAGCCTGGATGTTGTTCTGCCACTAGGCTGAAACGAGAAGGTTGGATGTTCTGGACTGAAGAGTAGTGGAATAATGGGAGGGCGTGAAAAGGAGAATTAGGGTTAATGGGGGGTGGGGAGATATGGTTGAATGTGTGCGAGGAGCTGGGAGGATGTCCATGTATGGGAATGTGAGGGGCAATTTAAGTGGAGGAAAACTAAAGGCGTCAATTTTGGTCTTCTTTCTTTTGTGTAGTGGGGGTAAGATAGTTATAGAGTGGGTGTAGCTAATGGGTAGTTAATGGAGATAGTTATGGATAATTATGGTGTTTATGTGGAAGTTACAGGTAGTTACAGAGTGGGTAATTATGGTGGAGGGTAATTATGGTGGAGGGTGGGCAATCTTATGTGGGCTGCATTTTTTTTTTAAAAAAAAAGCTGCAACATTAGCGGCGTTTTAAAAGAAAACGCCGCCAATGCTCCTGCATTTAAAAAAAAACGCCTAGTATTGGCGGTGTTTTTTTTTTAAACGCCGCGGCTATTGGCGGTGTTTTTTTTTAAAACGCCGCCGATTCCTGTAGTCGCGGCGCTTTCCAAAAAACGCCGCAAAATTCTTCCGCGGCGATCCATACCGCGGCGTTTTTTAAAACGCCGCGAAAGCATCCACGGCGCTCGAAAAGCGCCGCCGAAGCCCCAAAAAAACGCCGCAGTAGACCAGTTTTGTTGTAGTGATCACTCTGTCCGCACCCTGGCCTCGAGGCCTTTTTCGCACACTGCGAACTCGCTCTCCCGTGTAACCGCACTGTCTGCAATGGTAATATATTATACCCTCCTTCGGCCTAGATCGAGATCGTGCTCCCTCAATCCCTTGTCGATCCGCCTCACCTTACCTTTCACTGCTGCCAAGATGTCACCACCCTCAGGAGTAGGGCCCTTTGACATTTATCTGGATAACATTGTGATCGTGACCTCCTCTAGCTCTATTGTATCCTTCTCATACAAAAGCTTTGTCCTAAGGCCTGGTAAGTGTTTGTGAGCAAGGTAAGAAATGATAGGGTCTTCACGCCTTCCTCCGTCTCTGTGCCAATTGTCTTTAACTGACACAAAAAATCACTGAACATATTTTGGTGTTCCCACAGATTGTCTCCTCCCTATAACATATCAACAAGCATCATGACCCTCTCATGCAGTACCCATAGAAGTCCCTGGTGAACCAGTATATTCTGGACATGCAACAATCATAGGTCATACTCGCCACTGTCGTTCAACTTCTTCACTGAAAAGTTGACCATATTCGCGTTCTTCCATGTCATGGTTGTCTTATGGCATGACTACTTGATTCATTCAAAGATCGAATTTGAAAGGATGGGGGGCGGACCTAGTCGTCACCCACCGCGGTTAAACTTTTCTCCGATTATCCAATCAGTTGCCTACAAAACCAAGCTCAGATACCACTTGTTGGGGGCCGGGGTATGACACCCACAGGAACAACTGCAAATATACAAGGCAACAAGAACACAAACAATAACAATAATCGGTAAACACGCTAATAATCAACCACGACCACGTAGTACATATATCACAAAATATTCAATGCATACAATAGGAAAAATACAGGATCCGATAAAGAGCACCACGGGTGGAATCAGACACCTCCACCCGCTGAGATAGAATAATACTTACTACAATTCGTTGAACAACTGACGCACAAGGTTCATGGATGAACCTTCGTCGTCGGATGACGACCAACCACTGCCACCACCGGAGAGGAACCATGGCGAGGCCAGCTGCACTTGCACACGCCTTCGACACCAAGCTTGCACCTCTCCACCTCCTCCAAAGGCCAAACCAAGCCGAGCCCAAATCGTCCACAACACCCTCCTCCAAGACCGGTGGCTAACTCCTCAAAGACCGGCGTCGGCACTCTCCTTCAAGGCCAGCGGCGACACTCACCTCCAAGGCTGGCGGCTATCTCCTCCTGAGATAAACACTCCTTCCACCACGAAAACAGAAGGTCCGACCGACTCCGACGGAGCTTGGCGGCGAGGAAGACTGACGCACCACCCCACCTTCACGGAATCGGCAAGCTCCAGGCGGAAAGGCTCGTGTGCGGCTTTCTCTCGTGAATAGGAGGGGCGGCTTCACCTTCACGAATAGGGAAAAGGGCGACTTCAGCGGTTTTCTTTCTCTCGCAAAAAGGGGGGGCGCCGCCAGAAGCTTTTAGTGAGGATCGGGGGATAAAAATCACGTAGGCCTCAAGTGAGATCTAACAAAAGGTGCAATCGGATCCGGATCCGGGATGGATCCGGATCCGAACCAAAACCAAATCCTAACATGGTAGAGGCGAGATGGGGGCTGGAATCAATGGGGAAAGCTGTTGGAATGAAGGACTGATGGGGCTTGCGGCTGGGAAGCGGAGGTTGTGTGTGTGTGTGTGTGTGTATGTTGGGTGGCTGGACGGATATCAGGGATGAGGTAATAGGCAGCTAAGAGAGCGGAAACACAAGGAAATGAAAGTTGATACCTACGAGTCGGTACCTAGGACCTCATAGAGTTGTCACCGCGAGAAGATAGACGGATTCCGGGAAGAGGATTTCTCCAAAATCTGCAATGGCTCCCGATGGCTGCCCCAACCTCATATTTATAATAAAATCCATTTAAGGGAACCATACTCAACGGTTGTGACTGACCGTTAATGTAAAAGACCCAGTATACATAAATACTACATGAAATCATAAAGCAATATATGAAAAAATACGAAAACAAAATTCGAACACATTTGTGGTATCCGATCATCGATCCAGTCAAGCTCTCCCGGGCGAGTAAACAAAAGTGGGTCCAGCCACACGATGATCCGAATGTGGCGGAGGATCCCCATCAAATCCATTATTGCAAGAGATGAATAGATGATGCAGACTGCAACCTGAAAAATAAAATGGTTATCCAATAAATAAGGCCGCCAATGGTGGACGGCGAGAACCAAGATACTTTGGCCGAGACTTTGGTTGTCCAAGCTTTGTTGAAATACACCAAGAATAGCTTCCTGCATCAATATTGCCTCAATGCCTGATATAGATGCACCGTATTCAACCACAAAAGACTGAGTGAAGCCCGCACTTGAGCCACTATCAAGGCTAACAGAAGGACTTAGGAAAGTGACTTGGGCATCAAGCCCTCGGGTATCCAGCGAAGGTGGAAATAGAGTCTTTATGAAGTATGTTGGCGAGCAGTCGTGTCAAGTCTCTAAAGTCGTGCATGAACAACCAATGGTATTCCATGATGCCCAAAAAGACTATGATAACCTGAATAAAGACAAGTGTTGGCCATTCCAAGACCCTTTACACCTTCACAGGATACTGTCGTGGGAGATAATGTAACCTAGATAGTCAATTGGCGACCGAAAAAAAAATTCTTGCGGTTGACAAAAATTAGAGGCGAACAATAGGTCCAAATTTGTGCGCAAGTGGTCCATGAGTATGCCAAGAGGAACTATTGAAAAGAATGAAATCGAAGAAAATGAGGGCAAATTTATGTGATGAGGCGGAAGATATCATTAATGATGGATTGGAAAGCAAAAAGGATATTATTTTGCTCGAAGGGCATGAAGAGAGGAGCTCGCAGTGCCCATAATGATCGCGAAAAGTCATTTTGTCCATGTCATACATGTGCAAAAGAATTTGATGATAGCCTGCACGAGGACCAACTTGGAAAAGAGTTGAGCTAAATGCTAGATCTCATACTTCTATACATGGTCGTAGCGGTGCAGTCGGATTGAGATAGATGTGATCCGAGGTAGCAGTCGGATGCGGTGATCAACCAACCTATAAGGATGAAGTCATTGTGGCTACCCAAAAACAGGGTTGTACTCGTGAAGCTCCTGTAGCTGCGAGTACAATAGTGAAGCGGTGTCCACTAAAGGCACAATCTCGATGGCCCACAAAAAAAGAGAAGTGAAAATCAGTCGTGTGATGAATAGAGCGTAAGGCTACGAGGGAGCAAGATAGAGAGCGCTCACCTACCATGTCGTGTGATGTGACATTGTTACCGACATGCACCCGGAAGACCCACCATGGCAAGTGTATTCAAGGCGGAAGCATAACGCAGAAGGGCGAACCGGACAACAGGACGCGGGGCAGACCGAACCGGGCGGAGCGGAGGCTACGGAGTAGCAGTACCGGACGTGGCTATCGCCTGGCGTCAGTGGGCGGCGATAGCGGGGTCGTCGGCTGGCGGTATCGGCGTGACAAGCGGGGGCGATATCGGCGGCGCTATCTCAAGTCTTATTTTAAGAATATGTTTTATTTTGGAATGTTTTAATTCAGAATGTTGTATGGGGGATCCCTACCAATAAAGGGGGATCACCTTGTATGTTTGGATTATCTTTTGATCAATCAGCTTTTAGAAGAGGGTTGTTCCCTCTTGCTCCTCTAACCCTAGCCGCCCCCTCTCTCTCTCTCTCTCTCCCTCTCTCTCCCCCTCTCTCTACCTCATCTCCTTAGAAGGTAACATTTGGTCCGACCTGCCGGATCCGCCCGCCCTTAGCGCCGCCGGAATCCATCATGCCGGTCACTACCCGCCTGAATGCCGCCGCCGACGCGTCCGCCTCCGACGACGCCGTTACCATCGCGGCCCGCCTCGCCGGCCACGACTCCAACATCGCGAGCCTCCAGTCCTCCCTCGACGACATCGCCGCGACCCAGCACGCAATCCTCGCCCAACTCGCGTCCCTCCAGCCGTTGCCGCCCTCGCCCGCTGTACCGCCTGCAGCGACAGCGCCGACCGATACCGCCTCGGTGCTCGGCACGCCGCCCACCCCGCTACCGCCGGCCTACCGCGCGCCGGCCCAGTTTCCGCTGGGCCCGACGTTTCCGCCACCCGCACCATTTCGGCCCCCCCTCGCCCTCGACGTGCCTTCCTTTTCCGGGACGGATCCCATGGGCTGGATCGCTCGGGCGGAACAATACTTCGATCTCCATGGCACCCCTCCGGTGGACCGAGTTGGCACGGCCATGGTGGGCATGGATGGTTCGGCCCTCCATTGGGCTCGATGGCTCCGCCAAGTTCAACCGCTCATTCCCTGGCACGAGTTCAAGCAAGAGATGATTAGCCGCTACGACTCCCGCTACACCGGCTCCGCTATTGAGCGGCTCTGCTCCGCCCGCCAGACGACTTCGGTGGAGGCGTATATTGACGAATTTGTGGCCCTCGTCACGCAGGTTCCGGGCCTTCCGCCCGACCATTACTTGGGGTTCTTTCTGCAGGGCCTTCTCCCCAATATCCGCTCCCGCATCCGAACCCACCACCCCCGGACCGTCTCGGAAGCACTGGAACTAGCTCGGGCAATGGAAGCCAACATTGGACCCCGCGCCGCCGCCCCCAGTTTCCGGCCATCACAACAACGTGAGGCCGCACCTCGGCACACCCCCCCGGCAGTCGGCCGCACCCCTCGTCTGGACAATCCTCATCGCGTCTCCAACACTGAGTACAACGAACTACGCCGCCGCGGGTTGTGCTTCCGGTGCCGCCAACCATACTCACCGCAAAATGTATGTCCAATCAAGGAATTTCACGCGATTATTGGCGACAGTGAGGGCGACGGCTCCTCGGATGATTCGGCGCCGGAGCGGCCGGATCCACCCACACCGGACCCCGAGGAGGCCCTTCTATTCGCTGGAGTTACCCTTCTATTCGGTGGGCGGTTTGACCGGCCCTCGTACCATGAAGTTGGCGGCTCTGATCAACAACCGGCCGGCTATCGTGATGATCGATAGCGGCGCTAGCCACAACTTTATGTCGGCTCACCTAGCCCGCGACCTGGATCTTCCCCAATCCCCCTCCCCGGATTTCTCCGTCTGCCTCGGCGATGGTCGCCGCCGCCCCACCTTGGGACAGTGTGTGGATGTTACACTCTCTTTAGGACCGGTCACGGTCACGGCAGACTTCTACTTGTTTGAACTGGGCGGCCTCGACGCCATTCTGGGCGTGGCATGGCTACAAACGTTGGGGGATGTTCGCGTAAATTGGGCTTCCATGACTATGTCCTTCCAGCACCAAGGGCAGCCGTGTCGCCTAGTGGGCGATTCCACTCTCCTCCGCTCACCAATTTCCTTCCGGGCTATGACACGTGTCACGGACGTCGACTTCTCAGCATGGTTATGGCCTCTCGAGTCAACCTACTCGACCACACCCGACACTACTCCAGCCGACCTTGAGGAAGTGCTCACGGCCTTCTCTGATGCGTTTGTCGCCCCGCCAAGCCTTCCACCGACTCGGCCAACTGACCATGCTATCGTCCTCAAACCAGGAGCTGCGGAGGTATCTGTTCGGCCTTACCGGTACGGCCATGCGCAGAAAGATGAGATAAAGCGGCTCGTTCGGGAGATGTTGTTGGGGGGACTCATCCGACCAAGTGCTAGTCCTTTTTCCAGTCCGGTTCTCTTGGTTCGCAAGAAGGATGGTAGCTAGCGGTTTTGTGTGGATTACCGCGAGCTCAACAAAGCGACAGTGCCCGACAAATACCCGATCCCGGTGATACAGGAACTCTTGGATGAACTTCATGGGGCGGCATTCTTTACCAAGTTGGATCTTCGCGCCGGATATCACCAGATTCGGGTCCGACCCGACGATGTGCCGAAGACGGCTTTTCGAACGCACGACGGCCACTTTGAATTCTTGGTCATGCCTTTTGGCCTCACCAACGCCCCAGCCACATTTCAAGCAACAATGAATGATATCTTCCGGCCGGTCCTTCGTAAGCAGGTTCTTGTTTTTTTCGATGACATACTCATGTTTAGTAACTCTTGGCAGGACCACGTTCGCCACGTCCGGGAGACCTTCACGACCCTGCGGCTCCACCACCTCACCGTCAACCGGAAGAAGTGCACGTTTGGGGCTACCACGGTGAGCTACTTGGGACATACCATTTCCGCCCACGGCGTCGCCATGGACGAGGAAAAAATCCAGGCGGTCATTCGGTGGCCGACTCCGTCCTCTATCCGGGACGTGCGGGCGTTCCTCGGACTCACCGGGTATTACCGGCGCTTCATCAAGAACTATGGCGGGTTGGCCCGCCCTCTCACCCAGTTACTGAAAGCATCGGAGGACGGCCCCTTTGTGTGGCCGCCGGCCGCAATGGCGGCGTTCGCCGACCTCCAGGCAGCGTTGGTGCACGGCCCGGTACTGGCCATGCCGGATTTTCGGCAACCGTTCGTCGTGGAATGTGATGCATCGGGTGTCGGTGTGGGGGCGGTCTTGATGCAGGCCGGCGCAGTCGTTCGGCCTATGAAAACGAGCTCATGGCCCTCGTATTGGCGGTGCAGCATTGGAGGTCATACCTCTTAGGCCGTCCCTTCATCATCCGCACCGACCACCATAGTCTCCGCTACCTGCTCCAACAGAAAATCGCCACACCAACGCAACAGATTTGGGTGGCCAAGCTCCTCGGTTATGACTTCACGATCGAGTTCCGTCCGGGCAAGACCAATAGAGCGGCCGATTCTCTCTCTCGTCCCCCGCACGCGCCAGAGTTGACCGCTATTTCCAGACCAATTTGGGAAGACGCAGCCATCCTTCAGCAGGAGGCGGATCACGACCCTCATTTACGAGATATACGGGCGGCCTTACTAGCCGATACGGCGGCACGCCCGCCCTATTCCCTCGTGGGGGGCCGGCTGTTTCATCGGAACCGCTTGGTACTTTCAGCCTCGTCCTCCCGCATTCCGCAGTTGCTCGCCGAGTTCCACTCCACACCATCCGGAGGTCACGCAGGTGCTTTCCGCACATATCGGCGATTAGCCGCCTCACTATATTGGCCCCACATGCTCCGCCAGGTGAAGGCTTACGTGGCGGCCTGTCTGGCCTGTTAGAAGGCGAAATATGAGACGATGTTCCCGAGCGGGTTACTACAGCTACTGTCGATTCCTGAGCGCGTCTGGGAGGACGTTGCGATGGATTTCATCACCCGCTTACCTCGTTCGAATGGATTCGATTGCATTTTGGTGGTCGTCGACCGCCTCACAAAGTATGGCCACTTCATCGTCATCCGACACCCTTACACCGCCACATCCGTGGCGGACAGCTTCATCACGGAGATCGTGAGACTGCATGGTTTTCCCCGCTCCATAGTGAGCGACCGTGACCCGCTCTTCCTCAGCAGTTTCTGGACGTCGTTGTTTCGCCTCCAAGGCACACGTCTCCGGATGAGTACGGCCTACCATCGGCAATCGGATGGGCAGTCGGAGGTGCTTAATCGATGTTTAGAAACATATCTGCGATGTTTCATTGGCGAACGACCCGGCACGTGGGCAAAGTGGTTATGTTGGGCGGAGTACTCCTATAATACAGCATACCACCACTCCGCAAACACTCCCCGTTCGAGACGGTCTACGGCCGCCCACCCCCGACCGTGCTCCGCTACCTTCCAGGGGAGTGCCCCGTTCCTAGCTTGGCCGATCATCTACATGACCGGGATGTTATTTTGGACAGTTTGAAGCACCACCTCCGGCGGGCACAAGCCAAGATGATCTCGTTTGCTAACCGTAAGCGTCGGGACCTTTCATTCCAAGTTGGCGAGCGGGTCTTCATCAAATTGCATCCCTACCGACAGCTCACGGTTGTTCGCCGCTCCTGCCCCAAATTGGCCCCTCGTTTCTATGGGCCTTTCGAAATCATCAGTCGGATTGGCGCTGTGGCCTACCGTCTCCGCCTTCCAGACAGCAGTCGCATTCACCCGGTTTTTCATGTGTCACAACTCCGACGTGTCATCGGCGACCACCCCGTCACCGACCACATACCCGCCGCCTTCGACTACTCCGAGGCCGAACCTCTCTATCCGGAGGCTATCCTGGATCGACGTCCGCACACACCGGGAGACACCACCATAGAGGAGATCCGGGTCGCTTGGCGCAATCGCCCCACCTCCGCCGCGACATGGCTACTACGAGATGATTTTCGGCGTCAATTTCCGGACTACTGCCTTGAGGACAAGGCCAATTTTCCAGACGGCGGTATTGTTACCGACATGCACCCGGAAGACCCACCATGGCAAGTGTACAACCCCATATCCATCGAGTTAGGCCCAGCACGGAGGGCCGCCGAGACGTGTCGACTAGACCCAAGGGGTCTTAAGACCTTTGGGTATCGCCCGGCGAACCCCCGTAGCTCTCACCAGAAGAGGAGTAAGAGGCGAGAGGGGGAGGGGCGGGCGCCCCCCTCTCGCCCTCGCCCAGCTAGAGGCGAGAGGGGAGGGGCAGGTGCCCCCCCTTTTTGCCCTCGCCCAGCTAGGGGCGAGAGGGGAGGGGCGGGTGCCCTCCCTCTCGCCCTCGCCCAGCTAGGGGCGAGAAGGGAGGGGCGGGTGCCCCCCTCTCGCCCTCGCCCAGCTAGAGGCGAGAGGGGAGGGGCGGGTGCCCCCCCTCTCGCCCTCGCCCAGCTAGGGGCGAGAGGGGAGGGGCGGGTGCCCCCCCTCTCGCCCTCGCCCAGCTAGGGGCGAGAGGGGAGGGGCGGGTGCCCTCCCTCTCGCCCGCGCCCAGCTAGGGGCAAGAGGAGGAGGGGCGGGTGCCCCCCCTCTCGCCTTCGCCCAGCAAGGGGGCCCGTCGAGCCCCGCGAGGTACTCCTCTCGCCCAGGGGAGGCCCCTTCTCGTCCAGTTTTGGCTATTTGCAGTCCCGTTTTGGCTATTCGCAGTCCAGCGGTCTGCGTTTAGCGCTTCAGAACAGCGGTATTTGGCTATTTGCAGTCCAGTTTTGGCTATTCGCAGTCCAGATCCGAAAAACCTATAAATAGGACCAAGGGGGGCACCATTTAGGGAGATCTCATCCTAGGCTAGCTCTCTCCTCTCTCTCCCTCCCCAACAAGTCTCTCTATAGAGGGTGAGGAGAGGCTCCAGTGGTGCCCAAGCTTAGTAATGGCTTGGGAGGGGAAGTTCCAAGGGGACTTCCGGGTATGTGGCGGGACCTCCCCACTAAGCCCTTGGTCCGTTTCCAAATCTAAGTGCTCTTGCCTAGAGAGTTGGCTCGAGGGAAGTAGGTGTGAGACCACCCCTTCTTAGGGACCCCGAACTCCACAGAGACCAAGTCTTGTTCGCAAGATTTCGGTTTCAACATTTTGGTGCGGTGAGCGTGGAGAGTGGTCAGCACAGAAGTCCTTGAGCCAAATCTCATGGCAGGAGACCTCGGAGGAGGAGACGATGAGGGGTCTCACATCCCAAGTGAGGTGGTAAGAAGGGGAGAGTTCATGATGGCCATCAAGGGAATCATGGAGCTACTCCAAGGCATCTCCAGAGGAGGTGACTGCTCGGCTCCCTCCCCCCAGCACCGCCTTCTGGGTCGCAAGGAGTGCTCGCCCAGGGGGGGTCAGGAGAGGTTGCCCCAGGGGGTCGGCCAGGCAAGGAACCGGTGACTAAGAGTGGCGAGCGAGACCTCGCCGGGCGAGTGCTTTTTCCTAGCCCGGTGAGTGGGGTCTCGCTCGGAGCAGGAGTCGCGTGAGCGGAGCTCGCGAAGCCGGCGAGTGGGGGGTCACCCTTTAGCGAGCTGATCATCTCGGCTCCCATCCCGGAAGGCTTCAAGGAGCCCAACATGACTTTCTATACCGGGAAGGATGATCCCGTCCAGCACCTACAGTGGTTCGAGGATACCGTCTCCATCAGGCCCATGACGGATGCGTTCAAGTGTCGTCTCTTCGCCACCACCCTGAGGGACAAAGCTAGGGACTGGTTCCACCAGCTCCCGGTTGGCTCCATTTACAGCTTTGATGACTTGGGCCGAAGCTTCCAGCTACGCTTCTCCACATCCAAGAAGAGGAAGAAGAATGCTGAGTCCATCTTCCTGGTCAAGCAGAGGCACGAGGAGACGTTGGCCCAGTACATGGACAGATTCCAGGAGGAGATCCTGAACATCCAGGAGGTGCCAGGGTATGCCCTCCAGATGGCTTTCACCGTAGGGCTACGAGAGAGCCTCTTCAAAATGCGTCTAACTAGGAAGCCTCCCTTGTCCTTTGAGGACCTGATGGAAAAAGCTGCAAAGGAGATAGCCACCGAGGCGGCGAACCCGAGGCTGGCGAAGAAGTTGGCGAAATTGGTGGAGGTCGAGCCAAGAGAGCAAGGTGGCCCCAGGCAGCAGGAAGGAAGGAGGAGGGAAGAGCAGAGGGGTCAAGGGTACCAGGGACCCCAGGGGGGTCAGGAGCAAGGGAGGGGTCTCGCCCAAGGAGGGGGAAACTTCTACGGAGGCCAAGGGAGGCCCAACCCTCCTCCTTGGAGGCAGGCCCCTAGGCAGCTCCTACCCCCACCAGCTCAAGCTATGGCGATTCGAAGAGGAGGAGTCGAAGCTAGAGACATCCCAGCCCGTAGGAGAAGGGGGGGAAGGGTGGTGCCGTGCTGCGACTACCACCAAGCAGAGGGGCATGCAACAACTACCTGCCCAGAATTCTTGGAGGTGAGAGAGGCGAGAGGTCAGGCACAACAGCAGCCGCCGGTGCGGATTGAAGAAGTTCCACCTGGAGCAGTAGTGGACGACGACATCTGCGAGGACCGAACTGACATAGGAGCCAAAGGACGGGTCGCGGTGATCCACGGGGGGGTAGGGATCGAGGCCACCCGTAAGGCAAGCCTCCACGCCGTATATCGACGCAGCGTCGCTTCAACGTCACAGGACCCACCTCCCGAGGAGAAAATCACTTTCTCAAGCAGGGACATGCCAGATCACGAGGATCCATTCTGTGATGCGCTAGTCATTCAGACAGTCATCGAAGGTTACACTGTCTCTCGGATCCTCGTTGACAACGGGAGCTCTGTCAACGTCATTTTCAAGAAGGCTTTTGACGAGTTGAAGGTGGAATCAAGGAGGGTGCTAGCCTCAGATGGGCCCTTGTTCGGATTCTCTGGAGAAAGGAAAGAGGTGGAGGGTGGAGTTGGACTCCAAGTGACGATGGGGGGAGGCTCAAGGAACTGTCGGTTCGTCATAGTTGACGCTCCTAGCAGTTACAATGCCATCTTCGGAAGACCCCTCATCAGCGCCTTCCGATGCGTACCATCATCCTTCCACCAATGCCTCAAGCTCAACGCTGGAGGAATCCAAGTCAGGATCCGCGGAGACCCCAGGATGGCGAGGCACTGCTACGTCACAGCCGTCAACAGCATCTCTTGGCAAGCAGGGGCGGAGGAGATGGAGAAGATCATGGAGAGCATGAGCAGGATGGGAGTGGTAGGAGAAGAAGAGGAATGATCATCTCGCGCAAGCAGCCTGAGAGGCGAGTGTCATGGGGGGGTATGTTGTGTTTTTTGTTTTTTGTTGTTTTCCTTTGCAACAAGCTCTACCCCTCGCTAGTTAGGCCAGGAGGTTTTTGACAAGGGAAATCCCCCCATTAGATGGATGAGTTATTTTGCTTATATGATGAGTAAGTTGTTGCCGAGATGTCCTCCTCACTCCAGGCTCTCACTAGCTGGGTGGGTCGAATGATCCTCGGGAAGAAGAGCTTGCCATCGAGATGTCCTCCTCACTCCAGGCTCTCACTAGCTGGGTGGGTCGAATGATCCTCGGATGGGTAAGTTCAACGTCGAGATGTCCTCCTCACTCCAGGCTCTCACTAGCTGGGTGGGTCGAATGATCCTCGGGAAGAAAAGCTTGTCATCGAGATGTCCTCCTCACTCCAGGCTCTCACTAGTTGGGTGGGTCGAATGATCCTCGGATGGGTAAGTTCAACATCGAGATGTCCTCCTCACTCCAGGCTCTCACTAGCTGGGTGGGTCGAATGATCCTCGGGAAGAAGAGCTTGCCATCGAGATGTCCTCCTCACTCCAGGCTCTCACTAGCTGGGTGGGTCGAATGATCCTCGAATGGGTAAGTTCAACGCCGAGATGTCCTCCTCACTCCAGGCTCTCACTAGCTGGGTGGGTCGAATGATCCTCGGGAAGAAAAGCTTGTCATCGAGATGTCCTCCTCACTCCAGGCTCTCACTAGCTGGGTGGGTCGAATGATCCTCGGATGGGTAAGTTCAACGCCGAGATGTCCTCCTCACTCCAGGCTCTCACTAGCTGGGTGGGTCGAATGATCCTCGGGAAGAAAAGCTTGCCATCGAGATGTCCTCCTCACTCCAGGCTCTCACTAGCTGGGTGGGTCGAATGATCCTCGGATGGGTAAGTTCGACATCGAGATGTCCTCCTCACTCCAGGCTCTCACTAGCTGGGTGGGTCGAATGATCCTCGGGAAGAAGAGCTTGTCATCGAGATGTCCTCCTCACTCCAGGCTCTCACTAGCTGGATGGGTCGAATGATCCTCGGATGGGTAAGTTCGACATCGAGATGTCCTCCTCACTCCAGGCTCTCACTAGCTGGGTGGGTCGAATGATCCTCGGGAAGAATATCTTGCCATCGAGATGTCCTCCTCACTCCAGGCTCTCACTAGCTGGGTGGGTCGAATGATCCTCGGATGGGTAAGCTCAACATCGAGATGTCCTCCTCACTCCAGGCTCTCACTAGCTGGGTGGGTCGAATGATCCTCGGGAAGAAGAGCTTGCCATCGAGATGTCCTCCTCACTCCAGGCTCTCACTAGCTGGATGGGTCGAATGATCCTCGGATGGGTAAGTTCGACATCGAGATGTCCTCCTCACTCCAGGCTCTCACTAGCTGGATGGGTCAAACGCGCCTCAGAAGCGAGGTTCTGCCCCCTCGATGAATATTTGGGCTTGGACTTTTCTTTCCGAGGTTGTGCCAACCTCGCAAAGAGCGGGGATTGTGTACAACCCCATATCCATCGAGTTAGGCCCAGCACGGAGGGCCGCCGAGACGTGTCGACTAGACCCAAGGGGTCTTAAGACCTTTGGGTATCGCCCGGCGAACCCCTGTAGCTCTCACCAGAAGAGGAGTAAGAGGCGAGAGGGGGAGGGGCGGGCGCCCCCCTCTCGCCCTCGCCCAGCTAGAGGCGAGAGGGGAGGGGCAGGTGCCCCCCCTTTTTGCCCTCGCCCAGCTAGGGGCGAGAGGGGAGGGGCGGGTGCCCTCCCTCTCGCCCTCGCCCAGCTAGGGGCGAGAAGGGAGGGGCGGGTGCCCCCCTCTCGCCCTCGCCCAGCTAGAGGCGAGAGGGGAGGGGCGGGTGCCCCCCCTCTCGCCCTCGCCCAGCTAGGGGCGAGAGGGGAGGGGCGGGTGCCCCCCCTCTCGCCCTCGCCCAGCTAGGGGCGAGAGGGGAGGGGCGGGTGCCCTCCCTCTCGCCCGCGCCCAGCTAGGGGCAAGAGGAGGAGGGGCGGGTGCCCCCCCTCTCGCCTTCGCCCAGCAAGGGGGCCCGTCGAACCCCGCGAGGTACTCCTCTCGCCCAGGGGAGGCCCCTTCTCGTCCAGTTTTGGCTATTTGCAGTCCAGTTTTGGCTATTCGCAGTCCAGCGGTCTGCGTTTAGCGCTTCAGAACAGCGGTATTTGGCTATTTGCAGTCCAGTTTTGGCTATTCGCAGTCCAGATCCGAAAAACCTATAAATAGGACCAAGGGGGGCACCATTTAGGGGGATCTCATCCTAGGCTAGCTCTCTCCTCTCTCTCCCTCCCCAACAAGTCTCTCTATAGAGGGTGAGGAGAGGCTCCAGTGGTGCCCAAGCTTAGTAATGGCTTGGGAGGGGAAGTTCCAAGGGGACTTCCGGGTATGTGGCGGGACCTCCCCACTAAGCCCTTGGTCCGTTTCCAAATCTAAGTGCTCTTGCCTAGAGAGTTGGCTCGAGGGAAGTAGGTGTGAGACCACCCCTTCTTAGAGACCCCGAACTCCACAGAGACCAAGTCTTGTTCGCAAGATTTCGGTTTCAACAGCAAGTGTATTCAAGGCGGAAGTGTAACAACCGTAAATTAATATGCAAAAATAAAATAAAATTTTGATCGCAGAGTCCAATCTCGACCAGGAATGATCAAGCCAACGTCGGAACGAGGTACAATCCTTTTTACGATCAATATAAGCGGGCAAGATAATCTATTAACAAAAATATTTGCAATATTATTTGACGCGTCTCAACATTTATGCTAGAGCGTCACGCGTAGACTCCCGATATTATGGATTGGCAATCATATCTTGTGTTGTGATTTAAACCTTAATTTCCTATTAAGAATTTCAGAAAACGTTCCCCTCTTAAATTCACGCCTCAATCAAGATAACTGCAGCCCCCCCCCCCCCCCCCCACGTATTGCATAACCGCTCAGTTTTCATTTACCTAAGTCGTATAAACACTCCTTTTGACGATGCGCCGCTCACTTCTTCTCCCTCCCGACTTCCTGATCCCGTGCGTTAAATTTAGGGCTTCATCGTCAGACGGAGGTTGAAACCGCCGCAAGTCCTCGTGGACTCTCTTCTGCGCCTTCTAGGCAGCCGGCCCCTTCGTCTCCCTCGTCGGGGAGTGCACAGGCAGACGCTCGGGAACGGATCGAGTCTTCCTCCTCTGTCGATAGGGGGATCAGTCGAAGCCAACCCTGTAAGTTATCGCCATCTCTCTTCTCCCTCGGCGGGAGATCGCAGGTAGAAGCCTGGTAGGCTTTGGCTTACGCTCCCTTCCGTCGATACCAGGCACAGACACTGCTTCCCGCAGCAATTCGTCGGCGTTTCAGTTTCGCTTGACTGGAGGAATTACGGCAGGGATCGTAGAATCCGCCTGGGACTGTTTCCTTCTTCGTCGTTGTTGAGAAGGTAACTGTCGTTAATGGCCTGTGTTGACTCCTTCCGGCCGAGATTTATTGCCTAATCAGTAACAGTTGCACTCCCTTTCTCTTTTGGGCAGCCGAGACCGAAGCCCCAAAACTGAGGTTTCTTTTGCCCTACCTTGAGTATAGGTCCTGTGCAGAAGGTGTTCAATCGTCAAGCGACCTAGAAGAAATTATGCCGCCGCGTCAAGTGTACGAGCACCGAAACCCCAATGTAAGGAATTCTATTCTTTTTGGCTAGATATATCACCTAAATATACGCACTAACCGGTTCTCAGATAGCATGAGAGATGTGTAATATAGTTATGTCATCGCCTACATTATGATTTTAATATATATATTGTAAGAAATAGTAGACCGGTATGAAATGCGTGAATTTGAATAGTACATGCAACTATAGTTTTCTCTTTTCTTTAGATGGGTAAATATTTATTAAGCACCAGCAAAATGTATTCAAGGCGTTCGTTAGCGTAAAATACAACCTCGTTGTCCAACTGAATAATTATGAAAACTGATATTCATCTAAATTACTTAGGAGGCATGATTGAGTTTCTCCATCGTGATAGATAGAGGCGCACTATCTTACTCATGGGGCGTAGCAGACCCTATGAGCCTCAAATGCAGGGAGACGTTTTCTCCATTAGAAATTCAGAAGATGCGAGTCTATGTCCATGAGACACTAGAACCTTTGTGTTCGTTAGTTGGGGCTCGAATCGTTAGAATGCGCGCAAACAGATTCTCAGTATACGACAATATGAAGGATAACCACTAGATAAATAGAAACTTAGCATACGCCAAAAATTAGAAATAGTGATATAGAAAACCCTTCCCAGATAGGGCTTGAAAAATTGTGCATAAGACGCTGTAAAACTAGAACAGACATTTATGTTAAATGTTTTCTTGATTAGCATGCATAGTGTAACAACAATTACTTTTCCATAGCATGAAAAGATTATTTTAAACAAAAGTATGCACTCATGTTTCTTCCAAATGTTTTTAGTGTCACTAAGAAGAATGGTCTTCCTTACTCTCCAGTTGGGCTGACCCATTTTTTGGGGCTTATTATTACAGGGGTCACAGGTGGGGTGTTACGCCTAGGATGAGCGCACTGCAGATGTTCCCCTTATAGTTTGTTATCAGTCTAGTTTATTCCATCAGTTCTGTTTTATGATATTGAGCATGTATCCAGACTCTCTAATGTTGCTTGTATCAGACTTTGTATAAGACTTTCAGTATTTCAAGTATTTTGGCTCTTTAAATTTTAGTGGCTCTGTGAAATCAAGTTCGAGGTACACTTTTACCCCCTTAGTTTCTTTTACTGTTTCCGCTGTAAGTACTCTTTTAGTATTTTTTCTATTTATGCCTGCTATGTTACCATTTTTATTACCGCTACTTTGTTTGCTTCTTATCACGGGGCCCGGCCGGACTGCTGATTTGTGGTAAAACTAAGGTGGAGTGTTACAATTGGTATCAAAGCTAGGTTTAGGATCCCACGACTTAGAAAGTTCACAGAGCCTTAGGATTCCAACTGAATCATTCTTTGACGTTAGAGTCATCAAACTTTCTTCTAGCTCAGCTATGCGTTGAATGGAAATATCTTTCTAGTAGATCTTTCTTGTTGTCTCGTACATCAATAACTGTTTCTCTTCCATCGTATAGGCACCACGTACCAACGAAGCGGGCGAGCCTTCGCGGCAGAACACCACTCCCGAGATAGTCATGGATGACGGTGGTGCACCAGCAGCAGCACCAGCAGCACCGGCAGTGCCAGAACCTACTGACTTAGCGGCCATTATTGTCAGGGCAGTGGCCATAGCTTTGCTGGAATTCAGAAATGGACTGCCTGCAGCAGATCCAGCAGCAGTTCCTGTACCAGCTGCCGGAGACTTAGGAATGGATCGTTATCTGAGGAATTTCCGGAATCTTCAGCCCTCCAATTTCAATGGGGAAGAAACACCAATGGAGACCGATGATTGGTTGATTAAGACCCGTGACCTGCTCGAAGTGATGCAGTGCCCAGAGAACAAGAAGGTTCCTCTAGCTGCCTTCCTCCTGACAGGTGAGGCAAATCTGTGGTGGACTAGGCATCTGGCGGACGACCCCGCTGGTAAGTGACGTTGTTCTAATCTCCTTTTCCTAGAATACTTTGCCCTGTTAGCGGTATATTAATATGAATTTTCATTTACGATAGGTCGTACAGCAGATATGTTCACGTGGAACAATTTCTCGACGGCACTATCTACCTGGTTTGTGCCCCCATCCGAGCGCCGCAGTCTCCAGGAAAAGTACCTCCGACTCTTTCAGGGGGACAAGACTGTAATAGCCTATGAGCGGGAGCTGACTCACCTATCTCGTTATGCGGGCAATATGCAAGGGGATGAGAACGAGAAATGTAGCCGGTTCGTGGACGGACTGCGTGACTCGCTGAGGCAGCCTTTGATGACAATGGTCAATGCCGATTACAGGAGCTTAGTGGACACAGCGAGGAAACTGGAGGCTGATCAACAGAAGGTGCAAAAGCGAAATAATTTTCGTTCGAAGCGGACTCAGGATGCACCGCAGCAGCAACAACATCAGAACAAGAATAGTCAAGGAAAGAACTGGAACAAGAAGCAGAGAACTGATGATAAGAAGGGTGGTCAGACCGAGTCCAAGGTCAAAGATTACCCCCTCTGTCCTAAATGCTACCGTCACCACCTGGGTGAGTGTTTAGCTGCTGCGGGAGTTTGTTACAAATGCCATCAACCGGGACATATAGCCCGTTACTGCCAGGGAACTCCCGTGGTTCAGGTACGAAATTTCATTTGGTTAATCTTCTTAAGTTATACCTTTCCCTCAATAGGCCTAATTATGATTCTTGTATAGTCGAAGTTTGAGGTCGGTGGTCCTAGCAGAACCGACAGAGGAAAGGCTCATGTTGGAACCGAGGAGAAAAATACTACAGGACCAACAGGAAGCTAAGGATCAGGAGGACGTGGTGACAGGTATGTGTACGTCCTAGACATTTTAGTATTTCTCTCCTTAGTGACACTAAAATTAATACATTTGTTGCATTCATGCATGTAGGAATACTTATGATACGAAACGTTCCCTCTAAGATTCTCTTTGACACGGGTGCCTCACACTCGTTCATAGCAGAATCTCTGGTGCGTAGGCTGGATTTAGAAGTCCTCCCAGAGTCTGCATCTTTAGAAGTTATGATGCCTAATGGATCCTGTTTGCAGACCAGGAATAAGTGTAGAGTTCCAGTGTGGTTTGGAGAAACTAAAATTTTAATAGAAGCCTCACTCCTCCCTATAGCAGGATTTGATCTGATAGTGGGTATGGACTGGCTTTCAGCTATGAATGCAAGAATTGACTGCAGGAACAAGGTGGTACAGTTCGAAGGACCCAACCAAGTTGCATTTACCTTCCAGGGTATGAAGGGAGTCTCCAAGTTAATAATCTCCTCAATCAAGGCTATAAGATGCATCAATAAAGGTTGTGCAACCTTCTTGGTACTGATGAATGCTGAAGCCAAGGTTAATCTGCTAGAAGTGCCTGTAGTTAAGGAGTTTCCAGACGTCTTTCCAGAGGAGCTACCTGATGCCCCTCCTATCCGAGAGATTGATTTCCAGATAGATCTTATTCCTGGAGCTGCGCCAGTGGCCAGGAGTCCATACCGAATGGCTCCCAGAGAACTTGCCGAGTTGAAGATTCAATTGCAAGAATTGATCGACTTGGGTTTCATTCGCCCCAGCACTTCACCTTGAAGTGCCCCTGTTCTTTTTGTTAAGAAGAAAGATGGTAGCATGAGATTGTGCATCGACTACCGTGAGCTTAACAAGCTGACAATTAAAAATAAGTACCCTATCCCCAGGATAGATGATTTGTTTGACCAGCTCGAGGGATCTAGCACGTTCTCCAAGCTAGATTTGAGGTCGGGCTACCACCAGTTGAGAATTCGAGATGTGGACATCCAGAAGACGGCGTTCAGCACTAGATATGGGCACTATGAGTTCGTGGTCATGTCGTTCGGGCTAACTAATGCCCCGTCCGCCTTTATGGATCTGATGAATAGGGTGTTCCGAGAACTTCTAGACCGTTTCGTTATCGTTTTCATAGACGACATTTTGGTTTATTCAAAGAGTCGAGAAGATCACGCCGAGCACCTCCGGGCAGTGTTGAGCACTCTCAGAAAGAATCAGTTGTATGCCAAGTTTTCAAAGTGCGAGTTTTGGCTCTCAGAGGTTGCATTCTTGGGACACGCCATCAGTCAGAAGGGTCTCGCGGTGGATCCGAAAAAAGATAGAAGCAATAAAGGATTGGCCAAGGCCGAAGGCAGTGACTGAGGTTCGCAGTTTTCTTGGCCTGGCAGGTTATTACAGGAGATTCATTAAGGACTTCTCGAAGATAGCGCTACCGATGACTACACTCACCAGGAAGGGGAAAGCCTTCTCATGGACAGTGGAGTGTGAACTTGCGTTTGAGGAGTTAAAATCTAGATTGATGACCGCCCCGGTTTTGAGCTTACCTTCAGGCTCAGAAGGATTTCAGATTTATAGCGATGCCTCAGGGCAAGGGTTGGGTTGTGTACTTATGCAGTATGGTAAGGTCATAGCTTACGCCTCCAGGCAGTTAAAAGTTCACGAGAGGAATTACCCTGTGCACGATTTGGAACTTGCAGCGGTCATCCACGCCTTGAAGATTTGGAGACACTACCTTTACGGAGTTCGTTGTGAGGTCTTTACGGATCATAAGAGTCTCAGTTATATTTATGATCAGCAACAACTTAATATGAGACAACGAAGGTGGGTGGAATTCCTCTCAGATTATGATATTGGTATCCAATACCACCCGGGGAAAGCAAACGTGGTGGCTGACGCGCTTAGTAGAAGAGGTTTGAATTATGCCCTCATTACTCAGCGGGAAGAGCTTGTGCGGGCTCTGGAGAGGTTAGAGATCAGTATCATACCACGCTCCAGTCTCGGTTCTGCAAGGTTAAATTGGATGGAAGTCACCTGCGATATTAAAGACAGGATCAGAACAGCTTTACCCCTAGATCCAAAGATGGTGGAGGTTTGGGATTTGACCCAGGCTGGTCAGAAGGAGAGGTTCAGCATTCAGGAGGGCTTACTCCTTTTCGATAATAGAGTATACATTCCAGACGTTGGTCGCCTCCGTGAGGACATACTATTTGAAGCTCATAACTCCAGATATTCGATACATCCGGGTAGCACGAAGATGTATGCAGATCTTAAGAAGTCAGTTTGGTGGTCAGGTTTGAAGAGTGATGTAGCAGAATATGTTGGAAGGTGTGAAACATGCAAGTTGGTTAAAGCCGAGTGCCAGAGACCAGGGGGCAAGTTGAAGCCCCTACCTATTCCGGAGTGGAATTTTGAAGATATATCGATGGATTTCGTTTACGGCCTCCCCCGATCACAGAGTGGGAATGATTCATTATGGGTTGTAGTCGATCGTCTTTCCAAGGTTGCCCATTTCATTCCCAATAAGAAAACGGATCAAGGCCCAAAATTGGCTCAGTTGTATGTGGATGAGATAGTTCGACTCCATGGTGTTCCGAAGACTATAATCTCAGACAGAGATGGCAGGTTTACCTCCAAGGAATGGAAGTACGTTCAGGAGCGTTTGGGCACTAAGCTACTTTTTAGTACAGTCTTCCACCCCCAGACAGATGGGCGGACAGAACGCACAAATAGAACTATGGAAGATATGCTTCGTATGTGCATCCTAGACTTCGGAGGTAAGTGGAAGAAGTATGTCACCTTAGTAGAGTTCTCCTACAACAACAGTTTTCAAGCAAGTATTGGGATGGCACCTTTTGAGGCTCTTTATGGTAGGCGGTGTCGGACACCGTTATGTTGGGCTGAAAGTGAAGAGAGGTCTTCCATCAAGGAATCATGGGTTGATAAGACCACAGCTCGAATCAAACTCATTCAGGAGCGTATGAAGATAGCACAGGATCGTCAGGCCAAATATTATGATCAGAGGCATAAATCAGTGGAGTTCAGCGTAGGAGACTATGTCTATCTGAAGGTCAAACCAGTCAAGGGAGTCTCTCGAATCAAGCGGATGAAGAAGTTGAGTCCAAGGTTCGTTGGTCCTTTCGAGGTGCTGGAGCGCATAGGTGATGTTGCTTGTAGATTGGCCTTGCCTGAAGAAATGAGTGGTCTACACGACGTGTTCCACGTCTCCTATCTGAGGAGAGCGGTCAGAGATCCCAGTCAGATAATCAGTACTGAAGAAGCACCAATCGAATCAAATCTTAGTATTAATATCAAGCCAGTCAGGATAGTGGACTCAAGAGTTCAGAAGCTCCGTAGCAGAGAGATCCGTTTTGTTAAGGTCCTTTGGATGAACTGTGGCCGGCCAGAGTACTCATGGGAAAAAGAAGATGAACTCCGGAGCAATGCCGATTATGCCTTCCTTTTTGACTCAGGTATGATTGTAATTTTCGAGGACGAAAATTTTATTAGGAGGGGAGATTTGTAACAACCGTAAATTAATATGCAAAAATAAAATAAAATTGTGATCGCAGAGTCCAATCTCGACCAGGAATGATCAAGCCAACGTCGGAACGAGGTACAATCCTTTTTACGATCAATATAAGCGGGCAAGATAATCTATTAACAAAAATATTTGCAATATTATTCGACGCGTCTCAACATTTATGCTAGAGCGTCACGCGTAGACTCCCGTTATTATGGATTGGCAATCATATCTTGTGTTGTGATTTAAACCTTAATTTCCTATTAAGAATTTCAGAAAACGTTCCCCTCTTAAATTCACGCATCAATCAAGATAACTGCAGCCCCCCCCCCCCCCACGTATTGCATAACCGCTCAGTTTTCATTTACCTAAGTCGTATAAACACTCCTTTTGACGATGCGTCGCTCACTTCTTCTCCCTCCCGACTTCCTGATCCCGTGCGTTAAATTTATGGCTTCATCGTCAGACGGAGGTTGAAACCGCCGCAAGTCCTCGTGGACTCTCTTCTGCGCCTTCTAGGCAGCCGGCCCCTTCGTCTCCCTCGTCGGGGAGTGCACAGGCAGACGCTCGGGAACGGATCGAGTCTTCCTCCTCTGTCGATAGGGGGATCAGTCGAAGCCAACCCTGTAAGTTATCGTCGTCTCTCTTCTCCCTCGGCGGGAGATCGCAGGTAGAAGCCTGGTAGGCTTTGGCTTACGCTCCCTTCCGTCGATACCAGGAACCGACACTGCTTCCCGCAGCAATTCGTCGGCGTTTCAGTTTCGCTTGACTGGAGGAATTACGGCAGGGATCGTAGAATCCGCCTGGGACTGTTTCCTTCTTCGTCGTTGTTGAGAAGGTAACAGTCGTTAATGGCCTGTGTTGACTCCTTCCGGCCGGGATTTATTGCCTAATCAGTAACAGTTGCACTCCCTTTCTCTTTTGAGCAGCCGAGACCGAAGCTCCAAAACTGAGGTTTCTTTTGCCCTACCTTGAGTATAGGTCCTGTGCAGAAGGTGTTCAATCGTCAAGCGACCTAGAAGAAATTATACCGCCGCGTCAAGTGTACGAGCGCCGAAACCCCAATGTAAGGAATTCTATTCTTTTTGGCTAGATATATCACCTAAATATACGCACTAACCGGTTCTCAGATAGCATGAGAGTATGTGTAATATAGTTATGTCATCGCCTACATTATGATTTTAATATATATATTGTAAGAAATAGTAGACCGGTATGAAATGCGTGAATTTGAATAGTACATGCAACTATAGTTTTCTCTTTTCTTTAGATGGGTAAATATTTATTAAGCACCAGCAAAATGTATTCAAGGCGTTCGTTAGCGTAAAATACAACCTCGTTGTCCAACTGAATAATTATGAAAACCGATATTCATCTAAATTACTTAGGAGGCATGATTGAGTTTCTCCATCGTGATAGATAGAGGCGCACTATCTTACTCATGGGGCGTAGCAGACCCTATGAGCCTCAAATGCAGGGAGACGTTTTCTCCATTAGAAATTCAGAAGATGCGAGTCTATGTCCATGAGACACTAGAACCTTTGCGTTCGTTAGTTGGGGCTCGAATCGTTAGAATGCGCACAAACAGATTCTCAGTATAAGACAATATGAAGGATAACCACTAGATAAACAGAAACTTAGCATACGCCAAAAATTAGAAATAGTGATATAGAAATCCCTTCCCAGATAGGGCTTGAAAAATTGTGCATAAGACGCTTTAAAACTAGAACAGACATTTATGTTAAATGTTTTCTTGATTAGCATGCATAGTGTAACAACAATTACTTTTCCATAGCATGAAAAAATTATTTTAAACAAAAGTATGCACTCATGTTTCTTCCAAATGTTTTTAGTGTCACTAAGAAGAATGGTCTTCCTTACTCTCCAGTTGGGCTGACCCATTTTTTTGGGCTTATTATTATAGGGGTCACAGGTGGGGTGTTACGCCTAGGATGAGCGCACTGCAGATGTTCCCCTTATAGTTTGTTATCAGTCTAGTTTATTCCATCAGTTCTGTTTTATGATATTGAGCATGTATCCAGACTCTCTAATGTTGCTTGTATCAGACTTTGTATAAGACTTTCAGTATTTCAAGTATTTTGGCTCTTTAAATTTTAGTGGCTCTGTGAAATCAAGTTCGAGGTACACTTTTACCCCCTAGTTTCTTTTACTGTTTCCGCTGTAAGTACTCTTTTAGTATTTTTTTCTATTTATGTCTGTTATGTTACCATTTTTATTACCGCTACTTGGTTTGCTTCTTATCACGGGGCCCGGCCGGACTGCTGATTTGTGGTAAAACTAAGGTGGGGTGTTACAGGAAGCATAACGCAGAAGGGCGAACCGGACAACAGGACGCGGGGCAGACCGAACCGGGCGGAGCGGAGGCTACGGAGTAGCGGTACCGGACGTGGCTATCGCCTGGCGTCAGTGGGCGGCGATAGCGGGGTCGTCGGCTGGCGGTATCGGCGTGACAAGCGGGCGGCGATATCGGCGGCGATATCTCAAGTCTTATTTTAAGAATATGTTTTATTTTGGAATGTTTTAATTCAGAATGTTGTATGGGGGATCCCTACCTATAAAGGGGGGTCACCTTGTATGTTTGGATTATCTTTTGATCAATCAGCTTTTAGAAGAGGGATGTTCCCTCTTGCTCCTCTAACCCTAGCCCCCCCCCCCCCCCCCTCTCTCTCTCTCTCCCTCTCTCTCCCCCTCTCTCTACCTCATCTCCTTAGAAGGTAACAGACATGGACCAAAAAAAATCATGGGAAGGGTAGTACAATACGAGTGTACATCACCCAACGTTTGGAGCCAAGTGATTCCTAGAATGGTATTCACACCGCTGAAGCCGAAAATGTAGAAATTGGCAAGGAAGGAGAATGATTTTAGCGCGGCACCTGTAAGTAACACTCATTTGTTATGTTAGGGCGAACATCTCCTAAGCATAAGTGAAGATTACAATTAGACACTACACTGGAAGCCCATGTAACTTCATTGTCATCGGATTTGTAATCTCGTACAATGTTAAAGTATGAAGTTTTAAGCGAATAAGGTGTGATGGAACGACTCGGGAGGAAAGTAGTCATTCAGTAGAGATTGTCGAAATCTGTTACGCCAATTTTTCCTCTTCCTGGGCACCAAAGTAACGCCTGAAGCTCCTCGTTACATTAATGGGAGGGGGATTATGGTTGCTTGCGACAAAAACAAAACTCCTTGCTCATTAATTCTTGACACTCCCGATGGAAATTTCACTGCATGAACGAGTGTGTGTCAAGACAAAAGCCCCTAGGAGTAACAAAAGGGACTGATATTTATCAAGTTCTGAAGTGCGCATGAAGTGTAACTTGTCAAAAGCGGCATAGCATGCGTAGTCGAGGATGAAGGCTCGATCGGAGGCTAAGGAAATGTTGAGGCCTGATCATGGACGGAGGGAGAAGCAATCCGCTGACACTATTTATGGATGAGCAATAGCATTTCAATTGAAAGGGTGAGTAGCGTTAACTAATCGACCTTAGGGGGATGAGTGTCAAGGGATCAGGGCAAAAAAGTAAAAAAGAATGAAATGTCAGTGTTGGACCCTAAAATATCTGCGGTCGGGGATGGCCCTACTGATTCGGTGGCTGAGAATAATGAAGGTGACCGGAGAACGTCGGAGATCCCACCTCACACCAAGAGCTAGCTGACGGAGCTCCCTCTCCATAATTGGCCCTGAGACTCCCGTTTCCAGAGTTGGAAGGAAGAACTCCCAGAGAAATCCAAGAAAAAAGGGTTTCAACTTGCCTCTGAAATTGGCGTGTGAGTGCGCTTAAGCCTTGGAATGAGGCGAAGGCTAGTGGAAGGGGCAGAGGTAGTGGATTTAGACAGCTTCCACTAAGCTTTAGGCATCTCAAAGGTAAAACTGTGGGTTCTCGCTGGGATAAGGGGCGGCTTAGCGTAGCAGAGCTCATCTCGGTAGGCGGAAACCATCTCGGTGAGCGGGAATCATCTCGGTATTTATTGGGTGGAGTCGGGGGGGAGGGGTAGTAGCGAGAGGGGGGAGGGGGGGTAGTAGCGAGAGGGGGGGAGAGAAACGGCCATGTGGCACCCATCGAGAGAGTGTAGCGAGATGTCTACACAGGTGAGATGTATGCCTCAACATCTTATCTTAGGGGAGGCCCAGTAAGCTTTTCTTGTGCGTGGAGACACGCATAACAATTGTGGGTCACGGGCTAGCGGAACGAGCTAGCGGTTTGTGAACGTGGATCGGGTCTTATTATGGTCGTGTGACAAGATTTGTGTCAGTGATCTTGATTGGACGTGTAAGGGTATGATGTGATGAGGGATCTGAGTCATTATGTTAAATCTACTCATTACCAATAGTCAGTATCAAGTCTCACTATATCAGTGTCTATACACATCACATTGTCATCATCTCAACTAGCCTGAAAATGCAAGGCACTAGTCATAGCTAATCTCAATCAAACATTTTAGAAGACTCCAATGCAACAGCATGATGCCCCTTTCCTTTTGGCTTTTTTTCTTCTCTACTTTAGTGGGGACATGAACTCTGACTTAAGATGAAATAGTTAGAATTACCACAAGGGTTGCATGTAGAAGGATTTGATGTCATATAGTTGCGTCGGGGTTGATGACAGGATCAATGGACTGAGAGAAGGGGGGATCAATGGTGGAGTTTGGTCAATGAAGTTGGGGATGCAAAGGGGGTTGGGAAAGTTGATGATGCCTTGGACGAAGCGATGGTCCGAATCTCTTGACATAATGAGCAGATCTCCATGTAGATGGCGTACATTTCATGTGGGGAGATTCGGTAATGATTGTGGTTCATTGTGATGAAGGTAATGTTGGTGCTGGCCAAAATCCTAATGGTCGGAGGAAATAGAGAGAGCGTTGTGTACCGAAATGTGAGACAAAGATAACACTAAGAGGATAATATACACTAACCTTCAAGAGACATGCTCTTGCCACAATACAATCAAGGGTTAGTTCCTTCACCCAACACTAAGCCGAATCCAAAAAACCAAAAAAAATGAGTTCCTATCCAACTACACATGATAAGGGAAATGCAGAGGGAAATGCACGCATAATAAGACCATGAAGATAAACTAGTGATTAATACATAAAAAAACATTAAATATTGTGGTAGTGGCTCAAGTTCTTCTCTTGTCATGTGGGGTCCGTGAGAGCATATATGCAAGAAATCATCTATATACACCAGAAGTGCAATCCATGTGAACAAGAAACGGCTGCCAACAAATAATCCATGGGAAAACAATAAGAAAATCACGATATCCTCAAAAATAATACTAATGAAAGAATAAGCAAAATATATGTTAACAATATTAATGACAAAATAAGCAAATTATAATAACACTCCCTTGTAAATTCAAGGGGGTGCAGAGTATGCCACTTGAATTTTAGATGCGTGGCTGATAGAGAAGATATGGTCGATTGTGAGTCTATGATGTTAAAGGCGCACCAAAAGCTCAAGGCTCTTCGGGTTCAGAGATATGTGCTTTTGTTCGCCTTTGGAGCATAAACAATGAGTCTACTCAAAATTTATGTTGTAAATTTTTTTTTCCAAATTAAAGAAAGAAATAAGGTAATAGCTCAAAACTTTTCGAATGATTTAGTGTTTGTAAAATATAATCGAGTGTTGAGGTATCGATATGATATAAGTGATCACATTGATCTTATTTCTTAAGAGATATAAATGACAGTAATGAATGGTTGATGAACATAATGTATGAAGATTCTAATCAAAAAAGATGAATTGATGTTTGATAATGATTGTTTAAAATAGGAATTAGTTGTCTCGACCTCATTAGGCGCTTGCTTGCGCCGTAGGCAATGCACCTAGGTTCCAGGACTCTTTTGGGGCTTGATGTGTCTTGAGCCTATAACAACAATGTCGTAAGTAAATCTACAAGATTGAGAATATGCGGTTAAAAAAACAAATCTGGAAGTAGTAAGATGTAAGAAAAAAGTGGTGATAAGCTCAGAGAGAGAGAGGTCAAATAAAATGGGAAAAAAGATTATATATATTTATACTATAAGCAAAGGCAAAAGCCCCCATGGTGTAACATTCGGCTACCCAAAATACTCTCAAAAAGTCCCTTCTACTCTCCTTATTCTTGATTTTTTTGTCATTACGTGTTCCCGCCAGCATTTGATCCATTCCGCTGCTTTCATCCATTCGGCAAAAGCCACCATGCTGTTTTCATCATTTCACTTTGCCAAGCCTGGCAAGTCTCCTCCCACACAGTCAGTCTCCTCCAGCACGTCCAGTCTCCTCCCACACGTCTCCTCCTGTGTTCCTCGACGGCTAGCCGCCGAAAGTAGCAGCTACCTCCCCTCGAGAGAGCCCCCGCCAAAAGCCAGAGTTATACCTCCTTGAGAGAGATTCCTGCAAGTCTCCTCCTCCACAGAGCCTCACTTCCACCCTTGCTGTGATTCCTCGATAAAGAAGCCCTCCTCAAGAGCTTCTCCTCCACCGTTGTTGCGATTCCGAAGCTTCCATCAGGTGCCTGTGCAGTACGACTCAGAGAGATTCTGGCAACCTGCCTCTCAAAACTTCCTTCCAGGTTCTGTCGATCATGTCCAAGCTTCCTTCTGTTTAATTTTCATGCTCGATTTTCCTTCTCAAAGCTTCCTTCCATGTGTTTTTATGCTCGATCTTTCTGCTCGATTTCTCTGCTCGATCTTTCTGCTTCCTTCCAGGTTCCTGTCGAAGCTGTGGTGATGCATGTCTGTGCATTCCAAAAATTATGGAATTCTTCTCACTATTTTTATGCTCCATTTTTTTTTCTGTGCAGGGATATTGCTCTGCTTTTCTCCTCCCATAGTGAAGAAATTGGTAAGTAGAGCAAAAAAAATTTATTTATGGGTTATCACTAGGAAGAATTTTTTGACTAGATTTATGGGTTATCACAGTTATTAATGTTTCTATGGATCGTAGCTGTGCATTCCAAAAAGTATGAAATCCTTCTCACTGTAAAAATATTTAGACTTTATTGTTTTTATACTCGATTTCTTTTCTGTGGGGATATTGCTCTGCTTTACTCCTCCCAGAGTGAAGAAACAAAATCAAAATTGCAAACAATTGTTCTACTTCTACCAAGCAGCTTGTTGCTTTCCCATCAGTTCTTTGCTGACAGCTCTATTCTCACAACTGATTTCTCATAACAGCTTTCTCATCAGCATCGGCTTCCCTAAACAGAGCCTTAATGTCGTTTGAGTTTTGATGGTAGTAGCTTTTTATGGTGAATTGATTTGGTATATTTTATCATAACTTCAACTGATAAAAGAATGTAATTTCTTGTTTACTTCTTTTTGGCTTATTTAATTACCTTCCACCTACAATTAGAAAATTGATACAAAATATATGCACACAAACATTCATTCTTTATTTCTCATTATATATATGATTCAATCAATTCCTTACATATATAATTTTTAATTCGTGTTAGGATTTACTTTAAAAAAAACGATTACTCTTTAGATTTAAATTAGTAACAAGTATTTAAGTGTGGGCATTAAACAATGTTTAGGCTTTCTCCAGTATAACTTGTATCAGAGGTTCAAATCACCAATATATATATATATTCCTGAAATATAAGGATGAGGTTGCATAATTCACTCCCTCCTAAGCACCATGGTGATGTGAGCTTCATGCACTAGGTATGGCCTTTATGTGCTAGTTTTAATTTCATAGAATAAGTTATATATAATACGAAGATAACTTCTAGGATGACCAAACACTTAATGCAGACATAATGGAATTCATCTTGGTTTACTACTATTTATAATAGTGAAGGACTGAATGGTATACTGGAACAGAAAAAAAATTCGGCCCAATCTGTTGATCGTCTTTTCATATAATTTTGTAGATCAAAATTTCACTCAAGAGCAAGTATTCACTGGGGACTATCCCTCTTTAGGTCTTACTTACATGACTTTACCTGTTTGTTTCGCAGGTTTTCGGAGAAAGGAATTAAAATTTGGTATCCCAATTCCAATTTCTGCATTTGTTTCAGCCATTTTATGGACGAAATTGGCTTTCTATCAAAACGCATAGGCTTTGGGTATTTAAAAATTAGGCAGTCCCTAAAACCCATCTCATTTGGTCGGTTTTGGAGTCCGAAAAGGCTGCGCAGAACTGTTGTAGGCGAACCCCCGAACGCTGCACATTCTTCCTTCTCTTTGGCGTCGACGGTGAAGGCCTTCTTCCTCCAGCGTCAACAGTGAAGGCGAGGTTCTTCCGCCGGAGACCACGGTGAAGCACATCTTCTTCACCTCACTGCGCTCGAGCCTCTCCCCCTGCGAAACGACAGGGATTTTCACCGTTCTGGGTCTTCTCTTCTTACTCTGTGAAACTTGTTCCTCTGTGAGCTTTTTCATCCTGATTATTTCGCTCCATGTTATTTCTCTGTTTGACTTCCACCTTCCGAACAAGTATAACCTTTTTTTCATTTGAAGCCTTAGCTGCATTGGTGTGATTTTATTAGATGTTTTGGGATGGATTTGACAATGTGTTTGTGTGAGAGCTTAATCATGCCTATTAATTTCATTTTCTTTGTGACTTGAGTGTTTTTTAGCAATTATATATGTATGTGTGTGTGTGTGTGTGTGTGGGGGGGGGGGGGGGGGGGGGGGGGGGGTATGTGTGTTTTGTGTGTGTGTTGTGTGTGCTGCTCTAGCTGCAGCTGTCATGATTTTGATGAAACGTAGCATACTCACGTGTCCAAGCATTAGAGAACAGCATAATACTCTAAGGAGGACGTTATTAAAAAGGTTCTATAATGGGGTTGACATCAACTGCTTTAACCAACTGCGTATGAACAAAAGCTCTTTCCAAAGCTTGTAAAGTATTAGTGGAAAAGAGGTTGTTAATTGAAATTCAAAATGTAACAGTAAAGGAGTCGATAGGGTAATTCTTATATATCCTACCACATAACAACAAATTTAGGGATGATGGTACATACTTACGGTCCACTGATAAGTGATACCATAAGCAGACATTTCAACAATGTGTTGGTGACAATTTTGAAGATGAGTTCGGAGTATATCAAACTTCTTGAAACATGACAAGAACATAGATGAGAGTACTTTAAGGATTGAGTTGGTGTTATAGATGACACACACATTAAGGTCATTGTGCCAATAAATGGCCAAGGTAGATATCGCAATAGGAAACAAGCTATTACCACCAATGTTCTTTGAGTATGCGATGTGAACATGAAATTCATATATGTTTTACCTGTATGGGAGCGTTCCTCATCAGATTCAAGCATGCTACGTAATGCACTGGAAATGGAGGATCGCTTTGAAGTTCCTGTAGGTAAATATGTTCATCTCGTGTATTATCTTGTCGATGAGAGTGTTCCTCGTCAAATAACATTTAATTTAACATTATAGGAAAGTACTATCTTGTCGATGTGGGGCATACAAATGGTCAGGATATCTAGCTCCTTATTGCTCGACTCGTTATCATCTTCAAGAGTGGACCACTCAAAGAAATACTCCTACTACTTACAAGGAATTATTTAATCCTCGTCATTTAAAGAAGAGAATTGTTATCGAAAGAATCTTCGGGTTGCAAAAAAAAGGTGAGCAATTTTACGACAATCATCTATCTTTGATATCAAGCGATAGGCATAAACATAAGCTACATATCTTTGGAATTACTAATTACTAATTAGCAACAATCTAGTTTTAATTGTTCTCATTTACTATACAAGTTTAAATTATTAAAGCATATTGCATTCTCCATAACTTCTTAATGGACAAGAAGCTAGTGAATGACGCAAGAATGTTGGAGGAAGTTGATGCGTAGATATTAACACATCATAGTAGAGGGGATAGTTACGAATATGAGGATATTATTAAACTCATTCAAGTGACAATGGACGACAAACTTAGCTATAATAACTTTTAATGAGTACCAAACTCGATAAGTAAATATGTTTGAGGGAACTCATTAGTATCAAGATATAATTTTGTACAGTTATAGTATGAAAATATCATTTTGTTTAGCTATAGTATGAATATATCATTTTTTATAGTTATAATATGGAGATATTAGTTTTTAAATATACTATGAAAATATCATTTTGTTTAGATGTACTATGAAGATATCATTTTGTTTATATCAAGATGTCATTATGGTTAGCTATTTTAAATTCTTTGTTATACATTTACTTTGATTTCAAATAGTGCCGATAATGGACAAGAATAAAACTCAAGCCGCAAAAGAGAAGGATGTTGAAACCAATAATTGGTCTCTGTCGAGTCCGGGGGCCCCCAACAAGTTGGGGGCAGCTGAAACTTACTAATCCTTCGAAGGGACAGACTGAAGCCTCGGAACTAGTCACAGACCCTTAGACTCAGCAAGGAGGACTCACCACACACCCAGAAGATCTTTAGAGCGCTTCCCCTCCCAAGTCAATGCTAGAGCCCGGGCACCTTGGAGAGCTCTGAGACTGCCAACCAAGGAAAGCCTGAGGAGAGAGAAGCTCAAAAAAGAGAAGCCTCTCTCCAAAGGTGCCCTACCACCTTTGGGTCTTATTTATAGATTTTCTGGACTGGCCTGCAAATAGCAGGATTCCGCCTTTTGATTTATTATCCGCACCCCAAAATTGGTCTGCTAACAGCCAAACTCCGCTGTTTGGGGAGGCTAATGGCAGACCACCGGGGATAAAAAGGTAATCCTTCCCTGTCAACCCACGGGCAAGGGGTTTGCGAGAACATTACTCGTGAGGGCTCTCGCTGCCTCCTCGCGTATTTCTTCCGCGACATCCCCCTTGGCGAGCGCGTCGTTAAGACCTCGCCTGGGACCCCTTGCGGCGATATCCACTGAGACCTGGTCTCGCGCGCCTTCCTGCGAGCTCACCCTGGTCCCCCCGAGATGACTGCCTTCCTCAGCGGATCCGCTGGGATGAGGCTGGGCCGCCGAGACGATAGGCCCTTCCAGCCCAACCGCTGAGATAAACTTATCTGGTTGAACTTGACGTTCGTCGAACTGAGAAGCGAGTCCGTCGGACGCAAAACAGATCTCGTCGAGCGCGCCTGATTTCGTCGGACGCCCCTCGTCGAACCCAGAACTGGTTGGCTCGCCAGCCCTTCTCGCGTATGCACGACGAGTACCCATCTCGCCATCCTACCAGCGAACAGTCGGCGAGGGCTTGTCTCGCCCGCCCAACTCTTGTGAGGACTTGTCTGGCTTGGTCCCCTTATTACTCTCTTCACAATGCTGACCTCTCGAGACGCCAACCCTTGTCTGGCGAATATCGGGGTTGTACAAAGGAGAAATCATATATTCATCATACCGCCGAAATGGATTATGTTCTTTCTGTGTCTCTTTTAGAGCAACAAAATCGATACAATAAGGGTGCAAACTGGTGGAAGGGAGTAGTATTCACCGCCGCTATTACTGCTATGTATAATGAGTGTCAAGTTCATATAAGCAAAGAAAAAAAGAATGACAAGACAAAATGTGGAATAAATATTACCATGAAATATCGGCAATACTTGATACAAGTAATTTTGGATGGGATTGGGACCAGCATGTGGTTAAAGTTAACAGTGAAGAGGTGTGAGTCGATTATATCAAGGTAATGAGGTTTCTTGTATGTTTCTCTCATATATTTAACAAATTTGATGTCTACCTTTATTTTGAAAATGCAGACACATCCATCTCTTAAGCACTACAAAAATAAAGTCATCATAAATTAGGGTAACCTAATAACGCTTTGTTGGACTGACAGAGTAATTGATGCAAATGCGACAACTGGACTAGAAGAAGCTAATGAAATTGAAGTGGAAGAGATTCTTGATGATGATATTGCGGTAGAGTCAAGTCATCGAAAGAAGAAGAAGAAAAGATCAGCTATTGATATGATTGCAGAGATTGTCAGTCATATTTCAAAGAACATGGATTACTCTGATGAAATTACAACGGTGGTTCAGGCAGCACCCACAAAGAAGAGAATCGAAAGAACATATGAAGCACTAGCAGACATGCTAGAACTTTCGGAATATGATCTGATCAAAGCTATAGACATGCTCGGCACTGACGAGACAATGTGCGAGGTCTTCTTGGTTTCGCCAGAGGTTCTTAGACGAATTTGGTTATGCGTGCAGTTAGTAGATTAGTTAGATGTTTAGTTAATTTTCTTTTGATGATATTGGGCATATGACATTGCCACTTTTGCGGGTTTAATTCGTGTGATGGATGATAACTTGTGTTGTTTTGTTTCATGTCATTTTGCTTATATGTTATCTGTCGGTTCTTCAAATAGTTTGCATTTTCATTACTTAAATAACAATTCCCGCATTTGAATTTCATCATGCAGCGGAACAGAATAATTGACAGATTCAATTTCGGTGTCTCTAAATCATCCTACAAATGAACAAAGGAATTGAGTTTTGGCCCAATTCCAAAACATATGAGTTTTTTATTTTGGACAAAAACCAATTCCTTTCTTCGGAAACCCGTGAAATGAACTGGGTTAATGAAATCCAGTTCTTAGGAGCTACCATGTCTCCATTTTTTTATCCAGTACAAGAGCCTTCACAGTAGTTACCTACTAAAATGATCATAGAAACATGAGGATCAAGTTATACAGCCGTCTATCTTCCTCTCAATTTAATGCCATCTAGTTGATGAATCACACTTTAAAGTAGCAACTCCAGATATTTGACGAATACTTAGAATGAATCCCTAGAATGAATTGGAATAGTTAGAGAAGCTCACCGAACTAATAAAGTCGACCAGCGCAGCATTCGCCTCGCCGTCCTTCGCCGGCGCATCAATCTGCACCACGACAGCTTCTTCACTAACATCTGCGGGAAGAAGAAGAAGAAGGGCGATGATGCTGAGGGCAGAAAGAGAAAAAAATCCTAGATGGAGAAGGGATCGAATAACTACCAGTGATGGTAGCAGTCTTGGATCCCGGCTTGGCGTGAATACTAATGGAGACGGTCGAAGGAGGGATGAGGCGGAGGCAACCCGGAACGTTTGCCGGAGTGGCTGCCGGATCCGTTGAGGTGGTTTCGTCGTCAGACTTTCCTCGCTTGGAGCCTTTCCGCGGTGCCATGGCAGTAGGCTAGCTAGAGAGCAGCATACATGTGAACCCCGATGGACGAAAAAGAACATTTATGCGAGGGAATTGGGAATTGGGAATTGGGAATTGGGAATTGGATTAGGAATTTGGGATTTACGATTTGAAATTTAGAAGAAATTTTATAGCTATGTAAATAGAATAATATTTTATACCCACGGCGCTCATGTGTGGGTGAAAATCCAACCATCTACATACACATCAAAAAGAGTGCTTACATGATTGATCTAAAATGCACGGCTGGATGTGTATGCGCACGTGAATAGTGCCGTGCGCATACGTACAGACAAATTTTCAATATAAATAATCTCACCATTAATCGTAATAATGAAAACATTGACATTTTACTAAAGATGAGTTCATAAAAATTCACACCTATGCCCAACTCTCTAGACCTTATAGATTGAGCTAAAGATGAGTTCATAAAATATATACTATACTGAAATTTTATTGAATCCTCAATGAAGGTTAAAGTTTATGAATAAAGGATGATGAGTAACATGCACTATATATGCCACTATGGTATGATTGGTTCTTTAATTACATTGCATGATTTTTAAATTATGTTTAAATCAAATTGCGTTGTTAATTATTCCTAGTGCTATTCGTGTACAATCCCGTGCATGTTCGTCGAGGGGTAAATTTGAGAATCGGACATAGGCGATATGAATGAGGGCTCGCCGCCTGGCGAGGAGCGGGTCACGAGGGCGGGGCGAGCCAGGCTCACCTCCTTGTGAGGAGTGGAGTGCGAGGGCGAGGCCGGCGAGCTCAACATACGTTCTATGAGAGTGAGGTTTTTTCCAAATTCACCGGAGCAAATTAAAAGCTGAGCTCTAATTGTATCATTGCACGTATTTATTAATAGATGACGTGGGGTGAAGTAGCCTTGTCCGGTGCCAGGCAGCAGGCGCTGGAGATCGATGGAGGAGCGCTTGTCCGTCTTCGGAAGAGATCGAGGCATGTGACGCCTGCGAGAATGCTCAGAAGAGAAGACGTCGTCGTCCTTCTTCGATGATTGCTGGAGGAACGTGTCGAAGGCTGCGGGAAATGAGGCGAAGGCTCGAGAGGAAAGTGTCGTCTCCTCGATCACCAATAGCCTCCTCTGAATCGCTCTAATCATTCTCAGAAGGGCTTGCGATTGAAAGCCCACGCCGAGCGATCCACTACTTCTTTTGTTTCCTGCAAATCAAACGGCCTGCGCCCTCGGCCTCATAATCTTTGTCTAATGCCAAATTAACCTGCAACTTCCTTGCCAAAAACTGCAATGGGTTCAGAAGATGATGATACACATATTTCTTGTTTTAATCGCAGTTTTGTTGGTTTGTATTGAGATTTCCATTTTGTTGCATGAAGGTGAATGTAAATGACGATATCTTGAAATTCATGACCCTTATTGACTGAAAGCAATCATTGGTTTATGTTTCTATATAATATCTTGGAACAAAATTTTGGCTGATATTAGTCGATGCCAATAATGTTATTGTCCATTTTATACTTTTGAACGATTTTTTCTCTTTTGACCGACCCCGGACTACATCAACGTCTCAATTTTTTGAATAGTCATTCGTGAACTGCTTATATAAATGATCTAATAATAATGGAATGGAGCAAGTGAGGCAACTCCACGCTAAGAATGATTTCGAGTCGAGTTCGAGCGGTTTGGGCTCAGCTCAAAATTGAAATTTTCAAGTCGAAATCGGCTTGAACTCAAAATCGATTTTGAGTCGAGTCGGCTTGAAATGACTCGATTCCTAGCCCGCTCTGTGAAATAATTTGAAGTCGGAAGAACACGTCAACCAACCGGAGAATAAGGACATCAAAGATGAACACAAGCTTTCACAATACTAATTTTGGTAGCTAGTTACAACTGAACACGGCTGAATACAAGTTGCATCCAACTTAAATCACAACAGCCAATAGAAGGTAAGAACTTGGTCGCGTACAAGGTCCGCTTCTCCTCAGGAGCACACCGCGCTGGTGATACTCGCTCCAATACTCGCTCCTCACTATAGAAGCTCGCTCCTCGCTACCGCCGGCGGTATCGCTAGCGCCAGGCGTTAGCTCTCCAACACGCAAGCTCGATGCTCGCACTCCAAGCTTCTCGCATACTCGCCACGCGTCGCTTCCTCCAATACTCGCTAGCGCGAGCACTATCACTAGCGTCGGGCGCTATCTCCCGAGTAGGTACTCGCACTCCCAGCTACTCGCAAGCTCGCTGCTCGCCGCTTCGCCTCTTGTCGCTACCGCGCGCGCTAGCACTAGCGCCGGCGGTATCTCCACTACTCGCTACTCGCTCAAGGGAGCTGGCCGAACTTACTCCAAGTCCGATGCTCGCCTGCCGAACTTACTCCAAGTCCGATGCTCGCCTGGTGGCGCTCTGGTATCTCTAACTCGCTCAAAGTTGATGATACTCGCCAGATCCAGAATCGATACTCTTTAGAGGGGGGTACCCCTCTATTTATAGGCAAAACAAGGGGGTGGCGAGTAGGAGCTAGCGCTAGCGCTGGCGCTAGCTCACTTCAATTCTAACACTCCCCCTTGAAGTGAGCTCCGGGAACAACTCCAAGCAATGAGCGAAGCCTCCGGAACGGCCCCGCAGATAGGGGCTTCGTGAATATATCCGCAAGGTTGTCTTCACTCCGCACATGCTCCACAGCGATCAAACCACGCAGCACCTTCTCTCTGATGAAGTGATGCTCGATCTCAATGTGCTTGGTCCTTGCATGACAAACTGGATTAGTTACCAGTTTCAATGCACTCTCGTTGTCCCCACGTAGCACAGTAGGTCCGCTGACCTCCTCGTCCACATCCTCCACTAGTCTCATTAGCCAGACACGCTCCTGAGCTGCTAAGGACGACGCCTTGTACTCGGCCTCCGTGGTAGAAAGGGAAATAGAGTCCTGCTTCCTGCTACACCACGAGATAGCAGCTGCTCCACACAAGAACACGTAACCTGATGTCGACTTGCGATCATCAGCGTCACCTCCGTAATCTGCATCCGTGTACCCGTGCAGCTTGAAGTCGGACTTCTCTTCATAGGACAACCCCATCTCAAGGGTGCCCTTCACGTACTTCAGTATCCCTTTGGCTGCCTCCAGACGAGGCTTCCGTGGCTCCTGCATATACCGACTAACTCGGCCGACAGCAAAGGCGATGTCCGACCTCGTGATAGTCAGGTAGATAAGACTCCCCATCAGTGCCCGAAAGATCTTCGGATCAGGAAAAATCCTCCCTTCTTCCTTCCGAAGCTTCGGCCCAGCCTCCAGAGGAACGGAGCTGCTCTTCCCCTCCTTCATGCCGAATCTTTCGACGATCCTCTCGGCATACGCCCTCTGGGAAACATACAGCCCGCCTCTTCTCTTCTCAACTTGGAGGCCAAGGAAATGGTGCAGTTCACCAAGATCCTTCATCTCGAATCGTATGGAAAGCTGATGTCTCAGCGCCGCGACCTCCTCATGGTTGTTCCCTGTCACGATCATGTCGTCGACGTATAGCAACACCAGCACGTGAAGACCTCCACTCTTCTTCACGAACATGCTGGAGTCTGAGTCTGAGGCATCGTAGCCGCAGAACTGCAAGTACTCCGCAATCTTCCCATACCAGGCTCTCGGCGCCTGTTTCAGCCCGTATAGGGCCTACTTCAGCTTGCAGACATGATGTGGCTGATACTTGGACACGTATCCAGGCGGTTGCACCATGAATATGTCCTTGTCAATCTCTCCATACAGGAACGCATTCTTCACATCAAGCTGCCACAGCTTCCAACCTCGGCACGCCGCCAGAGCGATGATCGTCCTTACCGACGTCATCTTTGCGACAGGACTAAATGTCACCTCGTAGTCATCTCCGTAGGTTTGCGAGAAGCCACGAGCGACAAGATTTGCCTTGTACCGCTCCACTTCTCCATCAGCTCTCTTCTTAACCTTGTACACCCATTTGCAGGTGACAGGTTTGATGCCCTCCACCATGAGAACCAGGTCCCATGTCTCATTCTTCTCTAGGGCCTCCATCTCCTCGATCATGGCCGCGTCCCACTCCTTGATGCCAGCAGCATCCTCAAAGCAGGCAGGCTCCCTCTCATCGAGTGGTCCTGCGAAGAAGCAGGAAACCAAACTCACGAAGTTCCCCTCCTTATAGCGAGCAGGCGGGACGATCGTCCTCTTCGACCTCCTCAAGGCTTGGCCACTATCTACCACTCCGGTAGACTCCTCTACTTGAGATCCTCTCTGAACTCCTCCTGAAGCGGTGCTCTCCCTGCTTCTTGAGTTCGTAGCTCCCCTTGAGCCAGAAGCTCCTCCCGAGCCAGATGGCGATGGAGCACTTGGAGATAACTCCAACTCCACAGTAGGGTCCTCAGTGACCCACTCCTCTTCCCTGCTAGCTTCTCCACTCTCCGGCAGCTCCACTGAAGAGACTCCCTGGTATGAGACCAGTTCGTCAAACACTACATCGCGCGAGACGACGAACTTGTGGGTCTGCGGATCCATGCACTTCCACCCCTTCTTCCGCTCATCGTAGCCGATGAAGATACACTTCCTCGCTTTCAGCTCCAACTTTGTTCTCTGAGCGTCCGGGATGTGCACGAAGCAGGTAGAACCGAACACCTTCATGTGACCCACATTGGGCTTCTCCCCGAACATGAGCTGGTGTGGAGACACCATCCTGTTAGGACTCAGAGGTAGTCTGTTGATCACATGAGTAGCACATGCCATTCCCTCCGCCCATAAGGCCTTGGGAATGCTCTTGGCATGTAGCCAACTCCTGGTAGTCTCCACCAGATAGCGGATCTTCCTCTCTGCCACCCCATTCTGCTGCGGGGTGTGAGCGCAGGAGAGCTCCCGCCGAATGCCGAACCTCCTGCAGAAAGAAGCAAACTCATTGGAGGTAAACTCCCCTCAATTGTCGCTTCTCAGCTTCTTCACTCTGCTGTTCAGCCTCCCCTCCACAAGCTCCTTCCACTCGAGGAACTTGCTGAATACTTCTGATTTCTCTCTCAGAAAGTACACCCACGTATAGCGTGTGTAGTCATCCACCAGAACCAGCGCATACTTATTGCCTCCATAAGTAAGGGTGGCGCACGGCCCCATAACATCAGCATGTACGCACTCAAGAGGTGCCTTACACCTGGTCTCCGACTTGTCAAATGGAAGTCGATGTCACTTTCCATATTGGCATCCGTCGCACACATGGTCGTCGACGTAGGAAGAGAGATGAGGCAGGCCACTCATTAGGCCCTTTGCCGCCATCATCTTCAGCTGTCCATCCCCACATGACTCAGCCTCTCATGCCAGATCACAGAGCTGTCGTTTGTCTTCAGCTTGTCCACATAGGCATTTGCAGACAGAATATACAAATCTTTCACCCTTCTCCGGGTGAGCGTGACGTCAGCATCGACAGACGAAATGTTCTTCAAGAACTTCACCTCCTTTGGTCCAAACAGCACGTGGTATCCAGCATCCACGACGTTCGCCACTGAGAAGAGGTTCTTCTTCATGCCAGGCACGTGATACACACTCTTCAGTGTCACTGACTTCTCTCTACTCTCAAGGGACACCTTCCCTTCTCGCTCCACGGGATGTACCGTATCATCCGCAGTGATGATAGCATCCGTTCCTTCATACGCTTCCAAGGAGTCGAACTTGGACATATCTCCTGTGAGATGATGCCCGCAACCGGAATCCACTATCCAGTCGTTCTCGAGGTTGATGGAGGCTAAGACATCGACTGACATTGTCGTCATCTCTGCCAGGAAACAATTGTCCCCCCTCTCACCGCCCTGGTGACCTCCACCTCTTCCTCCACCTCTCTGGTGATCTCCCTCCTTGTTAGCAGCATGACCGGCCTTTAGATTGGACCGGCAGTCCTTTGTCATATGCCCGTACTTCTTACAAGCAAAGCAAAGGGATCTCCCCTTCTCATCGTGCGCAGGGAGGAACTTCCTCCCATCTCCCTGAGAGGACGTTGAAGGTCCATCTCCGGAGTTCTTCTTTCTCTTGTCCCAGGATCTCCTCTTTCCTGAGAACAAGGCCTCGCCATCTCCACCTGAGATGGATACTCCCGCCATCTGCTTCGCCAAGCTCTCCTGTGACGATAGTAGGTTCTCTAGCTCCAGAAGGGAGGGCTGAGTAGCCCATCCTTGCACGGAAGTAACGAAGGGGACATACTCCCTCCTCAAGCCTCGGAGTATGTGCCGCTTCAACTTCGCCTCTGAGATTGGCTCTTCTGGATCCAAGGCCGAGATCTCCCCACATAGGTTCTTCACCTTCAGGAAGAAGGTGGATATCGCCATCTCGTCTTGAGTCGACTTCGCCAACTCATTCTCCAGGAATTATAGCCGCGCCACATTCTTCTTGTTGAATAACCCATCGAGGGCTATCCAGATCGCAGACGCTGACTTGCAACCTATGATGTGGTCGAACAAGTCAGGTGATATGGCTCTCTTCAAGGTGAACTCCGCCTTGACGTTGGTCTTCCTCCAAGCTCTCACAGCTGGACCATTATCACCGGCAGCTACTACTTCCTCTTGCTCCCCACCACCAACAACCTCCCAGAGATCCTCTCCAAGAAGGTAGTTCTCCATACAAGACATCCACTTCTTGTAGTTGGTTTGAGTAAGCAGCTCATTGCCAAGTCCCCTAGCATACCCTCCTCCGCCGTCCATCTTGGTTGTTTCGTCCTTGTTCCCACTATCCCTCTGATACCATGTGAAATAATTTGAAGTCAGAAGAACACGTCAACCAACCGGAGAATAAGGACACCAAAGATGAACACAAGCTTTCACAATACTAATTTTGGTAGCTAGTTACAACTGAACACGGCTGAATACAAGTTGCATCCAACTTGAATCACAACAGCCAATAGAAGGTAAGAACTTGGTCACGGACAAGGTCCGCTTCTCCTCCGGAGCACACCGCGCTGGTGATACTCGCTCCTCGCTACCGTCGTCGGTATCGCTAGCGCCGGGCGTTAGCTCTCCAACTCGCAAGCTCGCTGCTCGCACTCCAAGCTTCTCGCGTACTCGCCATGCGTCGCTTCCTCCAATACTCGCTAGCGCGAGCGCTATCACTAGCGTCGGGCGCTATCTCCCGAGTAGGTACTCGCACTCCCAGCTACTCGCAAGCTCGCTGCTCGCCGCTTCGGCTCTTGTCGCTACCGCGCGCGCTAGCACTAGCGCCGGCGGTATCTCCACTACTCGCTACTCGCTCAAGGGAGCTGGCCGAACTTACTCCAAGTCCGATGCTCGCCTGCCGAACTTACTCCAAGTCCGATGCTCGCCTAGTGGCGCTCTGGTATCTCTAACTCGCTCAAAGTTGATGATACTCGCCAGATCCAGAATCGATACTCTTTAGAGGGGGGTACCCCTCTATTTATAGGCAAAACAAGGGGGTGACGAGTAGGAGCTAGCGCTGACGCTAGCTCACTTCAATTCTAACACGCTCGAAATCGAATCGAGACTCAAAATTGGGCAATTTTTCTCTTTATTTTTAGTTAGTTAAAAATTAAATTGGACAATATCTAAATTTAGCAAATGAAACACATGAAAATTTTACTCTTTTTATATAATTTTAAAATTTAGTATTTCTAATTTAAAAGAATGATAATAATATATTAATAATTACATAATATTTTTAATTAATTCGAACCGATTCGAATCATATTTCGGTTGACTCAAAATTGACTCGAAATGTGATTTGAGTCCTTTTGAATCGACTCAAATTATTTGAGTCGAATCAATTGTATTGAATTCTGATTCGACTCAATAGAAGGAGAAGGACAGTTTGGCAAAGCTTAAATCCCGCGGGTGAAATTAGGGGCTGTCAAACGAGCAGCGGACGTGATCACGCGGGAAGGTCCGCACGACCGCACGAGATCCGCCCAGCCAAACGAGCTCTAGATCTCAAATTGTCCCGGTGCTCGCAATTCTCAGTAGTTGGATTTTAAATATGGAAATATTATATGATGATGAAATAAAATTATAGGAAAAGATTTATGATAAAAAGAATGAAAAAACAAATAAATTAAAATTGGATGTAGTTTGAAATATATTAGCTGCTATTAACAAAAGGAAATATATATATTATATTATTATATATATACATGAGCAAGTGAGGCAACTCCACGTAGCCCGCAAGGAACCGGCCAGCACGACAACTTCAGGAGTACGGACGGCCTCCACCCCTCCCTGATAACACACGCGTCCCGCCACGCATCCTTATCCTTCATTATTTTTAGCTGCCATCGCACCGTCCATCATCAGACCCTACACGTGTCCCTCCTTCTCCCCTCCTTATAAAGCCTCCAGCTCCCCTGCTCTGCTCACTCAACCCCACTCCACAGCAATAATATTCCAGTGTTTGTTGTTTGAGAGGTAACTAGCACCGCCCGAAGAAGAAGAGGAAGAAGATCATGGATCATTTCGGCAACCAATTGCATTCCACCGATTCGCACGGCAACTCCGTCGGTCACGGCACTGCCGGCTATGGCGATCACCCGGCTGGAGGTCATGGAGCTGACCACCATCATCATGTCGAGCACGGCACCGGAGGCCATGCTCTGGGCGGTCACGACGAGCTCATAAGTGGTGGACTGCACGCTCCAGCTGATCACGGGGAGCACCGGACCGGCCCAAACGCTGCGGGCGGTGTAGGCGGGCTTGGGACCGGCCAACACCGGCAGAAGGTAGTCCATGGAGACGGAGTGGCGGGGGTGTTGAGGCGGTCGGGGAGCTCCAGCTCGAGCTCATCGGAGGAGGATGGCCTGGGAGGAAGAAGGAAGAAGGGGATTAAGGAGAAGGTGAAGGAGAAGTTGCCCGGCGGGGGGCATAACAAACCGGCCTACGAGACGCCCGGCCATGATCATCTCGGGGGAGCCGCTTCTCCCCAAGAGAAGAAGGGGGTAGTGGAGAAGATCAAGGAGAAGCTCTCCGGAAATAACTGATCATCATATTTTAATTATGGCTCGTGAGTGCTGCTTGCAATCATCGATCATCGATCATCGATCATCGATCATCATCATCATCCTAGATATATATAATAATTGTGTGTGTATGTGCATGAGGTGTGTACTTGTAATTTGTATTTTCTGTCGGTCTTGGTTAATTATTCATGTACTGTCTGTATGTCCACTTTATGTATGATCAAATATTTATATATGTGTTTATATTGTTTCTATCTGTATATAGAGAGAGTAACGGCGGGTAGTATACAGTACTGTAGTTCTCATTCAAAAACATTACTGGCAAAAAATTATTATTAGAACAACAGCAATTAATTAAAGAGCCCTTAAATGAAAAAAACACTTTTAATAGTAGTTGTGCAAAATATGTAGCTGCATGCAACGGTCGTCGTCCTTGTGCAGTAATTGAAAAGCAGGCGATCATGTTAGCGGCATGTGTGTATATGAGAGACACTGTACATTTGCCACTAGTAACTATAAATATATAAATATAAGCTTCTTCTTTTGTGTAACTTTTATGCTTCATAATTTGCCTCAATATTAAACAATATTACATAATAAATAACAATTATATATATATATATATATTCAAAGTATTAAATATAGAACATATTTTATGTGCTGAGTACCACACGTCACTGCCGCTTATAAATCACTTGGCATAATAATAAATCTCATCCATGGCTACCGCCTCAAGCTGTGAAGGATGTATTCTGCGTACAGGTTCCTGCCAATAACACAACATACAGAATAGATATTATATATCTATAATATAGCAATATAACGAAATGTTTTACCAATGATCGATGAAGCGTAATGTATGGAATATATAGATTTTGTGAGCATGCACATGTGGGAATAACTACGAGATTATGAACTAAAATATCAGTAGTAGGGCACTCACTGACTAGGGCCACTTATATATTATGCTCAAAGATCCAATATAACTAACAAGTTAGGATTAGGTTTGGGTCAGACTTAAGGTTGGATCTAAGCCAAGACTACCTTGGACCAAACGTGAATGGATTCGAGTCTGAATCGGGTCGACCTAGCTCGCTCGTTTGAATTTGTATACACATTTTCTTAGTTGTAATGGTCTGGCGAAGAAGATATACGCACGATTTTCGTTAGGGCATTCCTTGTTAAATTGAAAATCACGATTACATCATTCCTTTTGGTGCTACATTGAGATTTTTAGGACAATCATTGTGAAATATTTTGTAGTCGGAAAAACACGTCAACCAACGGGAGAATAAGGACACCAATAGATGAACACAAGCTTTCACAATAAAAACTATGGCAGTTAGTTACAAATGAACAAGGTTGAATACAAGTTGCATCCAACTTGAATCACAACAGCCAATAGTAGGTAAGAACTTGGTCACGGACAAGGTCCGCTTCTTCTCCGGAGCACACCGCGCAGGTGATACTCGCTCCTCGCTACCGCCGGCGGTAACGCTAGCGCCGGGCGTTAGCTCTCCAACTCGCAAGCTCGCTGCTCGCACTCCAAGCTACTCGCACGATCGCCGCGCTTCGCTTCCTCCACTTCTCGCTACCGCGCGTGCTAGTCACTAGCGCCGGGCGCTATCTCCGAAGTAGGTACTCGCTCCTTCCTTCTCTTCTCGCTAACGCAGGCACTATCCACCGCCGGCGCTATCTTGCGAGTAGGTAACTCGCCTGCCGAACTTCCTCCAAATTCGATGCTCGCCAAGTAGCGCTCTGGTATCTCTAACTCGCTCAAAGTTGAGGATACTCGCCACTTTCAGAATCGATACTCTTTAGGGGGGTACCCCTCTATTTATAGGCAAAACAGGGGGGGTGGCGAGAAGGAGCTAACGCCGGCGCTAGCGCTAGCGCTGGCGCTAGCTCACTTCAATTCTAACACTCCCCCTTGAAGTGAGCTCCGGGAACAACTCCAAGCAACGAGCGAAGCCTCCGGAACGGCCCCGCAGATAGGGGCGTCGTGAATATATCCGCAAGGTTGTCTTCACTCCGCACATACTCCACAGCGATCAAGCCACCCAGCACCTTCTCTCTGATGAAGTGATGCTCGATCTCAATGTGTTTGGTCCTTGCATGACAAACTGGGTTGGTTACCAGTTTTAATGCACTCTCATTGTCCCCGCGAAGCACAGTAGGTCCGCTGACCTCCTCGTCCACATCCTCCACTAGTCTCCTTAGCCAGACACACTCCTGAGCTGCTAAGGACGACACCTTGTACTCGGCCTCCGTGGTAGAAAGGGAAATAGAGTTATGCTTCTTGCTACACTACGAGATAGCAACTGCTCCACACAAGAACACATAACCTGATGTCGACTTGCGATCATCAGCGTAACCTCCGTAATCTGCATCCGTGTACCCATGTAGCTTGAAGTCAGACTTCTCTTCATAGGACAACCTCATCTCAAGGGTTCCCTTCACGCACTTCAGTATCCCCTTGGCTGCCTCCAGATGAGGCTTCCGCGGCTCCTGCATATACCGACTAACTCGGCCGACAGCAAAGGCGATGTCCGGACTCGTGATAGTCAAGTAGATAAGACTCCCCATCAGTGCCCGAAAGATCTTCGGATAAGGAAGAATCCTCCCTTCTTCCTTCCGAAGCTTCAGCCCAGCCTCCAGAGGAACGGAACTGCTCTTCCCCTCCTTCAAGCCGAATCTTTCGACGATCCTCTCGGCATACGCCCCCTGGAAACATACAGCCCGCCTTTTCTCTTCTCAACTTGGAGGCCAAGGAAATGGTGCAGCTCACCAAGATCCTTCATCTCGAATCGTATGGAAAGCTGTTGTCTCAGCGCCGCGACCTCCTCAGGGTTGTTCCCTGTCATGATCATGTCGTCGACGTATAGCAGCACCAGCACGTGAAGATCACCACTCTTCTTCACGAACATGCTGGAGTCTGAGTCTGAGGCATCGTAGCCACAGAACTGCAAGTACTCCGCAATCTTTCCATACCAGGCTCTCGGCGCCTGTTTCAACCCGTAGAGGGCCTTCTTCAGCTTGCAGACATGACGTGGTTGAGACTTGGACACGTATCCAGGTGGTTGCACCATGAATATGTCCTTGTCTATCTCTCCGTATAGGAATGCGTTCTTCAAATCAAGCTGCCACAACTTCCAACCTCGGCACGCCGCCAGAGCGATGACCGTCCTCACCGACGTCATCTTCGCGACAGGACTAAATGTCTCTTCGTAGTCCTCTCCGTAGGTTTGTGAGAAGCCTCGAGCGACAAGCCTCGCATTGTACCGCTCCACTTCTCCATCCGCTCTCTTTTTAACCTTGTACACTCATTTGCAGGTGACAGGTTTGTTGCCCTCCACCATGGGAACCAGGTCTCATGTCTCATTCTTCTCTAGGGCCTCCATCTCCTCGATCATGGTCGCGTCCCACTCCTTGATGCCAGCTGCATCCTCAAAGCAGGCAGGTTCCCTCTCATCGAGTGGTCCTGCGAAGAAGCAGGAAACCAAACTCACGAAGTTTCCCTCCTTATAGCGAGCAGGCGGGACAATCGTCCTCTTCGACCTCCTCAAGGCTTGGTCACTACCTACCACTCCGGTAAACTCCTCTGCTTGAGCTCCTCTTTAAACTCCTCTCTGAACTCCTCCTGAAGCGGTGCTCTCCCTGCTTCTTGAGTTTGTAGCTCCCCCTGAGCCAAAAGCTCCTCCTGAGCCAGATGCTCCTCCTGAGCCAGATGGCGATTGAGCACTGGGAGAAAGCTCCAACTCCACAGTAGGGTCCTCAGTGACCCACTCTTCTTCCCTGCTAGATTCTCCACTCTCCGGCAGCTCCACTGAAGAGACTCCCTGGTATGAGACCAGTTCGTCAAATACTACGTCGCGCGAGACGACGAACTTGTGGTTCTGCGGATCCATGCACTTTCACCCCTTCTTCTGCTCATCGTAGCCGATGAAGATACATTTCCTCGCTTTCGGCTCCAACTTGGTTCTCTGAGCGTCCGGGACGTGCACGAAGCAGGTAGAACCGAACACCTTCATGTGACCCACATTTGGCTTCTCCCCGAACATGAGCTGGTGTGGAGACACCATCCTGTTAGGACTCAGAGGTAGCATGTTGATCACATGAGTAGCACACGTCATTCCCTCCGCTCATAAGGCCTTGGGAATGCTCTTGGCATGTAGCCAACTCCTGGTAGTCTCCACCATATGGCGGATCTTCCTCTCTGCCACCTCATTCTGTTGAGGGGTGTGAGCGCATGAGAGCTCCCGCCGAATGTCGAACCTCCTGCATAAAGAAGCAAACTCATTGGAGGTAAACTCCCCTCCATTGTCGCTTCTCAGCTTCTTCACTCTGCGGTTCAGCCTCCCCTCCACAAGCTCCTTCCACTCTAGGAATTTGTTGAATACTTCTGACTTCTCTCTCAGAAAGTATACCCACGTATAGCGGGTGTAGTCATCCACCAAAACCAGCGTATACTTATTGCCTCCATAAGTAAGGGTGGCGCACGGCCCCATAACATCAGCATGTACGCACTCAAGAGGTGCCTTACACCTGGTCTCCGACTTGTCAAATGGAAGTCGATGTGACTTTCCATATTAGCACCCGTCGCACACATGGCCGTCGTCGTAGGAAGATAGATGAGGCAGGCCACTCACTAAGCCCTTTGCTGTCATCATCTTCAGCTTGTCCATCCCCACATGACCCAGCCTCTCATGTCAGATCACAACGCTGTCATTTGTCTTCAGCTTGTCCACGTAGGCATTTTGCAGACAGAACATACAAATCCTTCACCCTTCTCCCGGTGAGCGTGACGTCAGCATCGACAGACGAAAGGTTCTTCAGGAACTTCACCTCTTTCGGTCCAAACAGCACGTGGTATCCAGCATCCACTGCGTTAGCCACCGAGAAGAGGTTCTTCTTCATGCCAGGCACGTGATACACACTCTTCAGTGTCACTGGCTTCTCTCTACTCCCAAAGGACACCTTCCCTTCTCGCTCCACGGGATGTACCGTATCATCCGCAGTGATGATAGCATTCGTTCCTTCATACGCTTCCAAGGAGTCGAACTTGGACATATCTCCGGTGAGATGATGCCCGCAACCGGAATCCACTATCCAGTCGTTCTCGAGGTTGATGGAGGCTAAGACATCGACTGACGTTGTCGTCATCTCTGCTAGGAAATAATTGTCTCCCCTCTCACCGCCCTGGTGACCTCCACCTCTACCTCCACCTCTCTGGTGATCTCCCTCCTTGTTAGCAACATGACCGGCCTTTAGATTGGACCGGCAGTCCTTTGCCATGTGCCCGTACTTCCTACAGGCAAAGCAAAGGGATCTCCCCTTCTCATCATGCGCAGGGAGGAACTTCCTCCCATCTCCCTGAGATGACGTTGAAGGTTCATCTCCAGAGTTCTTCTTTCTCTTGTCCCAGGATCTCCTCTTTCCTGAGAACAAGGCCTCGACATCTTCTCCTGAGATGGATACTCCCGCCATCTGCTTCGCCAAGCTCTCCTGTGACGACAGCAGGTTCTCTAGCTCCAGAAGGGAGGGCTGAGTAGCCCATCCTTGCACGGAAGTAACGAAGGGAACATACTCCTTCCTCAAGCCTCGGAGTATGTGCCGCTTCAACTTCGCCTCTGAGATTGACTCTTCAGGATCCAAGGCCGAGATCTCCCCACATAGGTTCTTCACCTTCAGAAAGAAGGTGGATATCGTCATCTCGCCTTGAGTCGACTTCGACAACTCATTCTCCAGGAATTGTAGCCGCGCTACATTCTTCTTGTTGAATAACCCATCGAGGGCTATCCAGATCTCAGACGCTGACTTGCAACCTATGATGTGGTCGAACAAGTCAGGTGAGATGGCTCTCTTCAAGGTGAACTCTGCCTTGGCGTTGGTCTTCCTCCAAGCTCTCACAGCTTGACCATTGTCTTCGATTGGAAAGACTTCTGCCTGCTCTTCTCCTCCAACGACCTCCCATAGGTCCTCTCCAAGCAGGTAGCTCTCCAAGCAAGACTTCCACTTCTTGTAGTTGGTCTGGGTGAGCAGCTCGATTCCAAGTCCCCTAGCATACCCTCCTCCGTCGTCCATCTTGGTTGCTCAGTCCTTGTTCTCACTATCCCTCTGATACCATGTGAAATATTTTATAGTCGGAAGAACACGTCAACCAACGGGAGAATAAGGACATCAATAGATGAACACAAGCTTTCACAATAAAAACTCTGGCAGCTAGTTACAAATGAACAAGGCTGAATACAAGTTGCATCCAACTTGAATCACAACATTCAATAGTAGGTAAGAACTTGGTCACGGACAAGGTCCGCTTCTTCTCCGTAGCACATCGCGCAGGTGATACTCGCTCCTCGCTACCGCCGGCGGTAACGCTAGCGTCAGGCGTTAGCTCTCCAACTCGCAAGCTCGCTGCTCGCACTCCAAGCTACTCGCACGCTCGCCGCGCTTCGCTTCCTCCACTTCTCGCTACCGCGCGCGCTAGTCACTAGCGTCGGGCGCTATCTCCGAAGTAGGTACTCGCTCCTTCCTTCTCTTCTCGCTAACGCAAGCGCTATCCACCGCCGGCTTCGTTAATATTTCTATAGAAGAAATGTGTAAAAGTCCATGTAAATAAATGCCCACCTGTACAGCCCATTGGGAGAGATATCTCTCTTGTATAGATTAGTCTCTCATTGTGATTAAAATTCAGGTGTCACTCCTACACCTATACATATAGGTGTACATGTACGTGTATTTCTCTCTAATGTGAAGTAATAAAAAATTATATGTTGTATAGCTCAGTATTTTATATGGCATCAGAGTAATACGATTACTGAATTAAAACTCTCAACGATTGGGCTCCCACTCTCGCCGATTGAGCTCTCACTTTTGCTACCTGCCTGTGATAAGGAACAATGTTTTCAATTGTGGCGGCTTAAGCGAGCCGTTATATTTGGCTCAAGAATAGATGGTTTCACAATCGTAATCTTCCGTAATGGCAGCAACTTACATGGAATGCTGAATGGCTTCATGAGCAGTGATTGCAGGCAAGAAATCATTAACGGCAACCTCCTTGTTCTCATTCTTCTTGTCTGATTTGTTGTCCAGGATAGCAGAAGTTAGTAAACAACAAAATTTAAAAAATATCCATCAACTTACAGCTGTAATGAAAAATATTCAGATACACTCAAAATAGCTGTTCATGCTGTAGAGGCATACAATCTTCGAAGAAGCGACGGATTTCATTGAGGCGATGCGGGGAGAGTTCCTTGAGATCATTCAAGTGACGGTATTCAGGATCATCAGCGCAAACTGCGATGATTTTATCATCTTTCTCACCCTGTGCAGAAAAAACAATGCCGCATGAAGTTTAGAAGCAGGAAGAGCAAAAGAAAGCAGCTAATTTGCACAGTACCTGGTCAATCATGGGCATAAGCCCAATTGCTCTGGCTCTAAGGAAGCAACCAGGAAGAACTGGTTCCTGCTTAAAGTGATATTCATCCCGAGAATTCGACAAATCACCAAAAAGGACATGAATGCGAAGATAATAAGATTGGGACAGCTAGTTTGATGATACCTGCATGAGGACCAATACGTCTATAGGATCGCCATCTTCACATAGGGTGCGAGGAACAAAACCATAATTATGAGGATAGACCACTGAGGAATACAAGATACGATCGACCTGCATAGGAAAAAACTTAGACATGAAACAACCAGAGAAGCTGTGATTATATGATGTAATATAATCCTTCGTGGCGGAAGGAAACAACTGAGGAGAGTGCTGTCACAAACCTTAATTAGACCAGTTTTCTTGTCGAGTTCATACTTGACCTTACTTCCTTTTGTTATCTCCACCACCTGTATGACGCCATAAAAACTAAAAAAATTGAATAATAAAACATCCCACCTCAACTTTGAAAGGAAGCAGAGCGTGAAACTACTTGAGTTCCATTCAAAACTATGACACTAGCGGGCAGTTTATTTCAATGAACTGCTTGAAATTGTTGGATCTTACATCAAAGAGTGAGTCAGATCGAAGTAATTGCAATAAATTTGTTTGTTTGTTTAAGCTTGCTTCCTATGAACTCGTTCTTGTGTTTGTTAACGCTACAGCGAATTTCAATTTTACACGTCATAGCATTAATTTTGCATTACTTTACTCAACGTTTTCCCCAAAATGTTTGGAGTTGGCTTTACGAATCCTCATTTTCCATCCATTTCATGTTGAGTGGTATCCGTTGTATTAAACATAAATTATGGAAATCATCTAGAACAACTTCTATTCATATTACTCATTCTCCTATTTAATCCTTTAATATTAACTTTATCTACTTGTCTAATTCGTGAATTTTCTACATCTCATTATACATGATCAAACCGCCTAAGTCTACTTCATAATATCTTTTCTTCGGCACATATATATACTCTATCATTGCATCTTTAATATAATCATTTTCTAGTCTTAGCATTCTCATATATTCTGATCTACTGAGGATAGGCCATTGAGGAATACAAGACTCTCAACTTAGATATCAATGATAAATTTACTACCTACATTCATATCCATGCAATATCGTCGGCATAATAAATGTTTTATATTTTTAAAGTACTCGTGATATACTCTCGCACAATAAAAACTCCAAGGAATGTCTACACTCAAGACATAACTTTAGATCCATCTATATCTGCATTCTTCTAAATAATCGGAGCAAGAAACATAAATCTATCCACCTAAGTATTATTTTCTCCTTTAATACAAAAAACTGATAATTGCTAACATTACCTCACTAAAATTGATCTTTACATCTGATGGGGGACCATCTGGCGCAACTCGGCGCAAGGCGGACCCCACCTTCGTGTATTCTCGCAGACGGACTTGATCGAACCGGCGATCCGCCACCGCGGATGCGTCCGGCTCGTTGTTTCGATTCAGTTTCATATATATCATTATGTATTTCGAGTTTTATTTCTTACAATTATGGCATCGGAACCGTCGGCCAATCATAGTCGTCGGTTCCGGTTGCCCTAATCCTGTTTTCTTATAAATAGAGCATTAGGGCTGCAGAATTTCTGATTGCTGAAATTTGGAGGCTTGTCTTCTTCATTTCCGGTGATCCTCTCCGCGGTGCTGACTCCGTGGAGCCCCCTTGGTGACGACTCCTTGGGTAAGTATCATTTCTGCCTTCCCTTTCCCCGCCCCTTACAGCCGCCCTTTCTCTTTCCTCCCAACAACCAGCCGCCGCCAGCCCCTTACAGCCATCTGTCGCCCTTCCTATTCCCCAACAGCCGCACGTCACCACCCCCTCAACACCTCCCTGCCGATAGCCCTCCCTGCAACAGCCCCCTACAGCCCTAGCTCCCCCCCCCCCCCCCCCCCCCCCCGTCCACCCCTCCTACATCCTTCTCCCCGCAGATTTCAGATCTGTCCAGAACAGCCCAGATCCGGAACAATCCAGATCCCGCCCCCGTACCCCTCATATCCAGCCCCCCAACCTTCCTTATTTGTTGCCTACATCCCCCCTTATGTGGAGCCCCCTTTCCCTTACCCGATCTAGTCATCCACCGCCCGGAAAACCTCATCTCTTCTCCAAAGTTCAGATTTGTTTAAAATTGCTGCAACCCTAATTTATTTTCAAATTTGTGTTGTGTTTTGTATTGGTTGAAGGTGTTAAAACTTTGGCACGTTGTGGTTTTTTAGTGTTTGATTGGAATTAAAGCTTATATTATTTGTCTCGTGAGATCTCTAACTGTAGGACAGATTGAATCGCCGCGCGCTTTCTCTGGCCCTCCGTGCGGAGGAAAGCCACGCCTTAGCCTAAAAGAAAATTGTTGTTTTCGCTTATTGAATGAAACATGTCGTCTTATGTTATTTATTTGCTAATATTAATTTACGCGCCTAACTACTAGTGTTGTTGCATTTAGTCACTAAGATATTGCGAGTCCACCCCCATCCTTCACTAGTGTGCATTTAGGAATTCACCCCACAGCCTACCCTACATCAGTTGGTATCAGAGCACAAGGTTTGGGTCACGTCTATGCTATGTAGTGGTAGGGCTTATAGATCACCGATGTCTGACCCGAACGTTATTGATGAACGAACAAATAGTTCGAACTCGGGCGCGTCGCTTGCTAAATTTCAGCGCCTTGTCCTCGATCGCCTAGACATCATGGGCACCCAGTTTCAGGGTTTCCGACGTGACCTCACAGAAGTGAATACCCGGTTAGGACGTCTAGAGAACCCAAGTGGCGCACCTTCCCAAGAAGGGGAACCAAGCGAAAATGAGCCGGGAATTCCCCTTCGTCCAGACCCACGCATTCCTCCATGACAGAGGGGAGCTCCTCCACCTCCTGAGCAGTATCGTCGTGACGCTCCCCATTATAGCCCTGCCCCTGAACGTCGGCCAGACCGTGACGATGATAGATATCCTCAGCAGTGCGATAGACCCCGAGTTTTTCCTCAGGACCATAGGGCCCGCACACCACAGCACGGCCGTCGTGATCCAGACCACGATGACTATCCTGACCTAGGCCGCTGAGAGCGTGGGCCCCTACCCGCTCGACGTGAGTACGTTCGGGATGAGTATTATGAGGATTACCCGGAACCACGCAGAGGCGGATACCAGTACGAGCATGACGTTACCAGACGCATTCTCCTCAACGCACCTTCATTCGATGGTCGCTTAGATCCAAAAGCTTTCGACGATTGGCTCCTTGACATGGATCATTACTTTGAGTGGTATGACATGAGTGATGAGCGTTGTGTCCGCTTCGCCAAAATGAAGCTGGTCGGGCAGACCAAAGTGTTTTGGATTAGCGTGGAGAGAGCGATAGATAGAGATGACTACTACCCCATCACCCGATGGGAAGACATTAAGCAAAGACTGAAAGAAAAATATCTCCCTGCCTCCTATAGGGATCAGCTGCAGAATCTGCGGCAGGGCATACTTTCCGTCGCTGATTACATGGCCCGCTTCGATGAGCTCATTGTTAGGAGTGATATTTCAGAGGAAGCCATTGCCACCGCCGCTCTATTTAAGGCCGGTCTTCGATCCGAGATTCGGAGAGAGCTGATACCTCACCGCCTCGAGACGGTTGACCAGATATTTCAGCTCGCCCTTGAGTATGAGCAGTACCTTCGCTCCACCACGAGGCAGTTCCCCTCTCGGACTGAGTCCTCTACGTACAGGAAACCTGCTCCTCCCCAGACTACTGCAACCACGGCCCCACGTGTCTCACTTAACACAAAGGGCAAAGCCGCTACTACTGATGGCCAGCGCCCTGGGGGTATCCAGTGTTATAGATGTTCAGGCCGAGGACACGTGGCAGCGCAGTGCCCCACGCGGAATCTGTTGATTGAGGATGAGGAGCAAGGTTTAGAGGGAGATGAAGAGGTGCCTGAAGAGATTACTGCCGCCGTTGAGGAGGGTTGGGAGAGCGACGCTGAGCGTTCGTTAGAGGTGGGAGTGGTCAGGCGCCTTCTATATACCCCACGCGCCGATGAGGACTGGCGCCGCACCACCATTTTCTACACGTATTTCCCGAGCGCAGGCGGACCCTGCAAGCTAGCCATCGATAGTGGGAATTGTGTGAATATTGTGGCCCAGAAGGGTCTAGACAGTATGCAGGTGAAGGTTGAGCCTCACCCACACCCCTATCGTGTCATCTGGGCAGACAAGATGGCGATCAAGGTTACCCAGCGTTGTCTTGTGCAGATCTGCATCGATTCCTTTGAGGATCGGGTCTGGTGCGACGTTATACCCATGGACGTCATTCACGTTATGTTAGGCCGCCCTTGGCTTTTTGATCGCGACGTCACGTGTTTCGGCCGCTCGAACACGTGTATCTTTTATGATAAGGGGCGAAAGATTACGTTAACGCTAACCCAACCCAAGGAGAGGCCGAAGGGTCGGGTTGAGCCTTCTGTTAGTACGAGTGCCTCGAGACCTGTGCACATCCTGAGGCGAAGTGAGTTTGTGAAAGACAACACTGATGCTGGAGTCATGTATGTAGTGGCAACCACCATGGTACCTAATTGCCCTACACCAGAGCCTCACCCCGTCGTTCGGCCATTGTTAGATGAGTTTGCGGACATCATGCCAGAGGAGCTCCCTGATGAGTTGCCCCCTCTACGGGACATCCAGCACGCGATGGATTTAGTCCCGGGGGCCTCGCTCCCAAATTTGTCGCACTATCGTATGAACCCCGTTGAGCATGCTGAGCTCAAAAGACAGGTTGACGAGCTTCTCCGAAAGCAATTCATCTGAGAGAGTTTGAGCCCGTGCGCAGTCCCCGCCCTTCTCACTCCCAAGAAGTACGGCAACTGGCGCATGTGTATCGATAGTCGGGCTATCAAAAAAATTACTGTGAAGTATCGTTTCCCGATCCCTCGCCTGGACGATCTTTTCGACATGATGTCCGGAGCCCAGATTTTTTCGAAGATCGACCTCCGTAGCGGTTACCACCAGATCAGAGTTAGAGAGGGAGACTAGTGGAAGACGACATTCAAGACCAAAGATGGTCTGTATGAGTGGTTGGTCATGTCATTTGGGCTGTTGAACGCCCAAGCACGTTCATGCGAGTCATGACTCAGATTCTGCGGCCCTACATAGGCAAATTCCTCGTCGTATACTTTGACGACATTCTGATTTGACATCCTCCGGAAGGAGAAGTTATTTATAAATATGAAAAAGTGTTCGTTCTTGTCCGAGTCAGTTCATTTCCTCGGCTTTATCATCTCTTCCTCAGGCGTATCCGTTGATCCTAAGAAGGTCCAGTCCATCCGCGAATGGCCTACACCATCGAACATCCACGAGACCCGCAGTTTCCATGGGCTTGCGACCTTTTATAGGAGATTCGTTAGGGGATTTAGCTCGATTATGGCCCCGTTTACTAGCTGCCTGCGCAAGGGCGAATTTCAGTGGACCGTCGCGGCCACTCGTGCATTTGAAGAGATTAAGGACAAGTTGACGTCCGCCCCTGTTCTACGACTTCCCGATTTCAGTAGAGCTTTCGAGGTTGCCTGTGACGCATCAGGTGTTGGTATTGGAGGTGTGTTGAGTCAGGAGGGACACCCGGTTTCTTACTTCAGTGAGAAATTGAACGAAGCTAAGTAAAAATACTCGAACTACGATCGAGAATTTTATGATATTGTCCAGTCATTACGATATTGGAGGCACTAACTTCTACCTCGGGAGTTCTTCCTCTATTCTGACCACCATGCCCTACGATATCTCGATTCCCAGAGGAAGTTGAGTCATCGGCATGCGAAGTGGGTCGAGTACTTACAGGATTTCCACTATGTTCTCAAACACCGCGCCGATGTTTAGAACAAACCCGTTGACGCACTCAGTCGCCGAGTTCATTCCTCCACACATTGAGGGCCTAGGTGGATGGGTTTGAGAGATTGATTGCGGATTACCCCACTTGTCGCGATTTCTCTGATTTATATGTCGCGTTGTCGAGGGACCCACCTGACGATATTAAGGGGTATAGGCTTATTGATGGATATTTATTCCGGGGTTCTCGCTTGTGTGTACCCAGAACTTCGTACCGCGACTATTTAGTATGGGAATTACACGCGGGAGGTGTCGTCGGTCACTTTGGGCGGGATAAGTCGATCGCTATCGTAGAGGATCGTTTCTATTGGCCGAGCCTGAAGAAGGATGTGGCTCATATCGTACGACATTGTCGGATTTGTCAGACGGCCAAGGGAACGAAGCAGAACACCGGCTTATACACCCCTCTTCTCGTTCCCCATCGTCCGTGGGAGGACATTAGCATGGACTTCGTACTTGGGCTTCCTCGTACCCAGAGGAAGCATGATTCTATATTCGTGGTAGTTGACCGGTCCTCTAAGATGGCCCATTTCATCGCATGCAGTAAGACTGCGGATGCACCCCACGTCGCGGCCTTATTTATTACTGGCGTCTTTAGATTACACGGTCTGCCGAAGTCCATTGTGTCTGATAGAGATGTGAGGTTCGTTAGTTATTTCTGGAAGACCATGTGGCGAAAGACTGGGATGACCCTAAAGTTTTCATCTGCATATCACCCTCAGACGGATGGTCAGACTGAGGTAGTGAATAGAAGCTTAGGCAATTTACTAAGGTGTCTAGTGGGAGAGCATGCATCTAGTTGGGATTCAGTGATCCCTGTTGCGGAGTTTGCATATAACAGTTCAATCAATAGATCTACATGTCTAAGTCCATTTCATATAGTGTCAGGCTACGACCCTAGGAAACCCATTGATCTTATTCCTGTCCCGACTGAGTCACGCCCTAGTGAGTCCGCGGAGTCCTTCTGATGGAGCATCGAACAAATCAAGAAGCATGCTTGCAATTAAACGGGAAAACGGATACAATCCGGAGCGGACTCCGGCCAAGATCTAGGAGGTTGGTTCCCCCTAAGACCCCTCTCTCAAATGAGAGCCAAACCCTAGTGATCAAAAGATCCCTAAAGCACTCTCATACCTCCTTCTTATATAGGGAGGAAGGGGCTCACATGATAATAAACAATAAAAATAATACTTAATTAATATTAATTAATTAATACCAATTAATTACAACAATTAACTAAGGAGGTTTCCACATGCGCTCATTTGACTCCTGCAAGGTGGTGTGCTCAGGCGGATGCAACGTCGTAACAATAGGCCGCCCTTGAAAATTGACCTTGTCCCCAAGGTCAATATTACAAAATTTGTCGGGGTCTTTAACAATGGGAGGGACGTATAATTTGTAGCGGTGGAGTGTACAAAATTTGGTGAGAGGGGGTGATAGAAGATGAGGTTCGTCTTTTAGTGGGGCGTTGGGGGCTAGAGGTGGCATGAGATTGGGATTAGAAGAATGATGGGCGGCTGTAGCTAGGAGAGTGTGCGGCACTTTTGGGTTTTGTTTTTGGGAAGAGGAAAAGAGTAAAGAAAGGGGGAAAAAGTTGATGTGACAACACAAGGGAGAAGGAAAGAAATTGTTGGCAGCTAACATGGTTTTGGGATGTTGGTATTTCGTTAAGAAAGGAAGTGGGTGAGGCATGTAGGGCCGGCTTAGAAAGGCTGGGTGGAAGATGTCATGTGGGCTTGTGCCAAAAAATTAAATTAACCAAAAGGGGGCAGCCCGTGGGGTCCACTCGGCAAGAAAAAGGGAAAAAATGAAAACAACTCAGAGGGGGCTGTTGTATGGGGGGCTCGAGAACAGGAAAAGGGAGGCGTGCCAGGCGGGGAGAGGCGGCGGCTTCCGCGTGGTCTGCGATCGCGGAAAGGAGAGGGCGCGGCGGGCTTTGACGGGAGTCGGCGTACGCAGGAGGGAGGAGCGACGGCGCTGGAGGTGCGGGTGGGAGGCAGGTGCTGGCTGCTGCTGGACCCGCTGCTGGTGCGGTCGGACGGCCGACGATGCACGAAGCGGCTATTGCGATGGCTGCTGGAGGTGCGACGCTTGCTTCGGCGGCTGGAGGTGCAGCTATTGCGACGGCTGCTGGAGGTGCGGCGAGTGCTACGGCGGCTGGAGGTGCGGTTGTTGCGGCGGCTGTTGCGGCGGCTGCTGGAGGTGCGGCTGTTGTGGGTGGCTGGTCGGCATGGCGGTGGAGCAAGACCTACAACGATGCAGACAGCGAGGCGAGGAGGTTGTAGCAGCGGCGATCGATGGAGGCGAGATGGCGGCCGATGGAGTGGAGGCGGTTGTCCATCGTGGCATGAGCCCTGGCGGCTTCGAAGGAGCGGACGGGGGCGGCAGGTCGGACCATTGATGGAGTATCGAACAAATCAAGAGGCATGCTTGCATTAAACGGCAAAACGGATACAATCCGGAGCGGACTACGGCCAAGATCTAGGAGGTTGGTTCCCCCTAAGACCCCTTTCTCAAATGAGAGCCAAACCCTAGTGATCAAAAGATCCCTAAAACACTCTCATACCTCCTCCTTATATAGGGAGTTGGGGGCTCACATGATAATAAACAATAAAAATAACACTTAATTAATTTTAATTAATACCAATTAATTACAGCAATTAACTAAGGAGGTTTCCACATGCGCTCATTTGACTTTTGCAAGATGGTGTGCTCAGGCGGATGCAACGTCGTAACACCTTCACACGTCATTTGCATGAGTTGCATGAGTCAGTTAGGCGCAAAATTAATTTAAGCAATGAATATTATAAGGAACAAGCGGATAGACGAAGGCGAGAAAAACATTTTCAGATAGGCGAACAATTGATGGTGAGAGTACGCACGGAGAGACTCCCTCGGGGGTCTGCTAAGAAGCTAAGCTCCAGGCGAATCGGTCCCTATTCAGTCCTGAGACGGATCGGGTCAAATGCTTATGAGCTGGATATTCCTGCGAGCATGGGTATCCACCCCGTGTTCAATGTTGAAGACCTGACGCCATACTTTGCACCTCACGAGTACCCTGACCCCCACGTTGGTTGCCCTTCTGAGCCTGTACCACCACAGCCCGTTTCCACCACTTGGCCTATGCCACCACAACCCGTTCCCAGCACCCAGTCCGCCATTCACCCCAACTTACCCGAGATCTCGTCTCCATTGGCTTCTTCTTCAGCACCGCCGATTCCACCGGACTCCCTTCCTCGAGCATTGAGCGACGAACACATCACTGAGATCATTGTGCATGAGTACGTCCCCTCCATGGATGGCCTCATGTGCCGCTACTTGGTTCGCTGGCTCAGACGTTCCTTCTCCGACGACACCTGGATTACTGCTGCAGAGCTTTTGATCGACTCGCCCCGGGACTTCGACTACAGTATGACCATCTCCATTCATCGGAGATGAAGGCTTTTCAGTCGGGGAGAGTTGATGGGGGACCATCTGGCGCAACTCGGCGCAAGGCGGACCCCACCTTCATGTATTCTCGCAGACGGACTTGACCGAACCGGCGATCCGCCACTGCGGATGCGTCCGGCTCGTTGTTTCGATTCAGTTTCATATATAGTATTATGTATTTCGAGTTTTATTTCTTATAGTTATGGCATCGGAACCGCCGGCCAATCATAGCCGTCGATTCTGGTTGCCCTAATCCTGTTTTCTTATAAATAGAGCATTAGGGCTGCAGAATTTCTGATTGCTGAAATTTGGAGGCTTGTCGTCTTCATTTCCGGTGATCCTTTCCGCGGTGCCGACTCCGTGGAGCGCCCTTGGTGACGACTCCTTGGGTAAGTATCATTTCTCCTCCTTGCCTTCCCTTTCCCCACCCCTTACAGCCGCCCCTTCTCTGTCCTCCCAACAACCAACCGCCGCCAGCCCCTTACAGCCAGCCGCCGCCAGCCCCCCTTACAGCCATCTGTCGCCCTTCCTGTTCCCCAACAGCCGCACGCCACCACCCCCTCAACACCTCCCTGTCGATAGCCCTCCCCGCAACAGCCCCCTACAGCCCTAGCTCCGTCCACCCCCCCCCCCCCCCCTGTCCACCCCTCCTACAACCTTCTCCCCGCAGATTTCAGATCTATCCAGATCTGGGCAGAACAGCCCAGATCCGGAATAGTACAGATCCCGCCCCCGTACCCCTCATATCCAGCCCCCCAACCTTCCTTATTTGTTACCTACAACCCCCCCTTCCGTGGAGCCACATTTCCCTTGCCCGATCTAGTCATCCACCGCCCGGAAAACCTCCTCTCTTCTCCAAAGTTCAGATTTGTTTAAAATTGCTACAGCCCTAATTTATTTTCATATTTGTGTTGTGTTTTGTATTGGTTGAAGGTGTTAAAACTTTGGCACGTTGTGGTTATTTAGTACTTGATTGGAATTAAAGCTTATTATTATTTGTCTCGTGAGATCTCTAACTGCAGGACGGACTGAATCGCCGCGCGCTTTCTCTGGCCCTCCGTGCGGAGGAAAGCCACGCCTTAAGCCTAAAAGAAAATTGTTGCTTTCGCTTATTGAATGAAACTTGTCGTCTTATGTTATTTATTTGCTAATATTAATTCACGCGCCTAACTACTAGTGTTGTTGCATTCAGTCACTAAGATATTGCGAGTCCACCCCATCCTTCACTAGTGTGCATTTAGGAATTCACCCCACAGCCTACCCTACATCAATATCTCTTGTTAGTCAAACACAATCAAAACAGAAGATAAAAAGGAACGGAATAGTAGTGGAAATTGCATAATTCAGTTTTTTTCGTATCATATATGCGCCAGGGAATACATACATATATATATATATATATATGAGGAGTACATTTAATTGCTTTGAATAACATTTAATGTGTCACCTAGAATTCTTAGCAGGTGGCACAAAATCACACATTCCATAGTTATTGCCGATGGTCCAGATTCATTCCTCCTTTGATGATGCTGACGGTCAAGATTCACTCCTCCAATAATACCCCTCCTGCATCTGGGCGGGGAAAAATAAAGAGGTTGTTCCTGATATCGAGAAACTTAGCGCGAGGTAGAGCTTTCGTCATAACATCCGCGAGTTGATCTCCAGTGCAGCAAAATTGGACTTCGATCTTCTTCTTTTCAACCAGTTCTCTGATGAAATGAAATCGCAGATGGATGTGTTTGCTGCGATTGTGGAATATTGGGTTTTGGTTAGGGAAATCGCCGAAAGATTATCATATTTGAGAACTAGGGTTGATGGTTCATCGTCTACAGTAGCTTCTTTTTTCATAAACTTAAAAAATTCTTCTAATCAGAGGGCTTCACAAGCAGCATTGCTCAGGGCCATGTACTCAGCTTCGGTTGAGGACAGGGCCACAGTTTATTGCTTTCTAAAACTCTGGGATATAGGATTACGACCGGAGAAAACTAGGTACCCACACATGCTCTTCCGGTTGTCGGCACAGCCCCCCCCCCCCCCCCCCCCCCGCAATCAGAATCACAATACCCCATGAGATGATTGTGTGAGTTCTGAGTGTTGAGAAGACCATAGGAAACCGTCCAGTGTACATACCTTAGGACTCAATTTGCAGCAGCAAAGTAAGTCTTACTTGGATTGGATACATAGCGACAGAGTACATTCACGACAAACTCAATGTCAGGTCGGGTATTGGTGAGGTAGATAAGGGATCCAACGAGAGATTGATAGATCTCAGAGTTAAGGCTTTCTTCATCATCTCGTTTCATTTCTAATTTTCTCCGAGAGCCATGGGGGAAAGAGCACCATTTGCTTTGTCTATCTGAAATTTGCACAGAAGTTCACGAGCATATTTCTCCTGGGACATAAGAATGAAATCAGTGCCCTGATGCACTTGAATTCCTAAGAAGAACACCATTAGACCAAGGTCAGTCATTTCATATTGGTTTTTGAGATTGGTTTTGAGGGCGGCAATCGTCTTAGGTGATGATCTAGTGATGATTAGATCATCCACATATATAGTAAGAGAGGAGTGATTTCTCCGTGATCTCACTTGGCATAGAGTGTTGGCTCAACGGGGCATTTAGCAAATCCTGATTTGATGAGATGATTATCGATATTGTTGTTCCAGGCTGGTGGAGCCTGTTTTAAACCATAGAGGGCCTTCTTGAGTCGGTAGACCTTGTTTTCCTCTCCAGGTCTCTCAAATCCCTGTGGTTGCTGCACATAGATTTCTTCAGAAATATATCCATTTAAGAACACTGATTTTACGTCCATTTGATGAATGTGGTAGTGATTTTGGGCAGCAATTGATAACAGCATTCGAATAGATTCCATACAAGCTACTGGTGAGAATGTTTCTTCGTAGTCTCGTCCTAGGATCTGTGAGTAGCTTTTTGCTACTATACAAGCCTTGTAACGAATAACTTCGCCTTCTTCATTTGTCTTTACTTTATAAATCCACTTAAGTCTGATGGCATGGTGATTTGGAGGGCAGGTAGTTAATTCCTATGTATTGTTTTTGTTTACCATGTCTAATTCTTCTTACATAGTCTGCACCCATACCTCTTTGGATGCAGCTTCTTCATACGTATTGGGCGAGGATGGAATTGATGCAAGATTACATGATTGGTATATATCTTCAAAGTTGCGCATGCGCCGGGGCAGTGATGATGTGGGACTTACAACATCGATCTTCATGATCATGAGAGGCATAGTCAGTTTCAGTCTGGATGGAGTCATTGGTATTGCCTGGCTCAACCACTGGAATAAACATAGAGAGAGGCTCACTTGAGTCAGAATCTTGACTCCAGTCCCACCTCTGAGCCTCATTGAATATAACATCGCGGGAGATAACGAATTTGTTGCGCACTGGATCGTATAAAGGATATGCTTTTGTGTCAGTGCAATATCCAATATGAACATACTTCTCAGCCTTCTTTTCTAACTTATCAACTTGATCTTTTAATGGATATGCAATGCACCCGAAAGTCCTGAGATGGGAAACATCAGGCTTTCTGTTATGCAATGCTTCATATGGAGTTGATGTTGGTAGTGACTTTGTGTAGGTCCTATTCAGGATATACGCAGCTGAGTTACAGGCTTCTGCCCAGACAGTATAGGAGAAGGAAGAAGAGAGAGACTCGCCTCCCCTGTCTATTCTTAAGGTAGAGATAGGATGGGCAATTTGTTTTTCAACTTGAATTAGGATGGGCAATTTGTTTTTCAACTTGAATTTTGGATTGCTTAAACCGCTTGAAGACTTCATGTTTATGTGTTCGAAAGAAAATCCACATATATCTTGTGAAGTCGTCGACAAGTAGAAGATAATACCGCATTCCTCATATAGATTCAGTGGAGACAAGTCCCCGCAAATCTGCATGGATTAGATCAAGTGGTCGGCAGCTCTTCTTGTTAGATGTTTTGGGAAAAGGATGTCTATGAGCTTTTGCAGATGTGCATTCTTCACATAATTCGTTTTGATAGATGATATTTGGAAGTCCCTGAACCAATTTTTCTTGAGCCAATTTGAGGATACCATCCAATGAAGGTGACCCAGTCGGTGATGCCACAGAAGACTGTCATTACAGCAACCCTGATTGCAGGTGAGGGCCTGATGACCAACTGGATTGAGTTTGATAGAGAAAATTTTGTTTTGACTTATCACAGCTGAGGCAACAAGGTCGCCCGAGGTATCATCAGAGATGTGACATTGTTCACCTCTGAATATAACAGAGTGTCCGCTTTCAGTTAATTGACCGACACGCAGAAGATTCTGAGCAAGATCAAGGACCCATTGAACATTGGTTATTATCTTTGGGCCATTGATGGTTTGTATCTCTGTACTTCCTCTCCCTTCGATTCTTTTTTTATTTCCATCACCTAAAAATACTTCGGACTTAAAGGTGTCATCAAGAGAGGAAAAGATTTCTTTGGAGAAACACATGTGACTTGAGCAGGCATTGTTTATGATCCAGTCACAACGGGCTTTACTTTCTGCATGAAAACAAGTCAGGAACTATTTGTCGGATTTGATTTCCTTTTGTTCACCTATTGCTTCTTTGCTTTCCTTCTCACAAACGTTTGCCTCTTATTTTTGATTGTACCAACAGTCTCTTTCGAAGTGAATGCCCTTTTTGCACCTTTTGCATTTCCAGAAGCAGTCCTTGAGTTCATGATTGGTCCTTTTGCACAGTGTACGGAAAAGACCTTATTTGTCTGTTGGTTGCGGTGATGATCTTCCTCTTCCACGACCTCTGAAATGAGATTTCCATGACGAGGAGGATTTGGAGTTGGAAGAGTCTCCTTTTTTCTTTTCATGGTGTTTGTGAATCTGCATTTTTGCTTGAAATGCATTTTCAAGAGGCTCAGTAGTCTTTTTAAGTCGCTCTTCATGGGCAAGCAATGAGCCTTGCAGCTGCGGCAGGGAGAGGGAGGGAAGATCCCTTGCTTCCTCTATTTTCATTACTGCAGGATTGAAATGGGCGGATAAGCTCCTTAGTATTTTGAGAACGATCTTATAGTCGTCGATGGTTTCTCCCATATTTCTCATTTGGCTCACCATGGTAGTGGTTCTAGCAAAGAACTCTTTAATACCTTCTCCAAGCTTCATGTGGAGATTTTCGAAATCTACCACAAAGTTTGTAGCTTTATAATAACTACCTTCTTGGTGCCATGAAATTCTTCCTCCAAGATATCCCACGCCATTTTGGCAGAGGTTGTTCCCATAATCATTGGGAAAATCTCATTGGATACACTTGACTGGATAAGTAGCAATGCACGTGAGTTCTTCATCCGTTCTTCTTTGCTGACTTTTGGAGGTTCGCCCACTGCAGCTTTGTCAGTGGTGACGACGCCATTGCTAATAGTCTCCCATAGATCTTGGGAGTCCAGTAAGGTTCTCATTTTTATACTCCATAAATCGTACATGTCGCTGGTGAATATAAGAACAGAGGCATTGGAGTAATTTGGAGGATTTTAGGTAGATGATGAGGACATGAATCTAGAATTTGAGCATCAAATGAGAGGCTTGATCTAACATTGGTGCTCTGGTACCACTGTTAATCAAACACAATCAAAACAGAAGATAAAAAGGAGCCGAATAGTAGTGGAGATTGCATAATTCAGTTTTTTTTTTCATATCATATCTGCGCCAGGGAATACATATAATTGCTTTGAATAACATTTAATATGTGTCTCCTAAAATTCTTAGCAGGTGGCACAAAATCACACATTCCATAGTTATTGCTGACGGTCCAGATTAATTCCTCCTTTGATGATGCTGACGGTCAAGATTCACTCCTCCAATAATATCACTATCAGTACTAATACAAATAAAATTATGTTTTTAACAGATCAATTTCTCAATTTTATATCATTCTATTGAAAAATAAACTAAAAGTGATTTCCTAAGCCTCAAGATTGAAACCTAATTCTCTTACCATTGAAGCTGAGTTTAAAGAATAAGATGTACTAACCAAATAAATGCTTACAGTCAGTCAGGAATCAGGATGCAAGATCCAATCACTTTTGGACACTCATACTAAATTGAAACGAACTTGTTGCAATTGTCCCAATGAGTCTCTCCCGTAGGCTCGGGCCTGGAGTAGCCTTGCCACGCTTTTTGCGAGGCAGACGTGAGTCTTTTTTCCAAATACGGGCCTTGCGTGCAATTCTAAAATTTTACACCCCCAAGGTCAACATTTAATTAGGAACAAGAAAAGAATAGTGTCTCTCAACCTTCTTCATCATTAGTAAGAACACATCATGATGCTAATTTTTTCCTGTTTGCAACTCAGATTTGCAATTATAAAAATGCAGGTTGAGATGTACTTACAACATTGAATACGGTGGGAGCTCCAGGACCTGCACAAGGATTTAAATCTGTAAGCAGATTAACTTATTAATTTCACCCCCCCCCCCCCCCCCCCCCCATATTTATAAGCAGTTTTGAACCTATTTCAAGATCATGCCAGGGATGAGCAGCCACAGATCTTGTCGATAGAGACGAGAGAATCCTCTCATTAAGCTGTGGAGCCCGAGGGTTAGCCCTTTCGATCTCTCCACTCATCTCTCCTGCCAAGCACGAGAGAGTTTATCAGATCTCCGTCGCTCCAAATTTCAACTAAAAAAAACAGCAGGTGCTCAAAATGTCTTCTAACTAGAATTTGAGCGAATGGAACGAAGAGAAGGGCTGAAAATCACAGATCAATGGCTGCAGATTCGCACGCAATTCTCATATTTCGTAATTTCAGTTCTATTTTCAACGTTCGAAAGCATTTAATGGGAGAGCAGACCTTGGTGAGAAGATTTCAGTTCTATTTTCAACGTTCGAAAGCATTAAGAAGAGCTCGTTATCATTACCTTTTGAGAAAATCTTGAGGCGCTCTGTTTCCAGTGGTTTCGCGTAATAGCAAAGCGAACAAGTCTCTCCGTAACGCCATTTTATGGGGATAGAACTGGACGGTTGGCCGGAAAAGATGGATACGTGGTTCCTAGAAATCCTGTTGTCTCCTCCCAAATCTGGGGAAAGAAACTCGAGCCATACGCTCCACCTTTCCTCTCGCCCCAGTAATTTAATCTCACCGACGTGCGGTCGTCAAATAGGATCTGCAGCCGAAAAGGGTTGCAGAGATACATCGATGGGATTAACGACGGTGTGAGTGAGGATCTTACGGTAGTGTACTGCACCAGGAAATGCCAGTATTTCCTTCGCGCCTGCACATTTCCTTCGTCCCGCCTACTGAAAAATCGTAGGTCTCAGTGAGATCTAATTTTTCTTAAAACAAAAATAAATAAGAACATAATGCAAGGGAATTGCTGAGTGCATATCAAAATTGTCTAGCTGCACTTCAAATTTTGCTAAATCCTCTCCTCAATTTCTTTCCTCAAAACAACTAAGTGCATAGCATCAAAGCGCACAACAGTTTTTTCGCCTCTGCCTAACGCGAGCCCCGAAAATCAGAGGCAGAACTAGGATTTTTTCCTAATCCGGGCACTAATTAAGATGATAATTTTTTCATTAAAAATGTCAAGAGATATATGAGATATATGTAAAGGGATATGTAACTCAACAATCAAATTTGATCAATTGAACTAAAAAATAATGAAAGACAACAAGAAATCACAAATGCCTAAATTGACAAGAAGGAAACTAGATCATAAATTAGGGAAATTAGGTCAAAATGCTAGAAATTCAAACTATACCAGAAAACAAAAGCAGAAATTATTTTAATAGCATATCAAATAAAATTAGAGCATAGCCAAAAGAAATCAAAATATGCAAAGTACACCTGCTTATTTACTTGATGAAAAAAATCTTATCATTTCAACCTCTGTTCTTTGAATTTGAGTTGTGGTCAATAATGAATTTTTTTCCTATTGCAATGCTTGATTAAATATGTGCAACATTAAACATATTGGATGTGTACAATCCTCATATTTTTCGAGCTGGTGTGATCTGACGCAGGCAAGATCGCTATAGTGAGGATGGCTCTGACGTGACGAATCGACCCGTTAAGAGGGGTCCGAGGCCATCCGAGGCAAAAGAAGGGGGGCGGACGATCTGGTCCGTTCTCCCCGCATTCCGCCGAGGCCTAGGGAGGCGAGTGGACCATGGTCCACTCGCCCGGAACTAGGGGCGAGTGGACCTTGGTCCACTCGCCCGAACCTAGGAGGCGAGTGAACCCTTTGTCCACTCGCCGGCCCCTAGGGGGCGAGTGGACCTTGGTCCACTCGCCCGAACCTAGGGGGCGAGTGGACCCTCGGTCCTAGTCCCCCGGGCCTTGGGAGGCGCCTAGTCCCAGGGGCGAGGGGGCCTTCGGTCCATTCGTCTACTCTCTATGTTAAGGGATAGATGGGATGTTCAGGCAGGGGGGGAGTAGACGTCTCATCTCCACTCGCCTCCCCCCCTGTGCTGGTCGTTCAGGTTCGTTGTTGGGCTGCGGATAGCAGATTTTCGGCTATCCGCAACCCACTTTTTGGGAAGTCTATAAATAGACCCTCATGGGCATCTTGGGAAGGGATGTTGGTACCCCCCCTCCCTCGCGTGTGAGCAAGCACTACCCCTCCCCTCCCCCTGTCATTGAAGGTGGACGGTGAGGTGATCCTTAGTGTCCTCCAAGGTGCCCAGGCTCAGCATTGGCTTGGGAGGGGAAGTTCCATGTGAGCCTTCGGGTATGTGGTGGGACCTCCACAATGCAGCTTAAGGGGTCCGTTTGTGGACTTAGGTGTTCTCTAAGGGCAATGTTCTTTGGTTCTTAGTGACTGGTCAAGGGTCTCCCTCAGGTCAAGTAAGGGTTAGCTGCATCCCCCTTGCGAACGTCGAGACCAGTTCTCTGGTTTCAACATTATGGGCAGTGAGCGTGGAAGCAGCTAGTTCGGAAAGCTCTGGGCAAGTCTCATGGCTGGAAGCGATGAGCTGAGGATTCACCCCTCCCGGCAAGTGCATGAAGAAAGGTGACTTCGAGGAGCTCAGGAAGTCAATCCAGGAAGTCTTGCGGTTTGAACTCCCCCCTCAGGGCGAGTGCTCGACATCGCCAACACCTGTGCTCGTCTCGCCATCTTTGATGGAGATAGAGCAAGCATGTCGACAAGGGAAGGGGACAGCCTCGGAAGAAGGCCATAACCTCCAAGCGCAAGCGCTTTTCAACAACTCCCCTGGGGCCAGCTGCCCCGAGTGAGGGGGCAGTGAGGATGCCATCATCTCACCAGGAAGGAGGCGGAGTCCCTGTGCCTGATTCAACAAAAGCACGGGGAGACGCAAGGAAGCTACGTTGATCAGTTCCAGAGGCAAGTCTCCCACCTCCAGGTTAACCAGGGAAGCAGGAAGGACCGGGAGAAAGAGAAGGAATGAGAAGGCAGAGAAAGTGGAGGAGGTGATAAAAGAGATGGCCGAGATGCATGTGGCCGAGTAGGCGCAAGAAGGCGCGTTGTAATAGATATGTAACCTCCCCATGTTGAATAAAAAGTAGGTAGAGATAGAACCTTAGGTAAAGCCTCTGGGAAGGTGTTGGATTCCTCTGCCTCCAAGTGAAGGTAAGCACCAAGGATGTGGATGGGTACTCCGCCCCCCAGTTGGCAATATCCCCGACTAGAGACCATTCTCCGGGCTCAGTCATGCCGGCAAATGGGAGACTCATCGGGTCGACTGATTGGTAATATCCCCGACTAGAGACCATTCTCCGAGCTCAGTCATGCCGGCAAATGGGAGACTCATCGGGTCGACTGATTGGTAATATCCCCGACTATAGACCATTCTCCGGGCTCAGTCATGCCAGCAGATGGGAGACTCATCGGGTCGACTGATTGGTAATATCCCCGACTAGAGACCATTCTCCGGGCTCAGTCATGCCGGCAAATGGGAGACTCATCGGGTCGACTGATTGGTAATATCCCCGACTAGAGACCATTCTCCGGGCTCAGTCATGTCGGCAAATGGGAGACTCATCGGGTCGACTGATTGGTAATATCCCCGACTAGAGACCATTCTCCGGGCTCAGTCATACCGGTAGATGGGAGACTCATCGGGTCAACTCGCCACATGCGGAGTGGCTTGGGAAGGTGTTGGGTTCCTCTGCCTCCAGGTGAAGGTAAGCACCTAGGACGTGGATGAGTACTCCGCCCCCATTTGGTAAGATCCTCGACTAGAGACCATTCTACGGGCTCAGTCATGCCGGCAGATGGGAGACTCATCAGTTCGACTCGCTGCTTGAGTAAGTGACTTGGAGAGATGATGAGCTCCTCTACCTCCAAGTAAGCTAGGCCCTATGACGTGGATGGGTATTCCACCTCCAGTTGCTTTGAAGAGTGTTGAGTTCCTCTACCTCCAGGTAAGCTAGGCCCCTAGGACATAGACGGGTACCCGCCCCCAACTGGTTTGGGAAGGTGCTGGGTTCCTCTGCCTACAGGTAAGCTAAGCCCCAAGGACGTGGACGGGTACTCCGCCCCCAAGTGGTTCGGAAAGGTGTTAAACTCCTCTACCTCCAGGTAAGCTAAGCACCTAGGATGTGGATTGGATCTCTGCCTCAGTTGCTTTGATGAGATGGTGGAGTTCCTCTGCCTCTAGGTGAAGATAAACACCTAAGACGTGGATTGGATCTCTGCCTCAGTTGCTTTGATAAGGTGGTTGAGTTCCTCTATCTCCAGGTGAAGGTAAGCACCTAGGACGCGGACTGGTTCTCTGCCCCCAGTTGCTTTGGAAAGATGGTTGAATCTCTCCGTCCCTCGGTGAGGGTAAGCACCTGGGACATGGAACGGTTCTCCGCCCCAGGATAGTTCGGGAAACTGTTAGTTCCCTCCCCCTCCAAGTGAGCTCGGCTCCCTGGTAAGTGTGGAGTTCCCTCCCCCTCCAGGTGAGCTCGGCTCCCTGGTAGGTGTGGAGTTCCCTCCCCCTCCAGGTGAGCTCGGCTCCCTGATGGGTGTGGAGTTCCCTCCCCCTCCAGGTGAGCTCAGCTCCCTGATGGGTGTGGAGTTCCCTCCCCCTCCAGGTGAGCTCGGCTCCCTGGTAGGTGTGGAGTTCCCTCCCCCTCCGGGTGAGCTCGGCTCCCTGGTAGGTGTGGAGTTCCCTCCCCCTCCGGGTGAGCTCGGCTCCCTGGTAGGTGTGGAGTTCCCTCCCCCTCCGGGTGAGCTCGGCTCCCTGGTAGGTGTGGAGTTCCCTCCCCCTCCGGGTGAGCTCGGCTCCCTGGTAGGTGTGGATTTCCCGCCTTCCACCTCAGGTCGAGTTCAGCTCGACCAAAGGTGTTGAGTTTTCTTCCACCTCAGGTCAAGTTTAGTTCGACCTAAGGTGTTGAGTTTTTTCCACCTCCATTTGAGCTCGGCACACAGGAGGGTTGTTAAGTGGAGAAAGGTCCGTCTTCCACCTCAGGTCGAGTTCAGCTCGACCAAAGGTGTTAAGTTTTCTTCCACCTCAGGTCGAGTTCAACTCTACCAAAGGTGTTGAGTTTTCCTCCACCTCAGGCCAAGTTTAGTTCGACCTAAGGTGTTGAGCTTTCTCCACCTCCAGTTGAGCTCGGCTCACAGGAGGGTTGTTAAGTGGAGAAAGGTTCGTCTTTCGCCTCAAGTCAGGTTCAGCTGAAAAGCTCGGCAGGAGTATCCCATTGGCGGGGCCCTCCGCGGATTTCTCTAAAGCCCCGCCTGCTCGTCAAATAGGTGGGTTGGACTTTCTTTCCGAGCTTGAGACCAGCTCGAAAAGAGCGGAGATTATGTACAACCCTCATATTTTCCGAGCTGGTGTGACCTGACGCAGGTAAGATCACTATAGTGAGGGTGGTTGTGACGTGACGAATCGACCCGTTAAGAGGGGTCCGAGGCCATCCGAGGCAAAAGAAGGGGGGCGGACGATCCGGTCCGTTCCCCCCACATTCCGCCGAGGCCTAGGGAGGCGAGTGGACCATGGTCCACTCGCCCGAACCTAGGGGGCGAGTGGACCTTGGTCCACTCGCCCGAACCTAGGGGGCGAGTGGATCCCGGTCCACTCGTCGTCCCATAGGGGGGGAGTGGACCTTGGTCCACTCGCCCGAACCTAGGGGGCGAGTGGACCCTCAGTCCACTCGCCGGTCCTAGGGGGAGTGGACCGAAGGTCCACTCCCCCGGGCCTTGGGAGGCGCCCAGTCCCAGGGGCGAGGGGGCCTTCGGTCCACTCGTCTACTCTCTATGTTAAGGGAGAGATGGGTTGTTCAGGCAGGGGGGAAGTAGGCATCTCATCTCCACTCGCCTCCCCCCTGTGCTGGTCGTTCAGGTTCGTTGTTGGGCTGCGGATAGCAGATTTTCGGCTATCCGCAACCCACTTTTTGGGAAGTCTAAATAGACCCACATGGGCACCTTGGGAAGGGATGTTGGTACCCCCCCCCCCCCCCTCCCTCGCGTGTGAGCAAGCACTGCCCCTCCCCTCCCCTTGTCATTGAAGGTGGACGGTGAGGTGATCCTTAGTGCCCTCCAAGGTGCCCAGGCTCAGCATTGGCTTGGAAGGGGAAGTTCCATGTGAGCTTTCGGGTATGTGGTGGGACCTCCACGCTGTAGCTTAAGGGGTCCGTTTGTGGACTTAGGTGTTCTCTAAGGGCAAGGTTCTTTGGTTCTTAGTGACTGATCAAGGGTCTCGCTCAGGTCAAGTAAGGGTTAGCTGCATCCCCCTTGCGAACGTCGAGACCAGTTCTCTGGTTTCAACGGGATGGAGAACAAAACAGGGAACTATTGGATGATGAACTTACGACCAAGTAACTATTGAAATGTTTGTGATGAGGAACTTAAAGCCACAAGAAAATGGTGAAGAACTTACAGGTTATTGGATGAAGAATTATTGAATCATGCCAAACTAGGTTTTTCGGGATGAAGAACTTACAGCCTATTGAAATGTCTGATTGTCATTGTTTGCTGACAGCGTCTTTCTGAATCAGGATGAAGAACTGAACAAGAAACTGCTTGTCGAGGCCGAATCGCACTGGAAGCTCGGAACTGCTTCGGCTTGTCGACTTGGAATCGGGATGGAAGACACATGACAGGAAGAAACTCAGAATCGCGGAAGGAACTGCTCGTCGATGTCGTCGTGCCCTAGTAAAAAAGCGTGAAAGGTTGGAACTGCCAGGGAGAAACGAGATCAAAAGGGGGGCAAGAAAATCACTTGCCAGGGAGAAACGAGATCAAGGCCCGCTACTCTGCTCGGAGCTCGAGCATCGCTAGTCGCCGGAGATGGGAGACCTAATTTCAGATGTTCTATCGTCGTCCAGAAACGAGATCAATGCATCGTTGGTTCAGATCGCCATCATCCAAGCAGGGCAGCCTGTGGAGGAGCCGAGAAGAAGATTGCTTCTTTGCGAGTGCCTAGGCCAAGGCGTTGCTTCCGACGACGAGGGGGAAAAAACTGCCGGCGGAAGCAGCGCAATTTTAGGTTTAGCGGAATAAGTACAACCCCTGCTATTTTATCGCGTTTTCACGCTTGGGCATGTGCCCGAGCGTGTTTCTTGTTGGGTCCGCCCGTGCACGAAACCTGTAACATCCCCCAAACTACTAGACCCCTAGAGTGGTTTTGTCATGACTAGGTCATGACAAAACCCTAGGAAGCTTGATGAGACCACTTGGCCTTAGCCAAGAAGAAAAAAATCACCTTGGTCTGCAAATAGCAATTTCTAGTTACCAAGCTTAGGGTTGGACTTTAGGGCATCAACTTGACCATTTGACCCCACCATAGTATCCCTAACCCTTTAGGGGTCCCCTTAGAGCACCAAGGGCCCATTGGGGTCAACCAAAGAGGCCAGATTGACCAAAGTCAACCCTAACCCCAAATTGGTCAAAGTAGCCTAATTAGAGTCAATTGACCTCCACCATGCCAAGTTGACCATACATCTAGGTCTAAAATATCATAAGAGACCCAGTAGACCTAAAAGCCCCATCATGGGACCCCCAGTGGTGCAAATTGACCTATATGCCCTTTTAGGTCAAAATGGCAATTCTTCACTAAGTGCCCTAATTGACCACCACCATATTAAATTGACCCTACCCATAATGTCACAATATCATAGGGGACCCAGTGGATCAAAAAGCCCCATGACTGGGTCAACCCTAGAGCTCAATTTGGCCAAAGTCAACTTAGCCTGTTTTGGTCAAATCAACTTATATTGGGTCAACTAAGGCCCATGTGACCAAATTGACCCCACCAGTAGTTTCAAAATTTAATTTGGAGTCCAAAGGACCCAAAAGCCCCATCCTAATTGGTCAATTTGACCAAAAGTCAAACATACCCAAATTAGGTCAAATCTCTTAAACCTAACCCAATCCCTTTGGGCTAGCTCAATTGGATGGTCAAACAACCCAGTAGGCTGACATTAAACACAGGAGAGAGAGAAAAATCGACCATGATGAGTAGGAGAGAGAAAAACCCAATTTTGGAGGAGAGAGAAGGTGGTGTTCATGGCCATTAAGGGGATACACCCCTTGGAATCCCCATTGATGACCCCTTTCATCTCCCCTGATGAATGTGGAGGGAATTCCAAGAGTTTTCTGGAGGAATTGAAGGCAGGGGGGAGGCATAAGGGTGGCCGGCCATGGGAGAGAGGAAGGGTCACTTGGTGACCTCTTAATGGAGCCCTCCTCCCATTAAATTGGCCCTCCCATTAGCTTCATAATGGAGAGAGGAGTTGAAACCCCCCCCCCCCCCCCTTCCCCGAGAGGTTTGAGCTGTCTGTGCAAGGAATTGGATGGTGCCGAAATCTCCAAGGAGGAGCAATGGTGGTTGATGGTGGAAGCAACAAATCGACCCCAAACAGGTCTGGTTCTCCTCCCTAACCCTAGTGGATAGATCTTATTTCTTCCTATTTCAAAATCGACTGAGATTGGTGTACAACCCCGATATTCGCCAGGAAGAAATCAGCAGCTCGCGCTCGAGGAGGCGAGCCAAGAGGGGCGAACCCTGAACTCCGGCGAGGCAGGCCAAGGAAGAGCAAGAGACTGCGCAGGCGAGCGAGCCCGGAATTTTGGGGTACAGTTAGCCATTTTGGGGTACAGTTAGCCACCTTGGGGTACAGTTAGCCATTTTGGGGTACAGTTAGCCATTTTGGGGTACAGTTAGCCATTTTGGGGTGCGGATAGCCATCCTGGGGTTCGCCGACCCAGAGGCTCGCGAGCTCCACTCGCGAGGGAGGTCGGCTTGGCCGGGTCGCTATTGGCGAACCCAACCATTCGAGGAAAGAGTTCGCTAGGCGAGCCCGCCTAGAGGGAGAGCAGATAGTCATCCGGGGACTCGCCGAGGTAGTGCGGGCGAGCGAGCCATGTAATGTGCCGATAATACCTCTGGGGCTCGCCGACCCAGAGGCTCGCGAGCTCCACTCGCGAGGGAGGTCGCGAAGCGGGCTGGCTCGCCCCGTAAAAGTCCAGG